>CM070726.1:45137528-46337528 GCA_036346275.1 Otatea glauca | reverse complement strand
CCTCGATTTATATCTGCAGTATACTTCACTCCTCTTGCACAGTTGCACCGTGTTACATTCGGTCAGTGCTCCATGACTATTCCTTCTTGCTAGTTTTTGCAACAGCCGCGTGTGTGTTTTGGTGTGCAAAGAGAGGAATATTTCGCTTTTATCAGGCCGATATATATATAAATTTAGTCGTTTGAACAAATTTGCTGAGCAACCCTACCTCAGTAGACCAGGCAAGCTGATTAATTAATTAAAGTGGTAATTAAATGAATTACTTAAGTGATCAATTAATTACTACAGTTAATTAATTGATTTGATTGCTTTTTTCCTTGTCGAGGAGGAAGGAGAGCTTGACAAAATCTTACAATGTTCTGCATGATACAGGAGTGCAGCAGATCACCCGTGTTGACCACCACACCTTTCGTAATCGAAAATGACGCTAGTGCTACCAATTCGATGCTAGTTTTGCCGATTCGGTTTTTTAAAAAAGTTACGTTTAAGAAAAATGTGTCAGTTTAGAAAAGCGAAGTCATCCAAACAAAGATCCCTGCTAGAGAGAGAGAGACGGCAAGGCAAGGAAATAAATGGGGAGTTTGGGAGCGTGCAGGCTCGTTGGCGGCGTGGCAGGCCCTCTCTGTCGCCTCTCACTCTTTAACTCGATCGATCTCCCCTTCTCTTCACCTTCGTATTAGGCCTTCACCAGTCACCACCCAAAAAGCTGCCTCCTCCTCTCCCTCTCCCTCTCCCCACCATACGCGCAGCGCAGGCAAGCCAAAAATTTAACCCACCACGATTACAGACACTCGCGCGCGCACACACACTAGCACAGCCACAGCACGAGCTGCTTTTGCAGTTTTGCACTACTAGTAGTAGCTTTTTGGGAGCTGCCGTGCCGAGGCGAGACGCGCAGTCAGCGCGCAGGCCGGGGAAAAGCCCAATTTTTTCAGACATGACACCGTCTGCCGCTCAGACTCGGCTGTAGATACCGACCGGCCCGACACAGCTGCGATCTATGGATCTGGGCGCATGGCGGGCTTCCTTCTAGGCGGAGGAGGTCACAGCCGCGGCCGCGACGACCACCACTCCCCCGTCAACCCCTCCGACTCCTCCGCCGCCGCCTTCCTCTACACCGCCACCGCCACGTCCCGAGGCGGCTTCCAGCTATGGCAGCAGCAGCAGGAACACCCCTCCTACGCCCCCAACATCATCCGCTTCGCCGATGACCCCGCGGCATCCGGGTCGTCGTCGCGCGGCGCGAGGGGGTCCGGCGCAGGCACCATCAGCTGCCAGGACTGCGGCAACCAGGCCAAGAAGGACTGCGCCCACATGCGCTGCCGCACCTGCTGCAAAAGCCGCGGCTTCGACTGCCCCACCCACGTCAAGTCCACCTGGGTCCCCGCTTCCAAGCGCCGCGAGAGACAGCACCAGCTCGCCGCCGCCGCCCTCGCCCCCGCTGCCGCAGGCGAGCCCTCCAAGCGCCCGCGCGATGCGGCCCAGCCCTCCTCCGCCACCCCCACCACCACTTCCTCAGGTAATACTGCACTCCACTAGCTTGTTTTTGTGTACAACTCATCAGTTTTTGTTCTTACTAAGCTTAGCTACCAATACTCCGTATCCATGCGCGCGTGTTTGATTGATCAGGGGAGCAGCAGCATATGGTGGCGGGCGAGAGATTCCCGCGGGAGGTGAGCTCGGAGGCGGTGTTCCGCTGCTTGCGGCTGAGTCCAGTCGAGGAGGCCGACGCCGAGGTGGCGTACCAGACCACGGTCCGCATCGGCGGCCACGTCTTCAAGGGCATCCTGCACGACGTCGGCCCGGACACCTCGCTCGCCAGCGGAATCCGCCAGACCGCCGGCGAGGGGTCCTCCCCGAGCACGGCCGCAGCGGGCGGCGAAGGCGGCAACGTCGCGGGCGCCGTGTCATCATCGGCTGTGCTGATGGACCCGTACCCGACGCCAGGCCCGTTCGGCGCTTTCGGCGGCGCGCCTTTCTTCCACGGCCACCTGAGGTGATCAAATGGCCACCTCGCCGCTTTCGATGTCCGTGTCACTCGATCGATCACGGCACCCATGTCTTATTCCATCGCTTTGTTATTAGCTATAAATTCTTAGCTGCTTCGATCTCATTGATGCATAAATTGATATGATGTGCTGGTTCTCACCTCACTGTTTCTTTAGGCATACCAGCCATCAGGTCAGGCTTTGTATAAAGCTAGGACTGGGACTAGCTAGGGAGCAATGATTAAATATTAAAAATCTGACAAGTTAGTTTGTTGCCTGGGGAGAGTAGCTTGATTTATACTCCGCTCTCTCTTCCAACCTCTTGCCATTCTTGCTTTCTTTCGTTCTTGCTGTTCAATGGTGGTGATGATGCTGTTCCCTGGTGCTGTCTTCTATAGGACTTGTAGTTAAGGTTTATTTGCCTTTGCTCTCAATACTACTTACTAGCTTCTGCTCCTACATGTCTCTTCCATAAGGTGTCACACCTTTGCTTTATCTTTGCTCTTCAAAAGCTGAGCCCTAGCTAGCTACCTAGCTATAGCTACTTGGGGAATTTGGTTTGAATAATTGCTGTGCTGTGCTTGTTAGAGAGAGATTTCGAGATTTTCTTCTAGTCATCATATGCTCGACGAAGAGTGGAAGAAAGATCTAGCCAAGTGGCGCGAAGGATCAAATGATGAGATGATTGGAAGTTGTGAAAAAGGTACTAGTTATGTGCTCGTCTCTTCCTTGATTAGCGTTTTCAATGTTTCCAAGTCTGGCTATTGCAAAGAGTTCATGACTCTCACACATTCTCCATCGGTTTTAAATTTCCAGCAATCAGTGAGCTACATCTGTCACTGATCCCATCCCATCACGTCACATCACATCACAATTTATCCCCTTCGAATATATTTGAATTTTCATTCTGGAATAGGTGTAGAAGTAGCTTTCGAATTGTGGCAAATTATTGCCAATCTGTAGGCTACAGCTATCTGGGAGCTTTCTGTTCTAAAACTCACTGCATTAGCGGGTGCATATGGTCGTCAGGTATTGTTATAGATTCACCAAGATATTGTCAGCTTAGAACTTAATTTAAGTTGCATGCCGTCTCTTTGCTTCTTCAATTACCAAGACTAATAATGTACCCACAAATTCAAAGCTCAAATCTCCCTTAAGAAGACTTCATGGTTTTGGTAAAGGAAATAGGAAATATTCCTCAAACTTATCTTGCTTGAGTTCCTTCTTCAATTGATATAACTGAAACTATCTCTACAAATTTATTTGTTCTATTTCATGATATCCTTTATGCAACCCGTTTTTTGTGTCACAAGAAATGATGAGGAACTTAAGAAAACTATAATTCCTTATACATGGTACTATCATTGCATCACTCATGCTTTACCTTGCACCTCATTTATGTATGGCACAGAGCATTTAGGGGGACTCAGAAGCCACCATGCATAGAGTACTATTTATATTCAATTTTTGCGGGTTTGTTATTGATCAATTTCAAACAGTAAGGGTGTGTTTGGTTGGTGGGATGAGCCTAAATAGGATGGGATGTTCATGTACCATTTGGTTCTATTATTTTGGATGAATAGAATGGTTTAGCATCTATATAGAATATTTCTCAAATTTGTATCTCACCATTTAGGATGAGATGACACATGGATGACTTTTTTCTTGCATCATCTCATACATGTACCATTTGGTACAAGCAACTGAATACACCCTAATCTAGCTTCCTGTCTGGTGCACGCAATGCTGTTGGTGCTCTAATTTATAATTGCGTTTAGAAGAACCAGTACTTTTTTTGGCTTGATTAAGCACCTGATAGAGTTTGAAAAGAATGCATGATTTACCATCAACTTCTTGTTTTGGAAAAGGGTACTAGCTTCACAACTTTCTATTTGTGTTAAAATTGATTGTTCTTTGTTCACACGTTTTAACCCGAGCTGAAGGTGAAATAGTAGGTGATCATGTTGCACATATAACTTTGTGCATTGCCTGATCTCCATGCGAACACATTTTTCTTTTGAGATAGATCATATGTTAATCATCTGTTTTGTTTACTACCATGGGTAGGTTTTTAGAATTACTACTGTTGGTTGTTATGCATTTTACTTCCTGCAAAGTTTTGCTTGTCATGCTTAATATTGTGCAATTTAGAAGCTCAATTATAAATTTACGAAATGAGCTTCTTTGCCCTTAGGATTTGTGTTGTGGACTTCCCTATTTCTGGAGGTGCTAGTACTCACTTCATCCATGTTTATAGGGTGTGTTTTCTCTTAGTATATAGATCAAGGAGATATTAAACATGATTAGATGCCTAATTGTTATCTGTAAGTGCTATATCTAATGCATGCGTGTAGAGTATCAAATAATCTAGATATTTATTAGGGCTATGAGGGGAACATTACACTGATTTGCATTGGAACATGAAATACGTTCTATATTTATGGACAAGACTATTAAAAATATGCCAAATAAACTTGGATGGACGGAGTATTTTTGATGTGATGTGTGAAGATATCATTTGCTTATTCTTCTTTCTATGCACTAAAACAATTATTCCGTACGTTTCAATCACTTATGAAAGTGAAACCCATTTCTTTTGAGTTATTTGAAGGAGAAAACTCCCTTTTATATAATCACTGTTGCTTTAGAATTCATTCCCATTTTTATTTGGAATAAACCGATCCAATACTTTTACTCTAAAAGCATGCAACTCATGATTATTGGAGCCCCCGTTTTGTGGCATAAAAATGAATTTCAATTACTTGAGCATTGGTATGCAAATAAAAGTGCAATATTATTTTTTGAGTGCTCTGTAGCATATCATCTAATGAACTCACTACTACCTGTATAATACGATGAAGTAATGTTAGTGTTGATCGGAGTGTCAGTCCTCCTCATTGCCTCTTCATTCATATGGAGATAATTCTATGGGAGCTATATTTTCGGACAAGACATTTTACCTAAGGCAGATCTAGAATATCATCGGTACAGTGTACTATAAGACCTTTTGGTTACTGTTATGTCGACAACTTTACCAAACTTGGAAAAAGAACACTAGAAGTTCAGAATATTGCCGATACCTGATAGATAGGCTGGGAAGGAGATCAGTGCAGTTCTTTGCGGCCGTAACTTAAGCGGTCAGTAGTAGGTGACCAGGTCGCTCATAAAAAATGACACTGTAGTAAAGCAATGTGATTTTTTTTTACTATACTAACATACTGTTAGACGATACGGATGGTTCATTCACAGATCGGACGATCCTGGCCTTGTACTGGAACCCTTTTTGATAGGCTGATACACTTTGCCTACATATATATTTCATTGTTTCACTAATAAGATTTTGATATACTACATATTCTTTAGTTGCCATTTGCCAGTACAAATTGAGGAGCTAAAGGTGCCAATCTATCAGTAGAATTCATAATTCGTACTTCCTCTAGTCATAAATAGTTGCCATTTCAGATATAGGTGTAATAAATTTTTTTAAAATTTTAACTAACAATATATTTGTAAATATTTAAATCGGATATATGGAAATCATGTGTAGATTTGCTTTGAAAAGCACTTTCATAATATTACAATTTTATTATATTTAATAAAATATATTATAATAAAAATTACTAGTCAAAGCTATGTTTTACAGATTGTGTTGATCTGCCAACAATTATTTGTGATCGAAGGGAGTAAGTATTAGCTGTTCCAAAAAAAACTTTACGTGGGCCGAGGTAATAAAGAGTTGAATTATATTGTATCGCATTTTGTTAATTACAACAGTGGGCTTGAGCATTCCTATTCATCTATGCTTTCCAAGTTTCCATACATATAAGCCTAGCGGTCGCCATCATCAACAGTTATATATATATGTATAATGCATTTGTCACGCAACTGCAAAGATGATCTCGGTCTCATCTCTTTGGCATGTGTTTCTTTCAATCAATAGGCGTGGGAGAAGGAACAATGAGTGACCCCTTCGGACCAGGGAAATGTCGTGCATACGTTTCCGATTCTGGCTCATGCGTACTGAAGTCTATGCTGCCAAATTAGTGTCCGTTAATTATCCGTAGATTAATTTTTGGCTTTTGAGAAATGTTGAACATGCACTGATGATAAGAACAACTTTGTCAGTTACTAACAGCTAACGTAATGTTAGGAAAATATACCCACGTGCCAAATGCGAACCAAGTGAGAAAGGAGGACTATACTGTGATAGTTCAGTCGGTAACTTTGTTTGGGCTGAGTAATTCGCGAGAGATATAAAATAGTTGTCATCTAAATAAGAATTATTTTTTAATTGATTTTGTAAAGAACAGGAATTACCTTTGGTTATACGTCAAGGCAGGATTGGGGTCCCCTGACCCCAGCAAGGTCCATCGTGTTGAGTTTCATCCACCGACCACTTTATTTAAAAGGTTAAGTTGATAAAAAAATAGTGAATATACTTTTAACACTTCGGTGCAGCTAGCATTTCATATATAAGAGATTACCCTAACTACCTAAGTGAGGTTAGTATACAATGGCCCCAACGTCTCAATTCTCGAATCTACGCCTGCTTCGAAGGTGTATGCGCTCTAGCCATCAGGAGCATGTATAAAAGTAAAGACGGATGTTTTCATATTATCTAAAGACAAAACATAAAGATAATTTTTACAATAGATATTATCTTAAAGTTGTTTTTATTAGATTCTACCATCTTTTAATTATAGTATAAAAAAGTATTTATTATACATAATAACTCATGTAATGGTGTTTTATGCTGTCTATATGGTCGTCTATTCGCGAACAGCGAACAGATAACTCTTCATGAACAGATAGCTGTACTTTCTCTTCTATATCAACAAAAATCTTACGTGGCAAAGCATTTAGGCTGCTGACATTACATTATGAGAGGTGCTTCTATGTTTTTCTTTTTTATGGTTATACAAATATTAAAGTATGAATGAAAGATAAATGATGATTACTTACTCTTCACTTGTTTCAAGATTTGTGCAACTTGTATTAGGAGATAAAGTATTGAAGTACTACATGCTAAGGGGTTTTACGTAATCCAGTGAACACGTACGATAAGATAAACGATCTAGATTCTAATTTATCTTTCCCTGGAAAAGGCATGATTTATATTTATCTACTAGGAGATAGCGTTTAGTATTAACGTTTCTTGCACCTTATCTGATTTAGGCTCGCGATAATAATAATATAGTATCAAGCAGCAATTGCTAGCATCTCATTCGCACTTTTCGGATTTTCTTCCCCTTCCTTTCTGCGCCCTATAGATTTCCTGGGTCACTGCCACATGTCGCTGCTACGCGAAAGTTGTTCGTTGCTGCAAGATATTAACAAAATGCGAGTGGCTTTGTGAAGTATTACTGTATAGTACAGGTCTTCTATCTATCTCAGCTATTTGGTACAAACATTCAGGAATTAATTAAGCAAACATGACCGTGTAAATGTGCTACCAAAGTTATATAAATATTAAAATATAAATAAAATGTACATAGTGATTATTTATCCTTTCGTTCGTTTCAAAATTTATGCAACTTATATTAAAAGGAATTACATAGAACCGCCACTCAATAGAGTAAATTTCACAAAACTATAAAAAAAATTTGTACAAATTATTAGAAAACTATAGATTTTAGAAGACCTTATATCACAAAACGATAGATTTTAGAATTAACCGTTTCTTGTAATGGGTCTCACAGTCTGAGTCCATGTGACAACCTCACATACAAGTGAAACAGGAAATGAGAGCGTCTGAGGCTAATATATGAGCCTATATTATCAAACCTGTTACCAAAAATGGTCAATTTTAAAACCTGTAGTTTTACGAAACAAGTTCTTGTAAAATCTGTAGTTTTGTGAAATAGAAGTTAAAATATGTAGTTTTCTAATAGTTTGTAAAAAACATGTAGTTTTGTAAAATTTACCCCTCAGTATACAAAGCTTCTGCATGATCTCACCCATACAAAATTTCAAACTGTGGGAGGTAGATACCAAAGTGACTACTAGTGCAATGAGAAGGCAGAAGATGCACGCTGGACTCACCCATACAAAATTTCAAACTGTGGGAGGTAGATACCAAAGTGACTACTAGTGCAATGAGAAGGCAGAAGATGCACGCTGGAGTGCTGGACTACTGGAGTGTAGTACTATACTTTCCATTCCTTTTCACCCTTAATTTTTCTCTAGTCCCTTGCTATATACTGTAGGAAGGAGGAAATAAGGTAGCAGGGATGTGACAGATGCGAAAGCCATGCAGTAGCTGTACTACTGTTCATCTCCTTTTCTCCACCCTTTATTAGCTCCACCAAACAGTAACAACAATGAGTAAGTGGTGAAGAACCAGTAGCCATTACATGACATGGCCATGTGTATTTTCCCGGAAATAATCAACAGTACACACGTATCATGATTCATGCATGACAGATACAAAAGCACGCAGTGCAGTGTACCGTGACATCTTTCTCGCCGTAGCAACAGTATCCCCTGTGTTTCTTTTTTTTCTCCTGCCTTTCTTTCTCTCATGATAAGTGAGAGAGACAGATAGGAAAAAAAAACTTGGCAATGCAGCAATGCAAATGCAAGGATGGTGCAGGTAGGCAGGGCAGCTAAGCTAAGAAAGAAGCTAAGCTAGAGCACCTAGGGTTCTTCATTGGGAATCCTTAGGGTGGGGAGAAGGCATCACCGGCATGGTCCCAAAAAGTACGTGTATTGAGTTGGTGCCGAGAGAGTCACGTGCCACATACATCAAAACCCTGGAAAACGCCAGCATTTGCAGGGGCGTTTAGTGCCGTTTTTACAAAGCTAGCGGCTAGCTTTCGATCGATCGATCGACCGGCTCGATCCTGGTCGATCCATCTCCCGGTCAGCTCGGTGCTCCCTCCTGGTGCAACCAGATCGAGTTCATCAGTGCCGAGGGATGGTCACCGTCTGGATCGGTGGAGTACTACACTACCACTGCAGAATTCAGTAACTCCACATGGCTAACATGCAACGTCTGATGAGCTACTCTAAGCTTACTTAGCTGAACACGATCTGCAATTTATTACTGCGTACCTGGTACTGCGCAGAAAGATGGGTTAATTGTGCAGATTAATTAAGGAGTTAGTTACTGGTATGTGTACTCCTGTGAGAGCACCAGAGCGGCACTTTCTGTTATTTTAAAGACTAGCATCAATGCACCTTTTGGGGGTGTAATATAATATATAGGAGGTCAGCTTGTCTTAGGGGATAGCTTCCTTTAGAGTAATGTGCTTGTGCACATAGGAAATTTCATGGGACATGCATGCTGCAAACTTTTCTTTGCATATGTGAAACTTAAAACTTGTTCCTTATTTGATTCGGTTTTACCTTTCTGCTGAATTTAATTCTTGCAGCAAATAATTTAGCATAACCCAAAACTATAAGCTGTTAACAGTTTCTCTGTGTCTCGAGTCTCGACTAAAAAGAAAGCTATTCCTAATAATACGCCGCAGCTGGACATTTTCTGATCATCCAGCCCTGTCTCATGCAGCTCGCATTTTTAGGAGTCTAGAGCTGCATAATTTGTCAATCCCAAGCATATCATATGGTTTCTTAGTTTCTCTATATATGTACTCATGTAAAGGCATGCGCATTGAGCTGCATGCATGCATGCATATATGCATGCTTCCCGGCCGAGTTCCTGTATGGAGTACTCCCTTTGGGTGCACTGCGTGTACGTGATCGGTTATTC
Organism: Otatea glauca; assembly: GCA_036346275.1. NCBI lineage: Eukaryota > Viridiplantae > Streptophyta > Magnoliopsida > Poales > Poaceae > Otatea > Otatea glauca. The sequence goes on along the minus strand of CM070726.1, from coordinate 46,327,829 downwards.
CAACGGATGCAATCATGCAGACATTTTCTGGCTCAACGACCCGTGTTTCCAGGAGCGTTGCTGGCTACAAGAATCCAAGGAATCTTATGTGTATGTGTGCATGTATGCATGCATGTTTTCATGTGTGTGATGACATTGAGCATGACATCAACCAAGATGTGCTGCTCCCAGGTAAGTGCCAACGACCTTGATACGAAAAGCTACCAACGGAGAGCAGCGTCTTCTAGAGCTAGAGCTAGAGCAAGAACAGTAGATTAAAGGTAACTAGCTACTTGTACTGGCCATTAGAGATACTCGGTGGAGGAGAGGAACTGAGGAGACGATGGAGATCGAGGAAAAGAGCAGAAGAGAAGGGAGACGAGTGGATCTACAGTGCAGTACTCATTGTGTCGCCGTATCGTGTCGGCTTTTTGCCGCTTCGCGTATCGTATCTTTATGTTCTGACCTAGCGGCCGGCGCGCTGGTGAGCTCAGTTCGATCGCTGTCGCTCGCTGCCTGCACGCAGCAGCTAACAATAGCATGCTTTCTTTCCTGGTCAGTCTGCTTTTACAGCGGAATTGTACCGTGCTGCACCAACGTAAAAAGAGCCAGACCGGCATGCTGTCTAACGTGCAAGACCAGTACATTACCATTTGCCAGTGTGGAATCTACCAAAGAATATGTAGTTTGCCTTTCGTGAATGCGCTACAGAATTTTGGTTACAAAGTATTTGTTCTTCGGTGGTGGTTACAGTGGCGTAGCCACCAGGCTTCAGTGGGCTCGAGCCCAATTTCTGGTTCCGGGAGCCCTCCACTCTCCCGTTGGTGCTTGTAAATCTAATTTTAATCTCATGTGTATGAGGTTATATTTTTTGACAGAATGAGAGATAGTGTTATATGGTAATTTGAAAAATTGATATTGTGAAATTTTGTATGTCAATTTTTATTGTAAATGATACCTACATACTAAATTTGATTATTTGAGGATAAATATCTGAATGGGAGACTATTTGACTAAGAACTATCCGTGAGTTAAATTGAGAGATGAATTTTTTTTGTCCGTCTAATTTTAGAATTGATTTTAGTCTATAACTACTATGATTATAGACTTAGCAATATTCATGATGCATAAATCGACTTGTTTGCGTGGAATTAGCCATATTTAGGATTATCTTAGATAAAATTTTGTCTTGTATCTGCTATTGCCGGTAGGTACATACTGTGAGCTGTGTGTGGCTGATGATGTCAGCAGTAGGCCGTGATGGCATCGACCATGCCTGTATCTACAGTGTTGACATGGGCAACTTGAAGCTTTGCTTACGAGCTCTTCCTCTCTCTTTTTCTCCTAGCTTCCTCGGGCTAGCTAGGCGTATGGCTTCATTTTTATGCTAGTGGTAATTATACAGTCCTCCGTTAAGTTGATGAGCATGGAATCTCACCCCTGCAAAAAAATACTATGCATTGTTCTTCTTGTGGAACTATGGATATGCATGCAAATGAAATGCGCCGAAAGAGGGTAGGAAAAAACAGGGTGCTAGCTTCGTGTTGATGAAACTTCAATGAAACCTCAAGTTTCAAAGACTTTGAACTTCGATGGAACTTCAGATTCAAAACTGCAACTTCGATGAAACTTTAGTTTCAAATAGTCCAAGCGGAAACATCGGTGGAACTTCAATGAAACCTCAAGTTTCAGAAATGACCAAACTGAAACTTCGATGAAAACTTCAATGAAACCCTTGGCCGCTGGTCGCCAAGCCCGCTCGTGGTTACCATGCTTGTTACCTGTCACGGCATAGACCGGCCACACCACCGATGACATGACCCGCCACGCTGCTCCTTCGCTTGCCACCGTCGTCATCGCTTAGGAAGATTCGCTGGTGACTATAAGGATGATAATGGCCCTAGCACATATCTATCCAAGTTTAATATTTTTTTCATATATCTGTATTCACTTTGATCCAAAAAGAGTAAGGTGTATGAAAGTCTGGGCTTTGATTTGGATCTTTATCTAGACAAACTATTTGTTTGATAAGTTGATAATTTACGGAGCAATATTCAAGTGATAAAACTAGATTTATAATTACATATCTCATTTACTGGAAACAGAGGTTGAAAGTTAGAACTTAAAGTAAGCTGCTGGAGTATGCAAAACAAAACGAAAGCATTAGTGCTAAAAGCAACATCAATTAATTTACTTGGTTGGTAGTAAGAGATTTAGTACAAAAACATAAGATTCAAATCTAACCCAATCTAGCATTAATCTGATCTAAATAGCACCCAATCTGGCCTTAATCTGACCCAAATAGCTATAGATTCAAAATAAATTAAATCCATTTGCAGTTTTAAACCGGCCTAATACAAAAGCTTAGACCGGTCCAAATCCATTAACACCCCTACTGGTAGCTAGCATGAAATACCCATCAGATCTAGACGAGAAGACCTACCACTACTACAGAAAAGACATCACATACGGTTCTAAAAAATCATCACAAACGATTTTACATGTGTCAGTAATAATAACGGTGCGCCAAGAACCGTCTGACGAAAGAAAGATCACAATGAATTAAGCTCTGCAAGGCATAGCACATACAAGTCGCTCTCCTGTATGACCCATTATATCCTCTTCCATTTATCTCTGTGCTATACATCACAGCGAAAGAACCTCACAGTTCACTGAACAAAACTTTCACCAACATATAAACTGAATACAATACACAACATTGTTCTGACAAAGCAAAGGATCAGTGGTTCAATGCACTATTCCGCCAATTATGGTACAAAATTTTATAACTCAATTGTGTAGGATTGAGGATGCCAGCCAAGAGCCACTAATCGTGACTAATAGCCACAAAACACGCGCTGGCTGCCACAACTACTACATTTCAAGTCTCTTCATTGTGCAAGCACATCTTGTGACTGTTGCTTCCATACGTCACACGGTTCTAGCTCAACCTGCAAAGACCATGCCTGTCATTAGACACTGCTTTATTGCAATTACATTCCAATTAATAAAGATTGTCAAACCAGTCATGTACATGAACTTATCAGATAGTCAGTTCAGTAGAAACCTTCAATTGGCAGCCATCCAAATTCAAGGTCTGCAATTTAAGAGTTCTTTGGAAAACAGTATGATAGATTCAGCTCCAATAGATTTGGCATTGCCTTCACGATGGACGAAAGTCCCACATGAGTAACATTGTGACAGTTTGACATATCAAGCACCTAAAAGAGTACAGACTGTGCTTCATATATGCTACTAATCCTAACACTAGCAAAATTAACCAACTTCAGGTTACCATACAGAGTACAAGAACCTAACAGTATGTGCTCAAGCAGAAGACGTTTGAACAAAAGATATTATTGGATTCAAAAGAAGGTGACATGACACAACATAACACGTGAAACAAAATGGCATAATTTAATGATTACCAGTAGTGATTTGCTGCATAACTTCATTATGGCCGGAAAGCAATCTTTTGTGATCTGCTACATACAGATAAGAGCGTCTGCAGATCTAAATTTCTAAGAAAACACCGAGAGCAACAATGATCGTGAGATGTATTCCAGAGATAAAGAAATCAAAAAGATTTAACAGAGGGTGAAAAAAACTACACTGTTTCCCCAATCAATTAAGGGGGGGACCTCGCCTTGAAATCAAGGAACACGTTCTGAGAGATCCAGGGTCTTGAGTTTCTTGCACTTGAGGGCGACGAGCTCGACCCCCAAATCCGTGACCCCAAGGATCCACTTGAGCGAGAGCTCCCGTAGGTTCGGGCAGCCGACGGCGATGCACCCTAATCTCATCAATCCTGCCCGCCGCTCGACCAGTATGAGGGCCGGTGAGTGACCCAATCCCGCGGCTCGAGCTTGTGCTCCATGCTCTCGTCCGGGAAGTTGTCGGTGTTGGACACGCCGATGCAGTGCAGGATGCAGTCCATGGATGGCTTGGTGGAGATGAGGGCGCCGCTGAGGTAGGAGTATATCCTGTAATCCCTCTTGCTGAAGTACGGAGGAGGGAATTGGGGGTCGGGTGTACCGAATCGACGCCAGGAGCGGGACACGGCGCCGGTGCGGACTAGGTCGGCGGGGTCGTCGAGGCTACGGAAGACGCATGCGGAGGTGTTGGGGCCCGCCCACTCGAGGAAGTCCCAGCCGTAGCACTCCTCCATGGATAGCAAGCTTCGTTCGGGTTAGGGTGCGGGAGGATGGGGAAGAAGAGAGGCGAACCTGTAGCCGCTCCGCTTGCCAAGCGATTCTGCTGGTCGGGCCGCAAACACCTCGGGTTGCCCTTATCCATCCAGGGAGGCAGAGGCGCGGGTGAGGTGGCCGGTGTCGCCGGGCGCGGGGGGCAGAGGCACGGGTGAGGAACGGTACCGTCGGGAGAGGTTGCCGGCTCCAACCCTAATTATGTAAATCCGTATATCAGACGGTTACACCGGTAGAATCGTATGTGATAACTATTATATGGTTTTTAAGTAACCGTATGAGATAGCAATCTTTTTAAATTTATTTTCGTATTAAACATTGGATTAACAAATATACATTTTTGCTAGTTAAGGTATTATCACAGATAATTTTAACAAAAAACCACCAATGATATAAATGCATATCACAGATGGTTTTAAAACCATCAATGGTCACTGACGGTTTTTGGATAAAGGTGTTAGTCATGAGGATCCTCAGCACTAACTTTTCTAACCAAAAACCGTCAATGATGAATCAGTGATGAGGGTATCATCACTAACGATTTTATCCAAAAACCGTCAGTGATTACTACGATGGTCATCACTAACGGTTTTTGGCTAAAAGGACCAGTGATAAAGGGTCAAATTTATGTTTTTTTTCAGCAGTGTACAAAAGGACACAATGAATTTGGAGATGGCCGTCGAGGTGGTGGTACCCATCATAGCGAAGCCTACCGATCCTAATCACCGCCTCCACCGTAGCTAGCTCCTGCTCTATAGCGTTTTTTTAAGTAATGATTCTATGCATCATCTTCTTGATATAAGTTTTATAAATCTTAAAGCAAAGGTAATAGTAAATAGTAAAAAAACACAAAAGAGAAACAACGAGAAGAGTCGAATTTTTTTTTATTTAATATTTTTTTTCTTTTTTTAAAACTATGCGTCCGAAAAAAAAATTACGGAAATGCTCCCCGTCGCCCGTGTATGGGGCGATCGCCATACTACAGGCGATCGGTGCCTGCCCACGGTCCAGCGCCAGCATGGCGGCTAACAATGGCGATGGTGGGCCCCCTTCGCCTCAGATGGCGATCGCCCATCTGAGGCGACGGGGTATTTATTCACGCCTCCTTTGCAGCAGAGCCGAAAGCAAGAAGCAAGGCAGAGAAAGAAGAGAAGAAAGGAAGAAAGAAAGAGAGAAGAGAAAAAAAAAAAAAAAAAGGTAAATTTCTGATTTTTTTATAGTTATTTGTAAGAATTTTTTTAGAGATAATTGTAGGAATTATTTTATAGGTTGCGTAATTAAAATATCATTTAATATTTAGGACTTTGTTGTAGTATTTAGAAATTTTAGGATTGCGTAGTGTTTAGAAATTTTAGAATTGTATAGCTCTCGTGAATTTTAATGTAGCAGTTACTTAATGCAGTATGTAGTATTTAGAAACTTAATGTAGTATTTCAGTATATGCAAATTTAATGTAGTATTTTGTATGTAGAAATTTAGTTCGTTAGAAACTATAGGCAATATTTAGAAATTTAATTTATTAGGGTTGTGTATTACTAATTTTATTACGTAAATAATGTATTAGTCAATGTAAATAATTTTGTAGTACGATCAATGTACGTTTTGTAGATTGTATTTTAGAGTAATATTTTTCCGTCGGACGTTGCAGCATGTCGGAGAAATTGTATTTCCAAATATTTTATGGAGATGGGGAGATAGCACAGGGGGCGGATGGGGTGTATTTAGTTTTTAGAATTTTCAGGATTTTATAGTATTTAGTACGTTACAAATTTATTGTAGTATTAGAAATTTATTTTAGTGTTTAGAAAATTTAGGATTGTGCAATGTTTAGAATTTCTCTCATAGTGTTGTTTATAAATTTCTCGAATAGCGTTTATAACTTTAATGTAGTATTTAGTTTTAGAGATTTGAGATTGTATAGTACTCAGTATATAGAAAGTGAATACAGTGAAAAAAGTAGACAATATTTACAATTTTAATTTGGTAGGGTTAATGTAATGTGGCACAAATATAATGTTAGGCCATATGGTAGTCATTTTGATTACTTATTTGTAGTCAAAATCACTTATTTATAGTCGTATTTTGTAGTACGGTCAATGTACGTTTTGTAGATTGTATAGTAGAGTAATATTTTTCCGTCGGACGTTGCAGCATGTCGGAGAAATTGTATTTCCAAATATTTTATGGAGATGGGGAGATAGCACAGGGGGCGGATGGGGTGGATCTATCATCATTTTCAAGAGTCGTACGGGGCATATGCAGACCGAGTGATAGGACATACAGGGGTTTGTTGGAGTGGATGTCTCGGATGTTCAGTTTGGATGCCCGAGTGTTTGATTATGGTCGAGCGAGAGTGAGCCGAGCACACGACCGTTTTTACGGAGAGTTGATTCCTATTAACTCGGCGTCAACATGGAGGAGTTATGTTGGTTTTGCTGTAGAGCGGGTTGGCGCTCATGTTGTTGGTCTGATGCTACCCGGTAGCTCCATCGGTGTCGCAAGTTCGTGATGTCGGGGTGGACATTACGGCGGAGGGACATCAAATGTAGAAGGATGCGAAGAGGAAGGGCGAGGAGCCGGAGACGAGGAGCACGAGGCTGGCGGTGGCGAAGGGACCGGGGCAGAGGAGACAGCGGTGGAGGCGCGAGGGTGGCCGACGAGGGGAGGAGGTGGAGGACATTGTTGACCTGATGGAAGAGGAGGACCGTGCGGATGAGGAAATCCCTGATGGTGAGCACTCGACGAGGAGGACAACGCCCCTGAGGTGCCTATCCCTGGTGCGTGGACCAATTACAATTTCGAAGACCTAACGATGAATGAAGGGAACATTGATGCATGGGAGTATCGTGAGAACGAGGTGACGCAGGGGGCCATATATAAAGACAAGGAGGCTGTGATGGATGCGGTGAAATCTTGGGCAATGTCTCTCCGTGGCAATTGAGGTTGTGAAGTCCAAGCAAGAAGGACTACGACGTGAAGTGCGTAGTTGATTCGTGCCCATGGCGGGTGCATGCATACCGTGGAAGTGGGCGGACTCGGAAATGCTCCATAGTGATAGAGCATAAGCTGCGGTGGAAGAAGCGGAGCGAGGACACCATAATCGTCGTCCACTTGGGTGGCAAATGTGTTTTATGGTCGATCGTGGACAATCCCCATCTGCGACCTCGATCTATTATCACGGTAGTGGAGGAGAGGTTTGAGACAAGATTAGCTACGCAAAGGCATGGAGAGCAAAAGGACAGCTCGGAAATACGGTTTGGGACGTCACGAGGCTTCGACGAGAATATTCCCTACTTGCTCAGGGCAATCGCACAAAGGAACCCCGGTACATCCATCGACCTTGCGGAGTTCCCTGCGGGTGGTGCGTGCACCGAGAAGTGGGTATTGCGGCGTGCATTCTTCGCCTGGCGCATGCATAAATGCGTTAAAGATCGTCGCCGGTCCTTTGCATGGGCGGCACATTCTCACGGGGAAGTACAAGGGCCAGATTCTAACTGCGATCGCGGTGGATGCCAACAACTAGGTTCTACCGGTTGCGTTGGCATTCGTGGAGGGGGAAAACACGGAGAGCTGATCTGGTTCCTTGAAAGAGTGAAGTGGCGATTGTTCTCGACAGTTCGATGTTTGTGTCATCCATGACCGACATGCGAGGCGCTAAGGGCGATCGTGGATATGCAACAAGGGTCCGCCGTCGTGGGAGCGACAAAGTGGCGGATCGAGGAGCGGTGGTGCATGAGGCACATGGGTGCCAATTTTTCCGTCGATTCAGAACAAGGAGCTTATGAACATGTTCAAGCGCTGTGCAAACAGAACCAACGGAGGAAGTTCGACGCGCTTTGGAAGACGTTGGGCGAACTAACGAAGAAGCAATCAATGGATCCCAGAGGTACCGCTAGTTCATCAAGGAACCCGATGGTGTACCATGAGCAAGGAGAGGACCCACTGACCTTATATGCGGCTGCCAAGCAGACCCCCAAACATCCGGCGAGGTCGGGTACCAAGATAAAGAGTTTCACCGATTGGATCGACATGAGCCTTTGGATAAATGGTCCCTTCGCACGATGAGGGCGGCTCGCGTTATGGGATCATGACAACGAACTGGCGGAGATTTACAACTGGTAATGAAAGGCACGGATGCCTTCCTTTGGTGGGTATAGTTGAGGTGTGTTATTAGGGACACAGAGATATTTCATTGAGCGATACAAGACCTCCACAAGATGTATGTCGGACAATCGACTATCGTACTCAAGCTGTTGTGTCTAGCTACATGTCCAAGAAAACAAGAAAGGCGCAGACACATCGGGTTACAGGAGAGTGGCGTGGAACGGAGATACCACGTGCATCTGCGGTGACCGAGGTCGCAGGGTGCCCACCGGAGAGGACTTCCCATCATGCATACTCCGAGCGGTGATTGCGAGTGCTCCGCCGAAACCACGCTGCTACACTTGCCGTGCTCGCTGACGTCATTGCCGCACCGCCGAGAGGCGCATCAATCCCGTCGTCCGTTCATCTCCCGCACTACTACAAGCGAGCGTTCTCAACACGTGGCATCATGAGGTGTACGGTACCGAGTGGATGGATCGTTCACAACAGCCCCCTCTCTGGACCATCGATGGGTACCGGACATCCGAATGTTGAAGATGAAGGTTGGGCGTCGAAGGACAAGGCGCATTCGGAACGATATGGACGAGTCTGAGGCGCGTCGCAACCGCGGATAATGTAACTTTCCATGTTGTTCCCATCTTGTATTTTTCAATGGACCGGTAAGTTGTAATGTACGTTGTAATGTTCGATGTAATTTTCAATGTACTAGTAAGTTGTTGTTCGCATCATGTAATTCTCTGATGTTCCAGTTAGTACCTACGAGGATAATGTAATTCTCGACATTGTGTGCCTCGTCGAACATGTCTTTGTCTTTCGTATGTTTGCAATCTGAGTTTTTTTTGGCTCTCCGCACTTCGGTTGTATTGTTTGTTGAGTATGGTACAATTCGTTATTTCGCATTTCATTTTGTGTGCACATGTAATTACTGATAAATCTGTTGTATTTGCTTTGTAACAGGCCACGATGGCGCGACCTTGCCCTCGCTGCCGGACGTGACCGTCGATGCGACCCACCGGTCTAGGTACTCCGCAGAGGAGAACCGAGAGCTAGGGCCACTTCGACCTCGGGTGCCCAGGGAGCTGCTTCGCATCGACCCACGCTGGGTTCCACGGTAAGCTGCGAACGCTTGCACTCTTTTACGTACACGTACTTACCTGTGAATGCAATTCTAACGACGCATTGCACTACATGCAGGTTGCGAGCGGCTGGCTTACTTCCTCTTTGTAGGATGGTGGAGCGGTGGATCGCCGTTAGCGGGCAAGGAGGTCCGCGGTTCGGTACGACCGGTCCCTGCTGGCCGCACTCGTGGACCGGTGGAGACCGGAGACGCACACGTTCCACCTTCCGTGCGGAGAGATGGCTCCGACGCTGCAGGACGTGTCGTACCTCTTAGGCCTCCCCTGTGCGGGTCCAGCGATGCGTGCGCCGCACGACGCCCCGCCACGTGGCACGCCGAGTTATCCGCGTTTCGCCGAGGTGCAGCAGCACCCCGGCGACCCTACCACCCTTAGGGAGGCCGAGCGCCACGGACGACGACGGCGTACGCGCCGATTCACGGTGAGTACCTCTTTCTTTGAGAATTAAAATAGAAGCGTCAAGTTCTTGATAATGTTTGTTGCGAACGCCGCAGCTCGGCTTCTCCACCAAGACGCGAGGAGGCGGACGTGGCCCGCCACTTGGAGGCATACCTCCGTTGTTGTTCGGTTGGGTGATGTTCCGTCCTCCCACGGAACACGGTGGACCGTCACCGATCGAGTACGCCCAAAGACATCGCCGACACCCGGTGGATGAGGTAACACACTCGGTTCAATCTCGTCTCGGCCGAGCACGTCTAACTCCCCTTGTAAGCGGTGATGCGGTGGTCGTGGGCCTCGGTGTGCTTGCGGCGACGTCTGAGTGCATGCGACGCCGTCTCTCAGCGAGCACGACGCGGCGATGTCGAGTTGCGTCCTACTCCTCCGGTTGTGGTCTTGGGGCGCTTCTCCATCGGCGGACACTGTTGTTGACACGACACCGCACCGAGGAGCTTTACGGAGACGACCGGTGGGTGGCCCACCATGGGCCACTCTGGGTCCGGCAGCGGTATGCTCCTCGTATCTTTTCCCCACTAACGCACTTGAATAACCTTCTCCATTTCTTATTTCCTCGCGGCGGAGGTTCGCGACCGGCAGGTAAGGAGGTCCTATCGGGAGTTCGTTCGGAGTTCGACCGCCTCCACAGCGAGGACGTGCGGTGGACGCCATACACGCGCGACGACGTCACGCCCGAAAGCACCTCACGGGTCTCCGTGCTTTGCACGCGAGATGAGGCCTTTGGCTCACCCGTAAGGTGCTCGTCTTTGACCTTTGTGTCGAGGAGTACTCCCGCGACCGAGTCTTGCGGCGATTCGGCTGTTCGATCCTTTCCTTTGCCACCTCGTCACGTTGTCGCACGTGGCGCTCACAGGTACTTGCCCTGATCCTACTACTCCGCATCTTTGCGAAATTAATGTGGTGTGTACTTACTGTTTTTGCATTGCAGGATGACCCGGATGGGTGCTGCGGTGGGCTCTCAGTTCGCGCACCGTATGCAGCCATGGGCCGTGCAGTGGGACGCCGCACTCGACGAGAGGGTCATCGAGACCCGGCCGTACGACCATGACATGTACGATCAGTACATGGAGTGGTTCGCCCCGCGCACTCGCCTCAGGGTGGGGTACACACCAAGACCGTTACGTCGCCACGCCAGCATCGGTAGCGGACACGTACCCTTCACAGATGTCCCAGAGGGACAACGCCTCGGTAAGTGTCGCAATCGAACCTACATGGGCACGTCTTTTTCATGTAACTTACGTAATACCAATCTGACGTTACATGCAGACTCAGCTCTTGGCGGAGATTGAGGTGGAGGCTGTGTCCATGTTGACGCGCCTAGAGGGGGGCATACAGGTGACCACCGCCGAGTCCGAGACAGCTTGGGGTCGGGTCCTCAGACGGTGAGGCGGTTGGCTCGCAGCCACCGCCGAGGGCGCGAGACGTCGGCGGACGCAAAGACACCACGCCACCGCCCCAAACCTCGCCCTACCCCGGTGCCTCGTCACGCCCCACGCACCGCGGGGGGCGGTGGGCGACGAGGCTCCTTCCGCGTCTCGCCCTACCCGTCGGTTCCTCGCTACGCTCCCACGCAGCAGCGGTGGGGGCGATGGTGGGAGGCTCCTTCCGCGTCTCGCCCTACCGCCGGTTCCTCGCTACGCCCCACGCAGCAGCAGGGGGATGTGGCTCTGGAGGCTCCTCGTCGTCCGCGCGCACCGCAGACCCGAGGTGGTTTCGACGACCCTTTCGGCGACGAGTTCGACACGGAGGAGTACCTTTCGACCGACTACCTCGACCCTCTCGGCTCTCGGTGCGCCGCCACAGACTTGGCCTCGCCGCAAGACTACTCTACGCTGCGCCGCAGGCCGGCCTAGGAGGGATGTCCGTCGCCGTCGCCACTCACCTACCCCACGGGCCGATTAGGAAGCGTGGCGTGATTGACTTGTTGTGCGGATGTATTTTTGTAATGGCTTTACGTTCGGAACACATTGTATAACTCCCGAGTTAGTAACATGACAGCGTTATCACTATAAATTGTTCAAATCATTTATGCATTGCTTGCCTATGCCACACGACGTGACAACACACCAACGTTTGGTGCACCTATTGCCTCTAGTAGGCGATCGCCTAATGTGAGGCGATCGCCCTTATATGGGGCGATCGCCCAAATATGAGGCGATCGCTCCATACCCGCGATATCGCCCTTTATAACATTCGTTCTCACAAGCGGTCTCGCAAAGAATAGCGGGAGAAAGAATAGAGGGTGAGCATCAATCGAAAATGCCGAGCGTGCAAGTGCAAAGGGTAAGGGAAGGCAAAGGAAGAAGCAAGTGCATGCCGCGAATTTAGCGTACCAAGATCTCTTCCTACCTCGTGGAGTCAGTAGCACCCATGTGTATGTGCGGAGATCTTTGCAGCTTGTCCGCTCTTGGGAAATTTCAACTTGGAAGAGGAGGTATTGGAAGTGCGAACTACGCCTTCGATCCATGGGAGAAGAGCTGAAGGATCGCCGCATGGTAACAATCGACGGGTTATATAATATTTTTGAATGAAACTTTGCTAATTTACGTTTCATGCAGTCACCTCCGCCACTGTGTGAATTTGAGCAGTGGTTTGATACGGAGATCAACCCCGAGGACCAACGGCTTCTTGACCAAGCCAACCGGCAGGATGAGTTCACGCGGCGGTTTCAAGAACAACGCGATGCCGCACGCGAGGAGGCATGTAGGAAGGAAGCGGAGGAGAAGGAGGCCGAGAGAGAGAAGCGAGAGAGCGCGTCGTGTTGCAGAAGCCACGGAGGCATGGGCGAATGGGAAGTGGCCTCGAAGCACTCAGTAGACGTCTGGTGTTAACTTTGGTTTTCTTTGTTCGTGGTACTCCTTTTAGTTTTAAGTCGTAATAAAGAGTGCGACCCAACCTTCAAGAGTATGCTCACTGTCCGGAGGGCTCGATATGTTCTATCGCTCGGTTGTCCCAAATGATGTTATTTTTCTCCATCGAGATAGGTTATAGCATTTTAAGTTCGTCAGATTTGATTTCATCGAGTTTTACCATCGTTTGCGAAAGATACGGCCATTTTGATGTTTTACCGATTGCATGTTCGGACAACAATAAAATAGTGCAGCCTAAAGTGACATCTAAATATTTTACATAATTGTAACCTATGCAAGCCAGAATGCAACAAAACTAGTTCTCATCAAGTTTTGAGGTCGTTCGGACATTATTCTAACCGCTAAACAATGAATGTTATAAAGGGTTTAAACTAGCCATCTTTGATTCAAAATGCAATCATATTTAGATATTTTTGCAAAAATGAAGTGCATAAGGTTGTAGTAACTTATTCTATTTATTTCATGAATTATGGATCAACACACATTATAATTCCTTCACAATCCACAGTTAGAGCCTAGCATTCGAACTCAAATAAAAATATTTTTCTGCAAACAACACATGGATTTTTATTTCACACTCTAATTCTTCATTCCAAAATTTAAATTTAGAAACAAGTTTCATTTAATTTGGACACTCCTATCAAAAGTTATGGGGTATATATTAAAAAGGCATATAGTCATTAGAAAACAAAACTAAAAAAAAATATGCGCCCGGTTGCCCCTGTCTCGGGCAACAGGGGGGCCCACCGACGGCGCCGTTTGGAGTAGACGGCGGAGGCAGAAATCGCTTGTGTATGGGGCGATCGCCCCATACACGGGCGACGGGGGGCATTTCCGTAATTTTTTTTTCGGACGCATAGTTTTGAAAAAAAAGAAAAAAAAATATTAAACAAAAAAAAATTCGAGAAGAGTCTCTGCACTTTGTGTGTATATGGGCTTGGGGGCGAAAGAAAAGAAGCCTTGATGCTTCAGACGTACGGGCCGATTTATTTGCTCCTGAACGGAAGATCTGATCGATGATTCGAATTACATTGGGCCGACGGCGGAAACACTTGGCGTCGGCGTCCGTCGGGCATGGCCCAGCGCGTACATGTTACGTAGAGCACCGCGCAGCCACGGCACGGGCGCACCACCGCGTGTTGGTGCCGGGCGAAACGCGTGTGCGACCCCCTCCTCCACACGGCTGATCAGGAACCAGTTCAGGTTCCAGGCGCCGGTGGAGGCGCGGACGTCGGTTGTTCGCGTAGTAGCAACTTTACACTACGTGCGTTTGCAACCAAATACCGTGTCGCGGAGGTCGTACGTGAGTTGGCTCTGTTGGGCGATTGTTCTTTCGGTCTCCTGGTCGATCGAGGCAGGCTGTGCCCGACTTGTTGCCAAAACAATCCCAGCCACAGGCAGCCGCATGCGTTGGTGATGGCTCACACTCAAGCGCATTACTACATTGGCAATATTGCCAAGGAATGTGCAGCGTTTCGTTTCATCTGCTGCATGTTCTTGGGACCTCGTGATGCAGAGTAAGAGACTTATTTGCTAGTTTGCCGGTCAATCAATGTTTCACTTCACATGTATACGAACAACTTTACAACTCTGGGCCAGAGCACTAGCAGAGAGCCCAATTTCGTAGCTTCATGGTCCAACTAGCTGCTACCCATTTTCCCTTACCTTTTCTTCTGCCGCTTGCGTCCGATGCAGCAGAACAGTAAGAGGACAAACCGGGTCTTTCTCGAATGGGACTCGCCTGTCAAGCTTTAATCAGTTTGGTTGTCAAAAGGAAAGGGTCCTAGTACGAATCTGACTCCATACCGACCTGCAAATGTTTGTATCAGACAGTTCACCATCTGCACATGTGCGACCTAGCTTGGGAAGGCAAGCACAAGATTGGTATCAAGCATTGAAAGTTGAAATATAAATCTTCACAAACAAGTGAACATAACAAACAGCACTTTATAATGAATATGAAAGAAGTCATCGTGAGAATTATGAAATGATGGTGCTACGTGGCCTGCTCTGTGTCTTAGCTGCACACATGGCGGTTAGCATTAGATGAAAAATGGTCCGTAGTTCCATACATGTTGTTATTAGTACTTTCACACAATCGCCGTCGCAATCTGAATCGTCTCAGTTGAATGGATATTATATTGCAGGAAATGCAAGGTGAAACGAAAAACCTCATCTTTTGCTGAAACTGTGTAGGTAATTGGGTGCAAGAGAGAGACAAGCTGGAAAAGGATTACTGATGGCTCAAACAGGTACAATTAAATGTTTTAATCAATAGTTCAGGTAAGTTCTAGGAATGACTAATTACCACTTTACCAAGTTGTGCAACATCTTTCACCTATTTCAAGTTTTTTATCCTTCGGAGTCAAACTCTATTGCGTAGCGATGAATAAACTTGCTGAATGCTGTTTTTCTTTTTCTTTTTCTTTTTCTGACAGCTAGGCTTTGAAACAGACAGTATAGAGCACAACTGATCAACTTGTTATCCCCACAAGCAGTACATGCCCTTGAAAATATCTGAAGGTTAATTTACTAGCTATCTCATATGAATGTTTCTTCCAAATTACATCCCTAATTTGTCTTAATGTTTTTTGCAAATTCCATTTTTTTAATGGTCTAAATATAATTGCATCCGATGTTACAATCATTTGTGAAAACGACGAATAAAAAGGGTAAAACCAGAGCATCTCTGTCTCGTGCTGATGCGTGATCGGTATAATTAGATGGAAACGGCACAAGCAAGAGAAAGAAAAGAAAAAGAAAAGAAAAAGAAAAGAAAAGAAACAGAGGTCAAGGAGACAAAGCCAACAAATCATGAAAGGTCTTCTTCTCTTCCCTCCCTAACGTGCGGGGCAGTTTTTCCTGTCCCATTGCGACGATGATATCCATTCCATTTCAAAGCATGCAAAAACAGAGTCGCCAACACTTCTTCCCTGGCTCATGGAGCCACCACATCCACAAGCATAGTATCGACCAGAGATTTTTTTTCCTCTTGCAACACGAAGCCATACTCTCTCTAATGATTATGCGCACTGTAACATCACGTTCCAAATTTGGTCCTACTGGCCGTTAGTTGTAGTACACTGCTCCAAACTATGCAGTATCATTAACAGATGATGAGGCAATGGTGCATTGCATGCATGGGTAGTTGCACATGGCGAGAGCGCAGAATGTGAGGAATTATTGTCCTTGGGAGAGCTAGTTGCCGGTCTCAGTCTCAAGATTCAAACCCCACGGTTGCAAGAACATGAGAGGAGTTATGGATGGCCAGTGCAGTCGCAGAGCTGCTGTACCAGCAAAGGCATCCATCATCAGTGCATGCATTAGCAGAACAATGCAGTGATACGGAGTAGTATCATCTGAGAGCCATAATAGCCGGGAATGAAGCAAGCAGGAGGGCCACTGCCATAAGTACTCTGTAACAATGCTTAACAGTGGTAAATGGTAATTACTACTTATTGAGCAGGTGACCCACGACTGCAGCTCAGTAAGGTCTGCTAGTGACAGTATACCGAATGCTCTGACGGTCTGACCAAACGGTAGGGCTTTTCTGCATGCAGATTGAAGCATGGTCGGCATACCTGTGAGTCTGCGACCGAATACCAAATCCTCTACTCTATTATGTCGTGATTTGAACTCTAATCTCCACTAGAGCAACCATAATTATTGTAATCAAGATGCAAAGCCTGTCTTTTTGTTTAGCAATGCAAATGCTTTGCCTTTATCCGAGGTGAGTAAGTTGGACGAGACTATCATCATATATTCATATGATTTGCCGGTCAGTCAGCGGTTCAGTTAAAATGTTACTACTAGCCTTGCCAAGAAGATCTCTCAAGCTTACAGCATAAAATCAGGATCAGAGTAGTTTCAAAAAAAAAATCAGGATCAGATCAGCACCTCAACAAATTGGTGGGACAAGATTCCTGACTCCAGCAAGGGAGGCAGGAGGACTCCTCATCCACATCCTCCTCGCTTCCGTGTTGCCACATTTTTACTCGATCTCCCTTTCCATAACCAACGGCCTCACTCAGCAGCACATCTGTCAGATCTACTAACACATTTTTTTCTCGCTGGAATCAAGGACAAGAATTGAATAAAATTTGCCATCGACAGTGCGTTCACTTACTTAGGATAGTGAACGGGATGCACACTTTACGCAGATCTAAAGCTTTTGAAGTTCAGAAACGTTGTTGTTTAAGGCCTAAGCAAAGATGAGTACAGTACCTGTTTGGCATATCTTGCAATGTCATTATCTCTCTGAAGAAATTAACCTGGACAGAACAGACTTTGTTTGATTCAGCACAAGCTAATGCACAGGACAAAGTCTGCGCAATGCATATGAAGAAGAATTGAAGAAACAATTAGCATTGTGTGGTGATGTTTGATGGTTTGTATTTGGTTTCTTCTGAAATCTGGACATGGGATTGGAATCTATAGATACTAATATTCTTGGAGAGGTTGAGGGAAGGGCCGGCCAGTGACACGCGCCGTGTAGTTTATACGGTACAGCTACAGTGTTTTATTTTACTTTTTCAAAAAGAAAATCAGTACTTTTTATTATTTGTTTAGGGTTTTCCCGAACAAGATTTCCTCTCTGTTAAAATTCCTACCTGCCTCGATATTTCTTTCCGCCCGTAACAACGCACGGGCCAGCAAAACAACTAGTGCTTATAGATGGTTTGGTAGTGAGGAGAATGTAATCTTTTAAACGACTTGGAAAGTGACAATGTGATCAAGAGAATCTATTACTATATATTAGTACATCTGAAAATGTTTAAGAACAGGCAGAAATAATAATCCATGTTCCACGCCAGGAAGCTTCCCAATCATGCCCATTCTTTGATGATGATGAAAGGAAACCAAAAAGAATCTATAATCAACTAATAATAACATTAGAGACAGAGTATACGCTAACGTCCAAAAGGTTGAACTATACAAGCTTCTTGTGCAGCCCGGCAATGCAATGGTGAGCTTCTGTGACTGTCTGGTGCAACAGTGCGTTGTGATTTGCAGTAGCTGCTATTGTCTGTAACAGTGATACTGAAGTTTCTTGTACAGTAAGAGCTAGCCTAGCCCAACAGTACCAGAATAGATTTAGACAATACATATTAAAATAGTTACACCTAGACGTAGGCATCCGACCAGCCCTTTTGAGACCGGCCCATGGCACGACACGATACACATACGTACGGGTTGGGCTATCGAATATGAGGAATCGACAATAAATTTATAACTTCGGGTACCTTCAAGTTAGCAAAGCCAAGCACAAAATCAGAGGCGTACGATGTAGACAGGTTCAGGCCCCCTGACGGAGTAACACCCTACTTTTCTGTGTAGATGATATGTGTATATGGTGTCTGGAATACAGAGCAATGTGTCTAGCCCTGGTTACAAAGAAGATTGAACTTAGGCTAAGGCTAGGCTTGGGTTGGAGGTTGATGAAGCGCAGGTCCCCGACTCCTGTTTGCTCTGCGTAAAAGCTTTAAAAAGTCTTCTCTTCTTCTAGTTTGGAAGTCTCTCGTCCTCCCTCGAGAATACCTGCCCCCGGCCTTATATAGTCGAGGTAGCCTTACCCTAAGTCGAGTCATAGTCGGTTTGGAGTACCAGACCGTAGCCAATGAGGAGTCCATCGTCGCGTGATCTTCGCAGCATATCCAAACTTCCCTGGATACTAGGCATACTCGAGTCAGTTTCCTCATAACGGGAACATGATCGAGTATTTCCTAATATGGAATTATCCTTTCCGCGTATATCTTATCCTATATAACTGGGCCTGTGATATCCGGAATTTCTATATGACGTTAGAACATATCCTTCATGTATCCTTTGCGGACACATACCCCATATTTAGATATTCGACATGGGCCAACATGGCACGATTGCAGGGCTGTGTCGAGCTTGGTGGCCGAGCACGATAGGCGGCACGGCTCACCTCAAAGGGTCGTGCTTGGACCGGTATGGCACGCTATAGGGGCGACAGGCACAAAGCAGGCATAGCACGGTTTTAGCATGTGTTTTTATGGTTTTTGACTAATATTATGAAAAATTTGACAGCAGAAGTGAAGTAAGAAGAACTGCCTCAACAATGCAACAAGCACGAGGCGGTTCAAGCGCTTTAAGCGTGTGGAAGAAATTAAAATGTAAGGTGTCTAGTTCTGAGCAAGTCGTAATGGAATTCACAAGTAGAGATTAACCACTATCTTGACACGTCTTTTACGGAGAATGAGTAAAATTTATTTCCTTTTGCTCTAATATTTGTGTTCACTATCTTAGCTCCGTGCGTCTCTGACTCCTTTCCTCTTCTTACATTAGTGCAAATGGACTAGATCTAGGCTAGCACAACACAAAGTTAACACGACGTGCGAATGGGTCATGGTTGGACTTGCCGGAGGAGAGTCGAGCCAGTATGACTATCTAGCTGGGCTATGATGACATGACATGGTCTAGAGTCTAGACCACGGTCCCAACACGATGCCTAGTTCTATTTACATCCCAACACTAACAACCTTGTTGTTCACATATCATTAGATCAACATAATTAGGCATTAAATATGTTCTTATCAATACTATCGCTAGTGGCACTCAGCTTCCCCAGAAGTCAACCCATGATCCCATCAACGACAATAGACCTATGCTTGTATAATGAATTCACAGAACCAAAAAAAAGCAAGAAAAGAGTATATATGAAAAAAAAGAACAGAATCCAGGCAAAAATAAGAAGGCTCCGCTTGATGATAAGCTAAAGTAGTGCTCGTAGAACATAGCCGGGTTAAGCAAAAAAAAGGGTTAATATTAGGTTATAGCTTTTAAAAAGTCAGTAAACTCCCTTCCCAAACAGTTTAGTTTTTAAATAGTTTTTAGTATAAGCTAAAATCATATATAGCTAGTAAAAGTTCAAAGCTGAAAGTTAGTTTAAAGCTACTTTCGTAGCATATTTATAAAAAAATTAGTTATTTATCAAATAACTAATTAGTTATTTATCAAATAACTACAACACGCCCTACTGTCACCCTACAGAAAACAACGATAAAATGGTAAACTTTGTTATGAGATAAGATATTCTTAACCGTATTCGGTTGGACTCTATCTCTATGTGTGGGCGAATCCGAATCTATCTCTTGCTACCTTCTACTATATATTAGACACCTCCCTTGTACAAGAGATCAATCTAATAAAGCAAGAGAGTTCCATCCCCTATATTGTGTGTGCTCCTGTTCCCGTTCTTATGATTGCGTTGGCGTGCTATTGATTGATTACGGGTGAACGACTACGTTTTACAACACGTTATCAGCACGAAGCTCTACCGAGGTCGATCATGATCGTCTGCCTGCGACAATCTACACGGCACCGAATTTCATCCTGCAACACGCGATCAACCTACATCAAGCCCTATGTAAGTTCAAGCTACGACCGTTGATCGTATATGAACAATAAATTAATTCTGCAAATTGTTTTATGTTAGTTATAGATTACTCGTTAGTATAATCTAACATTGCAATCAAAGTTACTGTTCATCATATAAAAAAAAGGGTTCTTCGGCGCTCGAAGCGCTCGCAGCGGCGACGCCTCGACGGTTGCGCCTTCGCACGTCTCGGCGCCGACTCGTGGCCGCCGCGTCCATCTCGGCGGCGGCGCAGCCCTCATTATCCGCTCGACGGCCGCGGCGCCCGATCCAGCGCTGGCGCGCCCAGCCGCGGCGCCGCCTTCGTGCCTCGGTCTCAGCATGGCGGCCTCGCCACTCGGCTCACGACGCACGCATCGGCACGCGCGGCGGCAGCAGAGGCGCGAGCTGCGTCGGCGCACCCGGCTTCAAGCACGATGATGTTGCCGTTTCTGACGCGCGGCGATCCGCGCGCCACGCCGATTCGGTTTCCGCACCGCCAAGCTCGCCTTTTGCTTCACGGTGGCGCTGAAGCGCATCCGTGCTCGTTAAATCTCCATGCGGTGGCGGCGCGCGCGCCGCCCTGGACGACCATGTAAACCGCGTTGGCGGAGGCGCAATCGACAGCGTCAAGCGCGCTTGGTGGTCGCCCGATGCCTCGTGGCGAGCGGCACTGCGCGCATTTTTTTCGCTAGCTGCCGCTCAGCGGTAGCCGTGGCTCGAGCTTCATCGCCGGCACACGCGTGCTTCCTACGCAAGAAGAGCCAGTGGCGGCTAGGGTTAGACCCTAGCCGCCCGCTTCTGGGGTGCGCCTGGATTACGTTTTTTTTGGGCCAGTTGGCAAGTGCTCGAGTGGATCTATTGGGCATGGCACCCGAGAAGGCCATTTGGGCCGTACCGTCGATTAAAAGATGTTGATTTATAAATTCCGAATATTTGATGATAAAATGTAGAAATTAAATTTCAAAATATATGGACTTCCATAAATTTGGTAATATTGATATTTAACACATCTTTAGAAGTTCCATTATCTGGGTTATTTTTCTAGCATTATTATATATGCTGGAATTTATTTTCTGTTATTAAAGTAATTCTGAAAATTGCTTGAAAAATTAGCAGAAAATGCTAGAAAAATATGGGAAATTATGTATGACCCATTGATGTGTGTCATGTTGCTGGATTCTTTTTCCTTACCATTGTTTCATATTAATATGTGCTAGGATTTATTTTTCTGTCATTAAGTAATTCTGCAAATTGCTTAATCATTAACATAAAATTATGAAAAATGCTAGGAAAATTTCATATAGCATATTGATTGCTCCATAGCTCTGAATTTATTGTCCTAGCATATTTCCATATTGATATATGTTGAGATTTATTTTTCTGTTACATGGTAATTCTGAAAATTGCTGAATAATTAGGAGAAAACTATGAAAATTGCTAGAGAAATTCTGGAAAATTTTAGATAATTATCTACTAAATAGATATAGACCAAGCTTTACCGATTGAAGAGTGAGCATGCAATATAATGATTTTATCAGTAGTAAAAGTTATTTTGCATAAATAGAATTAGGATATGATGGACATCGTAAAGAGGGAACTTATCAAGCTTGCCCTGAATGGCAACAATTACCTTACCCGGGCAATAAATACTAAGGTTAATTTGATAGCTCAATCATTTAGAGCTTCTATTTTTCCAGCCTGAAGCTGGTACCCTTGCTCTTCCCGAAGCCGTCAGATGTACGGCTCTGTACCCCCTGAGGCACCATTTTCATACGGACATGAAGACCAAATAGTTTATGGAAGATGTCTAGTTGCTATTTTTTGAATTCCCTGCAGGAAAATATATAACCAGCAAAGATCCGTCCTGTTGCCAGAAGCACAGCGCGAATGGATCATGTCGCACTTCCAGGATTCTAAAGGCTATGGTAGCATATAATTTTTGTCATACATAAGCTTGTCATTGATCTAACATTATGTAACCAGAAAGTTACTAATGCTAAACAGATCGATAAGATATTGTGCACATTCCACCCCAATATGAGGATACAGCTGTAAAAGTATCACCATGCTCAGTACCAGAAGTATTTCAAGCTCACATGCATTTTGCTAGAAGCAGAAAAACATGATGAACTCCTGGTGAAGAATCATCACGTACTTCCTAATGGAGTTTTGCAATGCCCGAAGCACATGCAAATACTCAACAGGCTAGCAATAGCCATGGCTGCAGAAAAGGCCAATGGAATAAAGGGGATAAGTGAAAGAATGACATATCAGATTGGGAAAGAGGCAATTCATAGTGAAAAAGTAAAGGCAAAGGGACAGAGGCTTCCAGAAGTAAGACCGTAAACCCTGAATAACCCTATTTAAGTAAAGATGCACTGCCATTGGTCATGCAACTATCGCATCCCGAAGCATGTGGTAGACCTTTACATGCAATCTATTGGAAAACTAAATACGACCTGGGGAAATAATATTGAGTCACCCTTCACCGTTCAACCTGTTGTTGATATGGATGCTGACAAGTGTGATGATATGATGTCGAGGAGTCCCAGGAGGGCACCTACGTCTCATAAGGAGACCTCGATTAGTCTCCTAAATATCCCTTCACTTTGCTATATCGATGTTACATATTCCTTATAAGTCTTCTTATCAGTTTAGCCCTAGTTCCTGAACAAACATTTGGTCTACGCTCCTGTTGAGCGATTATCACTCGAAAATTGAATAAATTGATATTTCTCAGATATTTGATTAATTGTGCTATGTTTGTTCTATATACTACAATTTGTTCCTGATGCAATAATTGTTTGATTGTTAAATCATACTTCCAATATAGAACAAAGTATAATCTGATGGCGGAGGAG
The DNA here is from genome assembly GCA_036346275.1 of Otatea glauca. Lineage (NCBI taxonomy): Eukaryota > Viridiplantae > Streptophyta > Magnoliopsida > Poales > Poaceae > Otatea > Otatea glauca. The sequence goes on along the minus strand of CM070726.1, from coordinate 46,304,834 downwards.
AAAATCTGTCTAGAAGACAATTGTACCACACTAAGTGAATTGAAATATTATGACTATCGCCAGAAGCGATACTCTCATAGTTGGCACTGAAAGAATGCCATATTATACCCTGAGTCCAGTCGTACTCCTTTAATCGTTTCTGTATGAAAATAGTGAATGAGGATGGTACAGAATACCTACTCATGACTAAGTTTAATGGGTGTAATAAATGTGTGGTTAAAAACTTTATTTATTCTCCTCCAGATTATACTATGCACATATAAAACCTGAAGTTTGTGTTGCGATGAAAAAAAACTCAGATATATTTAAGATCTGGCAGATCGACTGGGTTACCCTGAGTTGAATAGTAAAAGAAGAATAATTAATAATTCTGTTGGTCATAGCATAAAGTTTTTCCTAGACCGGAAGTTTTTCTTATGCCCTGGTTGTGCTAAAGGAAATCTCATTCTTAGACCTTCTTACCTAAAAAGTTAGGAAAGAATCACTGAATTTCCTGGAGAAAATTCAAGGTGATATCTATGGACCTGTTCAGCCTCTGTTGGGCTCCTTTTAAGAAATTTTATGGTACTGATAGATGCTTCTACTAGATGGTCCAATGTATATCTCTTATCTATTAGGAACCATGCTTTTGCCCAAATTATTAAGTTAAGAGCCTACTTTCGAGAAGAAAGGATCAAGTCTATTCAAATAGACAATGCTAGCGAGTTTACCTCAAAAGCATTTAATGATTGTTGTATGGCTCTGGGAGTTAATGTAGAGCATCTCGTACCTAATGTCCATACTTAAAATGGCCTTGCAGAGTCATTATATTAAAAGAATAAAAACTTATTACTTGGCCGCTCTTGCAGAATAGTAGACTTTCCACCAGTTGTTGGGGCCACGCAGTGCCTGCATATGCGGTATTAATTCAGCTCACACAACCGCACATCATGAAATTTCCCATTGCGGAGATAGTGCGTGGAAAAGAATTAAGTATTTCCCATCTGCGAAAATTTGGTCAGATCAGATACATGTCAATCTCTCCACCACAACAGTACCACCATGGGACCTTCTAGGAAGTTGAGGATCTATGTAGGTTATGAATCTCCGTCATGTATTAAAATACCGAGAGTCTATGACTGGGGATCTGTACACGGCTCGGTACGCTGATTGTACTAAGGACATTTTTCGGCATTAGGGGGAGATAAGTACCACATTAAAGAATACCGAGTCCTTAGATTCACGCACTACAGAGACCGAACTTGAAGTTCAGAGAATAATAAATCTGCAATAAATAAGCTTATAATCTGCCAAATGCCTTCACTGTTCATAAGGAAGTGACAAGATCTCATATACCTGCAGTATATGCACCTGAAAGAGTGGAAATACCCTAGAAGGATATTGAACCCACTCTTGACCCTCATGATAAAAAGAGGAGGAGGCCTCCAGGTGCATGGGACTCAATTCCGCGGAGACGTCTGCACAAGTAGAGAACCAAACAAATGAGAACACTACCCATGACAGTGGAAGAAGCTCAACCTGATGTTGAGAAAATCCCTGAAGTGAGCTATCCTGGAGATAGTAACATCCCTGAAGTGATCAATCCTGAAGATGACAACCACAGCAGATATTTGTGCGCACAATCCCACGCTGGAAATGGAACACCAGACTCCATCGTTGTGGGAAATCACGAGGAGTGGAAGAAATTTATAAAGAGATATCCTCAAGTGATGAGGAGAATTGTATAAAAGAAAGACTACAATTGTCGACATATAATTGCCTCTAAAATTGCTAAAGCTGGATCCAGAACCAAAGTCCATGGCAGAGTGACAGAAGCGCTCAGATAGGGTCAAATGAAAAGAAGCAATTGAGGCAGCGCTCGCTTATTAAAAGGAAAGCTTTGGTCATGTTGACTGAACATCTCCTAAAGTGTTCCCTGTAGGATCGAATGGGTTTTTCATCTGGAAGAGAAATGAAAAATACCTAGGTGGTGAGAAATGAAAAATACCTAGGTGAAAATCTCCTAAAGCGAGGCTTGTAGCACAGGGGTTCACGCAGAAACCCGACATCGATTACGATGAAATATATTCTCCTGTAAAGAGTGGAATAAAGTTCCGAAATTTATATTAATGGCAGCAAGCTTAAACTTATCAATGCAGTTGATGAATGAAGTGCCTCATATATGGGTCACTGGATACGGATATTTACATAAGAATCCCTGAAGGAGTTATAATTCCGAATCCTAACAATCACAACATGTATAGCATCAAACTGAAGAGATCGCTATACGGATTAAAACAGTCGGGGAGAATGTGGTATAACCGACTTAGTGAGTTCCTCCTAAAGAAGGAATATTGCCCCTGTGTGTTCATAAAGAAATCTCAGAATGGATTTTGTATCATCTCAGTTATATGTCGATGATCTGAATATCATCGGAACCACAGAGGAGATAGAGGAAGCAAGTGCTTACCTCATGACGGAGTTTTGAGATGAAAGATTTGGGTAAAACTAAATTTTGCTTAGGCCTGCAGCTAGAGCATTTCCCAGAAGGAATCCTTATACACCAGTCTTCCTATACCCAAAAGGTATTGAAAATGTTTAATATGGATAAATCACATCCGTTAAAACACCCCATGGTCGTAAGATCCCTTGAAGTGGATAAAGACCTTTTCAGACCACGGATGGAAAATGAGAAAGTTTTAAGACCTGAAGTCCCATACTGATGTATCTTGCGAATTGCATAAGACCTAATATTGCATTCGCAATAAATTTGCTAGCAAGACATAGTGCAGCTCCAACCAGAAGACATTGGGCTGGTATCAAGACTTTACTCAGATACCTCCAAGGTACACAAGATCTTGGATTATTTTTCCAAAAGAACCAAGACTTAACCATGGTGGGATATATGGATGTTGGCTATCTGTCTGATCCCCACAGTGCCAAATCTAAGACTGGTTTTGTGTTTCTATGCGGTGGTAATGCCGTTTCTTGACAGTCTTGTAAACAGACTTTGGTGGCTACTTCTACCAAACCACTCAGAGACCATAGCTTTGTATGAAGCCTCATGTGAACGTGTTTGGCTACGACGTGTGATTAGCTATATCTAGAAGTCATGTGGTCTTAACACCGTCGATACCCCCACAATTATCTTGAAGATAATGTTGTTTGTGTTGCACAAATGCAAATGGGTTATGCGAAAAGCAATATCACGAAGCATATTGCTCCTAAGTTTCTTATCCTCACGAACCCCGGAAGAACGATGAGATAAAGATATTGCAAACTAAGTCAGGTGAAAATCTTGCAGATTTATTCACTAAATCCTTGCCAAAATATACATTCCAAAGATGTGTTAATAGCATTGGAATGAGACGACTTTGAGATATGCAAAGTTCAGGGGGGAGTAAATCCCTGAACCATGACCCTTTGCATAATCCTGAAGATCATATTTTAAATCCTGAAGATTATAAGTTGTACTCTTTTTCCCTTAGTGAGTTTTCCTGAAGTTTTCTTACATGAAGGTTTTTAATGAGGCAACTAGTGTAACACTGAGTGCGAGTGCAATGTACTCTTTTCTCCATCCTTTTTTCCCACTGGGTTTTTGGAAGGAGTTTTTAACGGGACATGTGCATTACGAGGTATTCGCCAAGGGGGAGTGTTATGAGATAAGATATTCTTAACCGTATTCGGTTGGACTCTATCTCTATGTGTGGGCGAATCCGAATCTATCTCTTGCTACCTTCTACTATATATTGGACACCTCCCTTGTACCAGAGATCAATCTAATAAAGCAAGAGAGTTCCATCCCCTATATTGTGTGTGCTCCTGTTACCGTTCTTATGATTGCGTTGGCATGCTATTGATTGATCGCGGGTGAATGACTATATTTTACAACAAACTTCTCTGTGAGAAAATAGTATTCTACGTTCAACGGGGACACGTCACATGACAGACTAAACGGTCCCACCCGACTTTCTCTGGGGCCCACTTGCTCCCCTCGACCGCGATTGGCCGATGGGGAGTCCTATCTGTTACGGGCAGAAAAGTCTCTGTACCCGCAAGAGAACACCTGTCCCTTTAGTTTACCACCTTCCTCGTCCTCTCCCCGGCCACATCCCACCATTACCAATTTCCCTTCTCCTCTTCTTCTCCGCAACAAGGAGGAGAAGGTAAGAGAGGAGACAACTCCGCTACTAGCCGCGTTCTCCTCTCTCAATCTCCTCCTCTCGCATTGGTCGTCTTCCACTAGCGGGCGCAGGTAATGTTGCCTCGCCTTCTCTAGTTCTCTTCTTGCTTTGTTCGTCTCCTCGCCTCTCGCAAAATGTTATTAGTGCTTGGTTGGCTAGTAGTCCATGCTCGTTTGCTACGCGGGCATGCATAAAAACAAGTCTTTGGGTTTGGTTACCATCTCCCCCCATGTGAGGGGCACAAATAAAATTGATGGAAAAGGCCAGAAGCATGGCGGGGACCATGGTCCGTCGTTGCGGCAACAATGGAAAACTCTGACGCAGTCCGCGGCGGCGGCCAAATACAATTCATTCTCTCGCGAATTAGCTGCGCAGATAGTAGTAGTAGTGGCGGTACATGTGCAAGAAGGAGCGCATTGTGTTATGCGCTGCTGTTGTTTGTGGCCTGGGGCTGGGGGGTCTCGCTGGATCGCCGTCCACGTCCTGCACCCGGCGACATGCCGCCTTCGTCCGCAGGCACCTACCACCCGCATCCCAAATTCACCCTTCTCCATCCGTGAGAAAGGGCTAGGCTTTCTTGCAATGCCGTTTGATTCGAGAGTAGCTGCTAGTGATTAGTAGTATAAAGAAAGGGGGGATGTTTTGATACTGTTCTTAGGTGGAGGGTGCAGGGGGAGGAAAGGAGGGAGATGGGGGCGGCGGCGGCGGCATGGGAGAAGGCGGAGGTCAAGGAGGAGAGGATAATGGTGTCCGTGCGGCTGCGGCCGCTCAACGGCAGGGAGGCCGGCGACAGCTCCGACTGGGAGTGCATCAGCCCCACCACCGTCATGTTCCGTAGCACTGTACCCGAGCGCGCCATGTTCCCCACCGCCTACACCTACGGTGAGTATAGTAATAGAGAGCTCAATTTCGCAAAGAAAGAATGGCAATGCTTGTGGCAGTCACTGGTGTAGTGTGGCTCAACCAAGTTTCTAGATATTGTAACCTTGTAGGCATTTTATTTGGCAATCTATTGCTCAAATTATTCTTATTTCTTGTCCTTTTCAGATAGGGTGTTTGGCCCCAATTGCTCTACAAGGCAGGTCTACGAGGAAGGAGCCAAAGAAGTCGCTCTATCAGTTATCAGTGGAATTAACTGTATGTACAGGAGAAATGAAGCAGCTTAGTTACATCACTTTAGTTTTCGCTGAGCTGATGTGAGCTAACTAACACTTGCACCTGCATTGGATCCTGATAGCAAGCATATTTGCCTATGGGCAAACAAGCAGTGGGAAGACTTACACAATGACTGGAATAACTGAGTACAGTGTGTTGGACATCTATGACTACATAGAGAAGGTGCGTGTGTGCGCCACGAACGTTGTTTCAGTTTACCTTTATGAAACATTTTTTTGGCTCATTGTTTGTCATTGCTACAGCATCCTGAAAGAGAATTCATTTTGAAATTTTCGGCAATAGAGATATACAATGAAGCTGTGAGGGACCTTCTGAGCCATGATATGGCACCTCTTAGACTTCTTGATGATCCAGAGGTACGCTATTCTCCTTTACTTGAACTTACTATAACTTTTTTTTCCACTCCACCCTATATACTGTTCTCAACGTTGCTCATGTTGTCATTTGAATTCAAATAGAAAGGGACTACTGTAGAAAAACTCAATGAGGAAACATTGCGGGACAAGGATCATCTTAGGGATCTTCTCGCAGTATGTGAAGGTGCGGGACTGAACTTGCTGGAAACAAAAGAGGCATAATTGTTTTTCCTTTTCTTTATTTGCTTAATTCGGTTTGTGCTACAGCTCAAAGGCAGATTGGGGAAACTGCTTTGAATGAAATGAGTTCTAGGTCCCATCAAATACTCAGGCTGGTTGGTGCTCATCTTATACTATTTTTTTACATTACTTTATTAAGAAATGTTTTTGACAACTTTATTTTAATTTCAGACAATCGAAAGTTCTGCTAGACAGTATTTAGGAAGAGGCAACTCGAGCACCCTTGTGGCTTGTGTGGTATGGAATATCCTTCTATATTCAAGATTCTTTGGTATAACATGTTTGATGGTCTCTGTGGTGTTCTTCTCGACAGAACTTTGTGGACCTAGCAGGAAGTGAGCGTGCATCCCAGACTGCTTCAGCTGGTGTGAGGTTAAAAGAAGGTAGCCATATTAACCGAAGTCTTCTAACACTGGGAAAGGTCGTTCGCCAACTCAGGTTTGTTTTCTTCTTGCAAGAACTTGTAATTTCAGTGATTTGCAATTTTTCTAATAATTTTTGTTCCTAAGAATCCTGGGAGTTTGCACATATCCTTTCCTCTTTCCTCCTTCATATTCACTGTATAAACTAATTTTGAATCCCTTTTGGTCTTACAGCTTGACATTTCTCCTTTCTGCTCATTTTGCATTCTCTTTGACCATAGTATTATCATCTACTGTAGTCTGAGTTATTTGTTCCTGCTGCAGCAAAGGAAGAAATGGCCATATCCCTTACAGAGATTCAAAGTTGACCCGTATATTACAGTCCTCTTTAGGAGGCAATGCAAGAACAGCCATTATCTGCACAATGAGCCCTGCACATAGTCATATTGAGCAATCCAGGAACACACTTTTGTTCGCAACTTGCGCAAAGGAGGTAGTTACAAATGCACAGGTCAATGTGGTGATGTCTGACAAGGCACTAGTGAAGCATCTACAAAGAGAGCTTACAAGATTAGAAAACGAACTGAAATTTCCGGGGTCAGCCGCTTGCACTACTCATGCTGAAGTTTTGAGAGAGAAGGATGCACAGATTAAAAAAGTACCTTTCATCTCATCTACGATTTTCCAACCCTTGTAACAATGTTAATTGCACTACCCCAGTCTCTTATTCTTGCGTGTGTGTTTTTGCAGCTGGAAAAACAGCTGAAGGAATTGATAGAAGAAAGAGATACTGTTCAGTCTAAACTTAAATGTTTACTTAAAGGTGATGGTGATGACCATGGCAATGATCGCACTGCAAAGCGATGGGTATTTTTTTCTCTCTTGTGTATACTTACTTTTAGAATTATCGTATTGTGTGGCATTTAATAGATTGACCTTCCTCTGATAGGATGAGCATAGTCGGTCATCGGAGTCTCTTGCGCAAAATGCATCTGAAGAAGCACTTTCGGTTTCAGATACCTATGGAGTTGCTTATCAAGATCATGCAGTGTTTGATGGATCGTACGTCTTCAATGCCGATCATGATGACTCAGCATTCCCTGATCAAATAATGGAGCTTCCTCAACAAACCAGGGATCAAGAGTTAATATCACCTTGGCGTCCTCCCAGCAACCATAGCTCTGATGGCAAAGAGTCATATCATATGAAGGAAGTGGCTTTCAGAACTGCATCTGAAGTTTCTGAAGAACATTGGAGGGAAGTCCAATGCATAGATGTACATGAGCATAGAAGAAGCACAAGCCACGAATTTAACCTATTACTCCCCGAGGGCACCAAGCTCCAAACACCAGGATCAGAGGAGATTTCCAAAGATGCAGTCCCACAACCTTACGAAGAGCAAGAACTTGAAAGCATAACAAAGAAAATGGAAGATCCTATCAGGATGTACCCTGGAAAAGAGAAGGAACAGGCTAAGATCATAACAAAGACAATGGAAGGTCCTGTCGAAGTGCATCAATGGGAATCTAATGGCATTACAGACAATGTTGTCAAACTATTTACATGTGATTCTAACGTTTCTTTTGACATTGGCAAACCTTACCCTAATGAATGTCTGACCGTAGAGAGGTGTATAATGAACTCCAAGGATAGTGCATTGGCTAGAAGTAAAAGCTGCAGGGCTAACTTCATGGTCATTCCAAATAGTTGGTTTGATGATTCCGAGAATACCAGCAGGACACCACCTGACGTAATTTTCAGGCATGCTCATAGAAGGCCCGATAAGGTTAGGAGAAGTCTGTATGCAGAAAATGATGATTGCCGAAATGATGACACTTCAGTAGAATGCTCCGCTGTTTCTGGCGAAGTAGTTTCTGATGAAGTAGTCAAAGACATGAGCACCAGTGATGAAGTAGCCAAGGACATGAGCACCAGCGATGCAGAACAAGAAACTCTTGTCAATGACATTAGTTGTGTCACAGGGATAGAAGAGAAGATAGAAAACCACCACGAGGACCAACTTGAGGATTATCTGGCACAGGTAATCTTGCTAAGAACAAACTCTTTTTGAATTATCCTTTCATTCTTGCCAGTTCAGGATCCCACGGTATTTTGCTTAAAAATGTACTAAATACTAGGTATCTGTTGTTACCTAATAACAACAATGGGAAACTTTACAAATGGAATGGACCAGTATACTATCAGCTTAAAAGATAGGAACTGTTGTTACCTAATAACCAGCTCAAAGATTGGAACTGTTGTTACCTAATAAACCAGTTTGTTCAGTTTATCAAGCTGAGTCATAATGTCTTTTGTATATTTGATTTAAACAGCAGGTCGTTAGAGATGACTCTACAGCGGTGAAAACCGTCAAAGATGTTGGCATAGATTCAGCACTGAGTACCATTGGATCTCCTCCTCGTCGGCCTATTGATCTTGAGAAAAAACAGCAAGAGATTATTGAGTTGTGGCATGAATGCAATGTCTCCTTAGTACACAGAACTTATTTCTTCCTCCTCTTCAAGGGAGATCCAGCAGACATCATCTACATGGAAGTGGAGCACAGGAGACTGTCCTTCATTAAGAGCTCATTCAGTGCCAGCCTTGCAGTAGAAGGCGAGCTTAATTCTGCCATCGCATCAAGGTACTTTATTATATTTTAGAAGTATCAAATGAATAGTTATTGTTACCATTGCCCATGAAACCTATGAGTGATGGAATACTGGGACTCATTTTGTTGGCAGCTTGAAGAACCTTCGACGTGAAAGGGATATGCTCTATAAGCAGATGTTTAATAAGCTCACCAATGGGGAAAAAGAGACCATTTACACAAGATGGGGAATTGATTTGAGCACCAAACAACGAAGGTTACAGCTATCTCGTCTCATGTGGACACAGACTGACATGGAACATATTAGGGAGAGCGCCTCTCTTGTTGCGAAGCTGATTGACCTGCTAGAGCCCGGACAAGCCCTCAAGGAGATGTTTGGACTGAACTTCAGCCTGGCTCCACGAGCTGAACGGCGATCTTTCAGCCTGGTAGGTGCTTACTCGCTGAGATCAACATTATGGCAATAATGATACAACGACAATGACATGGTGGTAGAAGTATAAGTAGTACAGGAGTTTGACTTGATTGGAGGGGAATTGCTCCCCAGCATTGTTCACTGATGTCTCTACTTTCTTTTTGTTTGTGAGTGATTGATTGATTGATTTCCCGTGTAATCTTACAGAAGTGAATCAGTCAGCCATTACAGTTCTGACTCGCTGTGTGTCATTGTGTGTGGGGGTATATTCGTCAATAAAAATCCTGGAAGGCTTCCTTCAGTGCTTTACAGAATCCGAGAGTAACCAAATTTCATGATACACTCCTGTGCCGTCTCGTGTGATCGTGTCTGCAATATCTCAGTGTATCTGCCTACGTTTCAGTAAAAAGCCTGGAACATGAGCATGCTGTCTATTCTGAAGCTAAAGCCTAAATCTGAAACGCCAATCTTATATGCTGCGATGTTATAAGCCATGTGAAACACTGAAGTCTGAACTCATTCGACTGCATAATATATATGCTTGCAAGTGTACACAGTACACTGGCCCCCAGAAATGTTATTTGTGTACCATCAATCCAAATGTGCTTGCAAGAGGCTCAGTGTTGTTCAGCAGCATTGTGCTTGCCCATTGATGATGTGCTCATGTACACTGAGCCAATGATCTGAGCTGGAAGACTTAAAGATCGTACGTGCACAAGCACAAGTGCTCTCGTCCTTGGTTGTGTTGTCTGATCGGCATGATGGCAACGGGCCAACGGTGTGGCGGAATTAAGTACATGGGCGCTCGCTGGTGGCGTGGGGCGGTGAGGAAACGTACGTCGGGCGCACGAGCTGCACGCTAGAATCTGAAAATTTCAAGAGCTTCTATTTGTTCGTTCGCTTGATTTGCACGTGCGCTGCTCCGTAGTTTTGCTGGGCTGGGCGCCTGGGCGGGCGTTCCACCCGACGCGAGCCGCGACAAGGACGGCGGGCGCGGAGGCAGGCACCTGCGGTACGAGCAAGTCATAACATGGTCGCGCGCGCGTGCGGGACGCGGCGAGCACACCCAATGTAGGTGTTAGGCGGTCGGGTGGTGCCGCGGGCGGTGGGTCGGGCCAAGTTGGGGCGCGCGGACGTGCCGGTGCCGTGCGGAACGCACATGCAAGAACGGGCTCCGCGTACTCCTTGCAGGCCTCATCGCGCGTGGTACTCGTGGTGAAACTGGCACGGCACGGCACGGCACGAGAAGGGATGGTAATTTTATTCATTGTTTTGGGTAATCGCAGGTACCCGATCTAATAAGAGTGGACATAAGTAGCACTTCAGACTCACGGATTTTTAGACTTAGGTACTCGATAAGATCATATGATGGGCGTGAATGCCAATTTGTACTCATGGGTATCTTATGACATGTGGACCCACTTTTATAATATATACATTAAAGAAAACCCTAACTCAGTCATTCGGCTACTCGCACCGATTCTCTCGAAGTCACTCACGATTCCTCCCCTTCCCCACGCCCGCCGCAAGGCCCCGACTCCCCCCGATCTCCTCCCTCTCCGTCACTCGGCCCTGCCGCTTCCCTGATCTCCTCCCTCTCCGTCGCTCGGCCCCTACCACTCCCCCCATCTCCTCCCTCTCCGTCGCTCGATCTTCGCCGCTCGGCCTCCACCGGCTCCCTCCCCTCCGGCTCTCCCCGGTTGAAGCTGTCGTTGATCATCCCCTTGTGGTCGACGGAATTCGTCCCTTGATCCGATTGGTTCATGTGGTGTTATTTGTCGCGATCGGCTCGGCTCGATCTGTGTGGTTTGGTGGATCTGGTGGGTTCGTCACATCATTTTCCTCGGTAGATTCGATCGATTTGGATTATTTGATTCGAGGAATATGGCGTCGGTTTCGTTGTTTTTTTCCTTTTCTAGCGAGGTTGTATGGATCTATGGGGTTGAAGCTTTCGGTTTCGTTTCGTTTCAGCATAGGAGCGGAGATGGGGCCAGGGCCGTACCTGAGATTTTAGAGGTTCTGTGCTAAATTTAATATAAATTAGGCATGTTAGCTCTTTGGTTCTTTTTTTTCTTATGCTTTTCATAGAAAGATTCATATCTCTTGATTTTAGAAGGGGTGGATGAAAGCTAGAGTAAGTGAGTACCACCTAGATCGGGAGAATACAACAAGTGTATGAACTATGCTTTCGAGTTCACAAAGAATACTAAATAAATAGTTGAAAATGGAATGGATTGATACATCACCACCATTAGGATTATTTTAGGGAAATCAAGAGTTAGTCAGATGAAGGAGAATCAGGAGCAGAGAGTTAATTTTCACATGCAAATAAGAGATTTATAAGAATAACAGTTATGTGAAAGCAAAGGGAAAATGGAAGAGCAATAGAGAGGTGGGGAAGTTATCAATAAGAAGGCAATAAAATGGTTTGATTAAAAAAGATTAATCTATACTCCTTTATAATGCATCTAAGCAATTTTTCCTATATCCACCCTAAATAATGCACCTCATTAGAGATGGCCTGATGTTCGTGCACCCAACAAAACGTCCCCAGAAACTTGCATTCATCAAAATGAACGTCTCAGATCTTTCCTCAGTTTTACTCACCCACATCCGATGGCCATTATTTATTGTGTCTAATCATCCCTGTGGCCCACAACAGACCTCTCCTACCTACATATTTGGAAGGAGAACGAATCAAACAAGAAAATAAATAAGGAGGATCCGCATGCGAGGAAACCAGACTTGAATTTTTTACTGGCCAAAATTGTACGTACTACATATTTGGAAGGAGGGTGAATCAAACAAGAAAATAAACAAGGAGGATCCGCATGCAAGGAAACAAGACTTAAATTTTTATTGTCCTGGCATTGTGATCGTATTTTTTTTTTCGAATATGACCCTTCTCGAGACTTTTTTACGGATCTAACCCCATAGAGCCTAATTTTGTATACGGAGAGCGCTGAATTTTGTTTTTATTTTTATCTAAGGAACCAACGATGCAGTGAGTCTTTGCTTAATTTTTTCCAGCTTTTTCTCGCGGAACCAACTACAGCGAAAGCATCATTTAATTTTATCTTTTTTCCTTGTGGATCCAGCGGTCGCGAGCGCAGTTTATTTTTCCATATTTTTCCGAAATCATCTCTGTAGCCCACAACAGACCTTCCCTCACCTCCAGCATCAACAAGGAAAAGGAAACAAACGTCTTGGAATCAAGGAAAAGGAAACAAACGTCCTGAAAAAGGAAAGGACAATACATTACGTGTTGGGAAAAGGAAATCGGGAAATGGGGCAGCGCAGCCGGGAGAACGCAGGTCTGCAATATCTCCATGGTCGTCATCGGTGGCTTTGCCGACGCGGCGAGGTTGCTGGTTAGCGACCTCGCGGCCGTCGTGCCTCGGCAAATTTATAATTTATTTTTTTTGAAAATAATTTTATTAAGTACAAAATAATCGAAAGTTTTTGAGAATTTTTCTAGAATTTTTTAACCTAATGTGCTATCTTTTCAAAAATTCTTCTATATTTAAAAAAAATGAAGGCACACCTATAGCTTCTTCTAGTCAGCTCTGCACTGCAGAAGCTTCTTCTCTTCCCTCCCTCCATTAAAGCAAGAAAGAAGCTCCAAAGCTCCATCAATCCCGCACCAAATCTCCTCTTTCCATCTATGGTGTTAATTCCCTAAATTTCGTGCTCTATTGCCAAAATTTCCTCCCAATCTGATTTGATCCCAAATTATGGTTTCCATAAATATGCTTGTTTCGGGGCTATAAAAGCCGGCGAGCTCTCCTCCACCCATCGTATTGCGTAAATCCCCAAGTGCTCCCTCTTGTAAAGATCGCCGGATTTTAGAGGTAACCCAAGCCATCACCGTCATCTTTCCCGGCGAAATTCACCGCAACCGTGACTCCTCCCCCGCAGGCGCCGGTGCCGGCGATCTCGCCGCACCAGTACTGACCCACTGCGACCGGCCGACCACCCCTGGCCTTCCCTCCCCCTTGCGCTGGCCAAGCCTAGAAAGCTGCAAAAAAAAAGAAAATCTAAAATCATAAAATTCTTTTTTCTTTCTCTTTCTTGATTTAAAATCTTTTGGGAGCCCGTTTTCGCCCATTTGACCTCCATTTAGTTCCGTTTTTCTTTCTAAATTCATTTAAAATTCTAAATTTCTCTTTTATTATTAAGTGTTGTATTCATACTTATCTTCTCATTTAATTAATAAGCGGATGTACTGCCGTCGTAGCGTTAGCACAGGCACTATACTAGTTATAGTAGTAATAGTAATTTTTTCTGAAGATATTAAACAGATAGCAATTGAAGATTAAATAAAAATTAGAGGCCCCTAACTTTTTGGGGCCTGTGCAGTTGATCATTTTGCTCTTGCTATTGATCATTTTGATCATGTTCACTAAGCTGTTCAGTCGCCTCTTCACCAAGAAGGAGATGAGGATCCTCATGGTCGGTCTCGATGCGGCCGATAAGACCACCATCCTCTACAAGCTCAAGCTCGGCGAGATCCTCACCACCATCCTCAGTTCCACACTATCGGTAAGCCCCATCCGCATCCTATACCATGTGTTGTTACAGTCTGTTGTTTGTCATGTTGATTAGTGGTAATTTGTAAATGCATTAATAATAATAATAATAATAATAATAATAATAATAATAATAATGCTTTCGGCTATAGGGTTGATTGTAGCTGATATCGAGTTGATTCTCTGGCTTTTAGAGTTTGTATGCAACTTTCTGCAAAATGGCATCACGTTTCATCTCATTTGTTGGCTCATTGAACTTTTAGGCTTGAAATCCTGTAAGTTAGCTTCCGATATAAGCCTAAATTAAACTAAACAGGTATGATTAAAGTAGCACTACTACAAAATATCATATCACTGTCGGTTTCAAACTGGCATCACTACCGGATATTGGAACCGACAGTGATAGTTCGACTATCACTCAGCTAATATAGGATATATTTTCCTTTTGATCCTTTGTCTCCGAAATTTCTGATGATTATTTGGATATCTAAATGACTACAAATGGAAAGATTGTCAACTACAAAGTTGTATATCTCGTCGATAGCTATATTTTTCATATAAATTTTATCTCCATCCGACTTCGTATGAAAAAGTTATGAGTTTTTGAAAAATAGTTGGTAGCATTATTACTGATGGCTGGTAATATGAACCGCCAACCGAGAGTGATACCATTATTTGAATACATAACTTACTTCAAATGAAAAAGTTGTCAACTACACAGTTGTAGATCTCGTCGAGAGCTATAATTTTCATATAAATTTTATCTTCATCCGACTTCATATGAAAAAATTATGATTTTTCGAAAAATGGTTGATAGTATTATTACTGTCGGTTGGTAATATGAACCGCCAACCGGCAGTGATACCATTATTTGGATATCTAAATTACTTCAAATGAAAAAAGTTGTCAACTACAAAGTTATAGAAATCGTCGAGAGCTACAATTTTCATATAAATTGTATCTCCATCCGACTCCATATAAAAAAGTTATGAATTTTCGAAAAATGGTTGATAGCATTATTACTGCCGGTTGGTAATACGAACCGCCAACCGGCAGTGATGCCATTATTTGGATATTTAAATTATTTCAAATGAAAAAGTTGTCAACTACAAAGTTGTAAAACTCGTTGAGAGCTACAATTTTTATATAAATGTTATCTCTATCCGACTCCGTATGAAAAAGTTATGATTTTTCGAAAAATGGTTGATAGCATTATTACTGCTGGTTGGTAATACGAACCGCTAACCGGCAGTGATACCACTATTTGGATATCTAAATTACCTCAAATGAAAAAGTTGTCAACTACAAAGTTGTAGAACTCGTCGAGAGCTACAATTTTCATATAAATTTTATCTCCATCCAACTCCGTATGAAAAATTTATGATTTTTCAAAAACATCAGCACTATCGGTTCTTTAAAAAACTGGCCGTGATCCGTTACTGTCGGTTTTCCATTCGAACCGGCAGTGAATATTATTACTACCGGTTTTTGATGAACCGGTAGTGATATGGCGACAAGGATCACTGATTCTGTAGTAGTGTAGTGAGGGGCCACCTATTGTTTGCATCATACCACGATTAATTTGAGAATTGACCTTACTATGTTGTCTATAGCGAACTTAACTACCTATAGTCATGATTTTAAATTTTAGGTTCGGTGGGCGGCAGTCGTACTCGAAAGTACTCACCCGATTACCGTCCCTAGGCGGGTGGCCGCGCCACGCCATATTCACGAACTGCCTAGAGGCTGGTGTTGTGGGCTCAAGTAAAGAGATGAGTTCACTTGAGGCCCATGCTACGGTGTTCTAACTAAGGAGCCGAGTTAGGATATGGGCCTTTCGGCACCACAGACATCCTTCAGAAATCAACCGAAGTTATGCCTGTCGTTGTTCGTTCAGTTCAGCTGCTAGCTACCTGGCGGACAGTTCACGCACTCGCGATCAGTACCAGCTTGCGTGGCAGTACTAGCTAGCTGTACAATCTGTACTGCAAGCGCCAAAAGTGGCACCTTATGATTCGTATGCATTTCATTTTCGAGCAGCCAGCCCATGGTTTTTGAGACGGGGACCTGTAACCTTATGCTTGTCGAGTTCATCGATCGCTGACAAAAGAACAAGCTAGCCAGGGTTATAGAGAACAACTTGTTCTCTTAATTTGCAGGACCTACCAGCAGTGTCCAGCAGTAGTAGATCTGGAAAACAACAACGGAAGTAGATGTATATCATTAGCCACAACAGCCTGATCAATTTGTACGGATAAACACTGCCTAGCTTAAAACAACACCTAGCTTTCAATATCTCAAAACAGTGATCAGCTACCTGGAAATTTTCGGTTGATTGCTTCACAGATATTATTGCCTTGGGAGGTGCTCATTTTTTGAATGTTACATGCATATTAAAGCATGAATAAGATAACCAATCAACTATAAGCACTAGCTCATAGGGCATAGCCAGCCAAGAAAACGATCGATCGAGGATCTGTTGTCGATGGTGAGCTGAGCTGGGCGAGTAGATGCATGCTGCCTCTCTGGTTAGCTTTTGCAACAACAGTGTCGTGGTCGCTCATGGGGTCATGCGTGAGGACTGAGGAGTGATCAACTCAAGAGCAATGCGCGGCCCCTCCACCGTTAGCCCAGTGGCGAGACAAGCGTTAACGTCTGGAAGCGACACCCAGTACACAAAGTATCTTGACCTCTGTACATCCCGCGGGCCCACGCCTGGATCCGATAAGATCTATGATGCGGCCAGATAGAAACCAGATCAGGATGTGATTAGGTTTAGGTAGCACTGTTACATGCACTTCGGATCATCGTTAGCTTTTTAGCTCCTGACAATTAGTTTAATTTGTCAAATTACAGCACAGCGCAGAACAGAAGAGATGACTACAGAGATGCTTCTTCTGCTTGCTTTCTTTCGTTCTTTCCCCTTGACCAATCAGTCATTCCGAAAAGCTTGCCGATGAGCCTTATCGAGCTTCAGCTTCTCGACATCAGTTGGTACGTAGGACCAGCGCGCGTATGGTTAGTTAAAATTAAGCAAGCCGCGCGTCGCCGTCGCGAGCTCCACTAATGGGCCATGGCGATACAACGCACGGGCCATCTGTCTTGCCCGGATCCGGTGCTAGATTCGGGTTATCCTCGTATTGCTCTGGGTGCATGATCTCGTCTCTGTTGTTTCTCGTCGCTCGCGCGCGTGCACGCACGTCGGCAAGGTGCGTGCCTGCATGCATAGGATTTGTAGTTTCTGTTATTTGATAAGATTACTGTAACCGTTCTGTTACAATCTATCTCTTATGTATAGATGAATCCAAACTTATCTCTTGCAAGTTTCTTTATATATTGGGCATCCCCCATGTACAAGAATTAATCTAACAAAAGCAATAGAGTTTCACCCCTATATTCTGTGTGATCCTATTCTTGTTCTTGTGATTTCGTTGGCGCGCTGTTTATTGATCGTGGGTGAACGATTACGTTTTATAACACGTTAACAGCACGAGACTCTACCGAGACTACCAATCGTGATCGTCTCCCTGCGACAATCTACACGGCATCGAAATCATCCTGCTACAAACGATCATCCTGCGGCAAGCCCTACGTAAGCGCTTCTATGCAATTGTTGATCCTGCTGATCATCGTATTATCATTATATAATAATTGCGAGCTACTGTTCATAATCAATAAAAAAATAGCGGCAGCTGAACCGCATCCAACAGGCGGCGGTGATGGCCATGCCTGCGTCTGAACCAATGCTACCCTCGCCGGAAGCCGAGGTGGCGCAGCCCACCACCGGTGTCTGCCCAGAAGGTGACCCTGAGCCCTTGTCCGACGGAGATAGATCCCGAAGACTGCTGCTCGCTGTCTAATTCTCACAACGGCGGTGCGCCATCTTGTCACTTGCGGCAACATCCTGAAGCATGCGCCCTAGGCCCCTTTGCTTCCGTGCACACCGGCAGATCCGTGCTCGCTGTTGTGAGAGCCGCGCCTGCCGTTGCGAGACCCACGCGCCCGCCGATGCCGTCGTCTACAGAGACGACCGCGGCCGCTGTGCCGCTCGGCCCTTGGTGCTGTCGCCCGCAGCGACACACACCGTTGTGCTGCTCGGTCGCGCCGACCGCCGATGCATCGCTTCCACGCGCCTGGCACTTCGCGTTTTGTGCTTGTCGATTCATCTTCTGTGTCGACGGAGCTCGCACCCGAAGCTAATGGCGGTGGTGCTCGTATTGAAGATGGCGGTGGCGGAACACGGATTGAAGCGGCCGAGCACCAGCGGTCTGCCCGTGGTGGCGCCCAGATAAATCCGTCGCCCGTAGCGTCGGTCTTGCCACCACCATAGACCGCGTCGTCGGCCTCGCGCCCGCAGCACCGCCACAAATCCGCGCCGACACGGCTCCTCGTCCGTTGGCGCGCGACCGCCGCAGCTGCCATGGATTCGCGCCGGCACGGCTCTGCGCCTGTCGGCCACGCGCCGCAGCGCAGCCACGAATCCGTGCCGAAACGGATTTGCGCTCATCGGCCTCGCGCTCGCCTCGCCACCTCGTTTCGCACCGACCCAGTTTCTCTGCGTGGTAAATGGCGGCGGTGGCGAAGTCAAGAGGTGCTAGGGTTTGGACCCTGCGCTACGCGCAACAATGTTGTGCACGTGGGCCTTTGTGCCACGCACGGGCCGCACGCCGCACGCGGGCCGCGCCGCACACGGGCCTTCGTGCCGCACATGGGTTGCCGCGCTGCACTTGGGCCTCCACGCTCATGGGTAGTGCAGGTTGGCATGACCCTTAGGCCGAAATAGCCAGGTGGACTGGTAGCCCGCTCGAAAAAAAAGATTTTAATAAGAAAAAAAATGTTATTAAAATTTGAAATTGGTGTTAAATCCTAGAAAATAGATTTTCTAGGTTATAGGCTTTCGTAAAATCTTGATCAATTAGTATCTAGCATACATTAGAAGTTCCATGCTCTGGGTTTATTTTCTAGCTATATGCCATGTTTTATATGCGTTGATATTTACTTTCTGTTATTTAAGTAATTCTGAAAATTGCTTAGTAATTAACAGAAATGCTAGAAAATTATGAAAAAATATTTATGACCCATTGCTCTGTGTCATGTTGCTAGATTAATTTTCTTAGCATGTTTTTCATGTTTATATATGCTGGGCATATTTTTCCTGTTATTCAGTAATTCTAATAAATTGCTTGGTAATTAATAGAAAAACATGAAAAATGCTAGAAAATTCTAGAATATTTCTGATTGCATAGTATGAGTTTAATACCTCTGGATTAATTTTCTTAGCTTTATTCCATGATTATTTCTTGTTGGAATTTATTTCTAGTTAATTGGTAATTCTGAAAATTTCTTAATAATTAGCAAAAATCATGAAAATACTAGGAAAATCCTAAAAAAATGTGATGATTATCTACTAAATAGATATAGACCAAAACTTTACTGATTCAATAATAAGTATGCAAAATAATATTTTACCTGAAGTAAAATCCCTGTTTTGCTTGCATATAGGATATGTCTGACATCACCAAGAAAGAATTTACTGAGCTTGCCTTGAATGACAGAAACTACCTCACTTGGGCAATGGATGCTAAGATCAACTTGACAGCTCGATCCCTTGGAGCTGCAATTTCCCAGCCTGAAGCTGGTACCCCTGCTCTCCCTGAAGCCGCTAAATGCGCAGCTTTGCACTTCCTGAGGCACCATCTCCATGCGGACCTGAAGGCCGAATATTTGATGGATGAGGATCCGCTGGCTCTATGGAATTCCCTGAAGGAACGGTATAACCAGCAAAGATCCGTTTTGTTGCCAGAAGCACAACGGGAATGGACCCTCCTACACTTTCAAGATTTTAAGTCAGTGGCAGCGTACAACTCTGTCATGCACAAGATTGTTGCCAAACTAGCATTCTGTGACCAGAAGGTTACATAAGTTGAAAAAATTGATAAGACATTGTGCACATTCCACCCCAATATGAGGATATTGCAGCAACAGTATCGCCATGCAAAGTACCAGAAGTACTATGAACTAATATGCATTTTGCTAGAAGCAGAAAAGCACGATGAACTTCTAATAAAGAATCATCAAGTCCTACCTAGTGGGAGTCATGCATTGCCTGAAGCACATGCAAATGCTCAGCAGGCTAGCAATAGCCGAGGCCACAAAAAGGGCCAAAGAGAGAAAGGGGATAAATGGAAGAATGACAAAAATCATAAAGGAAGAGGTAAATACCAGTGAAAAACAAAACAAAATGGATCAGATCGCTTCCAGAAGAAAGGACCAACAAATAAAGCAAATGATCCTAAACAACCATGCTTTAGGTGCGGATGTACTGATCATTGGTCACATACATGCCGCACCCCAAAGCATTTAGTTCTTTATATGAAATCCACTAGGAGATTCCAGAAGAATTAAGGGAATAAGGCGGAGGCACATTTCATTACTCAACCTGTTGTTGTCAATGGAATGGAATTAGATGATGATCAAATCTCCGACCCCACAGAAGAATTCAAAAAGGGCCTTCTTGGATATGGTGATACTCCCATGGAAGAAGATGATCTTATTGGGGATGAGCTAAAAGAATTCCAGAAGAATAAAGATAAATCCCAGGAGAATGATATAAATGATTTGAATGGAGACAAGCAGTAGTCTCCCAGTCTTTCTTTTAGAATCGGTGTCACATTATCTTTTTAGAGTCTCCTTAAGAGTCTCTTTTATCAGTTTAGTTTTTGTGTTCCTGAATGAATAATGGTCTACGCTCCTGTTGGGCGATTATCGGTCAACTTCAATAAAGAGTAATTTTTCAGGAAATTTATTTAATCATGCTATGCTTGTTCTATATTATTTGTTCCTGTTTTAACAAATGCTTGATTGTTTTTATATCTTTAATATAGAACACATGTATAATCCAATGGCGGAGGAGGAAATCTGTCTTGTAGATAGTTATACCACAAATACAATTCTCAGGGAAACTAAATATTTCCAGACTTTGATTAAGAAAACTGGAAATATTATGACCATCGCCGGTAGTGATGCTCTCATTGTTGGCACCGGAAGAGCCATCATAGTTCTCCTTATGGGCACTCGTATAATTATAGAGAATGCCCTATTATACCCAGAGTCCAGTCGCACTCTTCTAAGTTTCAAAGATATCCGTCTAAATAGTTTCCATATAGAGAATGAAAATGAGGATGGTATAGAATACCTACTCATGACTAAGTTTGACGGGTGTAATAAACGTGTGGTCGAAAAACTTCCTTCCTTCTCCTCCGGATTATATTACACATATATAAAACCTGAAGTTTATGTTGCGACGAAAACTATAGTTAAAACACCAGAAATATTTAAGATTTGGCATGATCGTCTGGGTCATCCTGGGTTGAATATGATGAGAAGAATAATAAATAATTCTGCTGGCCATAACATAAAAACTACAGTCTTTCCTAAACCTGAAGCTTTTATATGTCCTGCTTGTGCTAAAGGAAAAACTGATAGTGTGACCCTCTCATCTCATTGTTAGGGAAGAATCACTGAATTTCCTGGAGAGAATTCAAGGTGATATCTGTGGACCAATTCAGCCCCTGTCGAGCCTCCTTTAGATATTTTATGGTACTAATAGATGCTTCTACTAGATGGTCCCATGTGTGTCTCTTATTTATTAGTAACCATGCTTATGCTAAATTAATTGCCCAAATTATTAAATTGAGAGCATCCTTTCCAGAAGAAAGAATTAAGTCCATTCGCATGAATAATGCTGACGAGTTTACCTCAAAAGCATTTAATGATTATTGCATGGCTCTGGGCATTAATGTAGAGCACTCTGTACCCCATGTATACGTGCCAATCTCTCCACCTCAGCGTACCACCATCGGACCTCACCAGAAGTTAGGGATCTATGTAGGTTATGAATCTTCGTTAATAATTAAATACCTAGAGCCTTTGATAGGGGATCTGTACACGGCTCGGTACGCTGATTGTATTTTTGATGAGGATAATTTTCCGGCATTAGGGGGAGATAAGTACCACATTGAAGAATGCCGGAAAATAGATTGGAATGCCACTGGCATTCATTCCTTAGACCCACGCACTAAAGAAGCCGAACTTGAAGTTCGGAGGATAATAAGTCTGCAACAAATAGCCGATAATCTGCCAGATGCCTTCACAGATCATAAGGGAGTGACAAAATCTTATATACCTACAGTAAATGCACCTGAAAGAGTGGAAATACCCCAGAAGGTTATTGAACCCACTCTTGTCCCTCATGACAAAAAGAGGGGGAGGCCTCCAGGTGCACGTGACTCAGTTCCGCGGATACGTCCACAGAAACGGAGAACCGAACAAGTGAGATCACTACCTGAGACAGTTGAAGAAGCTCAACCTGATGTTGAGAAAATCTTTGAAGTGAGCCATCCTGAAGATGGTAACCTCCCTGAAGTGAGCCATCCTGAAGATAGGAATCCCAACAAATATTTGCATGTACAAACTGACGCTGGGTAGTCGGAACACCCAGACTTCGTCGTTGTGGGAAATCACGACGAGCTGGAAGAAATATCCACCAATTATGTGGATTCAGGAGAATTGTATAAAAGAAAAACTACAATTGTCAACATTTATTTCGCCTCTAAAATTGCTAAAACTCTTGAACTGGATCCAGAACCAAAGTCCATGGCAGAGTGCCAGAAGCTCTCAGATTGGGTCAAATGGAAAGAAGCAATTGAGGCAGAATTGCGCTCGCTTAATAAAAGAAAAGTATTCGGTCTTGTTGACCAAACACCTGCTAAAGTATTCCCTTTGGAATCAAAATGGGTTTCCATCCGGAAGAGAAATGAAAACAACCAGTTGGGGAGATATAAAGCGAGGCTTGTAGCACAAGGGTTCACACAGAGACCCGGCATCGATTACGATGAAACCTATTCTCCTATAAGGAGTGGAATAACGTTCTGATATTTAATATCAATGGCAGCTGGCTTAAATTTAAAAATACAGTTGATGGATGTAGTGACCGCATATTTATATGGGTCACTGGATACAGACATTTATATGAGAGTCCCTGAAGGAGTCAAAGTTTCAGATCCTAATAATCGCAACATGTATAGCGTTAAACTGCAGAGATCGCTATACGGGTTAAAACAGTCGGGGAGAATGTGGTATAACCGGTTGAGTGAGTTCCTCCTGAAGAAGGGATACTCGAATAATGATGATTGTCCCTGTGTGTTCATAAAGAAGTCCCAGAATGGATTCTGTATCATCTCAGTATATGTCGATGATCTGAATATCATCGAAACCACAGAGGAGATAAAGGAAGCAAGTGCTTACCTCACGACAGAGTTTGAGATGAAAGATTTGGGTAAAACCAAATTTTTCTTAGGCCTGCAATTAGAGAATTTCCCAGAAGGAATCCTTGTACACCAGTCTTCCTATACCCAGAAGTTATTGAAAATGTTTAATATGGATAAATCACATTCTTTAAAAACCCCATGGTCGTGAGACCCTTGAAGTGGATAAAGACCCTTTCAGACCATGGATGAAAAATGAGGAAGTCTGTGCCATTGGAGCGCTTATGTATCTCGCGAATTGCACATAACCTGATATTGCATTCGCAGTGAATTTGCTAACAAGACACAGTGCAGCCCCAACCAGAAGACATTGGGCTGGTGTCAAGACTTTACTCAGATACCTCCAACGTACTCAAGATCTTGGATTATTTTTCCATAAGAACCAAGACTTAACCATGGTGGGATACACGGATGCTGGCTATCTGTCTGATCCCCACAGTGCCAAATCACAGACTGGTTTTGTGTTTCTCTGCGGTGGTGCAGTCGTTTCTTGGCGGTCTTGTAAACAGACTTTGATAGCTACTTCTACCAACCACTCAGAAATCATAGCTCTGTATGAAGCCTCACGTGAATGTGTTTGGCTACGACGTGTGATTAACCACATTCAGAAGTCATGTGGCCTTAACACCGTTGATACCCCCACGATTATCTATGAAGATAATACTGCTTGTGTTGCACAAATGCAAATGAGTTATGTGAAGAGCAATATCACGAAGCATATTGCTCCTAAGTTATTCTATCCTCATGAACTCTGGAAGAACGGTGAGATAAAGATCTTGCAAACTAAGTCATGTGAAAATCTTGCAGATTTATTCACTAAGTCCTTGCCTAAATCCACATTTCAAAGATGTGTTAAAGGCATTGGAATGAGAAGACTTAGAGATATGCAAAGTTCAGAGGGAGTAAATCCTTGAACCATAACCTTTATTAAGATCCTGAAGATCCTAATATAAATTCAGAAGATTATAAGTTATACTCTTTTTCCCTTAGTGAGTTTTTCTGAAGTTTTCTCACATGAAGGTTTTTAACGAGGCAACTAGTGCAACATAAAGTGCGAATGCAATGTACTATTTTCTCCATCTCCTTTTTTCCACTGGGTTTTTGAGTCGAGTTTTTAACGAGACATGTGCACTACGCGGTATTCACCCAAGTGGGAGTGTTATGAGATAAGATTTCTGTAACCGTTTCTGTTACAATCTATCTCTTATGTGTGGGCGAATCCAAACTTATCTCTTGCAAGTTTCTTTATATATTGAGCATCCCCATGTACAAGAATTAATCTAATAAAAGCAAGAGAGCTTCACCCTTATATTCTGTGTGCTCTTGTTCTTGTGATTTCGTTGGCTCGCTGTTGATTGATTGTGGATAAACGACCATGTTTTATAACTGTTTCTAGTATATAGGCATGATTGTGTTCTCGAGAACAAGTATGTAACTCGGGGAAACAACAATTGATGCCATAAGCTACTTGCAAAGTCCTGTGTATTTAGTGCACAGTCTCCGTTTATTTTTATAAGATGCAGTTTGATTTGGTCAGTTGATTTTGTGATGTGGAAGGGAAATTATAATATTGATTGTAAGAGCTGCAGTAGGTATGTCTGCAAACCTGCAGAATCAGATTTCCTATGTCTGTTGTTACATAGCTAATTAAATAAGCATGGTTGGCAAGTCACGGTAAAAACTGTTTTTTTAGCCGAAGTAAACGTAATCTACAAGGAGGGCCTAGCTAATACATTAGCGAAATGATAGTACCAGTTGCCATGACAGTGACGAGACAATGACACGAATTAGCACACTAGATGATGACAATGTTTAAATAGCGGATTTGACTCGTCAAAAGCGATCGCTACTCACATCAGTCACTCTCGATCGATAGAAAACTCTTCAGAACGAGCAAGGGAGAACAAGTACCGTAAACAGCGAGGGAGAACACTTAATAATGAATATTTGTAACCGATATAGGTTAAAAAGTAAAATGTTAAGTTAAAGATAGAATTATGATAGATATTAATTCAAAAATAGAATTTTATCCGTACAAAGTCCGATATGGATTACGGTGGGCAATGCATTGAAGAAGGATATGATCGGCTAATGCACTATAAAAAGAAGATCGATGGCAAGTAGAAAAAACAACAACTAATCAATCAAATAACTCGCATATACTTTTATTTACTTTTTCCGTCAACTAGGAGTAGTCTTATAACTTAGATTTTTTTTTGTAATTCGTCATTGATCAATAAAATTGTGCATCGTTAATTGTTGATCTCCTTCGATTACGTCACGTCTGTTTTTCTCCGATCTTGTTGCACATCGCATTCTTCAGAAAATTCTGCCTTATCAACCATCTAATCAGTCCTAATAGGCTGTTTAGACTTATCGTTACCTTTGATTTGATCGGCTTCTTATAATTGTTTAGATCTTTGCCAATTAACACACCAGATCAGCTTTTGAGCGTAATTTTTTAATCTATCTTGCCGATTGCAGGATTAAATCGGCTGGACACCTCAAATCTCTTGAACCCGGCCGGCATTCGTGTGTGTTTGAACCGATCAGTCCGTCATCCTATTTTTCGACGTCAACATATATACAAGGTCTATATACTCACTCGATCTGTATAAGTAGTATACTTTTAGCTCGAAAAAGAGAGAAAAAGGAACCAGACTTATATTACTTGATGTGGTTTCCGATGAAGTGCATGTTACTGAGACTTAAGAGACCTTTTGAAGCATCAAAAGGTAGTCAAATGCATGTCTTCATGACCCCACTGGCACGACTGTTCCACATACGATGGAACGATTCATGAGCTTAGTGACATCTAAAGGTAGTTAAATAAAAAATAAAACCGTGGAAAAGGCGAGGGAACGAACATGCATGCACAGCTGATGTCCTTTGGTGACATCGATGCATGCACGTTTGGACGGAGGACATATACAATGCTTCTGAGTCCTAACCTACGCAAGAGAGAGATATATTATGTAGTGGAGCTCCAGAGTCCAGACCACTTACTACTTTAAAGTTATGATCATCATTACCACTTTCTTGAACTGTTTAATTTCAATGAATCAATCATTCAGTGCGCATCATATCCTACTTATCCTAAACTTCGCAGAGTTCCCGGCCGGAGGGCTGTGACACATCCCTAATTACGTAGAGGTCCTGATTCCTGACGGCCGTCCGTCTTTCGTGTCGGTCGTCCGCGTGCCCCCGGACACTGATCCTTGCCTTGCAAAAAATCGGAGTGCTCGAGAAACTTCGAGTCGCCTCTGTCGTTTGCCCTTTCCGCATCGCGATCCTCTCCTGCTTGCTCTTGCGTCCCCTTCACACGCGCCGCCCTCGCCGCCGCCACCACCATTGCTCTAGCCATCGGTCGTCCTCGACTCCGTCGGCTTCCCCGCTCTACGTGCGCCCGCTCGAGTGCATCGCCGCGCACCTCACGTACGAGCGTAACCCAAGGGTCCGCGACGCCATCAGCTCTAGCCTCTCTAGCTACAGTGCCCAAGCCGACAAGATCCACGAGCTCCTCGATGGCCAGGCCAACCGCGGTGCCGACATGGCGGTGGAGCGCAAGATGAGTAGCTAGGGGAAGGACAATGGATTTCGGCGACCATGTACACCCCGCCCTTCTTGCCGCGGTACTGAAAGTTCAAACTCTATTAATTTAGTTTTAATATTAATGACAAATCTAATATCCAGATTAACTATTTTGATAATCATAATATTGATTAGTCTCAATTGTTAACTAATAACAAATCTCTTTATGAGACTAACTCTTTTGTTAAGTTTAACTCTTATTAGTCTCTTTTGGATGAAAGAGACGAAAATATCAAAGGTATGCATTCGAATTCATATTATCATATCTTGTTGCATTCCTTGGATATAATATTTATGATCATATTGATAAATCCAAATATGAGACTAACTCTTTTATTAAGTATATCTTTGATTAGTCTCATCTCATTTAAAAAATGAAAATCCCAAAGGTATGCATAAAATACAACTCCATGATTTCTAGATGTATTACTTAGATTCAAGATAAAAGATGAACTCCACTATAGTTTCAATCTTAAAATGTGCATATTGTTTCCAACTCCATATATACATGAATGCGCACATTTAGGGGGAGTTCATACTTTACCTTGATGTTTAAATAGTATTGATCTAATTCATCTTTCTATATCAAGGATCATTACTTTGAAACAAACTCTTGAGTATATATATATAAACTTGTGTAGTTGTAGTATACTCATGTTAATATGGGACAAACTCCAAAGCAATCTCAAAAATTGAATATGCGCATATTGATTCAAGTTCAATTATTTGTATGCATACATTTAATGGAGTTTATTCTATAGTTAACTGTCTTAAGAGTATTATCCCTTTTCACTACCCATATAAATTGGATCATTACTTTTAGATTCCATCGAATTGAGTATATGAAATTTGTGTAGTTAATATATACTCATGATAATTTAAATTGTGTTCGGTTGCCATTCAATCAACAAAGAACTAATTATGTGTTGATGGTTCACTTTGTTGATCTTAAGGCAATTGAAAGTTCTTGAGTATATGAAGCATTAGTTGCATTAGTATACTCAAGACACAATTACTCTTTCAATCAATTGTCTTTGGGATGTGCTCAATCGATCTCGGGGGCATCCATTATGTGTTAATAGAGTGCAAGTGATGATTGAGACAACCGTGTCTATTGTACTAATAATCTTCTATGAATTGTGAAGTAAGTTGAGTCCAAAAAAAATGAAGAATCAAGAAGAAGAAGTCATCATATATTGATGAGCTTCAAGAGATTATCCCGAAGTGAAGAAGAAGATAGGAAGTTCATCATGTGTTGATGAACAAGAAGAGAAGACTCGGCTTGGAGAGAAGATGATGGAAATCATAAAAGCTCCAAGTAGAATTGCTAGAGGCAAAGGTATAACTAGTTAGGGCTAATGATGTGTTCCTAGTTTTTTACCGGTCTCGGTGTTTGGATGGGAGACCGAGTTTCTAGTTAGGTGCCGTACTATTAAGAGGGCTTGGGTCTTTTAGCTTGAGTTTCATCCTGTGTTGATGAACTCAATCCGGTTCACTCTAGCTCACTCTCTTATTTAGATTTTGCATGAGCTAAGTATTTGCATGTGTGCAGATAAAGTTGCTCATGCTTGCTTCTTATTGAATCATGATTTGGTTTTTGCATAGAGCTATGGATTTGCATGTGTTGCAAAAAGAGAGATAGCTTATGCAAGTTGGTTTAAGTGGTTGTTTGTATAGAGCTAGATATTTGTATGTGTTGCAAATAGAGAGCTCATGCATCGAAGTCTTAGCTTGTGACTTGATCGTGTGTTGATCATCACAAAGGATAAGATCGGTTTATACTTCGTGTTTGCAAAATAAGTTTTTGTAAAATATGGTTTAATTGAATCTTATCTTGGAGTATGTGAATAGGGTTTGCAAATGTGTTTGCAAATTGGTTTGATCATATGTTGATCATCACATGGTTCAAAGATATGATCTTGATTGCTCTTGTTTGCAAAATTTATATTTGTAAATGTGCTTTGCAAAATATTGGTGTTCATGCATTTGATATTAGAGCATGTGATTAGAATTTGCAAATATGTTTTGCAAAATTGTTTTGATCATGAGTTGATTATCACATAGCTCAATATTTGATCTTA
Source organism: Otatea glauca (assembly GCA_036346275.1). Taxonomy (NCBI): domain Eukaryota; kingdom Viridiplantae; phylum Streptophyta; class Magnoliopsida; order Poales; family Poaceae; genus Otatea; species Otatea glauca. The sequence continues at coordinate 46,275,984 of CM070726.1, read as the reverse complement.
TTGACTCTCTCTAGATTGTAGTCATGCTCTTGATTAAGTCTATGTGATGGATTTTGAGGAATCAGATTTTAGATTTGAATGACTATATTAGAGTCTTTATTTTTGTGATATTTAAAAATATCGATGGTTGCTTAAATCTTGAAAATGGGTGAAGATTGTAGCCCTCTTGATAAGCTTCGCATAGAGTCAAAGATCACCTAAATCGGAGTTCGGAGTAAAAAGCTATGACCGTTTTAGTGGCTGAAACATTGATAGCACCGCCCCACAGGTGGTGTAAAAATACCAGAGATGTGTTTTTTGGTTGAAATGGTCGATGCTACCGGTCCTAGATGGGCGGTAGCATTGGAGGTACTGTAGCAACGGCTAGTTTTTGATGTTTTTAATGCACAAAACTGACCGTTGAGCCTAGGGTCGGTGCTACCGGTCCTAGATGGGCGGTAGCACCGGGTTTTACCGATTTTTGTTTATTTTGCCCCCAACGGCTAGTTTTCTTGAGGGGCTATAAAAGGGTCCGAGCTATGAGGGTTTTGCTGCTGCTCTTGCACCTATTTGAGGTATACACTTGAGAGTAAAACCTCTAGAGCTCATAGAGCCATATTCAAGTAATTTAAGAAGAAATTGATTTACATTTTCTTGTGTATAATCTCTTTGGTGTTGATTTGCATTCTCTTGAGCTAGTGTGAGTCTCTCCTTTACATTGTGCATGTGTTGCACTTTGTGAGCAGGGAGAGAAGTCTCTAGTTGCATGTGTTGCATCTAGAGGAGGATTGAGTATTTTTGTGTATGTGTTGCACTTGGTGAGGATCAAGTAAGAGACTTGATCTATTACTCTTGGTGTTTGTCGACACCTAGACGGTGTGGAAACGTCGTGATCTGTTGATCTTCTCAAGAAGGTTGTGAGAAGACCCGATGAGTGTGAAGGTTGGAGCTCACCTACCTAGAAGGGGAAAGAGATACCACTAGTGGAATCGAGGCGGTTGCTTAATTCATGGAGCCGGTCCAAAGCGGTTTGGGCTTGCCTCAACGTGGATTAGTGGAGACCGGCATGTCTCCGAACACCACCGTAAAATATCGGTATGTCTCTTTATGTTTTTTTTGCAATTCTTATTTATATTATTGCAATTTACATTTCTAGAATTAAATTGTTTGATTGTCTTTAAGATTGCTTATTCTTGTTAGAGACATAATTAGCTAGTGCACTTAGTGAGCCTAGTTGACTTAGACTTTAATTGTCAAAGCCTTAGCTTATCGCTTCCGCATCTATTATCATTTATATTCTGACATAAGGGTACTTAGACGAGAATTTAATTAACTATAGAAGAAATTTTTATAGCCGCCTATTCACCCCCCTCTAGTCGGCATCCTCGATCTTACAGGTACATCCTTCTTCTTGTTGGTGGATTCCCCGCACCTCGCCTACTTTGCTTCACTGAAGAAAGACAGCGGATTTCGCGAGAACTTGCTCACCTCCGTAGTAGATTTCTTCATCTAATTACCGCTTCGTACCCTTCCTCTTCTCCTGACCTGATTAGCCCTTTTTATTTTTGATTTTTATGGTGAATTTTTGCGACCCGACCCGCCCGACTGCGAGCGAGTTGTCATGAGATCCAGTGCCGTCGTCGAGCCGCCGCAGCCCTCGTTGGTGATGCCGATGACGACGCCGAGTTGTATCATACAAATCGATTTGTTGAAGCCATCTGATCGCCGGAGTTCGTTAGTTACTTCGATTGCGTAATCTCGATTGAACAAGTCAAGAAACAAGGTGAAGAGCGACCCATACGTTTTTTCTCTTTTTTTTTACCATTACGTTTAAGCTTTTTTTCCGAAAAAAAAAATTCGACTTTCTCGTGTGAAGAGCGACGTCCGCGACGTGGCACGCTGCGTCCAAGTTCCTAGTTTATTATATATATAATTTGGTCGTTGCTTCTAAAGATACACTATTGGTCTCGTATCTTTGTCACCTTACATCACAATCTCGTCACTCCTACGCTATGAAGGTTAACTTTTCACAGGGTTTGTCCAAGACCTCGAGTCTCTGTATTAGAATATTTATCTATTGAGAAAATCAAGAGCGTAGAGTGTAGTTATTATGATATTTCTATTCTCTAAATGCCTTGAAGAGATTAAGTGGTTTTAGTATGCAATTTAATAGGGACATGCATGATCATTTCTCATTAATCTTTTCTTGGATTTAGTGTTTCTTGAGTCTATATGCATGATGGGCCGTAGATAAATATTAAGTACCTTTCAGCAGCGGAGCTAGGGATTCGTACGAGGTAGGGCTAAGATTAATCTATCACATGCACATGCTTTTGAGTTAGGGCGAAACAGAGAGGGACACGTGTGACGGCCAGCATAAGCATCTTCTATATCTTCTGTTTGTCAGAAATGATGAAAGAGAAAAACGATATACCGCCGGAACCTATCCCAACGGTATACCATCCAGCTGTTGGATGCAATAGAAGCTCGGCTCGATCCCATAGGTCTCTTCCCCTCAAAAACCTCAAGCATCGACGCCGAGGTCCAAATGGCCAGCACCGACTGCTCAGGCTATGATGATGACTTGCGGCTGACGCCTCTCCCTCCACTACCGCTGATGGGTTCACGACGCCCCTGGATGTAGAGGGAGGCCGAGGAGGTAGTAGTCTGACAGTGGGTGGTGGCGGAGGGTGATGGACGTTGGGCGGCGCTAGAGGGTGGAATGGCGCGGGGTGGCTGGTGAAGGAGGGGGAGCCAGTGGCACAATGAGGCGGTGAGCTCACCACCGTCCACAGGGGGAGGCGGAGGCGGGGACGGCGAAGGAGGCAAGCGGAGATGTGACCAACGTGACGGTGGCTATGACAGAGGAGGGAGGCAGCAGAGTTGAGGGAGAGGGAGGAGGAAGAGAGGGTAGTTGAAGAAGCCGAAGCTAAAGGAGGAGGGAGAGGATTGAGAGTAGAATAGAGGACAACGAACAGTTGAATGTTATAATGTTTGAACTAGATCCAAACGGTATGTCATCCTGTAGTTCTCACGATGATATTGGCACTACTATAGAATGATACAACACTATCATTTCATCTGAGTCAGTTCCTAACTTTTTAGGAAAAAATCGATTGTGATAGATGATTTGGAGAGGGTGTTAATAATAATCAGAATCGGTTCTTAGGTTAGAACCGATTGTGATGTAGCATTGGGCACATCACAATCGGTTTCTTCCTAAAAACTGACTGTGATGTGCATAGCACATTACAATCGGTTTCATTATCAGAACCGATTGTGATGTGCACAAGCACATCACAATCGATTCCCATGAAAGAACCGATCACAATCAGTTCTTAGGTAGAAACCGATTATGATCGGTTTAGGTAGAAACCGATTATGATCGGTTCTAAGAAAAGAATCGATTGTAACATGCATCGTACATCACAATCGGTTCTCATGTAGTTGAGGGAGAGGGAGGAGGAAGAGAGGGTAGTTGAAGAAACCGAGGCTAGAGGAGGAGGGAGAGGATTGAGAGTAGAATAGAGGACAACGAACAGTTGAATGTTATAATGTTTGAACTAGATCCGAACGGTATGTCATCCTGTAGTTCTCACGATGATATTGGCACTACTACAGAATGATACAACACTATCGCTTCATCTGGGTCAGTTCCTAACTTTTTAGGAAAAAATCGATTGTGATAGATGATTTGGAGAGGGTGTTAATAATAATCAGAATCGGTTCTTAGGTTAGAACCGATTGTGATGTAGCATTGGGCATATCACAATCGGTTTCTTCCTAAAAACTGACTGTGATGTGCATAGCACATTACAATCGGTTTCATTGTCAGAACCGATTGTGATGTGCACAAGCACATCACAATCGATTACCATGAAAGAACCGATCACAATCAGTTCTTAGGTAGAAACCGATTATGATCGGTTTAGGTAGAAACCGATTATGATCGGTTCTAACATGAGAACCAATTGTGACACGCTTCGTACATCACAATCGGTTCTAACATGAGAACCGATTATGATGTGCATCGTACATTACAATCGATTCTTTTCTTAGAACCGATTGTGATGTGTCTCGCTAGGTTATTTATACCCTTGGGCTGAACTCTCCTCTGTTGTTGTTGTAGAGGCAAAAAAACCACCATCGCCCCAAAAAACACCACATACTCTAGTTGGAAGCAATACTTGGGTGAGAAATTATGAAATCCTCGAGGTTGGGTGTTAAGAGGGTGAAGTTGAAGCCCTAGCTTGAGGAGATTTTCCCTCAATTTTTTCTCATTTGTGGTTTTCTTCAAAAGGTGAGTATTCCTTCAAACCCCTTCAATTTTGTACTAGGTAATTCGATATATCACAAAGAGAGTTTAGGTTGCACTGGAATTGTGGGTATCCTATCAGATTCACACCCTTTATTTGACAAACACACATCAATTTAATTATCTTTTTAGTACTCTCATGTTAATATGGAATTGTTGTTGCTGTAATATGATGAATGTTTGAGTTTAGATTGCGTAACCTACGTCTCCCGTTCAAGGGTGTTTGTTTATAAATATGCTGAAATAGAATATTTATAAGCAAGCACTCTCGAATTGTCTATGTTTTTTGGACAGTTCGAGGATATGTGGTTCGAGCAAGTTCCTAAGCTGTTGTACAACTCCAAAAAATGTTTTGGCAGCATCTCCCTGGTGTTCTCCGGATACACACCCCTCTTAACTTGTTGTCGAGACGTGTATTCGGAGAACAACAGGGAGATGCTGTCGAGATTTTCTCTAGAGTTGTACAACAGCTTAGGAATTGTCCAAACCACATATCCTCGAATGGGATAGGACCTAATCTAATTAGAGATTGGGAGTCATTGTTGGTACATACTTGGTTGGTTAACATATAGACGTTTCTTCAAGATCATTCAATTCCTCAACTTTGTTAATGCTTCCACCCTTATTTTCTTTCATTGAAGTCAAAAGGATTTCAAGTTTACTAAATTAGGTAATTCGATATCATGGTTGATGTTTTGAATGTATGTCTCCTAAGTATGGAATTGGAAGCTCTTAAGTAGGGAAAAAGGTATTGGGAGTAAATTTATATATGTTGGAATCCATTCTCTATTTTGCAAAGGTAAGTAAATAATATCTCGATATTTGAAATAGCTAGCTGTCGCTCCAGTTTTTTCTTAATTTATTGTGCGTACTTTAATTGTAGATAGCCAAGAAGAATGAATGTATCAAAAAAGCCGTGTGAGTGCAGAATTTCAGAGGGGTATTAAGGAGTTCAAAAAAATTGCAGAAGAAGACATAGTGAAGAGGGATGTAAACTTCATATATTGTCCTTACTTTGATTGCATCAATCTCAGGATATTTAACAACTCAACTCAAATTGAAGACCACTTGATTCGTCATGACTTCGTGAGGAATTACACATGTTGGATCCATTACAAGGAGGCAAGTAGTACTCATCTGGTATGTAACGAAGCTATGCTGGAACCCGATCACGAGTTACAACGTTATGTTTGAAGAGGATAATTTAGAGCAAATATTGCAGGATGTGGAGGGAAATTACGTGGAAAGAGAGTTTGAAAATTTTAAAAGCTTGATGGAAGATGATGTCAAACCGTTGTCCTCGGGTTACAAAGCGGAATACACCAAGTTGGGTTCAGTCCTTGCATTGTTCGAACTGAAGGCAAAATTTGACAGATACAAATTTCAATGCACTTTTAGTTCTTCTATCGGATGTGCTTCCTGAGGGAAACGAGTTGTCAACAAGCATTTATGAATAGAAGAAGCTACTATGTCCCCTGGGAATGGAAATAAAAAGGATATATGCATATCCGAATGATTGTATCTTGTACCGTAACGCGCATAAAGAATTGCACGTTTATCCAGTTTGTGGTGTACCCCGGTACAAACAAAAGGAGAAGCGTAAGAGCCAGAACGACGACGGTGAAGAGGTTATTAAAGGGGCACCGGTTAAGGTATTGTGGTACTTGCCCATCATTCCTTGTTTGGAGCGATTGTTTGCAAATCGCATCGCAAAGAGGCAAAATTGTTACATTGGTATTATGAATCTCGAAAGGAAGATGACAAGCTGAGACACCCCTCTTATTTGGCTCAATGGAGAAACATTAATTAGAAATATGAGGAGTTTGGTGCCGAGACGAGGAACATAAGATTTGGATTGAGTACCGATGGAATGAATCCGTTTGGTAATATGAGCAGTCGTCACAGCACTTGGCCAATTCTATTGTGTATCTACAATCTCCCTTCTTAGTTGTGCATGAAGCGGAAGTATATTATGATGTCGTTACTAATCTCGGGACCCAATCAGTCGAAAAATGACATTGATGTGTACCTAATACCGCTCATTGAGGAATTGGTAAAATTGTGGAACGACAAGGATCGCGGTGTGGGATGCATACAAAAGAGATAACTTCACCCTACGGGGTATGATATTTTGCACCATAAATGATTTTTCGCCTCTTGGTAATTTGGTAGGTTACAGTAAGAAGGGAGTCAAAGCGTGTCCTATTTGTGAAGAGGAGACTGAGAGCTTGTGGTTATCGAATTTCAAAAAAACTGTGTACATGGGTCACCATAGGTTTGTACATCGAAGTCATCGATACTCTAAGATGGTTGACAAATTTGATGGAAAGAGGAAAGTTCGTTCGGCCCTGCAGCCTATGAGTGAAATGCAAGTATATTCACGCGTGGCGGATATCGATGTTCAATATGAAAATAGCTGTAAATCTGTTCATCCCAGGACCATTTGGAAGAAGAGGTCGATATTTTGGAAATTACTATACTGGAAGGAGTTATATGTCCGGCATTGTATTGATGTCATGCATATTGAGAAGAATGTTTGCGATAATTTGGTTGGCATCCTACTAACATACCTGGGAAGACCAAGGATGGTGTGAATGCTCGTCGTGATATGGCTTACATGGGAATCAGGCCCAAGCTTGCAGTGATAGAGGATGATAGAAAAGGTCCGTACATCTCCGCTACATGCTATACCTTGTTCAAAAAGAAGAAAAAAGACTTCTGCAAGTGTCTCCAAGGTATTAAAGTTTCATCGGGCTACTCCAAGAATATTAAGAAGCTTGTGTCTATGGATGATTTGAAGTTGCTTGGTATGAAGTCCCACAACTATCATATCTTGATGACCCAAATGTTCCCTATTGCAATCAAAAATATTCTGTCAAAGGATGTCTGGTTGGCAATCACGAAGCTATGTTATTTATTCAATGTGATTTCTTGCAAGGTTATTGATCCTGATGTACCAGATAACTTGCAGAGTGAGGTGGTGCAGACTTTATTATCAGCTTGAGATGCATTTCCCCGTCATTCTTCGATGTCATGGTCCACCTTATTGTTCACCTTGTTAGAGAGATTAAGATATGTGGACCTACATTCCTACGTTACATGTATCCGTTCGAGAGGTATATGGGTATATTAAAGTCATACGTGAGGAATCAGTCGAAACTTGAGGGTAGTATTGTTGAAGGTTATGGGACTAAAAAGGTTATTGAGTTCTGTGTAGACTATCTAGGTAAAAGACAAGCAATTGGTGTTCCTGTATCTCGTCATGAGGGCAGACTTGATGGCAAAGGAACCATTGGGTCCAAACTAACGAGTCCACGATTTGATATGTATTACAAAGCGCATTTGACAGTCTTGCAGTACAACGCAGAAGGTCATCCATATATTGAGCAGCACAAGTTGATAGTAGGGAAAGAGAATCCACATATGGATGAGCTTTTCATCACGTGAGAACACAACGATCAATTCCTCACATGGTTCAAAGAAAAGGCGAAGGTCTCCGTCAGTGAGGATGTCAAATGGTTGGCTGACGTACCCAGATTTAATATACAGATATGGCAGGGGTATGATATTAATGGCTACACCTTTTACACTGAAAGTTAAGATGCAAAGAGTATTGTTTAAAACAGTGGTGTGAGCATAGATGCTTTGTCCGATGATCACTCGAAAGGAGGATCCTCAACTGCAATGAACTCCTACTATGGGATGATCAAAGAAATTTGTGAGCTCGATTATAGAATATACCAAGTTATATTGTTTAGATGTAAGTGGGTGAGACATCCACATGTAGTGAAGGTCGACAAGAGAGGTTTTACTCTTGTAGATCTCAATAGTCTCGCCTACAAGATGAACCGTTCGTCCTTATGAAGCAAACAAATGAAATGTATATCTCTACAAAATTTCAAATAATTTCAACTATATTTGAAAAAGTTATGATATTTTCTCTCTTTGATGAAATGTTGAAAATTCAGACTTTTGCGTACTTAAATGAAAGAGCTCATCACAATCGGTTCCTAGTTGGAACAGATTGTGATGAATCATCATCACAATCGGTTCTTTGGTCGAAACCGACAATAATAAGCTAGCCTCATTGCAATCGGTTTACGCTAGGAACCGACACTAATAAGCTAGCCTCATTGCAATCAGTTCACGCTAGGAACCGACACCAGTAAGCTAGCCTCATTGCAATCGGTTCACGCTAGGAACTGACACCAGTAAGCTAGCCTCATTGCAATCGGTTCACGCTAAAAACCGACACCAGTAAGCTAGCCTAATTGCAATCGGTTTACGCTAAAAACCGATACTAATAAGCCATCCTCATTGCAATCGGTTCACGCTAAAAACCGACACTAATAAGCCAGCCTCATTGCAATCGGTTCATGCTGGGAACCGAAACCAATAAGTTGTCCATTGCAATCGGTTCACCCCGGGAATCGACACTAATAAGCTAACCTTACTACAAAAACGCCGACCCTCCACTCCCAGACTACCAGCCTCATACCGCCTCCTCTTTCTTCTCGGCCCAGCCGACTCCAAGCCGCCCACCCCGTCGGCCCCCACATCGTCGACGCCCTTCACTCCCCCACGTCGCCGACGCCCTCCTCTCTCAGGCCCCCAAACTGCCCCATGTCACCGGCCCCCACACTGCCGGCGCCCTCCACTCCCCCACGCCACCGGCGGTCTCCTCCCTCGGGCCCCCACATCGCCAGCACCCTCCACTCCCCTCCGTTTCAAAACCCTAGTTGCCTTCTTGGGTTCTTGATGCGTCGTAAGTGCACCCTTGCCTCCTCTGCGGTGGGGGTAGAAGTGTTGAAATGATAAAGGAGGAATCGGTTCATCCTGGCTTACTTTCTTTTTGCATTGAAGATATGGATTGGCTGTGGATTAACTACTAATTGTTGGTTGGTTTGATCAAAATCCATGTTTTGGCATTGGCTTAACTACTAATTGTTGCTTGAACACAATGGTTTAATTAGTTTCATTGAGCAAGATGTGTTGTGAATAGTAGCAAGTACTACAGCAGTGACGGCTTGTGTTGCATTGCATATTCTAGGACTGTATTGTTGGGTTTGTTCCATTTATCATGCGAGTGCAGTTATAATTTGATAGCCCTTATACTTGCTTTGTGGGAAGTTCATTATTTGAAGGGATAAGGCTCCTGAGGTTTCACTAGTGGATCTAGATGTATTGTGCGACATGACGAAAATTGTTGTTCATGCTGTGCTCATATCTTGGTATGATCACTGTGCTTTAGTTTAGTGCTTAAGATACTATTGGTTCTGAAGGACCATGTGGAGGTCTACCCAGAATTGTGATGAGTATTTGACTAAATTTGAGCTTGGGTTGCTCTTGTTTGAGTTTGATTTGAAATAGATTTTCAATTGAAAGCAATTTGAGGTCTTCTCTATTTTCCCGGTGCTACCGGCCAGAACGAGTAAAAATGAATTTTAATGAGTGGACTTTGATGGATTTATTGCACATCCTTGTGGGCATTGCTATGTGAGGAGTTTCCTTATTTTTGATGGTTGCAGGACGATGGTGCTAGGTCATGGTGAGGCGAAGGATGGCCGGGACTAGGCGAGGAGCGTCGGAGGTCCAAACGGTCGGGGATCGCCGGAAGATGATCGGAGATGGAGTCGTGGCAAGCCGTGAAGACAAGGAATGGATGAGACGCTAGCTAGACGCTGTGTGGATTAATGAGGACCATTGGATCTTGGTCTAGTTGATAGGTTAGCGGGTCTAGTTAGTGTGCTTTGAGAATCGTGCAAGAAAACCCATTATGTGTTGTGGGTTTTGGGTGAACCCTTGCATAGCTGGTTGAGTGGGTTAATCCTAGCCCTTGATGGATGCTCTAGGGTTTAGAGACTCATCCAAGGGTGGTAGGTGGCCGAAGAGTTGTAAAAATAGGGGTGGAGCTTAGCCTTCCCCCTTGAAGGTTTTGAGGTTTTTGATGCTCCTTTGAGCTTTGCCCACATGAAATGTGAGGCTTTGTAACCTCTCCTTCCAGAAATGAAATGTTCTTCATTTATGTTCATGTTTCATTTCTTTTACGCATTTACATTACGTATTTAAATTACGCAATTTAAATTCAACATTTACTTTCCCGCATTTACATTCTCGCAATTTACTTTATCACAATTTGGATTTGCCTCCCCTCCTTCTAAATACTGTTTTTCTAGGATGTCTTGAGGGTGTTCATATAGTTTTACATCTTTCTTGCACCCTAGGATAGACTAGAGATCAAGTTTTTATCAAATTGCAAATCTGTCCAGAACTTATTCTTCGCGCAGCCGTCAATATTTGATTTTTATAAAAATATAGAAAAATTCTTTTTAAGTGATTCTTATTGGAGAAGGTGAATGACTCATATATCCATCTCTTAAAACATTTGTGAGTCCATTGGTTGCACCGTTTGAGCGCTATGAAGTGAAAACCGAGCCTTAAACATTCTGGTCGAAGTTCCTGACTATCTGTAATACTTAATTTTTTATGTTTATTATACAAATGTTTTTGAATTTATTTTTGGTGGAGTATTTCATTACTCAACTACTCACAGGGACAAAAATTCCCAGAAATTTTAGAGCAACATAAACTCACCAACCACCTGCTCCAATTGAGGACAATTCCTGAAAAATCTGCTTTTACTTTTCTGTAAAGAGACTTTGGTGTTTTAGCTTTATCTCTTTTAGAAAAGTAGTATTTGAGTTGATTCCTCTTTGTTTGAACACTTGACAACCAGGATTGTGATTAAAAAATCCCTCACATGATTCATGGTTCTCATCCATGCAAGCTAGGGGTACACATAGTTGTCTAATTGTTCGGGTTTTAGAGGGTGTGCGATTCTGAGAAACACCAGTTTGAAGGAAAATCTTTGGGTGTTTCAGATTTTTATTGCGAGATTGTTTGGAGTAATTTGAGTAGGGGAAAATTTTATTTGGGATCATTCACCCCCCCTCTGATCGCCATTTTGATCTTTCAATTGGTATCAGAGCCGATTTTGCTCTTTCATAGATCTTGACCGGTCTCAAGAGCCATGACGATTGACAAGTATTCCACCAAGCCTCCTATTTTTGCTAGAGTTGATTTTCTTTCTGGAAATCGCGGATGGAGTCATACATCACTGCCCAGGGCTTCCTGATATGGCACAAGGTGAAACTCCCGTATGAGGTTCCTGCCGATGAAAACGTCATGGCCGGCAATATGGCTAACGTTGAGGCGAACGCAAAGGCAAGGAACATTCTCATACAGGGTCTTAGCCGCAGTGAGTATGATAGGATTTCTCACCTCCGTTCCGCTCACAAGATTTGGGACTCTCAATGCTTACCATGAGGGCACTACTCAAATCAAGATTGTGAGGCAAGATCAGTACAAGCGTGAGTACAACAAGTTTGAACAACACGCTGGTGAGAGTCTTGATGAGTGTTTTGGTCGTTTTACAAAGATTTTGAGCGATCTTCGAGCGGTTGGTTGCATATACCCTGACTCGGATAATGCTCGATATTTCTTCACCGCACTCGATCTTCGAGTTTGGGAAATGAAAGTGACCACCATCAAGGACACTACCGACTTGTCGACCTTGACTCTTGATGGGCTTTACTCCCGTCTCAATACTCATGAGATCGACGTCGTCTCTCGCAAGACGAAATCTCAGTCGATGGCCTTGATCACTGATCCCACTTGATCTTCCCTTGATCTTTCTGCTGGTTTCTCTCTTTCCGCCCATTGCGAGCTAAGCGATGACCAACTGGAAATTTTTTTAGAAAATGAGCTTGCTCTTCTTGCTCGCAAATTTTCACATGCATACAAGAGGGTGAGAGAGAGAAAGAGAGGTGGCATGATCACATGCTTCGAGTGTTGTGGCCTCAACCACATTCGGGCTAATTGCCCCAAACTGGAGAAGACAAAGAACGACACCGGCTATTCGGCAAAGAACTACTACATTGACAAGAACCGCAACAAGAAGCCTCCAGTTCGCGAGCCGGCGCGTGAGAAGAAGTACCGCAACTTCTCCAAGAACAAGAAGCTCTTCCACCGCATCCTCGCCGCACTTGACGACATCAACCTCTCCGACACGGAGACATGGAGCGACGAGGGCGAGGATGATCCACAAGAGAAGAAAGGCGGCGACGATTTCTCCGGCATGTGCTTCATGGCTGACGCCAACGGCATCAGCAACTCCGAGCTCTACAGTGATTCGGACGAGGTACCCTCCTATGACCAGCTCAATAAAGTTTTCTGCAAATTAGGAAAATTTCATGCTAGAGATAGAGCTAGGTGTATGGAGCTAGAGAAGGAAGTAGGTACCTTAACTCGGGAGTTAGCTTCTCTTAGATCTTCTCCCTCTCGAGTCACTGATGATTGTGATGCTGTGCTTGAGGAGTTAGAGAAACTAAGGACCATACATGATAGTGTGCTTGTTGAACTTGATGGTCTTAAGTTGAAGAATGCTAGCACTAGTTCTGTTTATGCTATTCCTATTGAGGCTAGTTTTCTTCATGCTCACTCTACTCCTTCATGTTCAAATTGCCCTAAATTGCTTGTCGAAATTGATGCCATGAGCGATCACCTTAGGAAGCTTTCTTCTAGAAACGATGAACTTGAAATGCATGCTTCTAAGGACCCAGTCAGCTCATGTGAGGGCTGTAGGCAACTAAAACTTGACAATGAATCCTTAAATGTCAAGTGTGCTAAACTTGCTAAGGACTTACTAGATAAGTCACAAGAAAGTTGCTTGCGATGTTCTATGATTGAGGGAGACTTGGATAAAATCCATGTCGAGCTTAGAAAGAAATTAGAAGACCAAGCCCATAAAATTAGAAATGCGTCTTGCGTTTCTTGTGAGGCCCTCAAGATTTAGGCAGCCGTGCTGAGGGAGAAAAATGCACGTGCTGAGAGAGCTCATCTTTCTGGTTCTTCTTCTTCTTTCCCCTGCTCTTCTTGTGCCTCTTTCTTTCGAGATTGCCAGTATCTTATGAGCACTCTCGAGAAATTTATAGGAGGCAAGAAGAAGCTCAATCTTATTCTAGACCAATCCAAGATTAGTAGATTCAATTAAGGTCTAGGATTTGATCCCTTGGAGCACGCTCGAGCGCATCCTCCCACCATTGTGCGCGGCTCCAAGAGTGGTGAGATTGTGGTAGCTCCCAGATTGAGTACCACCGTGTTTAGGTCTGCTGGGGTTGTCCATAGGACTTCTGACCAAAAGGGTGTTACTCCTGTTGCTTCTGCCTCTCGCAAGGCGAAGTACACATGCACCTTCTGTAAGAAGGATGGTCACCTAGTAGATTTCTGTTTCAGACGCGCCAAGAACACTCGGCGTGAGCGTGTGGCTGCTCTTAGGGGTATTCAGGGTCATCCCCAGACTCTGATGCTCCTAAGGCACACATTGCTTCTAGACAGGTTAGAGAGTCGCCTGTTTTTGGGCAGCGTTCAGGACTCGGTTTTCATCTTGTTTCTTCGAGTTTTAGTCCTGGAGCCGCCCGTGGTAAGTCTTTCCGCCGTCCTCTTGATATTCCTCGTTTTTCTCATCGAGGTAGATATCAGCGGTGTGAGGTGTTTTCTGGTAGGAGTTTTAGACAGCTTCACCGGCTATAAAGAGAAGAAGGCAGAGTGGGAGTGACTAGCCGAGGAGTGCGCGAACTTCAGGACGGCGATGCCTTACTCCCACATATGTGAGGAGCGGACACGTGATCGGATATTAGCGAGTACGAAGAAAACCTCCGATGGTCGGCTTGTAATTCCAAACCACGCGACCGCACGGATTGTCTCTACCATCGTAAGACATTTAACTTAGTATATTGTAGTTGACGCTTTCTGTTGTATTTTAGAACGCATACGAAGAGGTCCTTCTTCCAAGAGGATGCTGCTAGTGCCAGATCAAGATCATGGGAGGTACGTGCGAAGTGCCTTAATGACACGCTGAGGGAGGAGTTAAGGGAGGAGCTGAAGGAGGAGATGCGGGAGGAGATGATGGCAAGTGAGGACCGCTTGAGGGCTGAGATAATAGCGATGATCTCTCAGAATCAGAGTCAGATGGCCTCGTCTCTCATAGAAGGGCATGTGCCCCGCCCTAGCAGCTGCGGTTTTAAAAATAAACAGTCCAATCTCTACCTGAATGTAATAATTATTTTTGACTTAAATGTACGAAAGTATCTCCTACAATGTTTCTGATTAAGTTGCGTGCTTCTTGCAGGTGCTTGCTAAGTGCCAGCTCATTGTGATGGAAGATGGATTTCCCGTTGAGGCTAGACGCGGAGTTACATTTTCATGCAAGGAGACTGACATGGTGCATGGTATCCCTTTGGGGAAGGACTACATGAGGGGTGCAGGTGGATTATGTCTACGCAGATTTCCTATCTCATGTGCTGAAGTTCTCCCCAAACGAAGATATCACCACTCTCGGGTAAGCACGGATGTCGTTCATCAAGTGATCCATGATGTGTGTCGTACTACTCAAGGTAAAAATCCCCCGCGTCTTCTCGATCATTCCAGTACTGCAACATGTTACATATGCCTGTGCTTTGTAGGTTCCTATCGTACCTGTGCCTGCTCCCACCACCATGACGAGTCCTGCGTAGAGTGCAGAGCTGGTGCGTAAAAGAACTAGCACGACAGTCAAAGATCCACAAGAGACCTCAGAGATTCCTTCTGTGAATAAGGCAAAGTTGACAGAGGCCACAACGCCCCCTCAAATACATGAAAAGTCCATTGTCCTGACCTCGGAAACTCCTTCTGTCGAGAAAGCAAAGCTGACAGAGGCCACAGAGCCCCCTCGAGATTATAAGGGGTACGTACATGGAAAGCCCCTTGTCCCAAGCAACGAATTGAACTCTCTAGGCATATGTAATTGCCTGCTCCATAGATGGTATATATTGACAAGGAGAATGAGGCCGAGCGTCACGTCGATTTCAATGTGAGGTATCGATGGGTACATTTCCACCGCGATCAGCATATGACATTCCTAGTTAGTTTTGAGGATCTCTTCCATTTGTATAGCCTGAAAGCCATCGATATTTCTACTGTACGATCCTGGACACTATAAGTACCGCACCATACAGCATGAGCGTATGACTGTTATAGGATTTTGTATTATATTTTTTAACATTTGACACGAGTTGCATGATAATAAGGCAGCGAGCCTTGACGGGTAAACACCCAGTTGGGTTCGTCGACCCCGAGATGGTGTTTGCTACCATGGCTAGGCTTCAATCGGAGTTCTTTGCCAACTACATCAAGCAGACAATACAGGCTGAGACAAAAAAGGACTTCGTTATATTCCCGTACCATGAGGAGTAAGTACTACTTTAACCTTCAATTACTTGTATGCACGTAAACCGTACATAAACTTATTTTCTTACACTGCATACCATTTAATAAGCAACCATTGGGTTTTACTCGTCATCGCTCCGAGTGAAAACAAAGTCTACACTTTTATCTCGATCGAGAAGAGACTGATGGTCTACGCGATCAAGCTTGTTTTGCAGAAGTAAGTATATTCCTCTAAACTAAGAATTTCTACATTTAACTACATTTTTTCCCCTCAATGGCATCTCTCCAATGTATATAGGGCTTTTTTATCTTAACGTTGTTGAAGGAGGACGACACGATGACAAACGAGGCAACCAGCTGGAGTGGAATCGCTTCAAGGTACAAGTGTCGAGCATAGGATTAAATTTTTCTGACATTTATTTTTCGTTTCTTAATTTGATTTTCCTTGTTCACAGTGTCATTAACTGGGGTACGATGACCTGTGCGGCTTCTATGTCATGCATCACATGCTCATCCTGGTCGGCGGCTCATACCTTTTTCTTAAGGTATATGTACATGCATAATACACTCAGTCTTTTACATACAAATTTTAAAAATTAAATTAGTGCACTTATTTTTATTTTACAGAAGATCGATATCTCCCGCAAGAGTTTACAAAATAAAGATTTCAACAAATTACGAGACCATATATGCCGTAGTACTGGACAGAAGTTATAGCGGATGACGATAGGTTTAGAGATCCGACAGACTCCTACTAGTCCATATATGTAAACAATATTATATCATGTAAATGTGATATACATACCGACTGTTAAGTATGTTTGTTTTCTATATTGTGAATGAACGTGTGATATACGTATTGTAAAGTATTTGTCTTCTATGTATATTGTGAATGTGAAATGCATACTGTGTGTAATCTATACTGTTTTCGATGCATATTGTGTGTAATCTGTGCTGTTTTCGGGATGATGTACAAAGAACAAACACCACATATAACATCACAATCAATTCTAGCTCAGAAGCAATTGTGACGCGGTGACCCTCGTCACAATCGGTTCTGAGAAAGAACCGATTGTGATGACAATTTAACACTATTGGGCGAAAACCGACTGTGATAGTGGCTCATCATCACTGTCTAATGACTTTGTATCGCCACCAAAATCGACTGTGATGACGAAAAAGAACCGATTATGATGTACATTCCTGTAGTTGTGTGGAAAAAATAATATGTTGAAAAAAAATAATTACAAAAATATACCTTTGTTGCTATTTCAATTGGCGACATAAGCTTTATCGCTAAACGAAATCGCGAAAATTACACAAGCTTCTGTCGCCAATTCAATTGGCGATAGATGTCTTTTCTGTCGCTGATTGAATTGGGTAACAGATTGTTTACTCGCGGATTCATTTGGCTGACAAGGCTAAGGCTTTTGTCCTCATTTAATTGGCGGCAGAACACTATTACGAATTCATTTGGTGACAGAGCTTCTGTCCTCAATTAAAATGACGACAGAGCTTCTATCGCCAATTGAAATGATGACAAAGATATATTTTTGTAATTATTTTTTTAACGTATTATTTTTGTAAAATTATTTAAACAGTGTATTATTTTTTTTAAAAAATTCTGAATACACTATGTCCCCACAAAGATTCCATGCAAATAGTTTTGGACTTATAAGATGTAACATCATAACCTACGACCATAATAGATGATACATGTCTCCATTTTATCTGTAGAACTACTGCAATAGCTATAATACTAACTTGATGGCCTGTTTGGAATGTATAGAGATTTTTTGTAGAAAATAGAATGTCTAGGCCCAAAACTTTATATAGGGCCTTGCCGCGCGCGAGATGACGAGATCGGTGAACCATGGCACCTCACGCACCCACGAAAATAGAATTAAGGCGAACACTACAGGCCAGACGTCTGATCGCTGAATGTTTTATCAGAAGCTCGGTATAATATTTTTATCTAACGTCTGCAACGTTTTTTCCCAACGTCTGTAATATTTTTTTCAACGTCTGCAACATGTTTCATGCGTAGGAAAAAAATGTTGCAGCGATATATCCAGATCAACATGTCTACTATTATCGAAGGAAAATATTTCACGCGTAGGAAAAAAATATTTCACACGTAAAAAAAAATTTGCAGCGTCCAAAAAAATTATACGTTCGACTCCTAGCAATTCCGTAGATTTAAACTCTCTAATTACACATCAATTACGTTAATTAATTGCGCCATCGATGCCACTGGCCCCACACATCCGTGGACATTAACGCTCATCACACCTGGACCGGCCTCCTTCCAGGGTCGCGTCTCTCCGGCAGCAGGCGCTTGTCACGTAATTAATCACCCAGTCGACGATCTCAAAACCGACATGTAAGATCGGTGGAAGCCATGGGGGCTAGAGCAATAGAATCTTCAGCACATAGTCGGTTAATACATCGTTCGTAAATGTGTCAAATCCCTCATAATCTTAACATATTGGCAATGGTGGAAAAAACGCAACAATAGAATTTTTCAACGCGATTGGACAACTCACGAACAGATCCTTCAATCGATCAAGAATGAGGCTGCCAACTGGGTATTTGCGGGAGTAACAAATCCCGGGCAAGTTTTTCAACGACAAGTTTAGAATCACCACTTTTCTTTTCTTCCTTTCTGCAATATCTTCTCGGGTGCAGTCTCCGTACCCTTGTACTTTGCACCTGATTTCACTTCACTTCACTTCATCTAATATAATCACGGTTTGCCGTTTAAAAAAAAAACCGACATGCAAGATCGAGGTAGATCCAAACGCTTCGTTTCACCCCTCTCCTGCTTCAATCGATCACCTCGCAAAGACTCGGTTCTTGATAACAAGAGTCCACATCGAATCTTACGCGAACGGAACGTCAAATTCTTTAGTTTTACTCCGATACACAGGGAATGATTTTTTCACATGTATATGGACGTATAAGTACTATTCTACCTATCAAATATGTCTTGATATTGATACAAACTTTTAAAATTTAAACCGCCAATTGTAATGTTTTCGTACAAATCTCCAAACACTTTGGATGGCTAAAATCAGCGGCAGAATCAGAAAATTTTAAGAGACTAGACAAACCATTGACAAAGCAATAACTCACGATAGCTACTTGATGGCATAGGATTAAGGCTCTATTTTTATGGTGTCCATAACTATTGCCCAGGAACCTGGGTAGTCACCCGTACTGTCTAGGAGATGGATCCGTCTATGGTTAAGATAATATATACACGAATGTCTACGTATATATAGAGTCGCTTCTACCCTATATATTGACCAAAATGTAGTCATATATCACAACCCACATGGCCAAATACGCTAGTATCGCAGCAATCTACAATCAAAACCAGATTGTGGCCGGTGTACTGGTGTGCATGAGAAGAGAAAAATCACAGGCTTGAACACTAGTGTATCAAGTTTGTTGTATCTATCGAACAAACATATCACTTTTGCGCTTGCAGCTAGTCGGCCGATGGCGAGGTGAGACGTAGCCGCGTAGCTGAGATGAGCGCTGATAGAGCTTTCAGTCGCGCGCGGCTGCGTCCAGTCGTTGGCTGCGCGGTGGGTCGCCACATCGCACGCCGGATCACGTGCAGTCGACGCCCCCTGGCCCCACCGGAGAGTGCCACGCCACGCAGGATCCACGTGGCTCTATTGCGCGTCCCGTCGCTGTTGTTCTCCGGGTTGAATAATAAACTAATCGCCGCAAATTAATCCTAATACCAATAGAAATACACGAAAAACAATCATAACAGATGAACACTAGATATATGAGATCTCAACTCTTTTATCTCTATTGATTGTAAATTCAATTCTTTTGTATAATAGGATGTTATATTTATACCAAAAACCCTTGAGAAGTAGATTCGGAATTCGCCCACCAAAACCAAGAGTAGTTACATTTCAACACTTCCCTTAGACGAATACGCGTAACACATATGTATCTAAAAAACTTCTCTAAAAAACCTAATGAAATAAAGAGATAGAAAAGAGTACAATGCATCCGCATATTGTGGCATACTTGTTGCCTCATTGAAAACCTTTATGTAAGAAAATTTCAAGAAAACTCACTAAGAGAATAAGAGTGCAACTTGTAATCTTTTAAATTAAGATAATATCTTCAGGATCATACTAAAGGTTATGGTTCAAGAATTTACTGCCCCTGAACTGTACATCTCTATAAGCCATCCCATTCTAATACCACGAACACACCTTTGAAAACTGGATGTTGGCAAAGACTTAGTGAATAAATCAGTCAGATTTTCGTATGACTTAGTTTGCAGGATCTTTACCTCACTGTACTTTTAAAGTACACGAGGATGGATTTGTGCAATGCTTCGTGATATTGCTCTTAACATAACCCATTTGCATTTGTGCAACACGAGCAACATTATCGTCATAGATAATAACGGGGTATCGACGGTGTAATGCCATGTGACATCATGATATGATTAATAATACGTTTTTGTCAAACACATTCACGTGAGATTTCATATAATGCTATTACCTGTAAGTGGTTGGTAGAGGTAGTTACCAAGGTCTGCTTAAAAGACCACCAAGAAATGATTGTACCAACATAGAGAAACACAAACCAGTCTGAGATTTGGTACTATAGAGATCAGACAGATAGCTAGCATTTGTATATCTCACTATGATTGAGTCTTTGTTCTTCCAGTAAAATAAGCTAAGATCTTAAGTACCTTGGAGGTATCTGAGTAAAGTCTTGACACTAAACCAATGCCTTATGGTTGGAGTTCTAACAAATTCAACGCGAATGCAATATCAGGACTGATGCAAATCACAAGATACATAAGTGCTCCTATGATGCTTTAGTATGGAACTTCGGGTCTTAAGACTTTCTCATTTTCCCTCATCGGTCTGAATGGGTATTTATACACATTAAGGGATCTTACTACCATAGGGTTTTTAAGAATGAGATTTATCCATATTGAATTTTACTAATAACTCCTTGGTATAGGTGGACTGGTGTACAAAAATTCTTTCCGAGAAATACTCTAGTTGTAGGCCTAAGCAATATTTGGTTTTACCCAAATCTTTTATCTCAAACTCCGTTATAAAGTAAGAACTTGCTTCCTTTATGTCCTCTGTGGTTCCAATGATATTTAGATCATCGACATAGACTGAGATGACACATAATCTGTTATGAGACTTCTTTATGAACATATAGGGATAATCATCATTATTAGAGTAGTCCTTCTTCACGAGGAACTCACTAAGTCGGTTGTACCACATTCTCCTCGACTATTTTAATTCGTATAGCAACCTCTGCAGTTTGACACTATACGTGTTGTGATTACTTTTATTAGGATGCGAAATTTTGACTCATTAAAGAACTCTCATATAAATCTCTGTATTAAATATGCGATCATTACATCCATCAACTGTATTGGTAAGTTCAAGCTAGCTGTCATTGATATTAAATATCAAAATGTTATTCCATTCATCATAGGAGAGTAAGTTTCTTCATAATCGATGCCGAGTCTCCGCGTGAACCCTTGTGCTACAAACCTTGCTTTGTATCTTACCACTTGGTTGTTTTCATTTCTCTTCCGGATGAAAACCCATTTGGATCGTACAGGGAACATTTTAGGAGGTGTTCGATCAATGGGACTGAATACTTTCTTTTTGTTAAGCGAGTGCAATTCTACCTCAATTGCTTCTTTCTACTAGACCCAATTTGAGCGTTTCTAGCTGACGAGGATTAAAAGCCTCTTTTTTCTAGGCCCTCAATAGTTAGAAATCACACTCTGTTAACGGGCCTATAATATACGAAGCCCATTATATAGAACGAGGCCCATGCTTAACTAGACGATTATGTCTCCGACCAATATAGTTAAGATGGTCTATCACATTGCTTCACACTGGTCGTCCCCGATCAGTGAAACTGGTCTGAGCAAGCTGTTATCCCCGCACATGTCTTCGTGCGGATAGTTACCTGACAGTTGCACGAAACTACCCAAGAGTTATCGCTGGAAAAGACAATCTTTGATGAGAAGACACCATTTGACAGGAAGACACCTCTTGGTTACACGACGCCTCTTCTGAGAACAACTGCCGCCTCTTCATCTGATATAAATAGGGAGTCCCTTTGCACTATCAAGGCACCTGGAGAATAGATTCTTAATTGCTATTTGTAATCAAGCTTCCATCTCTTAGATAGAAAATCTATAATATATGTACTCTGTTGAGCTGCTTGGCTAATAAAGAAGCAATTCTCATATTCATTTCCATCATCTTGTTTACTAGGAGCCCACAATTATCTTTTCATAAGCTCGGTTAAGGGACGCTAGGTCTTGAACATCGATAGTTTGCGCTAGAAGGAGGGCAAGTCCGGTAATCAACGTAGCACAATTCTCCACAAATGGATGAAGAAAATTGGTTTGATCTCGCCGACTATGCTGATCTCGGTGAAAACGACTATTCCACAGAAGAAGAATGTAAGTATGATTTATATTCCAAATATGTTTTCAAAGAAGAATTGGCAAAGATTTAGGCTGAGGTCGAGGTAGAGGTACAACCATTTGAGAAATCAAAAGGTGAGTACGATACTCTTCTTGTCGTCAGTTCGGAGGTAGATGTCCATGATGTGCATCCCATGGAAGTTGACAATGAGCATACTTCCAAGGATAATAATAACACTCTGGAAAGCCCAAACTTGGAAGATTATCTTCGAGGGCTTGGTTATACCCTGTCTTCAAATGAAGATGGAGCATTGACACCCTTTGTCTACTCTGGATTCTACGCTTGCGCAGTTACCAGCGAGACAACAGGCAATGGGCGAAACATGAAGAACATGAAGCCCGTGAAATGGCAGAAAAAGCCACTCAAGATCAACATGAACAACTCATGGCGGCAAAACAAAAAGTCGTGGATGAGGTAAAGCACAATTACTTCAGCAACCAGCCGGGGTTGTCCTGAAGGAAAAATCTTTCGGGAGAACGCCCCAACATGTTCTTCCTGTTACGCAACCACCTCCAAGGGCGGTGGTAAGGGACTTAAATTTGGTTCTAAGCAGTTCGCAGGAAGTTACTCTTGTCGAGAGAATTTGCATTTTAACAAGTGCAATTCTCAACCATCCAAAGGAGGGGGGTAATGCATTTAATGCAACAATCATAAAATCTCTCATCGCTGATTTACAAGAAGCTGCTGATGAAGTGTAGTTCATATCCTTGTCCACAAGGTCTCAGAATGATTCCCGTGTGGAGCACTCTTCCTCTGGTCGGTGCCAGCATGGCACCAGTTACCGGCGAAGGGTTGACCCACATCGGAGAAGCATCTTCGGACACCT
Organism: Otatea glauca; assembly: GCA_036346275.1. Classification (NCBI taxonomy): domain Eukaryota; kingdom Viridiplantae; phylum Streptophyta; class Magnoliopsida; order Poales; family Poaceae; genus Otatea; species Otatea glauca. Next base: position 46,253,084 of record CM070726.1, on the reverse strand, counting down.
TACACCAGGTGAAGTTCCTTCTCGTGGTCGACGACGACCTCGTTCTTCGAGATATATATACAGGAAACATTCCTAATGTACGAACTCGTTTGGGTCTCTACACAGGATACAAATCCTATTCCCTAGGGCTCCAAGATGTTACCTGGTCTGTGAAATTCAAGCTAGGTCACCTGGAAAGTTTTGATGGAACTCAAAATATATCATAATTCTTACAAGTTTATAACACTGCCATCCAAATTGCTGGAGGTGATGAGAAGGCAATGGCCAACTATGTCCCTACTGTTTTGAAAGAATCATCAAGAACTTTGCTGTTTAATCAGCTTGAATGTTCCATTTTCAGTTGGGTAAACTTGTGTCATACAATTTTAAATAATTTTACAAGTTACTATGCTAAGCTAGGAAAAAAATATGATTTACATCATCTTCGTTGAACTTTTAGCGAAAATTTACGTTAGTAGAAGTTTACAATATGATCCCAAATATTTTTTGATGACTCTGCAATTCATGCATTTAAGCAGGCTATATGCTACAAGTGTTTTACAGAAGACCTCAATATTCATCTACCATATACCATATAGAACTATTCGATATGGAAGATCGGTATTCAAATGCACATGAGGCCATCGAGTGGAATCGTATAGTTGATAAAGGCCATACATTGACAGAACCTGGTCTGCAGGAGTCAGAGCACAAAAAGTCGAAAAAGACATCCAAACCTAAAGACCGCAAGAGAAAGAATAAGAAAAATAATGTTCAAAGAGAGGTCGTAGGTGTTTTAGAACTACATACTCCAAAATAAAGGCCCCTTAGAAGAAGAAAACTGGTTGGCAGAACGACCAATCTAACTCTAAGAATCCTGGTGTGACCAGTGGTAGGACGACCAGTCTAACTCTAAGCAATTCAAAATTGCTTGGAGGGATGTCAATAATATTGACACTCACATAGGAAAACCTGAGTACCCTAAGTGTTCGGCTGTAGCTATTACCTTCAACAAGCAAGGTTGTCCAAAAGGTATGTCAATTTCCCAAAAACTTCCATTGGTGGTTTCTCCCACAATTAGTAACTGTAAAGTAAGAAGAGTTTTGGTTGATGGGGAAAGTTCTTTGGATTTACTTTTTATTCATGCTTTGGACGAAATGCAAATTCCTCGTTCTAAGATTAGACCTGTTACCAACCCATTTTTTGGGATTGTGCCTGTCCATCGGTAACTCCTGTGAGACAGATCGTATTACCTATCACCTTTGGAGATGCCAATAATTTTAGAACAGAATTGATTTTATTTGAAATTGTTGATTTTGAATCTGCATATAATGCCAATTTGTGTAGACCTTCACTAACAAAATTTACGGCAGTTATTCATCACGCTTACCAGAGTATTAAAATTCATGGTCCTAAAGGTGTGATTAACGTGCAAGGTAATCAAGTTACTGCACTTAAGCCAAACGATCGCAAATTACTTGAGATTGTCGATCAGTTACCGTTAAGTGATGCTAAGATTGCAGGAAAACCTTGTAAGGTTGAAAAACCTAACAAGATGGAAAAGCTGAAGACAACTCCTCAACCACACGAACAGATTAAACAAGTTTCCATTGACCCCGCTGACCAGTCAAAAACTGTTCAGATAGGGTCAGGAATTGATGCTAAATAGGAAGAGGCGCTCATTGCTTTCCTCTAAGGCTAACGCAGATGTGTTTGCGTGGAAACCATCCGACATGCCTAGGATCTCAAGGAAAGTAATAGAGCACAGGTTAGCCATACGGCCTGATGTACGACCAGTGAAACAGAAGAGTTGAACAAGCTCTTGGAAGTTGGTTTCATTCGTGAAGTTGGTCATCCAAATTGGCTTGCGAACCCGGTCATGGTCAAGAAATTAAATAGTAAGTGGTGTATGTGCTTCGATCTTACTAGTTTAAATAAAGCTTGTCCAAAAGATAATTTTACTTTACCCCGAACTGACCAACTGGTCGACTCAACAGCGGGTTGCGAACTGATGAGTTTTCTGGATGCATACTTAGGTTATCATCAAATAAGCATGACAAGAGAAGATGAAGATAAAACTTCCTTCATAACCTCGTTTGGTGTCTACTGCTACAAGAAGATGTCATTTGGGCTGAAAAATATTGGAGCCACGTACCATCGCCTTATGCAGAATACTTTTATTAGTCAAATAGGGCAAAATCTAGAAGTTTATGTTGATGATCTTGTTATAAAGAGCAAGAAAAGTTCTAACCATTTATCAGACATGGTTGAAACCTTCAATAATTTGAAAAACAAGAGATTAAGTTGAATCCAGAAAAGTGTGTATTTGGAGTTTCTTCTGGAAAGTTGCTTGGTTTTTTTGTTTGTTCTATAGGTATTGAAGTAAACCCCAAGAAGATTCAGGCCATTGAAGCTTTGAAATCACATTCTACAATGAAGAAAGTTCAAGGTTTAACTGGTCGGATGGCTGCTCTCAGTCTCTTTATATCAAGATCAGGAGAACGTGACCTTTCTTTAAGGTAATAAGAAAACACGACAGATTCTACTAGTCGGATGAAGTGGAAAAAGCCTTTAAAGACATGAAAATTTATTTGCAAAGCCCACCCACACTAGTCTCACCAACCCTAGGAGAATCTTTGATGGTGTACTTAGTGGCTACAAATATTGTGGTTAGCATTGTACTGGTCATTGAACGGGAACATGTTCAAAAACCTATTTATTATATAAGTAAAATTTTGCACAGACCTAAGGAGCGATACCCTCAGATTCAAAAACTAATTTATGCACTACTAATGGCTTCTTGAAAATTGAGACATTATTTCCAATCTCATCATATTACAGTTCCCACATCTTTTACCTCGGGAAGTATCCTTCATTACCAAGAAGCAACTGGTCGGATTGCTAAGCAGACAGTAGAACTTGGATCCTTTGATATCCATTTTGTTGCCCGAACGACAATTAAGTCGCAAATTCTAGTAGATTTTATAGCCGAATGGACTAATAGTGAGCCCTCTGTAATAGAGGATATAACTGATATTGACCACTGGAAATATAATTTGATGGTTCTCAAGAAATCAAAGGCTCAGGGTCTGGTATAATACTGGTCACACCACAAGGTGACTAGCTACAATATGTAATTCAGATACAATTCTCTGCTACCAATAATGTAGCAAAGTATGAAAGTCTTCTAGCTAGGCTTGGAGCAGCAAAATCCATCGATGCCTGTCGGCTTCTTACGGTGGGTGATTTGCAATTAATCGTAAACTAGGTTAGTATGGAATACAGGACGTCCGATGAGGTAATGGCTCACTACCTGGATGAATTGAGAAAATTAGAAAAATAATTCAGCCATTCTGAGGTCCAATACATACCACGAAAAGATAATATCTTAGCAGGCCGGTTATCGAAACTGGGATCCTCACAATCACCTGTTCTAACAGATGTTTTCCTTGCATATTTGTCTAAACCATCTATAGATACTTCCATAGAATAAGTCTTCGATCGATGCAGAGGTCAGAGTCTTTGAGCAGGAAGTAGATTGGGCTAAATCATTTAAAGCCTATCTAGAAAATAGGACACTGCCCGGGGATATTCATGAAAAGGACAGATTAATTTGAAAGGCGCAAATGTACAAAATTCTCGATAATAATCTTTATAGAAAGGGATCACACGTTGTTCTAATATGATGTATTACCCAAGAACTGAAGAGGAACGCGGTATGCTACGCTAGCACAAAAAAAATCTACTGCATAACTAGAAAACTACTCGCAAGAAGGTGATCATAGATTAGATTACCATTAGACACGCAGTTGCGGAATCCTTCACGCGTCGATGTAGTGGATCGTCCTTACCGCAGTCGTTGCGTCGATGGAGTGGATCGTCCTCCCACGCCGCAGTCGTAGCAGCGTCACCGTAGTAGTCCACACGTCCGAGGATGGAACGCCGTACGTCGGTGTGCAAGCACCTGATCGCTCGGCAGGGGCAGCGAGAGAAGGATGCTAGGGTTTCAGGTGAAACACTACTAGACCGTAGGAAAGCACACCCTGCGCCCACCCTCCTCCACTCCTTATATAGCCACGAGATGAAACCCTAAATCAGGGCCCATCAGTGTGCTAAGCCCACGAGGTCCATTAATTACGGATCCAATCCAAATTAATGCGTTCCAGCCCATTAAGTGTGTGGCCCTGCAGGTTCAAGTACGTTTGGACATGGATTCGGAAAACTCCTTTTCAATCCAATAGTTGGTAGCGGCTCCTTGCAAAGCATGCCATCTCCCAAACATACTATGATCAAATCGGACAGAACCTATCAAAAGTACTCATGTAATAATCCCTTTGCCAAGTATATAAAGATTGAACTTAAGGTGAGAAGCATGTCATCCTTTGATGATTCAATCCATCTCTCGTATCTATGATATATTAATAAGTTGTCATTGACTCCTCAATCACGGCATGGCCATGCACTTCCTTAATCATATCACACGAGTGTCCTTGTCATATATCTCCGTTTCATTGGAGTGGCAAATTCCATCTTGACTGCTCACTTCCCTCTGCACGTTTTATAGTAAATATGAAAGCTACCTTTATAACTATCCGGTTAGGAAGTAGTGTTTGATAGCCCCAAGGAAAACTATTACACATGTAGGGAATATGAAAATCTCAGGTCTAAGGATCATGCATCTACTGAGATCACACTGATGACATATAAGAATGTAACATTCTCGCAGTGTTCCATTATAGGTCTATCTAACCCATGTTCTTCAACATGCGTCCATAATGTATAGATGATATCTTCATATCCCATGATCTATGAAGTATGATCATCGATCACTACATGTGCTGATCTATTCATCGATGTCCTATACGATGATATCCGATCAGAGATATTTATCGAATTACATCAATAAGTAAAGAGCTTCATAAGCAAGTCACATACTTGTTGATCAATACAATGATATACATTCATTGGACCAATAATCATATTATTATTCATAAACATAGTCATGTTACAATCATCTAAATGATTGCCTCAAGGGCATAACACTAACAAGAACAGGGAAAACCATTGCTTAATAAAATACATAGGGGCTTGTCTAGAGCACATACTTCATACAGAACACTGGTCGGGAAAGCCTTCCGACAAGGTTTTTATTGGCTCACTGCTTTACAAGATGCAATGCAACTCGTAAAAACTTATGAGTAGTGTCAACTTCATGCTCGATAAGTTTATTTACCCATTAATCAATAGCAAACCATACCTTTGTCATGGCCATTTTCGACATGGGGAATTGATATATTAGGTCCTTTACCTAAAGCAACAAATGGATTTAAATTCCTTGAAAGACCATGTGGAGATCTATCTATGTTTGTGATGAATTATCGACAATATTTGAGAATGTGGTGCTCAAGTTTGAGTTTGTTTTTGAATCCAGTTGTGCATTTGAAGCAATTTGAGTTACTGTCAGAGTTGGGTGACACCACAGGTCTTGTGGAGGCAGTAGTGTCGACCAGGCAACACTACCGGCCTGGGATGGCGGTAGTGCCGGCCCTAAGGTGCTACCGGCCTCAACAGTGGTTACTATTTTATAAAGAGGTGTTTTCTCTGGGGTATGCAAGGTGCGGCACTATTGGCCATGGAGGAGTGGTATTACCGGGGTGCAGTACTACCGGCGTCCAGTTGGCGGTTGTTATTTTCCAGATAGGGGTCTCTCAAGGTTTCTCAGGGCGAGCGGTACTACCGACCAACCAGGAGCGGTAGTACCGAACTTGCAATACTACCGGCCCTAGGTGGCAGTAGTACCGACTTTCCAATGAGTTGGGATTAATGTTGGGATTTTTGTGAAGATTATTGCATATATTATGAACAATGCTATGTGATGGTTTGCTTATCTGTGTTTGTTGCGGGACTTTGAAGCTAGGTCATGGTGAGGTAGAGGAGACCGGGACTAGGCTAGGAGGGCTGAGGTTCAAAACGGTCCAGGGACATGGAAGATGACTGAGGCCGGGAAGTGGTTGTGAGCTGGGAAGACAAGGAACCGAAGCGTGAAGCACTGGTGATGGACATAGCGGGCAACGGCATAGATCAGGACTAGGCTCAGGGAGGAGTCGAGGTTCAGAATGGTCAAGGAAGCCGGTGTCACCATGGTGAGTGGTCAAGGACACGTGGCGCGTTAGGTGAATTGGGCCCGTTTGCAAGTGAGGATAGTTCAAAGGATTCTGGACGCGTGAGAGGCTTGGCAGCAAGCTATTGGGGCCACATGAAAAGCGACAAAGCATGGGCAATGCTTCGAGGAGAAGGAAGACCGGTCATTGGGGCAAATTGGTAATTTATCCAATACCGGCGACTGGAGTGGATTGGTATCAATGTAATGGTCGCTTTGAGAAACGTGCTTATGTGAGTGAAAAACCTGTTAAGAGTGTTGGGTTTCGGGTTATTCCTTGTAAATGTGGATGGTATCTACTTGTGTGTCTAGGTTTAGGGTTAGGGTTGCCTCATCTATATAAGGCCTTGAGAGGCATAGAGGGGTGTAAGTCTCTAGACTATAGATTAGGGCTTCCACAACATTTTGTGTTCTTTTGTGGGTGTGTGAGTGCTTCTTAGGAGCTTTGCCCTCAGATGAGAGGCTTTGTAAACCTTCATCATTATCTGAATGCAAATAATCTCTTTGCTCAAGTTTTTGCCTCAAGTTTTGATCTTCTTCTTGCTTGGCTCTTGATTTTTTTCTTGTGGTTTCTTTCTTGCTTGATCTCATATGTAGATCATCTCCTCAATCATCTAGGCAGGTTTCTTCTTGATCAACCAAGTTTCTCCAAGAAACCGATTTTTGAGTTGAGAAAAGAGTTCTTGAGGTAGATCTTGATCCTGCTGGTTTGAGGGATTCTTTTTGAGTGTTTTTGCTTGCTGGGACATGTGGAAGGTCATCTAGGATCATCTTGATCATCAAATCCCCACGAGCAATCACAGGTTGAAGATTTGGTTTTGATCCAATTTTGGTGCAACTTCCGATAAACTTGAAAAAGGTCAGAACTTTGATGTCAATCCTTACGATTGAAGGTTGGAATAGGTTCGTGACATCCTTAGGAAGGTGCATACAAGGTTTCACGAGTTTTGGTTCATCCAATCAAAAGATATACTAAATTTTGGATTTGAACTTGTGCCGATTTCACTGTTCATACCCTATTTTATTGTTCACCGGCACAACCTCTCTGACCCCGATGAGTATTAGGGTTCTTTGTTCATCTTGCTTTTACCACCCTGTAGTCTGATGAGTGCCGCCCTTGTGTTGATTTTCAGAAGTTCTCCTTCCGCACTTCTGAGGTCATTGGGAGTTTTTTTGTTGGTTTCTTTGGGGGGAAAATTAAGTTATGATCATTCATCCCCTTCTAATCGCCATTTCCAGTTCTTCATTCCTGTTTATTGCAATTGATATGTTCACAAAATGGATTGTCGTTAAGCCTATAGTTTCCATTACAGCTCAAGCAGCAAAGAAATTCTTTGTAAAAAATATAGTCACTAGATTTGGTGTTCCTAGTCGACTAATTACTGATAATGGATCACAATTTGTTAGTGGTATGTTTCAAGATTATTGTGATGAAATAGGCACAAAGATATGTGAAAGATCGAAAAGGCGACTAGAGGGGGGTGAATAGGAGCCAAATAAAATTTTCGAATAAATTCTCCCCCTAGAATTCAATCCACCAAAAGACCAGAAAGAAAGAAGCGAACCATCGATCGAGGCAAATTCATGAGCAGAGGCTCAGGCCGATTAAGGTCGGATGAGCAAGAAAAAGCTGACTTTGGTCGGGTAGCTGCAGTGGATGAGCGATTACTCGGTGGTCGTCGATCTTGGTCGGATGAGCATACTCCGACCGGAAGTGGTCGGATGAAGCGATACTCCAGGCCGAAGTGGTGGATGAAGCGATCTCGGGTGGCGGTATCCGACCGGACGAGCAAGACGCCCGACCTGCGGAGGTCGGATGAGCGATACTCGGGTGAATAGTGCTTAGATGAACAGTACTTCCCGACCGATGAGCGATGCGTCAGGCCTATAGAGGTCGGATGAGCGATACCGGTCGGATGAGCAGTAAAATCAGCACGATCTTAAAAGCGTAAATCGATGTAACTTTTGATGGTGATCCAAAAGCAGTGAAACTTGGTGTGCACCTCCCTAAGGATGTCGGGAACCTATTTGATCATCAATCGAAGGAATTGATACCAAGGTTCCGTCCTTTTCAGTTTAACAAATGCAACACCCAAAGCAGAGTCACGAACACAGACTTCACCCTAACTTCTGGTGGGAGTTGATGGTGAGAATATCCTTGGATAACTCTCCACAAATCACAGCAAGTAAGTACCGAAGAAACAACCCTTCAAGCAGATAGAAACACTATCCGAAAACTAGGTCTGTAAATTGGTTTCTTCCAAAACTGAATAGAAGAGGTTGTAGATTGCCTAGATGATTGGGATATGATCTATAGAAGATTCATCCGACAATCTTTCATCCTTGGCAATAAGAACCGAAGCCAATCAAGACTAACGAAGCGCAAGTCACACGTTACGCACTTTAAGAACACAGATTTACAACTTGCAACAAGAACGCAAGGATTGCCTAAATGATTGAAAGCACGAATCCGAGAGAAGAGTTCATCAATCATGAATTTCAAAAAGGACTCAAAAGCATGTAGAAGGAGATGAGGCAAATCCAAATTACGTAAAGTAAATTGCAAGTAAGTAAATGCGGAATTTAGATAACAGAATTTAAGTGCGTAATGTAAATACGTAAGAGAAATGAAACAAGAATATAAGTGAAGAACATTTCATTTCTGGAAGGGAGGTTTACAAAGCCTCACAACAAAGTGGGCAACACTCAAACGAGCAGCAAAAACCTCAAAACCTTCAAAGAGGGGAGGCTGCCCCTACCCCTCTATTTATAGTGACCTGGGATCAATTCCCACCTTTGGATGTCCTGCTTCAATCCTAAGCTAACATCCAGAGCCGAGATTTGATCCTTACAACATCACTCTCAACAACTCTCAACTACTCACGTAGACTTTCCTCATCCGCTGCTCACCCCAAGGAGACACCCCTCTCCTGTCTATTCATAGCGGGCTTGGAACACCTACCACCCTTGGATGAGCCTCTAAACCTAGAGCACTCCATCAAGGGCTGAGATTTTACCCACTCACAAAGCTATGCATGGGCTCACCCAAACCCAACAACACAGCGGGTTTTGCGCTTTTCAACTCACACTAACTTGACCGCTTCTCTATCTTCGACCGCGATCCAACGGTCCTCCTAGATCGAGGCGGCTCCAAGTTAGCATCTCATCCATTCCTTTGTCTTCTCGGCTTGCGGCTACTCCACGGCCTCAGTCATCTTTGGCGACACCTTGATCATCGGACCTCGGCTCTCCCGGCCTAGTCACGATCCCTTCGCCTCACCATGACCTAGCTCCAAAGTCACGCAACCATCATAGACAAGGAAACCACATCACATAACAATGTCCAACAACACATATCCATCTCAACGAAAGATATACACTATCTTCGACCGGCATAACCCCGACCACGTGGTATGACCCTTTGGTCTCCATCCCGACCAACCAAGGTCGACCCTTTGGTCTCCATCCCGACCAACAATGGTCTGACCACTGGTCTCCATCCCGACCACTCAAGGTCTGACCACTGGTCTTCATCCCGACCAACAATGGTCTGACCACTGGTCTCCATCCCGACCACTCGAGGTCTGACCACTGGTCTCCGACCACCGAAAGCACGACCACTCGGGTCTCACCACGGTGATCTCAGGCCACCACGACATTGACCTCTCTGGGTCGGACAAGCTGTCTCCGACCAACTAAAGACTGACCACTCGGTCGGACGGCTGGTCTCAGGCCAGCCAAAGCCCAGACCTCTCAGGTCGGACAACTGGTCTCCGACCAACCAAAGACCTGACCACTCAGGGTCAGACGACTAGTCTCCGACCAACCAAAGCCCGGACCTCTCGGGTCGGACGGCCCGACCACTCGGGTCGAGCGGTGATCTCGCAACACACCAAAGCCCGACCACTCAGGTCGGACGACCCGACCACTGGGTCGGACAATCTGGTCTCCAACCAAGTAACTCAAATTGCTCTAGCTCGAAAAACAATCCAAATCAAACTCAAACTTGAGCACACCTTGCTCGGATAAAGTCAAATACTCATCACAAACATGGATGGACCTCCACATGGTCCTTCAATCTCCCCTTGATGAGTATATTGACAAACCACAAAAGGCATAAATTTGAGTTTGAATGAGACAAGAAGAAAGCAATTTGATTGCAAAGCCAAACTTGGTCAGAGAGAAAGATATAAAATTATGACCAAGTTGGAGAAAGAATTTAGAGCAAGACCATGAAAAGAGCAAGTTTTCAACAAAAGCTCTAAAAACCAATCATAAGTGTCAAATGTGATTATGATCCATAAGAGATAGCAAAAATTTACAAAAATCATAAGAACCAACATGCTTTCACATTTCTATCTCCTCCTTTTCTACATTTTAAATGATGCCTTTTTCTACATTTTCTCCCCCTTTTGGCAATATAGGCATCAAAATAGAATTTTCTCCCTCTTTTATGTATGCATGTGAAAGATCGAAAAGGCGACTAGAGGGGGGTGAATAGGAGCCAAATAAAATTTTCGAATAAATTCTCCCCCTAGAATTCAATCCACCAAAAGACGAGAAAGAAAGAATGAACCATCGATCGAGGCAATTTCAAAGCAGAGCTCCACCGGTTAAGATAGGGTGAGCAAAGTAAAAAGCTGACCTGGTCGAGTAGCTCTGGTCGGATGAGCGATCTTGGGGTGAAATAGTGTCTTGATGGATGAGCAGTACTCGACCGATGAAGTGATCGATGAGCGACCTCGAGGTCGGATGAGTGGTCGGATGTGAATAGTGTTCGGATGAGCAGTGCTCGACCGATGAGCAAGATGCGCCCGACCTGCGGAGGTCGGATGAGCGATCTTTCGGGTGAATAGTGTTCCCGGCCGATGAGCGATTCGTCCGACCCTGAACGAGAGGTCGGATGAGCGATAAAATCAGCACGATCTTAAAAACTGAAATCGATGTAACTTTTGATCGGCTGATCCAAAAACAGGAAAAATCAGCACCTCCCTAAGGATGTCAGGAACCTATTTCAATCATCAATCGAAGGAATTGATACCAAGGTTCCGTCCCTTTTCAGTTAAACAAATGCAACACCAAAAACAGAGTCACGAACACAGACTTCACCCCTAACTTGCTGGTGAGAGTTGATGATCAGAATATCCTTGGATGACTCTACACAAATCACAGCAAGTAAGTACACGAAGAAACAACCCTTCAAACAAATAGAAACACTATCTGAAAACTAGTCACAGAAATTGGTTTCTTGCAAAACTGAATAGAAGAGGTTGTAGATTGCCTAGATGATTGGGATATGATCTATAGAAGATTCATCCAACAATCTTTCATCCTTGGCAACAAGAACCAGAAGCCAATCAGGACTAAAGAAGCGCAAGTCACACGTTTACGCACTTCAAGAACACAGATTTACAAACTTGCAACAAGAGCGCAATGATTGCCTAGATGATTGAAAGCACCGAATCTAGAGAAGAGTTCATCAATCATGAATTTCAACAAAGACTCAGAAGCATGTAGAAGGAGATGAGGCAAATCCAAATTACGTAAAGAAAATTGCAAGTAAGTAAATGCGAATTTAGATAATGAATTTAAGTGCGTAATGTAAATACGTAAGAGAAATGAAACAAGAACATAGATGAAGAACATTTCATTTACGGAAGGGAGGTTTACAAAGCCTCACAACAAAGTGGGCAAAACTCAAATGAGCGGCAAAACCTCGGAACCTTCAGAGAGGGAAGGCTGCCCTACCCTCTATTTATAGTGACACAGGATCAATTCCCACCTTGGATATCTTGCTTCAATCCTAAGCCAACATCCAAGAGCGAGATTTGATCCTTACACATCACTCTCAACAACTCTCAACTACTCACGTAGACTTTCCTCACTGCTCACCACGTCCCGAGGAGACACCCCTCTCCTGTCTAGTAGCGAGCTAGGAACACCTACCACCCTTGGATGAGCCTCTAAACCCTAGAGCACTCCATCAAGGGCTGAGATTTTACCCACTCATACAGCTATGCATGGGGTGACCGAAACCCAACAACACAACGGGTTTTGCCGCTTTGTTCAAAGCATACCAACTTGACCCGCTTCTCTATCTTCCGACCGCGATCCAACGGTCCTCCTCGATCGAGCAGCTCCAAGTTAGCATCTCATCCATTCCTTTGTCTTCTTGGCTTGCGGCTACTCCACGGCCTCGGTCATCTTTGGCGACACCACGATCATCCGGACCTCGGCTCTCCCGGCCTAGTCACGATCTCCTTCGCCTCACCATGACCTAGCTCCAAAGTCCCGCAACCATCATAGACAAGGAAACCACATCACATAGCAATGTCCACAACACATATCCATCTCAGCGAGAAAGATATACACTTCAGCGACCGGCCAAAACCACGACCACACATGGTGCGACCACGGTCTCCATCCGACCACGACACGACCACCGGTCTCCATCCCGACCACTCGAGTCGACCACCGGTCTTCGTCCCGACCACTCGAGGTCGACCACCGGTCTTCGGTCTTCATCCGACCACTCGAAGTCGACCGCGGTCTTCGTCCCGACCACTCGAGGTCGACCACTAGTCTTCGTCCCGACCACTGGGTCGACCACCGGTCTTCGTCCCGACCACTCGGGTCGACCGCGGTCTTCGTCCGGACCACTTGGGTCGACCACTGGTCTTCATCCCGACCACTCGAGTCGACCAGCGGTCTTCGTCCCGACCACTCGAGTCGATCCTGGTCTCCACCGGCCAAAGCCAGACCACTCTGGGTCGGACAACTGGTCTCCGACCAACCAAAGACCTGACCAGTCGGGGTCGGATGACTGGTCTTCAACCAGCCAAAGCTCAGACCACTCGGGGTCAGACAACTGGTCTCCGACCAACCAAAGACCTGACCACTCGGATCAAACTCAAATTCAAGCACAACAGGCTAAACCACAGTCAATTACTCATCACCATCAGGGATAGACCTCCACATGGTCTTTCAATCTCCCCCTTGATGAGTATATTGACAAACACTCGAAAAGGCATAAATTTGAGTTTGTAAAGCAATTTGATTGCAAAACCAAACTTGGTCCAGAGAGAAAGATATAAAATCATGACCAAGTTGGCGATAAGATTTTAGAGCAAGATCATGAAAAGAGCAAGTTTTCTACAAAAGCTCTAAAAATCAATCATAAGTGCCAAATGTGATATGATCCATAAGAGATAGCAAAGATTTACAAAGATCATAAGAGATAGCAAGCTTTCACATTTTATCTCCCCTTTTCTACATTTTAAATGATGCCTTTTCTACATTTTCTCCCCTTTTGGCAATATAGGCATCAAAATGGAATTTTCTCTTTTTTTTGTTTGTTTTCTCTCCTTTATATATGTATGCATGAAATGCATCCTAAGTGAGCTTTGAGAATTATCCAAGTGATCACAATGACAAGATATGACACCAAGCTAGTCAATTTAGAAAATGGTGAACTAGGATGTCTGCAAGAACAAATTCATTTGGCTCACAAGCTTGGTTTACAAGATTTTATTTTAGCAAGATTTGAACAAGTGCAAAACTTAGCAAAAGTTTCAAAGCTAGAAGCCAACACCACTCATAGGATCAAATGAAAACCTAGAGTTCAACCTACTCAACACTTTTGGGAATCTTGAAGTACATATAGAGTCCTTGAGTTCATTTTCAATTCATGCAAATTCTTCTTCTTTGATATTTTGAAAGACATAGCGGGTGCAAATGTTTGACATTATTTGCATTCTTTACCCACTTATGTTTTTGTTATTTGCATTTCTTAATGGTTGACTCAAGCCATGTTCGATCACCCCAAGAGTAACTCTTAAGAGAATGATCTTGGTCATACACTATATATTCCAAGTTCATCCCAAGTGCAATGGGAGGCGAGTCTAGAGAATATATAGTGTTGAGTTCAATTTTGCACAAAAAGAGTCAAGTTTTTCTTATTTTAGCATATATGAGCAATTTTGAAGGACTAAAATATGGATCAAGCAAGTTTCACCCAAGTTGCTATAGGGACTCTAGAGAACTCCATAAATTCACAATTCATGGTAAAAACCTCTAGAGAAGAAACTTTAACAAGAAAAAGCAACATGTTTTCATTTAAGATTTTCAATTTTGATTTTAACAAGCTTAGTATCATAGATGAACTTGGATAGACCTAAGCTAGTGATTTTCTTCAAAGATGTAGCAAGGTGCATTACATGAAAGATTGAATCAATTGCATAATAGACAAAGCTCATAAAACAGAAAAATGCAGTCTAAATGCAATGCATGAACAGATTCCCAAACTCCCCCTCAACAGTTGAATCAATTTTAGGCTCAAATCTGGTTAAAGTTGAGTTATTATCAAGATTAGGCATAAAGAAGACCCAAATGAACTCAATAAAAACCAGAAAAAAAACAGAATGGGGAGAAGAAGTCGAGAAACTGCAAGACTGGATGGCTATTGAGCATAGATAAGATAGAAGAGACTCACTACTGCTCAGACTGGCTCTTATCTTCCCTAGAGACTAACATAGGAAGCGACTCTAGATCCCAACTAAGGAGTGCACACAGACCACTGTCTACCGGAGGCCCAAAACACTGCTAGACTTATAAGGCGTGAGGAACTCAACCTAGAGAGAAGAGAGAACAGCTAATCACGCATGATAGCAACCTAAAGCATAAGATAAGAGGTCCATGGAAGACATGCTAAGTGAGTGAACTCAACTTAAGAAAACAAGCCCAAAGTCACCCAGAAGAAGAAAAGAAAAGCTGAAAGAAAATATATAGTACATAATATACAAACCAGCTCCCCCTCAAGATAAGCCGTATGGGCTCACGACTCCAAGCTCACTCCTCAAGGCAACAAACCTGGAGCTATCCAAAGGCTTGGTAAAGATATCGGCTAACTGGTGGTCACCATCTATGAACTGAAGCACGATATCACCCTTCTCCACATGGTCTCTAAGGAAGTGATATCTAATATCAATGTGTTTGGTCCGGGAATGTTGCACTGGGTTTTTAGCAATGCAAATAGCTGAAGTGTTGTCACAGAAGAGTGGCACACTCTCTATTTCTAACCCATAGTCCGCAAGGTCGATCTCATCGAGCACTGACTACGAGAATCGGTCTGCGACAACATACTCGACCTCGGTGGTGGGCAACCCTGCATCGCTTCCTAGATGACCAGAAACAAGAGAAGTGCCAATGAATTGGCAAGTGCCGAAGTGCTCTTCCTATCTATCCTCTGACCGACAAAGTCGGCATCGGAAAAGGCTCTAAGAGATAGACAAGAAGAAGAAGAGTACCAAATACCATAATCGGTGGTGTACGAAGGTACTGAAGATGCGCTTGACCTTTGGCGTGAGAGGCGCGAGGAGAAGCTTGAAATCGAGCGCCTGGACACACACAAAATGTATGTCGGCCTCGAAGCGGTGAGGTACAAGAGGAGCCGATCATGCTCAAACTCCTTTTGATCGGCAGGCTCACCATCCTCATCGGGCTCGAGGACGGCGGTGGTGGCCATAGGAGTCATCACCGGCTTCCCATCGGACATGTCGAGCGCCTCGGGAGGTCACGGGTATATTTGCCTTGATGCAAGAAAGTACCCTCCGAGTGCGCTTGATTTGGAAGCCAAGAAAGTAGCTCAACTCGCCCATCATACTCATCTCAAACTCTGTACTCATCACATCGTAAAAGCGAGAGACAAGAGAATGAGAGGAGCCACCAAAAATGATATCGTCCACATAAATCGGACAAGAAGAAAATGAGACTCATGGTGTTTGATGAGCAGAGTTTTGTCTACTATGCCCATTTTAAAGTCATGGTTGAGAAGATAAGACTTGAGCCTCTCATACCATGCTCAGGGGCTGTTTGAGTCCATCTGAGCTTTGGAAAGCTTGAAAACATGACTCGGAAACTTGGGGTTCTCAAATCACGGAGGTTGTTTGACATAAACCTCTTCCTCAATATAGCCATTGAGGAATGCACTCTTGACATCCATTTGATAGAGCTTGAAGCCGGGATGCGAGAAAATGCAAGCGAGGATCCTAATAGCCTCTAGCCTAGCTACGAGGGCAAAGGTCTCCTCAAAGTCAAGACCCTCAACCTGAGAAAAGCCTGTGCAACTAGTCTAGCCTTGTTGCGAATGACAACCCCATCCTCACTCTGCTTGTTTTGAACACCCACTTGGTCCCAATGACATTATGACGGATGGGCGCTCTACAAGCTGCGGACTTTGTTCCTCTCAAAGTTCTCAAGTTCCTCATGCATGGCATTAATCCACGACTCATCGGATAATGCATGAGAAACATCCTTTGGCTCAAAAGAGGCAACGAGGCAGAGTGAAGGCGAGAAAGAAGGCAGACCCGTTCTTGGCGTGTGACACGCTCGAACAAATCGCCGATCATTTGATCGGAAGGATGGCGTCTCTCGAATATGACGGGGAGGACCGAAGCAGTAGTGGCCTCTACCTCTTGAGCAGAAGAGATAGGAGCGAGCCACTCATTGAAGGAGAGTCGGAAGGCAAGGTGGTCTCACGAGGTGCGAAATGGAAGCAGAGGCACCTCGGTGTAGAGGGCTGGATCGGATGGAACACCATCATCTCCATTATCCTCATCCTCTACAAAAATGGTCTCGAAGGAAGAAGAAGAGCACGAAACATCAGGTCTAGCTCCTGGGCTAGCCTCATCAAAGGTCACATCACAGGTCTCTATGATCCTATGCGCATCAACACTCCAGACCCTATAGCTACGAGAAGAAGACGAGTGACCTAGAAAGATACCATCAGAAGAGCGAGACTCAAACTTATCTAGGTTACGGACTTCAAGATAAAACACTTGCAACCAAAAGCGAAAATGGGACACCTTTGGGCTTTCGCCCATACCTCAACTCATAAGAAGTGCGATGCAAATGTGCTCTCAAAAACACGCGATTAGACACATGGCAAGCAGTAGCTATAGCCTCAGCCCAAAACTTCCTAGGAGTACTATACTCATCTAGCATCGTCCTGGCCATCTCAACGTGGTCTGTTCTTCCTTTCCACTCGCCATTCTGTGAGGCGCGAGGGAGAAAGAAGCGATGCTCTAAACCAGACTCCACACAAAAGCTCTCAAAGTAGGAATTCTTGAACTCCGTGCCATTATCACTGCGTATAGCTCGTAATGCACCTGGGAGCTCAATAGACAACCTACTGACCAAACCCCTGAAGTGAGAAAAAGTCTCATCCTTTGAGGCCATGAAGAATACCCAAGAGTATCTAGAAAAATCATCAACGATGACAAGAACATACCACTTCCCTCCTGCTGACTGCACTCTAGCTGGACCAACAGTGTCCATATGTAAAAGCTGTCCTGGTGCATCGTCATCACTACGGTGGATTGGAGGATGAGAAGCAGTAACCATCTTGCCATGTCGGCAAGGAGAGCAAACTAAGTCTTTGACCATCTTGAGTTTAGGCAGACCCCGAATGAGATCGTGGCTGCTAACTCGGGTCAAATGATCAAAACCAATGTGGCCAAGTCTCCTATGCCAGAAGGAGAGATCACGGGACTCAGAAGCAATCAAACATCGAAGAGAGTCTCCAGAAGAAGCAGAAAAATCAGCACGAAAGACTCTCCCAAATCTAGAAATCCCGCAAACTAACCCTCCTGATGAATCAAGGATTCTGCAGACATTACTCTTGAAGCTTACCTCGAAAGAGTCATCGATAAGTCGAGAAAGCAGAGAGCGGATTGTATTGCGACTTACTTACTAAGGCAACATCTTTAAGAATGAAATTTTGGTTAATGCAGATGGTACCTTTAGCAATGACTCTACGAAGATGCATCCCCAAAAGTGATTAACTCATCAGGGGCTCGGACTAGGAAGAGAACCATCGAGAATCTCGGTCATATGGCGAGAACAACCGAGTCAACAATCCAAACATCTCCTTCCCATCCGACCAACCTGATCAAGACATAAGAGAAAGATGACTCGATCTTGGGATAGAGTGAAGACTTGGGAACCCAATACTGAACCACATGACGCCTCAGAGTACCAGTCACAGAAGCAGTGGACTCGAGTGTCTCTCTGCCGTTTAACTATCACACGATCAGAAGCAGCTCTGGTAGATGATCTAGGAGTCAAAACTGGGTTGGCCTGCCGTGGTGCAAAAGCCGAACCACCCCAGTAAGGCTGCCTGAATCTCCTACGAGAAAACACCTCACGCCGATATCTACCTCGATGGGAAGAGCGAGGAATATCAAGAGGGCGGCGGAAAGACCGACTCTGAACAGCTCCAAGACTAAAATTGAAGAACCGGCATGAAAACCAAGTCTGGGACTTTGCCCAAAAGCAGCGACTCTCTAACTTTGTCTAGAAGCGGTGTGTGTCTTAGGAGCACTCAAAGTGCAGGGATGACCACGAATACCCTAAGAGCAAAGCAACACGATCACGCCGAGTGATCTTGGCGCGCCTAAAGCAAAAATCTACTAGGTGACCATCCTTCTTACGGAAGGTGCATGTATACTTCGCCTTGCTAGGCGAAGCAATAGGAGAAGCATCCTTACGGTCGGAAGTCCCATGGACCACACGGTGAGACTGAACACAGTGGTGCTCACCACAGGAGCTACCACAATCTCACCACTCTTGGATGCACGCACAATGGTAGGAGGATGTGCCTAGCGTGCTCCAAGTAGTCAAATCCTAGACCACGATTAAATCTGCTGATCTTAGATTGGTCTAGAATGAGATTAAGCTTCTTCTTGCCTCCAACAAACTTCTCGAGAGTGCTCATAAGATCTTGGCAATCTCGGAAGAAAGAAGCACAAGAAGAGCGGGGAAGAAGAAGAAGAACGAGAAAGATGAGCTCTCTCGGACGTGCATTTTCTCCTCGGCCACGGCTGCCTCAATCTTGAGGGCCTCACAAGAAAGCGCAAGGCGCATTTCTAATTCTATGGGCTTGGTCTTCTAATTTCTTCCTAAGCTCGACATGGATTTTATCCAAGTCCCCACAATCTCGAGACATCATAAGCAATATTTTTGTGACTTATCTAGTAAGTCCTTAGCAAGTTTAGCACACTTGACATTCTGTGGTTTCATTGTCAAGTTTTAATTGCTTCTGACCCTCACATGGCCGATTGGATCCTTAGAAGCATGTGATTCAAGTTCATTGTTTCTAGCGTAAAGCTTTCTAAGGTGTTCGCTCATGGCATCAATTTGAGAAAGCAATTTAGGGCAATTAGCACAAGAGGGAGTAGAGTGAGCATTAAGAAAACTAGCTTCTCTGAAATATCATCAATAGAACTAGTGCTAGCATTCTTCATCCTAAGACCATCAAGTTCAACAAGCACACTATCATGTATGGTCCTTAGGTTCTCCAACTCCACAAGAACAAACATCACGAGAACACAGTCATCGGTGACTCGGGAGGAGAAGATCTAAGTGAAGCTAACTCCGAGTCAAGGTACCTACTTCCTTCTCTAACTCGAACACCTCGACCTAGCCTTAGCATGAAACTTGCCTAATTTCTGTAAGCGACATTTAACTCGTCGTAGGTGGGTACCTCATCCGTGTCATTTGTCTGGCTCGAGTCGCTTACTTCAATGGCGCTGCCATGAAGCACATCTTGGAGAAGTCATCGTTGCCCTTCACCTTCTCTTGCGGATCGTCTTCGCTTGCATCGCTCCAGTTCTCGTGTCGAGAGCTCGATGTCGCCCGGTCTGGCGGCGAGGACCGGTGAAAGAGCTTCTTGTTCTTGGCAAAGTTGCGGTACTTCTTCTTGGCGGCTCACGAGCCGGGCCTTCTTATTGCGGTTCTTGTCGGTGTAGTCGTTCTTGCCCGAACCGCCTTGTTCGTTTTGCCCTTCTCGGCTTGGGACGGTTTGCTCGAATGTGGTTGGGGCCACCACACTCAAGCAGTGATCATCCCACCTCTCTTCCTCTCTCTCACTCTCTTGTATGCATATGAAAATTTGCGAGCAAGAAGAGCAAGCTCATTTTTCCGAAATTTTTCCAGTTGGTCATCGCTTAGCTCACAAAGGGCGAGAGAGAGAAACCAACGAAGAATCGAAAGAGAGGATCAATGGGATCGGTGACCAAAGCCATCGATCGAGACTTCGTCATCCGCGAGACGACGTCGATCTCATGAGTCTTGAGGGGAATAAAGCCCGTCAAGAGTCAAAGTCGATAAGTCGGTGGTGTCCTTGATGGTGGTCACCTTCATCTCCTGGACCGAAGGTCGAGTGCGGTCAAGAAATGCCGAGCATTGTCCGAGTCGGTATATGCAACCGATCGCTCGGAGGTCGCTCGTAATCTTTGTAAACCGACCAAAGCACTCGTCAAGACTCTCACCAGCGTGTTGTTCAAACTTGTTGAACTCACGCTTGAATTAATCTGTCGAACCGTCTTGATTTGGGTAGTGCCCTCATGGTAAGCATCGAGGTCACCCAAATCTCATGAGCGAAACGAAGGTGAGAAATCTATCATACTCACTGCGACTAAGGCCACGTATGAGGATGTTCCTTGCCTTAGCATTTGCCTCAACGTCGACCATATTGCCACCGTGGCGTTCTCATCGGCGAGGAACCTCATACGGAGCTTCACCTTACGCCATATCGGGAAGCCACAGGCGGTGATGTACGACTCCATCCGAGATTTCCAAAAGGAAAATCAACTCGGAGAAAATAGGAGGCTTGGTGGAATACTTGTCCATCGCCATGGCTCTTGAGACCGGTCAAGATCTAGAAAGAGCGAACCGGCTCGATACCAATTGAAAGATCGAAAAGCGACTAGAGGGGTGAATAGGAGCCAAATAAAATTTTGAATAAATTCTCCCCTAGAATTCAATCCACCAAAAGACGAGAAAGAAAGAAGCTGAACCATCGATCGAGCAATTTCAAAGCAGAGGCTCACCCGATTAAGATAGGGTGAGCGATAAAAAGCTGACTTTGGTCGAGTAGCTCTGGTCGGATGAACAGTACTGGGGTGAAATAGTGTTCGGATGAACAGTACTCCCGACCGATGAACAGTACGCCCGACCTACAGAGGTCGGATGAACAGTACTCGGGTGAATAGTGTTCGGATGAACAGTACTCCCGACCGATGAACAGTACGCCCGACCTACAGAGGTCGGATGAACAGTACTCGGGTGAATAGTGTTCCCGACCGATGAACAGTTCGCCCGACCTACAGAGGTCGGATGAACAGTAAAATCAGCACGATCTTAAAAACAGAAATCGATGTAACTTTTGATCGGCTGATCCAAAAACAAGGAAAAATGGTGTGCACCTCCCTAAGGATGTCAGGAACCTATTTCAATCATCAATCGAAGGAATTGATACCAAGGTTCCGTCCCTTTTCAGTTAAACAAATGCAACACCAAAAACAGAGTCACGAACACAGACTTCACCCCTAACTTGCTGGTGAGAGTTGATGATCAGAATATCCTTGGATGACTCTACACAAATCACAGCAAGTAAGTACACGAAGAAACAACCCTTCAAACAAATAGAAACACTATCTGAAAACTAGTCACAGAAATTGGTTTCTTGCAAAACTGAATAGAAGAGGTTGTAGATTGCCTAGATGATTGGGATATGATCTATAGAAGATTCATCCAAAGCAATCTTTCATCCTTGGCAACAAGAACGAAGCCAATCGGGACTAAAGAGCGCAAGTCACACGCTTACGCACTTCAAGAACACATAGATTTACAAACTTGCAACAAGAACGCAATGATTGCCTAGATGATTGAAAGCACGAATCTAGAGAAGAGTTCATCAATCATGAATTTCAACAAAGACTCGAAGCATGTAGAAGGAGATGAGGCAAATCCAAATTACGTAAAGAAAATTGCAAGTAAGTAAATGCGAATTTAGATAACAGAATTTAAGTGCGTAATGTAAATACGTAAGGAAATGAAACAAGAACATAGATGAAGAACATTTCATTTACGGAAGGAGGTTTACAAAGCCTCACAACAAAGTGGGCAAAACTCAAATGAGCGGACAAAACCTCGGAACCTTCAGAGAGGAAGGCTGCCCTACCCTCTATTTATAGTGACACAGGATCAATTCCCACCCTTGGATATCTTGCTTCAATCCTAAGCCAACATCCAAGAGCCGAATTTGATCCTTACAACATCCTCTCAACAACTCTCAACTACTCACGTAGACTTTCCTCACTGCTCACCACGTCCCCAGGGAGACACCCCTCTCCCTGTCTAGTAGCAGGCTAGGAACACCTACCACCCTTGGATGAGCCTCTAAACCCTAGAGCACTCCATCAAGGGCTGAGATTTTACCCACTCACACAGCTATGCATGGGTGACCGAAACCCAACAACACAACGGGTTTTGCCGCTGTTCAAAGCATACCAACTTGACCGCTACTCTATCTTCCTGACCGCGATCCAACGGTCCTCCTCGATCAGAGCAGCTCCAAGTTAGCATCTCATCCATTCCTTTGTCTTCTTGGCTTGCAGCTACTCCCTGGCCTCAGTCATCTTTGGCGACACCCTGATCATCCGGACCTCGGCTCTCGGCCTAGTCACGATCTCCTTCGCCTCACCATGACCTAGCTCCAAAGTCCTGCAACCATCATAGACAAGGAAACCACATCACATAGCAATGCCCACAACACATATCCATCTCAACAGAAAGATATACACTTCACTGACCAGCAAAACCCTGACCACACATGGTCTGACCACTGGTCTCCATCCCGACCACAGACCTGACCACTGGTCTCCATCCCGACCACTCGAGGTCTGACCACTGGTCTTCGTCCCGACCACTCGAGGTCTGACCACTGGTCTTCACTGGTCTTCATCCCGACCACTCGGGGTCTGACCACTGGTCTTCGTCCCGACCACTCGAGGTCTGACCACTAGTCTTCGTCCCGACCACTTGGGGTCTGACCACTGGTCTTCATCCCGACCACTCGGGTCGACCACGGTCTTCGTCCCGACCACTCGGTCCGACCCGGTCTTCGTCCCGACCACTTGGGGTCTGACCACTGGTCTTCATCCCGACCACTCGGGGTCTGACCACTGGTCTTCGTCCCGACCACTCGAGGTCTGATCACTGGTCTCCGACCAGCAAAAGCCCAGACCACTCTGGGTCGGACAACTGGTCTCCGACCAACCAAAGACCTGACCAGTCGGGGTCGGATGACTGGTCTTCAACCAGCCAAAGCTCAGACCACTCGGGGTCAGACAACTGGTCTCCGACCAACCAAAGACCTGACCACTCGGATCAAACTCAAATTCAAGCACAACAGGCTAAACCACAGTCAATTACTCATCACCATCAGGGATAGACCTCCACATGGTCTTTCAGCATGAAATGCAACCTAAGGGAGCTTTGAAGATTATCCAAATGATCATAATGACAAGATATGACACCAAGCTTATTAATCTCAGATTATAACCAAACTAAGACATGTCCAAGTGCAAATAACAAATTTTGCTCATCAGCAAAGTTTTGAAAATGTATCATTTTTAGCAAGATTTGACAAATGCAAAACTTAGCAAAGTTTCAAAACTAGAAGCAAAACCACTCAGGGATCAAATGGAAAACCTAGAGTTCAACCTACTCAACACTTTGGGGAAATTTGAAGTGCATATAAGGTCCTTCGAGCCCATTTTTTTCAATTTATGCAAATTTTCTTTAAGACTTCGAAAAACATAGCGGGGTGCAAATGTTTGACATTATTTGCATTCTTTACCCACTTATGTGTTTGATATTTGCATTTTTTTTTGTTGATTGACTCAAGCCATTTTCGATCATCTCAAGAGTAACTCTTAAGAGAATGATCTTTGTCATACACAATTTATTCCAAGTTCATCCCAAATGCAATGGGAGGCAGTCTCGAGAATATAAAGTGCTGAGATCAATTTTGCACAAAAGAGTCAATTTTTTTTTTAATTTTCAGTTTAGCACATATAAGCAATTCTGAAGGACTCAAATATGGATCAAGCAAATTTCACCCAAGTTGCTATAGGGACTCTAGAGAATTCCAAAATTTCACAATTCATGGTAAAAGCTCTTAGAGAAGAAACTTAGTAAGTAAAAGCAACATGTTTCATCAAGTTTTCATTTAAAGCTTTTAAGTTTTGATTTCAATGAACATTAGCTTGATAAATGAACTTGGACATATCTAAGCTAGTGATTTTCTTCGAAAGATATAGCATGATGTATTTCACGAAGATTGAGTCAAATGCATAATAGACAAAGCTCATAAAACGAAAAATGCAGTCTAAATGCAATGCATGAACAGATTCCCAAACTCCACCTCAACAATTGAATCAATTTTAAGCTCAAATCTGGTTAAAGTTGGGTTATTATCAAGATTAGGCATAAAGAAAACCGAATGAACTCAATAATAACCAGAAAAAGCAGAATGAGGAGAAGAAGTCGAGAAAGCTGCAACTTTGGATGGCTATTGAGCATAGATAAGATAGAAGAGATTCACTATGGCTCGGACTCGCTCTTATCTTCCCAAAGTGACATAGGAAGGCGACTCTAGATCTCAACTAAGGAGTGCACAGAGACTGTCTACCAGGAGGCCACAAAACCTACTAGACTTATAAGGCGTGAGGGAACTCAACCTAGAGAGAAGAGAGAACAGCTAATCACGCATGATAGCAACCTAAAGCACAAGATAAGAGGTCCATGCGAGGCATGCCAGAAGTCTAAGTGAGTGAACTCAACTCAAGAAAACAAGTCCAAAGTCACCCGGAAGAAGAAAGGAGAATTTGGAAGAGAATATATAGTACATAATATACAAACCGGCTCCCCTCAAGATAAGCTATATGAGCTCATAAACCCAAGCTCAAATCCCCTGAACACACTCTAAAACTCTCTCCTCACAAGAGATAGGTAGAAAGCTAGAGGAAAAGAGATAAGATCGAAAACCACATGGTCTCTAAGGAGCAAGGCGGCTCAAGGTAAAAGCAACCTAATTATGCTAGAAGTCCAACCAAAAGACTCTAGACAAAAGGACACAAGCTCTACCTACAAAAGAACCACAACCTCCTAAGAGATCCATCATTGTCATCAACATTTTCAGAGGTACTTACCTCTGCGGTGTAGAACAAGTAGTGGCAAAGGACACAAGTGGATCCTAAAAGCGAGAGGAAGAGATATTCCTAGGATGATGGTCTCCTCACCGAGAAAGCCTACACATATGCATCCAACAAATCTATGCTTTCAAGCTGGGGTTAAGCGGATCCGGTTTCCTAGGCACGAATGGACAAGATACATGAAAAGTGTGGCAAATGATCATCTAGAGCATGAACATGATGCGAAGGTAATGTAAGATCATGTTCACAACCAAGCTAAAGATAGCATCAAGATCCATATATCCATAGACAACGGTGAAAACATATCCACATGATAAACAACGACAAGGTGCATCATAGCCTTGTCATGCTAGCATAAGAAGCTAAGCAAGGTGTATCACGGCAACAAAATGCTAGCGGGGATCATGTGCAAGCCTAGAAATACATGGATCAAGATACTACCTAAACATGGCAATGACCATGTAAATGAAGAAATACCATAATGAAGCACAACAACATGCTACTAGATATAACATGAGCAAGATAAATAAAGACAACCAAAGAGGATCATGCATAAAACAAACCAATTAGCAACATCAAGATCCATTTATCCATAGTCTCAATAACAATATTTACATCTGCGAAAAGGCCGTCAAAAGAAGACCAAACAAAAGGTCATGAGGACACAGGCAGCATGAAAGTAAATGGTGACCATGGACACAAAGATGAGAAGATACTTATGGCAACACTCTATGCATGATGATGAATACATGCCATGAATGAAGAACACAAGCTCATGCAAAATAGGTATGAAGCATATAAGCATGAAGGACAATAAAGGTGATCATGAACAATATAAATCATACAGCGGCAGCTAGATCATATAACCCTAATCTCATGAAAGGCACTCACATGTAGCACAAAGTCTGACAAACAAAGTCTAAACAAGGCTAATCATGGATGTAATAGAAAATCAGGTCATATAACCTAGATACTACTCATGACAAAATAAAGTAAATGATATATAGCACGTGCCCATAGTTAATACAAATGCTCATACCAAATGAACAATATCATGGACAAGATAAAAACAAGAAAATCACATCTTTGGGAAAGAGCTCATGAATTTAGGATATAATACATGAAGCACAAAGATGGTTGGGGAAAACATGCTATGGCACAAAACAAGACAGACAAAAACTAACAAGACCTAGCAAAGTACATATAATACACATGGGAGCAAGAGAAATCACAACATGTTATGGAAATGATGATCACAAATATAACCGACATGAGGGTATGAGATAGCTCACCATGGAAGTGAAAGACCCCAATCTTTGTTATCATGAAGCTCAACACTTGTGGAGCGAAACACGAGGCAAACAAAGTTGAAAGTACATGCGAGTTAGCATGATGCTCATGATGGTCATGCGGGAAGATCCAATCCTCTAGAGACAAGCCGCAAAGGCCAACTCGAATTCACATCGAGTGCCAACATTGAAAAGCGACAAAGCGATCCTAGATGAGATTAGTAAGGATCAACATGACCAACATACTTACGCAACTCTTGCCGTGAGTGGGTACCTCGAGGAAAAACGAGGTCCACTACTTATGCAGCGAAGATGATGCCTCGGGACAACTCATGGACTAAGAATCGAACTAAGAAAGGACAAGTCCACAAGATGACCCAAATCCACTCCACTAGGCGGTGATCATATCCTCAAGCTAGCCTCAAGCGACTCATGCCATGAAAAGGCAAAAGGCACTTAAAAGCATTATTGCATAGACATGACACAAGGAATTGACACAAGAGGAAAGATGACTCGATCTTGGGATAGAGAGAAGATCTGGGAACCCAACATTGAGCCACACGGCGCCTCAGTACCGATCCTGAGAAGAAGGCGGACTCGAGTGTCTCTCTGACGCTCAACTCTCACACGATCGGGAGCAACTCGGTAGATAATCTAGGAGTCAAAGCGGGTTGGCACGCCGTGGTGCAAAAGCGGACCATCCCGAAGAAGGCTGCTGGTTCTCCTACCGGAAAACACCTCACGCCGCCGATATCTACCTCGATGGGAAAAGCGAGGAATATCAAGAGGGCGGCGGAAAAGCCCGACTACGAACAGCTCCGGGACTAAAACTCGAAGAACTAGCATGAAAACCAAGTCTGGACGCTGCCCAAAACAAAGCGACTCTCTAACTTTGTCTAGAAGCGGTGTGTGCCTTAGGAGCACTCAAAGTGCAGGGATGACCACGAATACCCTAAGAGCGACAACACGCTCACGCCGAGTGATCTTGGCGTGCACAGGCGTAAATCTACTAGGTGACCATCCTTCTTACGGAAGGTGCATGTGTACCGCCTTGCTAGAGGCGAAGCAGCAGAGTAACACCCTTACAGTCGAAGTCCTATGGACAACCCAGTGAGACCTAAACACGGTGGTGCTCACTCAGGAGCTACCACAATCTCACCACTCTTGGAGCCGCGCACAATGGTGGGAGGATGCGCCAGCGTGCTCCAAGGATCAAATCCTAGACCTTGATTGAATCTACTAATTTTGGATTGGTCTAGAATAAGATTGAGCTTCTTCTTGCCTCCAACAAACTTCTCGAGAGTGCTCATAAGATCTGGCAATCTCGGAAAAGAGAAGCACAAGAAGAACAGGGGAAGGAGAGAAAGAAGAAGAACCGAAGAGAAGATCTCTCAAAGACGTGCTTTTTGTTCCCTTAGCACGGCTGCCTCAATCTTGAGGACTCACAAGAAACGCAAGAAGCATCTCTAATCCTATTGGCTTGGTCTTCTAATTTCTTTCTAAGCTCGACATGGATTTTATCCAAGTCATCCTTATCCCCAACACACAGCAGGCAACCAGTTTTTGACTTATCTAGTAAGTCCTTAGCAAGTTGATCACACTTGACATTCAAAGCATCATTGTCAAGTTTTAGTTGCCTCTGACCCTCACATGGTGGTGGGTCCTTAGAAGCATGCAATTCAAGTTCATCATTTCTAGCAGAAAGCTTCTTAAGGTGTGAACTCATGGCATCAATTTCAGCAAGCAATTTAGGGCAATTAGCACAAGAAGGAGTAGAGTGAGCATGAAGAAAACTAGCCTCAACAGGAATATCATCAATAGAACTAGTGCTAGCATTCTTCCTCCTAAGACCATCAAGTTCAGCAAGCACACTATCATGTATGGTCCTTAGGTTTTCCAACTCCACAAGAACAGCATCACAGAGAACACAGTCATCAGTGACTCGGGAGGGAGAAGATCTAAGCGAAGCTAACTCCCGAGTCAAGGTACCTACTTCCTTTTCTAACTCAGAACACCTCGACCTAGCCTTAGCATGAAACTTGCCTAATTTACAGAAGGCAGCATTTAATTCGTCGTAGGTGGGTACCTCGTCCGAGTCGCTGTACAGCTCGGAGTCGCTTGCTTCAATGGCGCCTGCCATGAAGCACATGCCGGAGAAGTCGTCGCCGCTCTTCTTCACTTGCGGTTCATCCTCGCCTTCGTCGCTCCACGTCTCCGAGTCGGAGAGCTCGATATCATCTAGCGCGGCGAGGACCCGATGAAAGAGCTTCTTGTTTTTGGCAAAGTTGTGGTACTTCTTCTTGCCGGCTCACAGTGGGGCCTTCTTATTGCGGTTCTTATCGGTGTAGTCATTCTTGCCCGAACCGCTTTGTTCGTTCTGCCCTTCTCCGGCTTGGGACGGTTTGCTCGAATGTGGTTGGGGCCACCACACTCAAGCAGTGATCATCCCACCTCTCTTCCTCTCTCTCAATCTTTTGTATGCATATGAAAATTTGCGAGCAAGAAGAGCAAGCTCATTTTCGGAAAATTTTCCGGTTGGTCATCGCTTAGCTCGCAAAGGCGGAGAGAGAGAAACCAATGAAGAATCGAAAGAGAGGATCAATGGGATCGGTGACCAAAGCCATCGTGAGACTTCGTCTTCGCGAGACGACGTCGATCTCATGAGTCTTGAGGCGGAATAAAGCCCGTCAAGAGTCAAGGTCGACAGTCGGTGGTGTCCTTGATGGTGGTCACTTTCATTTCCCAAACCACGAAGATCGAGTGCGATCAAGAAATGTCGAGCATTATCCGAGTCGGGTATATGCAACCGATCGCTCGAGGTCGCTCGAGAATCTTTGTAAACCGACCAAAGCACTCGTCAAGACTCTCACCGTCTTTGTTCAAACTTGTTGAACTCACGCTTGAATTGAATCTGTCGAACCGTCTTGATTTGGGTAGTGCCCTCATGGTAAGCATCGAGGTCACCCAAATCTCATGAAGCGAAACGAAGGTGAGAAATCTGTCATACTCACTGCGGCTAAGACCTGTATGAGGATGTTCCTTGCCTTAGCATTCGCCTCAACGTCGACCATATTGCCGCCGTGGCGTTCTCATCGTGAGGAACCTCATACGGAGCTTCACCTTACGCCATATCGGGAAGCCACAGGCGATGATGTACGACTCCATCCGAGGTTTCCAAAAGGAAAATCAACTCAGAGAAAATAGGAGGCTTGGTGGAATACTTGTCCATCGCCATGGCTCTTGAGACCGGTCAAGATCTAGAAAGAGCGAGAACCGGCTCGATACCAATTGAAAGATCGAAAAGCGACTAGAGGGGTGAATAGGAGCCAAATAAAATTTTCGAATAAATTCTCCCCTAGAATTCAATCCACCAAAAGACCGTAAAGAAAGAAGCGAACCATCGATCGGGCAAATTCATGAGCAGAGGCTCAGGCCGTTAAGGTCGGATGAGCGATAAAAAGCGCACTGGTCGGGTAGCTCTGGTTGGATGAGCGAGATCTCGAATCGGTCGTCGATCTTGGTCGGATGAGCGATACTCCCGGCCGAAGTGGTCGGATGAGCGATACTCCGACCGAAGTGGTCGGATGAGCGAGACTCGGGTGAGCGATATCCGACCGGACGAGCGAGACGCCCGACCTGCGGAGGTCGGATGAACAGTACTCGGGTGAATAGTGCTTAGATGAACAGTACCTCCCGACCGATGAGCGATGACGTCCGACCTACGAGGTCGGATGAGCGAGACCCGGTCGGATGAGCGATAAAATCAGCACGATCTTAAAAAGAAATCGATGTAACTTTTGATCGGTGATCCAAAAGCAGTGAAACTTGGTGTGCACCTCCCTAAGGATGTCGGGAACCTATTTGATCATCAATCGAAGGAATTGATACCAAGGTTCCGTCCTTTTCGATTTAACAAATGCAACACCCAAAACAGAGTCACGAACACAGACTTCACCCTAACTTGCTGGTGGGAGTTGATGGTCGAATATCCTTGGATAACTCTCCACAAATCACAGCAAGTAAGTACACGAAGAAACAACCCTTCAAGCAGATAGAAACACTATCGAAAACTAGGCACGTAAATTGGTTTCTTCCAAAACCGAATAGAAGAGGTTGTAGATTGCCTAGATGATTGGGATATGATCTATAGAAGATTCATCCAGCAATCTTTCATCCTTGGCAATAAGAACGAAGCCAATCAAGACTAACGAAGCGCAAGTCACACGTTTACGCACTTTAAGAACACAGATTTACAACTTGCAACAAGAGCGCAAGGATTGCCTAAATGATTGAAAGCACCGAATCCAGAGAAGAGTTCATCAATCATGAATTTCAAAAAGGACTCAAAAGCATGTAGAAGGAGATGAGGCAAATCCAAATTACGTAAAGTAAATTGCAAGTAAGTAAATGCGAATTTAGATAATGAATTTAAGTGCGTAATGTAAATACGTAAGAGAAATGAAACAAGAATATAAGTGAAGAACATTTCATTTCTGGAAGGGAGGTTTACAAAGCCTCACAACAAAGTGGGCAACACTCAAACGAGCAACAAAAACCTCAAAACCTTCAAAGAGGGAGGCTGCCCTACCCTCTATTTATAGTGACACAGGATCAATTCCACCTTTGGATGTCTGCTTCAATCCTAAGCTAACATCCAAGAGCCAGATTTGATCCTTACACATCCTCTCAACAACTCTCAACTACTCACGTAGACTTTCCTCACTGCTCACCCCAAGGAGACACCCTCTCCTGTCTATTCATAGCGGGCTTGGAACACCTACCACCCTTGGATGAGCCTCTAAACCCTAGAGCACTCCATCAAGGGTGAGATTTTACCCACTCACAAAGCTATGCATGGGCTCACCCGAAACCCAACAACACAGCGGGTTTTGCGCTTTTCAACTCACACTAACTTGACCCGCTACTCTATCTTCGACCGCGATCCAACGGTCCTCCTAGATCGAGCGGCTCAAGTTAGCATCTCATCCATTCCTTTGTCTTCTCGGCTTGCGGCTACTCCTGGCCTCGGTCATCTTTGGCGACACCTTGATCATCGGACCTCGGCTCTCCCGGCCTAGTCCTCGATCCCTTCGCCTCACCATGACCTAGCTCCAAAGTCCCGCAACCATCATAGACAAGGAAACCACATCACATAACAATGTCCAACAACACATATCCATCTCAACAGAAAGATATACACTATCTCGACCAAAGATAACCCGACCACACGTGGTATGACCACCGGTCTCCATCCCGACCAACCAAGGTCGACCGCGGTCTCCATCCCGACCAACAATGGTCCGACCAGCGGTCTCCATCCCGACCACTCAAGGTCGACCGCTGGTCTTCATCCCGACCAACAATGGTCGACCATGGTCTCCATCCCGACCACTCGAGTCGACACCGCTGGTCTCCGACCGGCGAAAACGACCACTCGGGTCGACGACGGTGTCTCCGACCGGCCACAGCCAGAACCTCTCGGGTCGGACAAGCTGGTCTCCGACCAACCAAAGACGACCACTCGGTCGACGATCAGTCTCCGACCAGCCAAAGCCAGACCTCTCGGGTCGGACAAGCCGGTCTCCGACCAACCAAAGACTCGACCACTCGGTCAGACGGTCGTCTCAGACCAGCCAAAGCCTGACCTCTCGGTCGGACGACCGACCACTCGGCCTGGACGACGTGATCGCAACACGGCCAAAGCCCGACCACTCGGGTCGGACGACCCGACCACTCGGGGTCGGACGGTGAGTCTCAACCGATAACTCAAATTGCTCTAGCTCGAAAAACAATCCAAATCAAACTCAAACTTGAGCACACCTTGCTCAGATAAAGTCAAATACTCATCACAAACATGGATGGACCTCCACATGGTCCTTCAATCTCCCCCTTGATGAGTATATTGACAAACCACACAAAAGGCATAAATTTGAGTTTGAATGTGACAAGAAGAAAGCAATTTGATTGCAAAGCCAAACTTGGTCCAGAGAGAAAGATATAAAATTATGACCAAGTTGGCAGAAAGAATTTAGAGCAAGACCATGAAAAGAGCAAGTTTTCAACAAAAGCTCTAAAAACCAATCATAAGTGTCAAATGTGATTATGATCTATAAGAGATAGCAAAGATTTACAAAAATCATAAGAACCAACATGCGAACACTTAATGTGGGAGATCTGGTTCTACGATGAATCTAGAATCAATCTAACTTAAATAAGTTATCTTCCAAATAGAAAGGTACTTTTACTGTGGTATCAATCACCTGACCAGGTTCTATTCAACTCGCCATGGAAGATAGAAGAATTCTGTCAGACACATGGAATATACATCATTTTCGCATGTTTTTTGTGTAAATAAGTTCATTACATAT
This sequence comes from Otatea glauca, assembly GCA_036346275.1. NCBI lineage: Eukaryota > Viridiplantae > Streptophyta > Magnoliopsida > Poales > Poaceae > Otatea > Otatea glauca. The sequence goes on along the minus strand of CM070726.1, from coordinate 46,220,230 downwards.
TTTTCATTTACATGATTATCTCTTATGTGTTATATATAAAATTGTTTTATGTTCTGATCATCCTCTGAGAAATCACAAAATTATAACTTGGCCAACCTCTCTACAATAATGTATAAGGTTGCTAGTCGGATCGTGAGATAACTTCTAATAGAGACTTTTCATATAAGTCAGTCCTTACTGCATTGGAACTCATTAGACTAATTTTATCTCTAATCTGCTGCTGGTTAATACTAAGTACTAAGTAAAAGAGAATATGTCATCAAACCTATAACTGTTTGTATTCCAACCACGTTGCTGGTCAGTACACAAACAGTTGGGTGCTAGTGATACACTCAGAAAAATATACAAGCAAGATAAGAGACAAGAAGAAAATAAATAACACAAGAGGAGATATTCATTTCATTCATTCAAAAGTTGACATACATACTACTTGAATGTGATCTTTATATTTTTCATATACATGTCAATGGCAGATTGTACTTTTGCACGTTTTCTATTGATCTCCTCTTGAGTGGCTAGCTTCAGGTCGGGCGCAAATTTCTTCAACTGGACCGCATCCTTGTAGAAGTGCCTCAACTTGATGAAGAGAGCACTCACTTGAACATCAATCGAGGTTCAGAACGCTGTCTTGATGGTTTGCGCCATTGCGGGGATGTGATTTTGGATGATCTTCAACTGGTCATTCACCCCCTCGACCAGTTCATCAACCGACGAATCAGGAGTTGTAAGTTTTACTTCTTTGCCTTTTAGATCTGTGATGATTTTTTGAAGCTACTCTAAGATAAAGTTCAGAGTAGATTTCCTACCTCTGCAAACCGTGGCCAGATCTTTCATGAAGAGCTTTATTTTGTCGGTCATGTTGTCTATTTTATTTTTCATCATTGACCTCTACTCTTCGAACTTTATTCTTTCTTTGGAGAGTTGAGTCTCTTTGGCCTCTATTATGTTTTTAATTCTAGAAAATTTAAAACAAGATTTAAATATCACTTTCTTCTTTCAAAAAAGAAAATTTAAGCAGGTTGGGATATAGTTCTTACCTGCTATTTCGGACTCTTTTGCCTGGAGAGCAGTCTTATTATCTTCGGAGAGCCTCTGAACCTTGTCTTTGTTTCTTTTGAAAGCCTCATGGAGTCTAGCAGTCTTCTCTTCATGATATTTGATCTTGTTAGCAGCTTCAACAAGATCAAGTTTATAATCTTTAGTGGTGTTTTGAGCCACCAAGAGTTACATTTCAAGCTCTGTTATTTGCTTTTCCAATCTGTTCCCGAACAGATTTGTTAGAATAAAAATCTTTGAACAAACAAAAAGAAGGAATAGTTTCTCAAACATACTTTTAGTTTTTTCTACTTCAGCTTTAGCCAAAGTTTTTGATTGCCGACCTAACAGGTCGAGCAGTTCTTGCGAATGCTGTAAAAAGCAAAATAACAAATGAATTAAGAACTAACTTTTCTAAAAAAAATTCTTAAAAGAAATGAGATAAGATAAATACCTTCGCTTGCAAGTCATTAAAAACTTGCTTGAAGTCCCCCTAGTCGGGGTGACCAAAGGAAGATGCCAGTGGCAAAGCCGCTGTAATAATGATGTCGATATTCGTAGCCTTTGCATGCACTACTCCCACCTCTTCTGTCCCATTGGTCAGAATGACCAACGTTTCGTTTGCTGTAGTTGGGATGTCTCATGTCTCCTCTCCGTGGCAACCTCTTCGGTAATAGTGGTCATCTTGACCACCTTTGTCGCTACCACAGGAAGATCACTGGTCTCTTTCGTGGTTGGTGGAGCTCCTTCAACTAGTGGGTTTTCAACTGCAGTTGAGGGACTTCTGCCCTCAACGATGGATGGGTTCACTTGCCCACTGGTTGGGGCATCCTGAGTAATAACCTCAGTTGGTGCTAGGGCCTGTTCTACATAGGTTGTTGCCAGTGTGAGCAGCGTGTTGGCCTCAGCACCAACCTGGGCAGCCACATCCTGATCCACAGAGGAATCAGGAGCATTGGCCTCGGAACTAAAAATAACAACAAAAGACTCTTTTAGATTCTAAAGAAAAGTACTCCGAAATATAGATATGCATAAAAAAGGTACATACCTGCAATGAAGCTCTGACTCCATTTTCCAGGATATTAGAGGAATTGATGATGTCCCAACATCCAGATCGGGAGTCTTCTTTTTCCACCTTATGGTCAGAGGAACATTATTATCCTCTGAATCCTCACTCTCGCCGTGAAAAGAGGGAAATGTGGTGAGATGTCTATGTGCTTGATCCTAATTTTTGCAAAAGTGTTTCTTGTTGTGCACTTGGGTTGAGGACCTTGTTCCTGTCCTCTTCTCTTGTGCCTGAGGACAATCATCCACACGTTTAGAACACACGGCACTAATTGGCACCAGAGATTGACTAGTGCTAGCCGGTTCAGCACCAGTTTGAGCAGTGGTCGGATCCACTATCTTTGAAGCACCTCAAGTAGAGGTCCTCGGCTTCTTGGTCAGCGGGGCCAGGGCTGCAACCTCAAGTTATTCGGCAGCCTACTTTCGACTATGCATCTGAAAACAAATATAGTTGTTAAACATAAAAACAATTAATGGATAAATACAACCAGTGGTATTCCTTGATACTTACCATAGTACGTTCATTTATGAACTCATCAGTCTGCCCGATCAGACTGGATGACTGTTTGTCCAAAGCAGCCTGGTCGGACCTGTAAGAGGAAACGCGCAGCATGTACGCGATCCTTGACCAGGCCTCCTCGGCGGTCAGAACTGACAAGAAAACACCAAAAGCGCCAGAAAATTCTCTTAATAGAAAGAAGAGGTTGATAATTCAAAATTCTCTCACCTCCAGATTCATCCTCAGTAGGATCTTGGTCGCCTTTCATCCTCAAGACGAATCTGAATCATCTTTTCAAGGGGCTCACCTTATGGTGCAGAAAATCAAAATCGATCTTTTGCCCCGAGAAGCACTCTACCAACAACTTGGCGATGGCCCTAACGATGTCACACTCCTCATCACTCTCAGTGAAGACTAATGAATCCTTCTCCTTCTTCGCTTCGGTCCTTGTCCATACAGAGGCCGTATTTCCAGTGAATCGGAGGTGGCTACCCCTGGGAATCTTGGAATAAAACCACTCCCGATGATAATCACGCCATGTGTCCTTGGAGCTTAACATAAGGGCTCCTAGCGATATCCTGGCTCTTACTATACCTATTGTATTGGTAAAAATAGCGAAAAAGGCGGAGTGGTGGAGGGATGCCAAGGACAACCTCATAAAGATGTGAGAAAACACTCAAAATCAAAATGGAGTTAGGAGGAAGGTGATGGAGTTCAATTTCATAACGATCGAGCACATCATCTAAGAACTCGCTCTGAGGGAGACGAAACCTTAACCTAACGAAAGCGGTGAAAAGAATGAGGTGCCCTTCTTTGGGCACTGGCCTCATGTGTTCTCTGCTAGGTTCCCATTGCAGCATTTCGCGTGGAAGGATCAAGCCCTGCTTCTCAAGTTTCTCAATCTTATCTTCGGTAAGAATAGACATGTCCATGACAATGAGTTACGAGAAAGAAGAAGGCTTGAAAGCGAAAAGGCTCGAGAGAATTATGTGGGACTCAAAGACTGTTTTGTGCTTGAAACTGCAAAGGCGTAAAGAGTCTAAAGAGAATTTACCCTTTTATATACTCTTTACTGCGTCGGTTCTGGACGCAGTTTCAGTTTCCAAGAAGGTGTAATAACCACCTTTTTTATGAATAACCGATACAAAAGAATAGGGCCTTCTATCTTCAAATTTCCTTTTATATCTTGGAACTTTTACCTTCTTTCCTTGGTCATACTCTCAATCACACTTGCTAAGAGAAGAAAGAAGGATGAAAGATGAAAAGTTTGAAGAACTAAGAGAAAGCTTGAAAGCAATAGAGTTCAAAGAAAATTTTCTTCACTCAAGAATCTGAAAGTATGAAGCATACAAATGAAGCCTTACTTCCCTTTATATGCATTATTCATTAAAGATGGTTAGCACCGGTTCGGTTACCAAGAGAATTGCAAAGATCTCCTCATTTATTAGCATTTAAACAGTCAGATAATTGGCACATAACCCCATAAGGTCACAGAAGATGAAAAGTCTTGAGTAATATACATATTTACTCAAGTCTTGGGGGCTAGCTGATGAGGATTAAAAGTCTTTTTTTATAGGCCCTCAACAGTTAGAAACCGTACTTTATTAATGGGCCTATAATCTATGAAACCCATAATATAGGACGGGACCTATGCTTAACTAGACGGTTATGTCTCTGACCAGTATATTTAAGATGGCCTATCACATTGCTTCACATTGGTCGTCCCCTATCAATGAAATAATCACCCCGACTAGTAAAACTGGTCGGAGCAAGTGGTTATCCCCACACATGTCTTCGTGCGGACAGTTATCTGACAGATGCACGCAACTACTCGAAAGTTATTGCTGAAAAAGGCACATTTTGGTGAGAAGACACCCTTTGACAGAAAGATAGCTCCTAGTTACACGCCGCCTCTTCGGAGAACAATTGCCGCCTCTTTATCCGATATAAATAGGGAGCCCCTTTGCACTATCAAGGCATCTGGAGAATAGATTCTCAATTGCTATTTGTAATCAAGCTTCCATCTCTTAGATAGAAAATTTGTAATATGTGTACTCTGTTGAGCCACTTTGCTAATGACGAAGCAATTCCCATATTCATTTCATCATCTTGTTTATTAGGAGTCCACAATTATCTTCTCATAAGCTCGGTTAAGGGACCCTAGGTCTTGAACATCGACACTAGAATTCTGCCATGGACTTTGGTTTTGGATTCATATCAAGAATGTTAGCAATTTTCGAGGCAAAATATTATACAACTCTTCCGAATCAACTTAATTAGTGAAAATTTCTTCATTAACTAGTAGGGCACCCATGTGTTGCAACAGAATTTCAAAATAGGGTTATATATATCATGAGAAGTGATCCTAAACATATGTTTTGGACAATGATGTGGTCCCAAAACACAATTTTGACCACTAAATTTCTACTATAATATATTTATAAAACTCAGTAAAATTATAACATTATGATAGTACTTTTCGAGTCAAATCTACACATATGATTTTCATGCATCCAATTTAAATATTTGAAAATATATTGATAGCTAAAGTTTTAAAAGTTTAACTTTATAAATCCTAAAACGACATGTTTTTTGAACCAGACGGATCTGGGGTCATGTAAATGAGCTAACTGTCATGATATGGTGGGCTCCGGAGTCATGTAAATGAGCTAACTTTCATGATAAGAAAACAAACATCTAAATCAATGTGTTTATGGCAAAATAAGATTGCACTAAAATGCAATGCTAATTGGCCACAATTCAAGCAGATTTTATACAATACAAAGTTGCAAGGAATTCTTCTAATTAGTCTTTAGTATAAGTTACGATATGAAAGCATAACCTTTAAATAAGGAACACCTAGCTGGGTTGGTTGAAACAATCTGCTGAAATACCTTCTCAACAATTCAACAAAAAAGGATCATACATGGAAATCTCACCTGTTACGAAAAGGAAAACACACTGGCAAAAGCCCCTAAATCAAGTTGGGTTTCGTTTCTGAAACACTTCTTGGGCTTGCTACAACTATCTTTTGAATAAAAATAGGAAGATACACGCCGGCCACATATTCACTGATAAGAACAATGATTTTTTTAAATACCAGTGTGTCTAACAACTACTCCCAAATAAGCGATATTGGAGAAATAACATCAGATTTAATTATGCATCTACCATGTAAAAAATGATATATATTTATTCTAGAACCAATAGACATTCATCACTAAAAAATTAAGGAATATATGCTTATTCTGGCTATATGGTAATTAGTAGCTCACTTGAAGTTCTCATGAAAGTAGTTCTTGTATTGAAGCGAGCCAACTAGTCTGCAAAAGAAGGAAATTATCACCTAACCACAGTGAATAACTCAAAGAAGCCACCATGTTTATGACTACATAATGCATGACCGAATATGGGGCTGGTGAAGTTTTTAGATGGACAACCTTAGCAAGCCTAGATTAACCAAAATTTCCCTTAACTACACATGCATATGAGCAAATAATGCATGACCAAATCATGAACTCTGGAATCGCACACATACATCCCATATGCAAAGTGTAATTGCACTACTTTTGGAACTCGCACTAAATTGACATAGCACAAGGAAACAATCTATCAAATCATGGAAATGGCACTGATATACTAAAACAAGGCAAAGTGAAGTATAAGCAAGAAACAAATGGCCAACCTAAAATAACACACCACACATTCACATGACAGACCTGCTTGGGACAAACGCTTGTCCACAGCAAACATCGTGCACATTGTAGATTGCTTTAACCAAAATGCATATATACATTGACATAGATGATTATACAATAAGGCAACCCCTCCCTGCACTATTCTTACCTGAAATACAATCTCGAATATCATTTTATTTAAATACACAGTCATGCAACTACACTGACAAACCCAAAAGGAGGTAAGTGAAAAGGTAGGCACCCAAGAGGAGCACCTAGTCGTACAATAAGGCGACCCCAAACACAAGAACAGATACAATTAACGCTTACCTTCTAGAGCTGTGCCGAGCCATCACCGAGCTATACCATAAACAAAACAACTATTCAACTGAATTTAGAAGATAAGGTGAATCAAATAAATTGTATGTCCTGTCAATGCGATACTTCCCACGGCTGAGGGCTGATTCTTCATCCATTTCACACCGTTGAGGTCGGCGCCGTCACGGCCGTAGAAACCAAATAAAATCAGCACCGCACACTACAAGAAACCCACGCTGTGGTGATGTAACGCTCGCCGGCTGGTTCCCAGGGTCACCATCGTGGCGGATGATGACAAGCACGTTGCAGTTGTGGAAGCCGACGACCAGATGTTATTAGAGTTTGTCCAAAAGTCCCATAGAGTGAATCAAAGTTATTCTCTTCAAAGTATAAAAAAAAACGTGTACAAATCAAAGAACATAAATCATCTTCATAATTATTGAAACAAGTATTTCACAGATCGATAAACAGTTGCCACAGAAGCTCAGTAGAGTGTTGGAAATTAAGACGTTCAAATGATTCGCAATATCAAATACTCTGGAAAGCAATAACAATTTCTTTTTCAAAATTTCCTGAAGCCCAACAAGAAGAAATTAACATATTAAGTGAATTCCAGATATCAAAATAAAACAAGGGGAAGCAATTGATTTTGCATCGGGATCCGAATATGCAAATCCAAACCCTCTGTGTATACTACACTAGTTCAGAATCATGCTAGTGCACACAGTAGCAAAATAGATGAAATACTACAATCATAAACATCAAAAATATAATAAAAGACTCTATTTATTGAATAAAAGATAGTTAATTGACCTTATGGTCGACTTTTACATTATTAGGCCACATAGAGCTTAAACTCTAAGAAATAAGACAGCAGCGGAATGAAAACTTCGTAGGTAATCCATCAATATGCCAAATGTAACTGACCCCTAGTAACTCGCCTCCTCCTAAAACTGCTCTGCCAAAGCAGTTAGAGACTCATCTTCAACTAATGATTTTGTTGTGGCAAGGGTAAATACATAAAGCACTCAACAAGTTATACACAAAATGCAACTCTTTATAACTATATACAAGGCTTATTCCAGTTGAATGGCTATCATGGTTATTTTGCAATAAAGCAATATTTTCATTTGAATATAATAAATAGGTTGAAATGACAGTAAAACAAATAACAATAATAATGATAAAGCTTTAAGGTATTTCTCAAAGTAAACTGGCACATAGCCCAAATCAAATTCCATTAGTTCCATTGGCACACAGTCTCCCTTTTCCAAGTTTTATTTTATAAAATCTAATCCAGGATATGGCTATCCGAATAGATTAACACTCTACAGAGGTTATACACTTTACCCACAAGATATGATCAATCTTATAATGTCATGCAATGATACGTACCCATCGACGTGTGGCTAAGATGACCATAATAAAACTTTTCAGAAACCCTATTCAAACATAGACTCTTTCGATAAGCCTGATCTTACTATCCTTCACTCACACATAGTAGAAGAATAAGGACTCATCGTTGGATTAGAAACAATCTATGTTCAAGATGTGGAGCCACTGCAATACACACCTTCCCCAACCATACACACAATTTAGTTATCCTCTTGAGATATTACATATCAAGACTTGGTAACTTATTGAGTTAGATCTGGCCTATAACAGACATGTGGTTGTATGATTAGCCTAGTTCAATGACTTGCAAGGTTAAGTCCTTAATTGATCGAGGCAAGACTTCCAATCAACATCAACCCAAATGTCACACAAACCCACCCTAGTACACAGTCTCTTGTCACTTGCCCTAGTCTAAATCATTTACTACCCTAGTTGATTACTGTGCAATACATGCCATAAACAAATTTATATCGTTTTGTGACAACGCATGACACACCCTTTCATAAACATATTTCATATTCCATTAGTCAAATTGAATTTGCACTTTCAAAAGATATCAGTTGTACATGGCATGGCTAAGCAACTACATACGATCTAACCAACTCACGTTGGCATCTATTATCAACCAACTAATAATTATCCATTCTAGGGTGATAAATAATCATAGCATAGCAAATGACAAAGCATGTATAATTCAATTGGGTTGAATAACTAATTCTCGAATTAATTGAAAACAGGTAAAAGCATAAAATAATATACAATATATTAAAATAAAATAGCATTTGTAAAACGAGATTCAACATGATCAAAGCACAATTTACCTTGGAACAACTCTTTATTTTGGTTTGGACCTTGAACATTGATAAACTCTTCACATTCGAACGCTTTCGGCACTTCAATATCTACGCGAAACGAAAGATAAATACCAAAATAAATAAAAACAAAAGCAAGATAAACTCCAAAAATCAAATAAAATTCACCGAAATAAAGAGCTTGAATTTATAAATTTGAATTGCCTCAATTGGAATTCGTATGAAGGAGAATGGATTCTCGAAATATTAGAATCAAAGAAAATAAGAGAAAAAGGATTTTCTAGAATTTCTTGATTTATAGTTCTAAAGAAAAATCTGAATTATTGCGTTATGCTGACATCAACGACTGATTTTTGAATTTTTTTCCTTTTCTTCTTTTTCTTTCCTCTGGACATTGCTTAGCCTGACAGAGCTCACGCGATAGAGGCTTTTGGCGCATGGAAGGACCAAGGCCAGGCCGTAGTGGCTCTGGCCACGGTGGCTCAATGATGCGACGAATGTCGATGAATGGCGATGATAAATAGTGAAATTCGATGCACATGTTGCCGTAAACTATAAATCGATTGAGAGGGTTACCTTTACGACGAGGTGGAACACGACATGATGTCACTACTACAAAAACCTTTTTCTTGTCGGTTTATCACTGTCGGTTCGGCTAGAACTAGCAATAATAACACTATCATTGTTGATTCATAAGCTAGACCGGTATAAATACTCGACCGAAGAAGAACTGACAGTGATAGTAACTTATCACTGTCAGTTCTAAACAAATCGGCAGTGATACCATTACTGCCGGTTCTTCTTAAGAGCTGCCGGTTCGGAATTTGAACCGACAGTGATAATATTTTTGAAAAATCGTAACTTTTTCATACGGAGTCGGATGGAGATAAAATTTATATGAAAATTGTAGCTCTCGATGAGATCTACAACTTTTTTATTTGAAGTCATTTAGATGTCCAAATAATCATTAAAACTTTCGGATACAAAGAGACAAAAGGAAAATATATCTTATAATAGTTGAGAATTGTATGTTAGGTGAGATGGTAAGGGGAGTTCATGTGGAGCAGCACGTCACAGGTTCGACTCCTAGCAACCGCACGTGTGCATATTTTGTGAAATAATTTTTTTTTATTTTAACGAGTGATTTTTAGATACAGACTTTGAAACCGGCAGTGATCATGTTTTCTGTAGTAGCGCATGAACGGTCCGGGAAGATCTTCAAGGCATCAGGAAGGTCGCTAGGGAATGTTGGGTGATGTTGGGGATGGCTTTAGTACTTTGTGGCATTTTGAGCAACGAGAGCATGAAAGTGAAGAACGAGCAGAGGAATGGACTGAACAAGGCGAGACAATCCAATGATCACTTTAAATAGGCTTAGAAAGTCTTGGAGAGATAGAAACCAACTCAAACACAGAGACATCCAAAATGAAAAGAACAGGAATTCCACATGAAAAAGTGGGGATTACATTGGGAAAAAGCAGGCATTAGATGAGGGTAAGGTTTCATATGAATTTGAAAAGAAATCGAAAAAGAAATCGCGATATACACGAGCTCCAATTTGCAACAATAGAGGAGGAGAGACACACGACTGTTCTTTGCCTTCCAGAGCTTGAAGAAGCTCTCCTGACAGGAGGGGGGGCCAGTCCCACTTACAAGAGAGATGGAACTTTTGAATTTTCGAATTAATTAATTGTAGAAAAATAGAAAGGCTTTTAGAAAATAACAAATAAGGTTCAAAAATTTGGAAAAAATTCTCAAAAATACCCTGAGGCATTTTGAACTTAAAAATTATTTTCAGAAATATTTGGGTTTAATTTTGTCATAAATAAAGTATTTTATAAATATGAAAATAGAAAAAAACCTTTTAAAATCAAGAAAATTCAGGAAAAATGTCATAAAATCAGAATTAAATAATTAAACACTATTATACAAAATTTAGGGTGTTATATTTTTCCCTCACCCAATCCATATGTAGTCTTAACAAGCCTGTCACAATTCACCCCTCAAACAACAAATCTAGAACTATACACCAAACCCTTACAGCTATTTGTCCATAATTACCCAAATATGAACACCTCCCTCTAGTGCAACAATATTCTCCACAAGTGTTAAAAATTCACAAAAATTCAAATCTTACTGATGAAGAGTAGCTTCCAGAACTACGTGGTGACCTCCAGCTACATGATGGATTTGTTTGAGAGCACCACTTGCACCATCACCGATAAGCCCTCCAACTGCACACATGCATAGAGAGAAAATAGATCCAAAATCATCAGATAGACTCCCAAACCACAAACCCTAACGGACCAATTAGATCAGGAAGGATCGAGTGAACGAGAACAAGAGGGGATCAGACCTTCTACGGGAGCGTGGTGGATTGGGTCATCTACGGCGCGGTGGTGGCGGCCCTCCTCTGCATCCACTGTCACCTTGTAGCGGCTGCACCGCACCTCCGTCCACTCACTCAATTGAAGTGACATCGTCGCAAGTTGCGCATGCACGATTCGATTCAATTTCAAATTGTGGAATGGGAGGGGGAGAGAGGTAGAGAGAGAGATTAATGTAGGGGTGCGCAGGGAGAGGAGAGGATAGGGGCACGAAACACAGGGAGCTAGGGACACATGGAGGTGTCGAGCGTGGGATTGTGCATCGTGATACGTGAGTCCCACTTGTCAGCACGCAAGGAAGAGGCGGTGAGTGTGTGGAGAGAACGGACGAACTACCACCAACTCAAATTTATAAGTAGTAGAGATATCTTCCAGCTCCTCGTGATTTCCCACAATGATGGAGTTTGGATGTTCCAATCTCATAGTGTCAAATTGTGCATGCAAATATTCATTGAGGTTACCATCTTCAGGATGGCTCGCTTTAGGAATTTTCCCAAAATCAGGTTGAGCTCCTTCCACTATCTTGGGTAGTGTTCTCACTTATTCGGCTCTCTGTTTCTACGGATGTTTCCACAGAATTGAGTCTCGTGCGCTCAGAGGTCTCCCATCTTATCAGGAGGGTAAGAGTGGGTTCAATAGCCTTTTAGGGTATTTTCACTCTTTTCGGTGTATTTACTGTAAATATATGAGATTTTGTCACTCTCTTATGATCAGTGAAGGCATCTAATTCATTATTAGCTATTTGTTGTGAATTTATTATCATTCAAACTTTAAGTTCGAAGTATTTAGTGCTTGGGTTTAAGGACTGAATGCCCATGACATTCCAATATATTTCTCGGCATTCTTTAGTGTTGTGCTTTTCTCCCCCTAATGCCGAAACATTGTCCTCATCAAAGATACAGCTAGTATGCCGAGCCTAGGGATGACAATCTTGCCCGATTACCCGCGAAGCCGTGGGTAAAAAATCTAATAGGGGTGGATATGTTCCTCCTTTATTGCCCGTGGGCATGTTCGTGGAGGAAAATATTTACACGACGGGCAAACGGGCATGGGTATTAGGGAGCTTCACCCTTACCCATTCTACCCGATTGCCCGATAATAAGCACTGACAACTGGGCCATGTTTCAAAAACCCTAAAGGCATCCCACAGTCCTACCCCACTCGGCCCATGATTTCCTACTATTAAGTTTGTTTTTCTTCTACTCCCCATCCTAAATCCTGGTATGTTGCTTATGATTTGTGTTGTGTTGCTTGTGATTTGTGTTAAGCTCTCAGATCTATGAGCTATATTACATGTTTCTCATATGTAATATGCCCCGCGAGTATACCCACGAGTATTGGGTACCTGCGGGCGATGGGTATGCGTGAGGTTCTTCGTCTACCACTATTTACGGGTATACCCGTGGGAGAGATTTTGGTGGGCTACTTGGGGTGATGGCAGTGGTAGGAGCTAGGCACGCACAACGCGCAGTGTGTCGCCCAACGCATAACGACTAGTGTGGTGAGAATGCAGGCAGCGGCACTTTGGGCAACACAAGCGGTGCCCGACAGGCGTGGTGAGGCACGGGTTCGGGTAGCATCGGTAGCAAGCAGTAGAGCACCGAGGTGGATTCGGACGATGGCAACATGACGATGGGACCGCAAGAGTGGGCATGCAACAGCAGGTGGTGTGTGGCACGTGACGTGATGCGGTCACGCGACACGATGTGTACAGGAATAGTGATCCCATGTATAGTAAATCATTCTAGAACCCTAATTAGGAAGAAAACCATCTAGAGTCTAGCGACCAAGAATTAATCTACATGATTAATCTGATAGTATGGGAATTGCCAGCATACTGTTCAGACTTGGAGAGCTCCGTGCTGATAAAGTGTTGAATAATAAACTAATTGTCGTAGATTAATCCCAATGCCAATCATGAATACCGATGAACAATCACAATAGATGAAAAAAGGATATAGGGAATGTCAATTTTCTCTTTATTGATTGATAAATCTTATTGTATATTGGGGTGCCTTTTTATAACAAGAACCCCTTAGGGGTAGTTTCAGAATTTTTCCACCAAAACTAAAAGTCCAAATATATCTCAACAAACAAGATCAAGAATCTGATTATATCTCAACAAAAATTACCTGATTTATAGTGTGGCAATAAACCAAACAAGTCTAGGTGCTCTTGACTCTTTACACTACTACAGAAAGGAGTATATTAGACCTCTCATCACAGATGGTTTTTAAAAACCATCTATGCTAAATCTAATCACAGACGGTTTTAGAAGCACGACCGTCAAAATTACTGGTTTCGCTAAGAACCGCCTGTAGTAATGTTATATCACAGACGGTTCGTGGTTAAATCACAAACGATTTTAACCACGAACCGTCTGTGATATCTACACATCACAAATGGTTCTAACTACAAACCGTTTGTGATATGAATAGACCACTATAAACGTACCGAGGTTCGTCACGCAGACCTTAGCACTTAGCGTATTTCGCCTACCCCAAACCCTAGCCCCCCGGCATCCTCCCCCGGCGACCTCCTCCCCAGCGTCCTCCCCCCAACGATCTCCTTCCCAATGACCTCCTCGACGACCTCCCCCAACGTCCTCCTCCCAGGCGACCTCCCCTCGGCGTCATCCTCCCAAGCGTCCTCCTCCCCGACATCCTCCTCCCCAGCATCCTCCACCCCGACAACCTCCGTTTGATGTAGATGGTTTGAAAACTTATTGATCAGGAAACAGGACTAGTAAAACAGTTCCATAGAGAAAATTTTGTCACTGGAACCATGTAGTGTCGTTTCATATTGTCTCCATAGAATGTGGTCGTCAGAAGCTTTCGAATAATGTCTGATCGGCAATTCAGCACGCATATTTTGCACTCATAGGCATAATGATGCCACAATAGTGTCGTTTCATTAGTGCAATGCATACTTGGTTGTGCAATGCTTCCATTCGTTCATGTCTGCTAGAAAAGATTCTAATCTATTGGGTTCATAAATAGCATGGTTTTGTAGAGTTTATGAATGTACCATAGATTGACATTAAATTTATATGCTCTATACCATTTTACAAGCTGTTTCGGCTGTCAATCTATTGCATGCTGTGTAGGTCATTGCATTCTTTTACATTATTTGCAAAAATATCAAAGTGTTCTATGCCTTGAATATGCATTGCTAACACAAAGATAATTTATTTGTTTTATGTCTGATTGTATGCAGTTGTCTTAAACCTAAGTTGCTGCCTCATTGATAAGTAAAAGGTACTGATTTTAGAAGCAAAGTATGAGCAAGTTCTAATTTGAAAAGCCAAATTGTTTTTTCTTAATAAGGTGGAATGAGAAAATGATTTCGCAAACCAGTGCTAATAGTGAAAAGTAATGCAAGATTACTACAACCTTATTGATGAGGCTATGGGTGCATCAAGTGCTCTCCGTGGTCGCAATCTACCTAGGTTTGTTAATTATATTCTGAACTTCTTCTCTAATGTGTTGTCTTAGTGTCACTGTGAAGTGTCAACCCATTTTGCTTGCTATCTCCGTGCAGAGAGAAAAGAAACAAAGAAAGCAGAAATTAGTTTGGAAAGAATTGCTACAAAAGAAAGTTGAATCTTACGTAATATTATATTTTGCTTCTATTTTTCTATGATTTCCATCTGGAAGACTGAAACTCTATCTTACATGGTTATTGATCTTGACTAACATCACCTTGCAAAACAACTGAAGGTGAAGATGATATAGAAAAGCTATTGGATGCAAAACAAAAACTTGAGGTGGAGATAGAACAACTAAAGGGAAAGTCTAAGTAAACCGAAAAAGTTTATGAGATGAAAGAAAAACTAAAAGACATAGATGATAAATTACAAGATATTCAATCTCTTAACACGACACTCATCATTAAGGACTGTAGGGCAAATACAGAGATAGAAGAAGCCAAAGCTGAGCTTATAGATATAATATAAATGTTTCTAGTATTTAATTCGACATGGTTATTAATAATATACCAAGACACCATTTTCACAACAACATGATCGCTTTAGTAGGGATTAAAAGATATGTTTGGAAGTCAATCAATTATTTGTGTCAAACAAATGGGCTTTGTGCTGGAGTTGTAGAACTTTAGGGAGAATCGAAAAGCCTCTGTTGTGAAAGTTATGGCACATATGATAGCAGATATGGAAAAATCCTATGGTCTTTTTGTGTTGATATATCAAATAATGTTGATTTTCCATGTATGCTTGTTGATATTTATAGTATCATAGCTTGTTAATGTATTGTCACTTGACATTGTCCTTAATTGTCCAATTCAGTTTTGATTACATGACCCTAGTATAGTAGATGTATGTGATATGTTTTTTCCCCTACCTCTCTTAGCAGAACTTCCATGATTAGTATATGTTGTTCGAAATTTTCTTCTATTTAGATATTTCTATAACGACATCTACAAGATACAACCAGTTATAGATTTTACAATTTAATATCAAAACATCCTAGATGCATTGAGGCAACAGCTTGTCTAATGAGGATGGTCTTAAAATATGAATATTTGTAGCACTTTTATCCCCTTTCTTATTCTAATGTTGATGGATTCCAAGGAAAAATCCAATTCCATCCACAGTTCATCCTGAAATTTGTCGTGCTTTGATTTATCTTCCACTTCATCATCATCCCCGAATGAGAATACTATAGGCAGCCTGTTTTCACTCTGAACCTGCACAAGACCAGAGTGAAAACAGCCTGTCTATAGTATTCTCATTCGGGGGTGATGAAGTGAAAGATAAATTAGAGCATGACAACTTTCACAATGAACTGTGGATGGAATTTGATTTTTTTCCTTTGAATCCATTGATATTAGAATAAGAAAGGGGATAAAAGTGCTACAAATTTTCATATTTTAAGACCATTTTCATCAGACAAGCTGTTGCCTTCATGTATTTAGGATGTTTTAATATTCAATTGCAAAATCTATAAATAGTTGTGCCTTGTAAATGTCGTTGTAGAAATATCTAAGAAGAATAAAATTTTGAACAACAATTACTAATCATGGAAGTTCTGCCAAGAGAGTTAGGGGGAAAACATATCACAGATAGTTCTAGTTAAAAACCGTCTGTGATATGTGTTTTTACAGTCGGTTTGAAAACTGTCTGTGATATGCGTCGTATTATCAATGACACATGCTTACAGACGGTTCAGAAAATCGTCTGTGATGATATTTTCAAACCGTCTATAATAGTCTTCTCTGTAGTAGTGTTAGCATTGGTGAAGCTATCGTCTGAGTGCTTGTTCGAGTTCGTCAGCGAACAACCGTTGATAAATTCAGTTAAGTCTCACTGTCATCAAAGTTAAAGAACAAAATATTTCTCCGATCATAGTTACACTCACCAAGACACCAAATTTTTCGCGGCTCCCCTGCTACTCTTGAGTAAACGTATCCAGCCTCGACCGCCTTAATTAACTTCCCGCTGCTATAAAAGGGCAATCCGTGTCTGGTCCTCCAAAACACAAACTGCACTTGCCTTTTGAGCTGAGAACGAGTCCTTTGGTCTTCCCACTTCAACACGAGAACCAAAAAAAGATATAGAGAGCGAAGACAAAAGGATTGCATCACACACACACACAACACACGTACGTTGCTATGGCGCCGTCTGAAGAGAGTGGCTGGCTGCTGTACATCTCTCTGGCGGCCAAATGCGGCGGCGACGGCGAGCCTTACCGCGTCGTCAGTTTCGTTGCCGTTTTGCTCGTTGCTTGCGTCATCATGTCGCTCTTGCACTGGGCGTCTCCGGGTGGCCCTGCTTGGGGCAGGTACTGGTGGACGAGGAGGTGTATGGGCATTGGCAACGCCATCCCGGGCCCCCGAGGGCTCCCTGTGATCGGTAGCATGCGGTTCATGACCGGCCTGGCGCACCGGAAGCTCGCGGCGGCTGCGGCGAGCTCGTGGGCTAGGCGGCGACTCATGGCGTTCTCCCTCGGCGAGACCCGGGTGGTGGTGACCGCCGACCCGGACGTGGCGAGGGAGCTGCTGGCCAGCCCAGCGTTCGCCGACCGGCCGGTCAAAGAGTCCGCGTACGGGCTCATGTTCCACCGCGCCATCGGGTTTGCTCCGTACGGCGCGTACTGGCGCGCGCTCCGCCGCGTCGCGTCGACGCACCTCTTCTCGCCGCGGCAGGTCGCGGCCTCGGCCGCGCAGCGCGCGGTGATCGCGCGGCAGATGGTGGAGGCCATGAAGACCGCAGCCGCCGCGCCCGACGGCGCCGACGTGAAGCACGTCACGGCGCGGCTGTTCCTGAAGCGCGCGTCGCTGCACAACGTGATGTGGTCGGTGTTCGGCCGGAAGTACGAGCAGGGGGCGGAGAGCGAGGAGGCCACGGAGCTGAAGAGCCTGGTGGACGAAGGCTACGACCTCCTGGGCCAGCTCAACTGGTCCGACCACATCCCGTGGCTCGCCCGCTTTGACATGCAGAAGATCCGGTCCAGGTGCTCCGCCCTCGTTCCCCGGGTGAACCGCTTCGTGAGCCGGATCATCGACGAGCACCGTGCCCGGCTCGGCCTCGACGGTGACGCCGTCATGGACTTCACCGACGTCCTGCTGTCCCTCCAAGGCAGCGACAAGCTCTCCGACGCCGACATGGTCGCCGTTCTCTGGGTACGTACGCTTAAACCCAAAAAATGAGCACTCATGAACGTGTTTAATTAGCTTACTCATAGCAAAACTACTTAATTACGTACTTGCAGGAGATGATCTTTCGAGGCACGGACACCGTGGCGGTGCTAATCGAGTGGGTGTTGGCCCGGCTTGTGCTGCACCAGGACGTGCAGGCCAAGGTCCATGAGGAGCTGGACCGGGTGGTCGGGCCGGACCAGGCCGTGACCGAGTCGGACGCCGTCTCGCTCGTCTACCTCCAGGCGGTGATCAAGGAGGTGCTGCGCCTGCACCCACCGGGCCCACTGCTCTCGTGGGCGCGGCTTGCCACGTCCGATGTACACGTGGGTGGGATCCTCATACCCTCCGGGACCACCGCCATGGTAAACATGTGGGCCATAACCCACGACCCCACCATCTGGGCCGAGCCGATGGAGTTCAAGCCCTACCGGTTCATCGGGCCGTCAGATCAAGCCGCCGAGTTCACGATAATGGGTTCGGATCTCAGGCTGGCACCGTTTGGGTCGGGCAGGCGGAGCTGCCCTGGCAAGTCGCTCGCAATCGCCACCGTTGGATTCTGGGTCGCCACGCTGTTGCACGAGTTCGAGTGGCTGCCGCCGTCGGATGGGCCACGTGGCGTCGATCTGTCTGAGGTGCTGAGGCTGTCATGTGAGATGGCTGACCCGCTGGAGGTGAGGCTGAGGCTGAGGCGTGCGGTGTGATGACGTGCCAGAGCCACGTGGACCGGGGAGAGGTTAACTTCTACTTTCTACTAGCTCGTAGCGCGTGAGCTGTGAAAATGTGTAATGGTCGATCTCGCTTTGCAAATGTTACTAGTATATGTTTGTCCTTGCGTGTCATGTAGTACGTACGTAGCTGATAAATAGCTAGTTATGAACTCTACGAGGCGATGAGTTTGACAGCTTTTGTTTTCCTTTGCTGCCAGAGGTTTGTATATTTCTATCGTAATGCAAGCGTGTGTGTACTGCATGTATCAGATGTAACTACATGTTTTCAATAAATAATGTATAGTTAGAGAGCTCTTTTTCTTAGGAATCGCTGCTCATTTCTTTCATTCTTTTTTGGCTATGGGACCATGCATGTGTGATTACGACAATGCAAGATTGCAAGTACAAGTAAATATATAGTTTGCCGGCCTCTCTATTGATCATTCATCGACCATCCGTCCCCCGCAGGTACATGTATTCTGTATCAGGTTGTACCAGCTACACGACCTGTTACTATCCAATGAATTGAAGCATGAACTGACAGAGAGAATCTTAACCACTCATACGACAGTCTCAACACTGTCGTTAATAGCTCGTCTGAATCATTAGTTCGTATACATACATGCTAGCTGCTCCATGCATCCATCGTTCACAGAATCGTTTGGTCTCTGATTGCCTTCTGACGAAGTCAAGAAAACGATGCATGCGATCGAGCTACTGTGCACACACAAGAACGACATCGACTGATTTTCTGAATTCGTTTCTGAAACTGAAAGCAGAACCCTAGCTATAGATTTTTAGCTAGCTATAGATTTTTATCAACTCGCAAATGGAAGTTAGCCACTTGATATAAATATCCCCCGTGCGCGCATAGAAACTTTGGAGTCATGCTGCTACCACCACCCAAGCGTGTGCCTTTCATTATCACACGCACCAATGCCAAGTTGCTGTCCATCGCGATGTGCCACTTCCGAGCCAAGTTGCACGCTACAATTCATACACATTTGCACAGCGATTTAGAGAGGGTATAGTCGCTGGTATATATGATTGACGCAGGGTACTATTGGCACTACGTACAAAGAATATCGCTCGATCAGGATATCCTCCTATATGTGCTGGCTGGCTGGCTGTACTGTATGCCCTCTCCAAAATGGAACACGAGTGCGACAGTCAGCTAATGAGCTTATCTAGATCGAGTGCACAGACCTTTACACCAGTTCAGTCTACTTAAAATATTATGCAAGTCGTTGTGCGAAAGTGTACTGTTCGACCTTCCCCTCTCTCTCACTGTTCATAAATATACGTTGTTTTTGTCTTTTCACAGTTGTTGGTCGATCTCAAACTTATGCTAGCGGTATGGTTAGCTAGTAACCATATATATTACTATATCTCTGAGAAGCAGTGAGGCTATGCATGTGATCGATCTAGCATTTTTCTTTCCTGCAAGAAAATATTGCTGGCTAGCTAGCTAGATTTCTGCTCATGGGCTATATGAAAATGTGATGAGACTTGCCACCACCTGGTGGCTTGGTTGGTGGAGAGAAGATACATACATGTACAGTCCCTGGCTGCATCAGAGCCTTTTCTTTAGCAAGCCGTGATAGTCCTCTGCACTAAGCTTGGCTCGCCTGGCTTCAAGATAAGAACGCCAAAAAGGCTGGAGGCAGGAGGCGGTCCCATCAGCACGACGTACAGCCGGTCGGCACAATCTAAAGCGACACAACAGTGGAGTCCATATTTGAGCTCTAGCTCCCGGCGTGACACACGTAAATAAAAGATTCAGCAACATGCATGGCTCCACTCCCTGATCGTTGCCACATGCATGCATGGAGCTCTCAGCATGTATATATGCACGGATCTCTGGTATTTTTTCCTCCTGTTTTAACTCCTTTTCTATTCTATTTCTAAAAATGACGTATACAGGAAACTAATTCAAAAAATAACCCATTCGGTTAGCGCCAGCAGGAATGCCGCTGAAGTTGTACATGTTAGCACAATATTAATTGGTGCTGACATCTGATATCACGTCAATGTGTAGGTCATAGTAGATGCCATGTCATCGCACCTCTGCATTTTAGATCAACACCACAGCGCCGTATTATATGGCGCTAAGGTTGTACATGTCAACGCCGCACTAGCTAGCGTTAAGGTGTGATGACCGGTAGAGTGTAGTGCATAGTACTTATCCATGGTATGTGGAGTGGCACATAAAATATTAGCCCCAGCAATACTGGGGGATAACTAGTGAACAAAGTTTAGAGTTAGATGTCACATAGGGTACAGTGGATTGCATCTCTTATTTGGATATTTTACCTCTTTTTGGACTACCAGAGACATATTGGAAGCATGATACTTTAGAAGATGGAACAAATTAGAACCACCAAAATTGGCTAGATTTTTTTATTATGTGTTTAAATTGGACAAATATTTTGTAAGCTTTGGTTTGAGAGAGAATAGAGCACTGAAGATAAGATTTCAGGCCCGACATAACACTTGATAATGCAGGTGTGAATTACATGACGCGTAGGTTTTGGTTAGGTGCATATGTTTGTTTCACAACTCCTACCGTACAAATGGCAACATGCACGAACCATGAACCCAAACTACAGTTAAGATACATATATGTCTTTTGGAATCGAAAACACTTGGTGGATGAAAAACAAATCAGGTTTGCGGACATACGTCCTACTCCCCCTTGCGGGCTTGGGCCTCCCAGTACACGACTGTAAGGTTTTTTTTCAAGTCTGTCCTCGCTCGAAATAATGTCCAGTGCAACATGGGTATCAGGGACCATTGATGTCTTTTCCTTGTCTTCCCGCTCCCAGTTGAGTGAGGTCTCCAATGGGTAAACACCTTGGACGCAACTATATAGCTCAACATGTATTTGTGCTTAATAAATGCCTCGTCATACTTCTTAGGGCCGTTAATCCATTGGAAAAAGTAGCAATGCTTGTCCTGCTACCAACCATGGGTAAAGTTACCGATATTTCAAACACCACATGTAATGTGAAATATCAAGAGACATCACTTACGTGATAATGCTCTAGCACATGTACTAAGCTCGGGCGGCGGTTCTAAGATGTGCTTGATCCATGTCGGGTTACTACGGTCGCACTGTGGGTGTGGGAATTCTAGTGGAATAGGACTATCCTTGCAAGACTTATCGGGTACATTCTTGCGCGCCTTCTTGGCATCCCAATTTTGCTTCCAAAACATCTTCGCAAAGTCGGACATCCCTAATAAAGTTATGTGTGTAAAATTGAGCATCACTTAAGCATGAAAGTAAACCCTTATCTAGGTTCGTTCTTGCTAAGGTATTTTAATGAATAAAGTAACCATTAGAACATGAATACATCAACCAAACGGTGTCACTAGAAAATCTACGATTAAATACGAGTACAAAGTCTGACTAACCCTTCACGGACATGATTTGGCTACCAAAATCCAACTTAGGATTTGCTAAATTGGGTAATTTTTGTGGTCACCTAAAATCTAGGGTTTGAACAAATGTGATCCAAATCACACTATTCCAATCAATAAAATGATGGAAAATGAGAGGGCTTACCTTTGTGTTTTGATTTCCACGAGGAATCCTAGGCTTAATTGGTGATTTTTTGGGTGGAACTAAAGAAGAGGGGAGTGCTCTAACTAGCGACTGCGGCTCCTGCGTCGGGCTGGGGCTGAGAATGGGTGGGAATAGTCCACTCTCAGCCCCCAGCTGGGGTCTAAGTAGCTAGATCAGCACAAACAAGGATGGCGCTAAGAGTCCAGAACCAATGAATCTGGCGTTGACCTCCTTTGACTCCACACCAGTCCTCCCCTGATGTGAGACCCCGTTCAGATGAACAGGAACCTCCATGTGAATAATGTGTTATTCCCTGGATCAGTAGCTAGCACTCACATATTTACAACATTTATATCACAACCATACACGCAGACAAACAGAAAGACATACATAACAGTATTAATTATACAGAGTTTAGTACAAATTTAAAACATTTAACAGCGGAAACAAAAGAGAGCTGAACAACTCCAAACAGCCTTGCGGTTACCCACTAAACCCTCAGGCAACTAACTAGGCACCCTAGAAGAGACTATCGTCGAAACCCCCGAGACCTGCTTGGAAAAGAACGTCGTCTGGCAGATCGCAGTCTTCTTCCTCTGAGACAGCAGATGCAAGATTGAGTACATTGGTACTCAGCAAGTCTTATAGTGGTTCACAGATGCAAATAAGTAATTATGCAGGCTGAACAATAGACAGGCTATGGGTATTTTGCAGTTGCATAAAAGCATTAAATTGTATAAGCATAATAGATTGCAACATCGCATTTTAATAAAAGCAATTGAAAGATAATATGTTAAGCAATTATTCCAGGTTTTCAACCCAGTCTACCCGACTGCATAGATCCCCGGTGTCGATCCTTTGACACAAAAGCTAGTTACAAAATGGTTTCCAAAACCAAACCCATTTTTCCAAAAAGACCAAAAGACTTTAGCATCGGGAGGATTTTCCCCCAAGTGCCCATTACCGCGGGCGCGGCTAATCGATCAGATTTGTCACTTTGCAGAGGTGTACACTTTACCCACAAGGAATGATCATCCTCTTTTGCCAGGCCAGTTAACACACTTCCTTTGGTGTGTCGGCAAGGAGATCATACAGAGCCGTTACATTATCTAGACGTGGCTTTACACCGGCCGGGACGTTGGCCTCGCCACAGCAGAGACACTCACCCAAGTCGTGGATCCACATTTATCACACACACACACCACGTCTCTGTCCAGGGCAAGGCGTACACCGTTGCATTGGTATGTAGAAACCCCTACAAACAGACCTGACCGGAATGTCTGTGCAAACTCCCGCCTTCCATAGATGCAAAGCCACATCTAAACAACTTAATAGGCTAAGACCCGCCCATACAAGCTCTCATGGTTGTACAAAAAACATGGATCTACAACATCCCACTTGCTCGGTCCTTAATCCGACACGGGCGATACTCCACCCTAACTACGTGCATATCCTTTTGCACAACCGACTATTGCCAATAATCACCCGCGTCAAACCATAGCTTTGTTTGTGGGTTTTTAGCAAATTATCACCAACCATTTCCCAAAACGGACCATACACTGGTTGAAAAGACTGAAAACACAAACGAGTAGCTTAAGCAGGAATATTATGCTAGCGATTATACCCAAAATGACATTAAGTATGTCTAGTTCAAGCTAGGGTTTACAAGGTTCACATGTCCATATAGATTGAGGTAAACCATAATGTACAGAATTAACTACAGTTCTAACCCAAATTAGCACTTTTATGGAGAATTATCCGGATGCACTGTACATAAACAAAAAACAACATAATGTAGGTAAATTATTGGGCTCGATATGCTCAAGGAGTTGCTTGCCTTGCAGCTCACTGTCAGGTGTAAAGTCTGGATCTGCGATACAGTCGTCTTCTTCTTCGAGGACGTCAGTGTCTACACGCCGAGAAAACGAGGAATAAAAGAACATCAGTAAATTCCAAATGGCAAAAAGAAAACGGACAACAAAGATAGATACAAATCACACTAAGATAGGGATTGCTCCAAAAGAATTATTTCCAACTAAATTTTGAAGTTCATACGTAAGTACCACTTAGACTAAGAAAAACTAACTCATTAGCTTCTCTAGAAAGAGGCATGAAAGAGCAGCACTGGGAAAACCTAGCTCTCTGCATTCTCATGACTTCAAGAAAGGGCACACAAAAACCATAACATTTAGGGTTACTCATCTAATAAGATTTATGTGCAACATCTAATGAAATTAGGGTTTTAATCTTAAACAAGCTAGAGCATACCTTGGTTAACAATTCTAGTGATTTCTCTTAATTTTTAGGGTTTAGACAAGGCTTGAAAACTACTGTTAAAAAGGCTTAGTTGAACTCTTAACTTAGGCTATAAAATTGGCTAAGGAAAACAGACTAAGCAATATCACTTAAGGTTATTACACTCATGAAAATTGAATGAAGCATAACTTACTAATGGAATATTTTTCTAGAATCTAGTAGAACAGACCATGGTGATCATTTCCACTTTGTCCTTTCTAAACTTCTCACTTGGCTGAGTTACTTTACACATGGTTGAAAATGCCTAAATGTTTCTAACATTCAGCAAAACATAAAAAGTAGGCTCATTCTACTAACTTGTTTTGCATACAAACCTTAGTAAAATGTCATTATTTTTCCAGAACCTATTAGTATATACTATGTGGAGTGTTTTTATACTATTTTTACATTATCTTTCATTTATATATTCTATTTTATCAAATGTTGAAAAGGGCTATATGATCACAAAAATTGTCTTGTAGCATTTCAACTTCCACTTTCATTTGCAACTAGATCATTCATCAACTTTTATTCATTTTCTTCCTGACATCAGGGCATGATCTTAAAAACATTTTAAAACTGAATTTGAACTATTTTGAACCTAATCATAGTAAATTACACCTATGTTTATGTAAGGCCCCCATTTTTGATAATAAATACCAAAAATGGATACCATGTGCATACAGTACTAGTCTCATGATCAGGTGCTAGTACGCACAAAATACAAATTGATATCACAGTCATACACAAACTTTATTACACAGCGGAAGTAAGATTACATATTATTTTTACAATACCAAAAGTAAAACTGCAGTGGAGACAACTTCTTGTAGTATGCCTTTTAACCCATTGTTCCACAGTGCAAGCGATAAGGAAAAATCCTTAGATAAATTCATCGTTAAGTTCCCCGTACTTGCATCAACGCATTTAATCATCGGGAAATCGATTCTTCACCTAAAAACATCAACATAGGCAAGTTGAGTACTTACGTACTCGCAAGACTTATACAAATCCTAAAATACATGCAGGTCATTCCAATGGAAGGCTATTAAGGTTAAATTTTGCATAAAGCCAGTTTGAACGGTAAATACAGAATAATAGATTGCAAAACAGAAATTTAGTAAAAGCAATTTAACACTGAAAGTGATAGAATGTAAGCATAAATAATTCACAAAAGCTTGAGTATAACGACCATATTCAAAACCAATTTCCACCGACACACAATGGAAATTTCTAACACATGGTAGAAACCATATTTTATGAAATAAGCAGAACTGCTAACTATGTGATGACTTTACCAAGTGTCCATGATCATGACGCGCTAATCGATTAGTTTTACACTGCAGAGGTATACAACTTTCCCACAAGACATGATGACTCTTTGAGCAATCGATATTTGCACACTTCCTTTGGTATGCCGAGAGTCATGTTATAAGCTGTTACATTATCAAACCTAACTTTGCACCAAAGACGGCGACGATAAACCCATTCGTGGCGTAAGAACTCGAGCATAGAAATGATGGAACTACCCACGATATGGCGCGTACCGTTATATTGGTAGACGTTTAATCCATGATCACCTCGGTGTGAACGTCCCGTCGAGCAATTCATTAAGAAACAGCTCGTACTACTCCGGCCTTCCAAGTGCAAAGCTAGTTTTAAACAACTTAATAAGTTAGAGCTATCCCATACCAGCACTTGTGGTTGTATGATTATTCTTGGCCTGAAAACAACCCATAGTTCGGTCCTTAACTCGATACGGGCAATAATCTCCACCCTACACTACGTGCAAGACATGCACAACCAGCTATTGTCAATAATTGCCCGCATCTAAACCATAGTTTTATTTTCATTTTCCAACCAAAATACCAACCACAAAAATGATCATACTCATTTAAACGTCGTAACCAAAGTCTTTAGCCATATCACAGTTTTATATTTATTTAAGCTTGGCTAAGCATGTCACTAACTGTGAGTAACCCAGATTGACATTAAATAATATCTAAGCTATTCTAAGGTTTTCAAGGTTCACAATTTTCTACTTATCAAGGAAGTTTCATAAGTCTACTGGTACAACTACCATTACCCGAAATATAGCAGACTTTAATAAAATAAAGTATGCAGTAAAACATTTAATGAAAACATTTATAAAACTGGGTTCAATATGATCAAAGGGGTTTGCTTGCCTTGTTGACTATCCTCGACTTCAAACTCCTGGTCGTCGAATGTACCGGATTCGTCGGGTTCTACACGTCGTACGGCAACATATAACAAATACCAAATTTTAATAGAGCCAAAAAGAAATCAGATGGAAATATTCAAATAAAATAACTTCACAAATTCAGAAATGGTTGCAAGCTTTATTTGTTCTCATTTGCAATTTAAAGATTTAATCTATTTAAACCATTATTGCATTATTTACCACTCATTTAGTAACTTAAATTTTTCTTATAACAAACCCTAAGTATTTTTACAGATTATGGTTCCTGGGATTACAAGGATTCTAACAAAATTTATTTTACTAAATTTGGAGGTCATTTGCAAAATCTTCATGTACGATATATTTCTAACCTTTTCTTTGAATTTGAATTCGAAATTCAAATTCTGAAATATTATTGCATATTCTGAATCTACTTGATTTTATATGAATTTAGAAGTTTATTTCATCAGATTTGGCTAAGTGATTCAAAAGTTATAGCTATTTGAATATCTAGGTTTTGAATAAATACTGAAAATCAGAAAACTGCCGAAAATGGAAAGTGCGCTTTCGCGGGGAAAATGCGCTTTCCCTTTTCGGGCGGAACCGCGCTGAGGCGCTGACAACTGGGATCCACAAAGTCGTCCAGTAGTATTCGCGCGACGCGCGAGGTCGACAGTGGGGGCGGATGGCGATGACTCACGACGCTGCAAGAGATCGACCGCCGACCCGCTCGTCGATGGCGCGGCTGAGCCCAGCGCAAGCGATCGATGACCAAGGCCCACATGGCAGTATCGCGCGCGCGAGCATGAGATCGACAAAGCCGGGCCCGGCTGGTCACGACGCATCTCGGCGCTTTGGCGCGGCGGCCGACAGTCGGGCCCGCTGGCGGTGACCGCAGCGGCCGCGGCTTCGGCTTCGTCGGCGGTGAACCATCACTGCGGCGGCGGAATGGGTTCCACCAAAGGCACCAGCGGGCCAAGGCGCACCTTTGGGTGGCGGCGCGGCGAGCTGAGGTGGCCGAGAAGGGGGTTGTCACCGGCGAGGGGCGGCGATGGCCACGGCCGACCGGCGACGCGACGAACCAGCTATTCCCAAGCTTGAAGATCACTCACACGAGCATCAGTGAGCTACAAGGATCTCATTTCTGGGTTCAGATCAAAGAATGAACGGCGGAGGAGAGTTCTCACCGTGCGTGGTGGCGGCGGAAGAAGAACACGGCGGAGGAGCTCGCCGGGGAAGAAAGTGCTTCGGCCGAGGCTCGGGACGGGTTCCTGGAGGCTCAAGGAAGCTTTGGGTTGAAGGAATTGGGGCGAAATGGTTTGTGGCAGGAGATTTGGAGTTTTGCCCTCTTTTGGGTTTTTGCCGTCGCCGGAGAAGAAAACCAAAGCAGTGGCGGAATGGCTTCTCAGGGAGGCAGCTGGGTCGGCTGCGACGCGAGGAGAGGGGTTTATATAGGGTGAGGAAGTCGGTTTGGGCGCAGTGAGGGAAAAACCGAGAGGCTCACGTCGGCGCGAGAGAGAGGCAGAGAGAGGGAAGAAGAACGCGGCTGAGACGCTGACACGCGGGGGCCAGATGGCAGCGGCTGACGTCTGAGATGTCTCACTGACAGACCGGGCCCACACGTCAGCGAGAGCGGGAAAGAAGTCTGGCGAAGGCTCAGGACAGAACGGGATGTTCACAGCGTTTTCGATGGTCAAACCGACATGGAATTTTATAAAATTTTACCATAGGTCAGCAGCACAATTATCAGACTCCTGTAAAATTTTCACCATTTTAGGATTCATGTATATTTTTAGAAAAATCTGACAACACAGCGGTTGCTGTTCTGCCCATTCGGTTTTTCCTTTACTTTGTGATTGAAATGAATTTAATATTTTATAAAACTTTTTATGATTGTATTAAATTGTATTATACACCTTCTGTAAAAATCTAGGATTTTAATTATTAATATTTAATTTTTAATAATTCTGACATTACTGTTTTCCAATTTATTTATTCACTGTTTTTGGAATTTTAAAATTATAAAATGAATTGGTAAATTATTGATATTTTTACTGGAGGTTTATACTGTGTTTATGTCAGCAAGATAAAAATATTGGGTCAGGAAAACTTCCAGATATTTTTACCAAATTATTTTTACCATTTTACCCTGAGATATTTGCACATAATTCACTTTAATTAAATATTATTTTTATTAATCCAGCTCTCCCACCGACTTAAGCAAGCTTTGGAGAGCCCTAATATATTTATGGTGACTTTGGTAAATTTTTGTTGTTTTGGTATTTTTACTTTTTACCTTTTTCCATTTATTATATTCTTTATTTCACTTTCTTGCATTAAGGAAAAGCCAAAAGAATATTCAATAAAACCAGAAATTTCAGAAATTTCAGAAATAATACACAAAAGATTTTTAATTCATTTTTCTTTATTTTATAATTTTTGAGGCTGTTACAGTTTACCATTACAACTACTATCTTTCTTCATTGGAAAAGTATCACTCATTACTCTTCCTAAACATTTTTACACAGATGAGCTTATACTGGTACAAGGCTTCTCAACTTAAGTTTTATCCATATAAACTTCCATTTATATGCTTCTCTCATTTATTCTTTTTACACTTTAACATTTCATTCTATTTGAATATGACACTTAACTAAGTGATCTGAAATTATTCTTATACATTTGGAGTACCCATAACCAGAGGTTTCATAAAACCTATCTCATTCAATTTAAACTTTATCTAAAAATATTTTAATTACATGGCCCTACTTATACCTAAGCATCACTTTGAATTTCCTAAAATCGCACATTACTCATCTTCAATTAATTTTTGTATATTCTGAATCTACAGAATTTTACACGAATTTAGAAACTGGTTTCACTAATTTTGGTCAGATGGTTCAAAAGTTACAAGCATTTGAATTTTGGTCGGCTTATGAAATTCAGTTAAAATCTGAAATACGCTTTCGCTACTGAGAGACGCCTTTCCTCGCGCGCGCAGTGACGCGTTCAAACGCGCTGACCCACTGACACATGGGACCCACCGGTCAGCGACTCAGAACAAAGGCTTTGCTCTCCGGCTTGCCGCCAGCGAAGCAGCTCTACCACGGCGGAATGGGTTCCACTAACACCATCAGGGTGCCAAGGCGAACCTAGCGGTGGCATCGATTCGGCGAACGGAGGTCGGGAGGATGGCCGTCACCGCAAAGATGCGGTGGCGCCATGGCCGAGCTGGCGAGAGCTCAAATAGGGGCCAAGGTTCCGACGAGCTAGGGTTCAGCAAGCAACAGTGAGGCAAGGGGGTTCGGACTTACCAGTCGGTTGGGTCGGAGATGGCCAGGAACGAGCTGCCACCGTGCGCCGGCTGCGAAGAAGAAAGTCGGCGGCGTGGCATTGCTGCATGCAAAAATGGAGCAAATCGGCAGTTGATCAGTGATCCTGGGATGCTAAGGATGCTTCGGGTGGAATCGGTTCGAAGGATTAGGGGTAATTTGACCCGAATTGCCGAGCTCCCCCTCTTCAAGCTCTTGCGGCGAAACGGAGGGGAAGAAGACCCACGTGAGGTTTTCGGCCAAATGGAAAGCAAGTGTGAGGAATGGAAGACAAAGGCGATGCTAGAGGGAGACTTAGGACTTGGGGATTGCGATTGCGTTGGGTTCGAGTGCACGGCCACGGTCGTTTCCTCTGTGCCGAGCAGCAACAGCGGCGCAACCCCGCCTCCCGAGTGGCTCGACCAGGGACAAGCAGGCACAGGCGAGGGAGCTGTCTCTACGTGATGTGGAGGGTGGCGAGCACGACCGGACGGGAGTAGTTGGGCCGGACGGCGAAGGACGGCGGTGTCGGCGACTCACTTCGGCCAGGGGAGAAGAAAGAGAAGGGGAACGTGAACCAGAGGCTGAGAGGCGGGTCCGGGCCCCACTGGCAGTGACCGGCATTTTTGCCTCAGCTTCGCCAGCGCGTCAAGGCTCAATAGGAACCGGGCCCACATGTCG
The DNA here is from genome assembly GCA_036346275.1 of Otatea glauca. Lineage (NCBI taxonomy): Eukaryota > Viridiplantae > Streptophyta > Magnoliopsida > Poales > Poaceae > Otatea > Otatea glauca. The sequence continues at coordinate 46,189,626 of CM070726.1, read as the reverse complement.
GCGACAGTGGACGATTAATGCGATGGGACTAGACAGGAATTCTCTAGATTTTGGATTAGTTCAAGCTTCATACTTAGTCAAAATTCTACCAATATTTATTAACACAACTTACTGGGAGTCACACATATTCTCTAAAAAATTTAGATAAAAACACTCCCTGGATGATTTACTAAAATTCTGACACTGTACCCTGCCCTAAAGCTTAAATTTCGGGTTTTGATTTAATTAAAGGTTCATATTTTATTATTTATTTTGGAACCTTTTTGGAGAGGTTTATATCCTTCTAAGGAGATCATCCTAAAATTTTCAAGTCAAAATACTAAGCACTTATTTTATAAGAATTCTGACAATCGTTTTTCCTATATTTTGGACTCTCTGTATTCGAATTTTTGAGAGGCTTAATCCAGCTTATTAAACTATAAAAATTTTACCAGTGATGTTTTATATAGTCATGGAATTATATAAATTTTCTTAGTTTTACCTTGACGTTGTTTATTTTTCATTTTCCTTTTTGATTTACTGTTTCTAGTCATAAAGCAACTACATGATTTGTTTACCTTGATCCAAAGCATGTAAAATTTTATTTACTGGCTAAACTGTATTACCAGCTTGAATAGGACCCATGGTAAATTCTTCTGAATTTTTTACTTTCACCTTTTTACCTTTTTCCATTTCTTGCCCTTTGTCTTTCTTTTATTTAAACTTTTCATACAACACTAAAATCCAAGTAAATTCCAAAGAGAGTAAATAACACCAAGGAAATACAGAAATATTTATATTCAAATTTAATTTGCACATCTTTTACTGTTCTAAGTTTTCAGGATGTTACACCTGAGGACGAAACCAACAAAGGGTTTCCAGCCCTCCTCTGTCGATTTATTGGTGAGAACTAGGACGGAGGCACATGACCTCAGCACTAGATTTGTTGGTGCTGAGGTCATGTGCCTCTGTGCCAGGCCTCCCCCGAGGACAAAGGCAATGGCGAGTGAAAGTTCAAACTCCATTAATTTAGTTTTGGTGTTAATAACAAATCTAATATTGAGACTAACTCTTTTGATAATCATAATATTAATTAGTCTTAATTGTTAATTAATGATAAATCTTTTTATGAGACTAACTCTTTTGTTGAGCTTAACTCTTATTAGTCTCTTTTAGATGAAAAAGATGAAAATATCAAAGGTATGCATTCGAGTTCATATTATCATATCTTGTTGCATTCCTTGGATATAATATTCATGATTATATTGAATATGAGCCTAACTCTTTTATTGAGTATACTTTTGTTTAGTCTCATCTCATTGAAAAATGGAAATCCCAAAGGTATGCATCCAATACAACTCTATTATTTCTAGATGTATTCCTTAGATTCAAGATAAAGGATGAACTTCACCGTAGTCTCAATCTTAAGATGTGCATAATATTTTCAATTATATATATATATATGAATGCACACATTTAGGGGGAGTTCATGCAATCATGAAGTTTCAATAGTATTGATCCCTTTACCTCTTTCTATTTATAAAGGACCATTACTTTGAAACAAACTCTTGAGTATATATATATAAAGCTTGTGTAGTTTTAGTATACTCATGTTAATATAGGACAAACTCCAAAGCAATCTCAAATTGAATATGTGCATATTGGTTCAAGTTCAATTTTATATGTGCACACATTTATGGGAGTTTATTCTATGTTTGATGGTCTAAATAGTATTGATCAATTTCCATCACTTTATATAAATTGGATCATTACTTTGAAACCCATCGAATTGAGTATATGAAACTTGTGTAGTTGAAATATACTCATAACAATTTATATTCAATTTAAATTGTGTTTTATTGTCGTTTAATCATCAAATAACTAGATCAATGGATCTAGACTTTCCATCATGTGTTCATGGTGTTTTTTGTTGATTAATAACAATCGAAAGTGCTTGAGTATATGAAGCTTTAGTAGCATTAACATACTCAAGAAAAATATAAATTTCAATCATTTACCTTTGGGTTGTGGTCAATCATCAAAGGAATAGATCAAAAGATCTTGGGGCATCCATTATGTGTTAATGGAGTGCATTGATGATTGGGACAACCGTATATGTTGGACTAACATTTTCCTTGAGGTTGTGAAAATAGGTTAAGTCCATTAATGAAGACTTTGGATAACATCATGTGTTGATGAACAAGACGAGACCCAGACTCGAAGAGATGATAATAGTCATCAAGCAAAAGCTCCAAGTGGTTGCGCATGACAAAAGTATAACTGGAATAGGGCTAAGGATGTGTTCCTAGTCTTTTACCGGTCTCGGTGTTTGGTTGGGAGATCAAATTGCTCATTAGATTGCCATACTATTAAGAGGGGCAATCCCATTTATAACTTGAGTCTCATCATGTGTTGATGGCTCAATCCCGTTTGCTCTAGCTCACTCTTTGATGTGGTTTTTGCATGGAGCTAATATTTGCGAATGTGTTTTGTAAATAGCTCATGCTTGCTTTTTATTAGCATGCTCTTTGCGTGAAGCTAAGATTTGCAAATGGTGGAAGCTCATGCATTTGGTTTTCTTCACTTGTTCGTTGCATAAAGCTAGTATTTGCGAATGTGTTTTGCAATTAATTAGAGCTCATGCACTTGGTTTCTTAGCATGTGACTAGAGTTTGCAAATGTGTTTTGCAAATTGCTAGAGATCATGTGTTGACCATCACATGGCTAATCAAGAGTTCATGCTTGTTCCTTATGGTGTTTATTTGCTTGGATTTGTTATTTGCAAATGCGTTTTGAAAATAAGCTGAAGTTTATGCAATTATTGTGGAGCATGTGATTAGCATTTGCAAATGTGTTTTGCAAAGTGCCGTGATCATGTGTTGATCACCACATGGCTCAAGAATTGATCTTATTGATTTTTAGTTGAAATTTGAAAAGAAGATTTCTGTGTGAAATCCTTCTTTTGATCTGTGATCAGCACTATCGCTGTGGTGAGGCCGGTACTACCGAAGTCTGGTAGTACCGCTCATAGGAGCGGTAGTTATTTTTTAGAGAATGTGTCTCTTAGAAAATTCCTCAGGCTGGCACTACCGCTATGTTAAAGCCGGTACTAACGCAGGTCCGATAGTACCGCGACACTTGTGCGGTAGTTATTTTACAGAAGTGTGTTTTTCTCTAAGTTTGAATTCCGACGCTAAAGTGTGTGTAAGGCCCCCATTTTTTATATTAAATACCAACAATGGGTTCCCTGTGTATGCCGTACTAGTCCCATGATCAGTGGCTAGTACACATATATTACAAATGGAAATCACATCCATACACAATAATATTACATACGCTAAGCGTCTTGGGATTACATAATATTATTACAAGCCAAAACTTGAAACTAGCAGCAGAAACATTATTTCTCTTGTAGTATGCCCATACACCCTCAGGCAACAGACAAGATAAAGCCCCTAGAAAAGATCGTCATCATAACCCCCGTATCTTGTATGGTCATAAAAATCATCGGGGTACTCGGTATCATCACCTAAAAAACAACATTGATAGCAAGATTGAGTACATTGTGTACTCAGCAAGACTTATAGTGTATCACAAATGCAAGTATAAATAAATGCAGGTTATAACAATGGAGAGGTTTCTACAGTTATTTTGCATTGGCAAATTAAAGCATAATCGTATGCTAGATTGCAACCGAAATTTGTAAACGAGCATCTATTGTAATAACAAAGTATTGATATAATGTTAAGATCATACTGCAGTCTACCCGACTGAATCCATCCGTCTCCATATCATCCTCTGACATGGATTATATTTCAAAACACCATTTCCCACCAAATTATTTTTGAAAATATTAAAACTCTAACCATGTGATGACGTTACCAAGTGCCTTTAACCGTAGGCGTGGCTAATTAATTAGATTTACACTCTGCAGAAGTGTACAGCTTTACCCACAAGAAATGATCTACCATTCTTGCCAGGCCAGTTGACACTCTTCCTTTGGGGTGTCGGCATGGAGATCATGACATAACCGTTACATTGTCTAGACCTAACTTTGCACCAGCCCGATGACGTTGAATCCTTGTTATGGAGAAGAAACATGACAGTGATTCCCTGTCATTTTAAAGTAGTAACATGAGCAGTAATTCCCTGCGATAGGAGCAGTAAATCCCTGCAGTGAGGGTTTCTTCCGAAACCAAGGCGTACACCATTATACCGACATGCATTTACCCACAACGAAGTGTGGAAGCCCCTCACAAGCAAACCTAGAAAGGATTGCTCATACTATCTCCCACCTAGCAATGTGCAAAGCTAGATCTAAGCAACTTAATAGATTAAGGCTACCCATAACAACAACTGTGGTCGCACAGAATTCTTGGCTTGAAAACAACCCATAGCTCAGTCCTTAATCTGACACGGGCAATACTTCTCCCTACACTACGTACAAGTCTAACCCTTGCACAATCGGCTATTGCCAATAATTGCCCGCATCTAAACCATAGTTTTATTTTGAGTTTTTAGTCAAAATATCCACAACCGACATCATAGCATATCCAACATTTTCAAATTCCGAAGAAGCGGTTTGATTTGATCATCTACTTCGTTGCTAAATGAGCATGGCTAAGCATGATTATTAATCGTATATATCCAAATTGACATTATGTAATATCTACCATTTTTCTCTGGTTATCAAGGTTCTCATGTCCATACTTATCAAAGAAGTTCCATGAAATATTAGGTATATCTACCAACATTTCAGTATAGCGTTTTTATGAAAAGTATGCGCATGTATAATAGTGTTGCAAAGCATAGAAAAGTAAATATTTGAAATAATAGGATCAAGATGATCAAGGGGGTGCTTGCCTTGCTGATCGTCGTCAGGTATAAAGCCTGGATCGTCGGCGAGGTTGTCGTCTACCAACTCAGGTTCGTCAGAATCTACTCGTCGATCAACAGGAATAACATACAATAAACAGCAAACCGAAATAAGGGCAAAAAGAAGACAGATAGAAAATCCAAATAAAAGCTTACTCACAGAAACAGGAGTGTTCATTAGTAAGATTATGATTCGTGTTTATGTGGTTATACTGTCTTTTTTTTATTTGTTTTTACCTTTACTACTTTTGGACTAAATGGTATCAAGTGTTTCTTGCTTCATGTGAATTATTCATTTTATTTTAATGAATTCTAGATGCTAAAACTATTTAGAGTAGAAAGATTTGTCTCACAGTGATAGTATAAAGTAGTATGTTGTTAATAGGATTCAGATGCAAAGCAATATATTTATAGACTTTTGAGTTAAACATTTATCATCATACTTCTTGCTGCTATTCTATTATGAATGCATAACATATTAATTTATTTACTACATCTTCATGTACTAATTATTAGATGCATGTATGTTCTTATATAAACACACACACACACACACACACACACATATATATATATATATATATATATATATATATATATATATATATATATATATATATATATATATATATACTATATATATATATATATATATATATATATATATATATATATATATATATATGCTTATTTATGCTCTTTATACTAGAACACAGCCTATTTGCATAAACCATTATCTATCCAATATTTTTACCTAGCCTAACATCATACTGCAATCATGCTGAAAAGAAATAAGTTTAGCAACCTTCTGAAATTCTTCTCTATTAGTTTATTTATTATTGCATGATTAAACTAATAATATCAGACTTTAATAGAAAAGACCTAAAACAAACTAGATATCCAAATATTTATATATATATATGGGGTCCTGGTAGAATGAGGATCATAGCAAACTTGGTTTCATACATATACAACTTTATTTGCAAAGTTTCTATATTTAGTCTATTTTCATACCTTCTATATACCTCTGTATTTAAATATTTTTCAAAGTAGATTTTCAAAATATTTTTTGCATATTCTGGAAGTTCTTGATTTTAGATAAATTTAGAAATTGGTTCATCTCATTTGAATTTCAAATGCAAAAGATATTCAAATTTAAATCTAAGTCGGTTCTGAAAATCAAGAAAATAGCAAAATACGTTTTCAAAGTACTAAAAGCGTCTTTTGCTTCGTGCCAACAGTTCCCATTCAAATCTGTCGCAGCCACTGACATCTCGGGCTCGCCCATCAGCGAGACAAAACAGGGCACGAGCTAGGGCTCTCCGCTTGTAAGATCGAGGATGCCGACTAGAAGGGGGTGAATAGGTGGCTTTAAAAATTCTTCTTACTAAATACACGCTCTATTGATCTCTATGTCAAAACCTAAACAATAATCAATGCGGAAGCGATAAACTAAGGTTTTGACAAATTAAAGCCTAAGTCAACTAGGCTCACTATATGCACTAGCTAATTATGTCTCTAACAATAAATTACAATCCTAAAGACAAGCAAGCAATTTAATTATAGGAATGTAAATTGCAACAATATAAATAAGAAATTGCAAGCATATACAAGAAGACATAATACTTTTTACCATGGTGTTCGGAGACTTGTCGGTCTCCCCTAATCCACGTTGAGGCAAGCCCAAACCACTTTGGATCGGCTCCACCAATTAAGCACCCGCCTCGATCACCAAACATTGCTTAGGTCTGCAGCTAGAGCATTTTTCAAAAGAAATTATTATACACCAGTCTACCTATACCAAGAAAGTATTAGAAAGATTTAATATAGATAAATCTCATTCTTTGAAAACCCCCATGGTAGTAAGATCCCTTGAAGTGGATAAAGATCCTTTCAGACCAAGGATAAAAATGAGGAAGTCTTAGGACCTGAAGTCACATACTTAAGCGCCTTTGGAGCACTTATGTATTTTGCGAATTGCACAAGACTTGATATTGCATTCGCATTAAATTTGGTGGCAAGACACGGTGAAGCCCCGACCAAAAGACATTGGGCTGGTATCAAGACTTTGCTCAGATACCTCCAAGACACTTAAGATTTTGGATTGTTTTACCAAAAGAACCAAGACTTAGCCATAGTGGGATATACGGATGCTGACTATCAGTCTAATCCCCACAGTGCCAACTTCTACCAACCACTCAGAAATTATTGCTTTATATGAAGCCTCACGTGAGTGTGTTTAGCTGAGACGTGTGATTAACTATATCCAGAAGTCATGTGGTCTTAATACCGTCAATACTCACACGATTATCTATGAAGATAATGTTGATTATGTTGTATAAATGCAAATGGGTTATGTAAAAAGCAATATCACGAAGCATATTGCTCCTAAACTTTTCTAACTCACGAACTCCAAAAAAAATGGTGAGGTAAAGATTCTGCAAACTAAGTCATATGAAAATTTAGCAGATTTATTCACCAAGTCTTTGCCAAAATCTACCTTTCAAAGGTGTGTTAATAGCATTGGAATGAGATGACTTAGAGATATGCAGAGTTCAGATAGGGTAAATCCCTGAACCATGACCCTAAGCATGATCCTAAAGATTCTACTTTAAATCCAGAAGATGATAAGTAGTACTCCTTTCCCTTAGTGAGTTTTTCTAAAGTTTTCTCACATGAAGGTTTTTAATGAGGCAACTAGTGTAACACAGTGTGCGAGTGCAATGTACTATTTTCTCCATCGCTTTTTTCCCATTGGGTTTTTTAGTGGAGTTTTTAATGAGACACGTACATTACGTGGTATTCGTCCAAGAGGAGTGTTGAGATATGGATGGACTTGAAGTTCTAATATAGTTGGACTCTATCTCTATGTGGGCGAATCTGAATCTATCTTTTGCTGCCTTCTAATATATATTTGGAAACCCCTTGTGCAAGAGAAATAATCTAATAAAGAGAGAACATAATTTTGTCTCCCTGTATTGTGTGTGCTCCCTGTTTGTGCTTACTGTTCTTTGGTGCATCGTGGTTGATCGAGGGCGGACGACATCATTTTACAACAGCATTAAGTAAAAGAGTTATTTCTAGAACTAGTTTTCTACAGAGGTCATTCTTGGAAATAGAATAGAAAATGGGCCAAGTAGGCAAAACAAAATAGCGGTCTTTCTCCACCGAGCAATATTGCATCCACTATGAGAGACTGAGGATTAATGCAGAGAAAATTAATTTATGCCCAGTGCGCACTCATCACTCATGCATGCTTTCCAGGCACGCATGCATGGTTCCAGGCCTCCTTGTAGGCAGCGGCCATCGTAGTATTCTAGTGACAGTGCAGAGCCAAGGGAACAAGAGAAAGTTGCAATGCCTGGTCACTCTCCGTCGACTCCTAATTAGCTAGCTTGTCAATCATAACTTATTTAAAACCCTTCATATGCAAAATCTTAAGGCCAAGTGCTATTAGCGTAACCTTAACTAGTGTTTCAACTCTTTTAATCCAAATAATTTTAGCATCTATAATTCGAAGTAATAAATATTAGAATTCATATTTTTAGCCTCTTGAATTCGTAAATCAAGAGAAGATAATCTATAAAAGAAACCCTGTTTCGTTATCTCAAAACCATTAAGAATATGAATTTGTAAGTATCTAAATCATGAGGTCGTAAATAATTCAACCCTAAGTGTTCCTGTTTTCTGCAATGAATCTTTATTTGGAGCTAGCGCGCTATATGATTGGGCCACCTTTTCACGTCATGTCAAAGGATCGACATTGATGGATTCCATTTCGGATTATTCGTTATTCACGATGGGTTGTGAATATTACTTATGCTTTACTTATTTCATATCAGTCAATTATGCTTTTACAAATTCCGTTTGCAAATAACTTGTTTTACAATGTCTTGGCTTAATTTACAGGCCAACACGAGGCTTAGCTATTCAGAACGTAATTTACAGGACGAATGATTCATAGGTTTCCATGGCTATTGAGGGCGTACGTAGATCATTTGATATGTTATCTGAACATGTATGGTTTCTCTGCATGCCAGTAAAGAAGCCATTGCATGCATGTATGTGTGCAGAAGCATCTAGAGACACCAGATTGGCAGCAAAACGATAAGATGTTCTTCAGGTTCAGACAATAGTAATTAACGATCGATCACTACACCAGGGGAAATTTTCTCTCGTCGAAGAATGAGTAGATTGCTCGCGTTTCCTAATTAAACAGGGACTGTTGAGACTAGCTAGGAATATAAGACCTTTTTTTTTCCTAACTGTGTTGCATACTGCATAGCCATCCATTTCTACAGTTCTACGTACACACACGGAGATTTGGAAGGCATGCATGTCGAAGCACAGGGCAGGCAGGAAAAGAAGCAAGGTCAGATCACGTCGCGCGCGTCCCAATCGCTCGTGGCCGCGGGACACGCGCGTCCCTTTGTCGCCCTGGCCGGCATTGATCGCGATCTCAAAGGCAAACTAAAGGCAGCTACATTACCGCATAGCTATAGCAGCTTAGCTAGGTTAGCTCCAACACAGGTCGTGCCGGCAGCCACTTGTCTGAGCAAGCTGGAGAGCAATCCAGAGAGATCTCCCTGATGGGGCACAACAATAGAATCATCGATCACACTGAGCACTGTCCCTGTGACTCAGTTGATCTCTATCTCTCTCTCACTCACTCTCACCCTTCCAGAATCCAGAGCTCCAAGCTCCAACAGAAAGGAACCAACAGCTAGCGTCAATCAGCTTTCTTGGGTGGTCGCCTGGACCGGTGGATGAACAATCCATAGCGTTGAACCTTCTTTGTCGTACAGTACTTCATGTGCCGGGGCATGTGCCCCTACGGTGCTCTGGAATGTAGCCTTTAGGCCTTCAGAGGAATTTCACGTACAACAATTCAATTCTAGCGGGAAATATGAAAATTTTCGGCGTTCCAATCAGGCCTCGAGGGAAGAACGTTATATGTGACCATGTGTCGATGTTTTTACAAAAGAATTATAGGCCGGATGGAAAATAGAAGTAAAAATATCCATCGCTATATTCAAGAAGTTTCAACTTCAGCTTAAAAACGCGGAATCTTATAAGTTATGCTGAATGAGGCAACTTATTGGGGGAAACATGAAAACACCCATCATCCTTCTATTATAGATGGAAGAGTTCACGCCTTTAAGACGCTTTGAGCCGGCTCGTTCGCGGCTCGAGCCGAGCCGCGAAAAAAATTTACGTTTAATTCCTTTTTTAAAAAAAAATTACGATTAGATCCTTTTTTTGGGAAAAAAATTACGATTAGGTTCTTTTTTCGAAAAAAGAAAATATATTACGTCTAGGTCCTTTATGCGTTTTTAAGCATTGTGCTCAGGTCCTTTTACGGAAAATTAGAATTACGATTAGGTCCTTTTCGAAAAAAATATATATGTTCAAGTCCTTTTTTTGGAAAAAAATATACATTGCATTTAGGTCCTTTTTCATTTTTCTAGCATTACATTTAAGCTCTTTTGCGGAAAACACAAAATTCTTTTTAGGTCATTTTCACGTGTTTTCTCAATTTACTCGTAAAGAGCGGCAATCGCACGTTTTCTCGATTTGCTCGCGTGTGGAACGGCGCCCGCGGCGTGGCACGCCGCGTATAAGTACCTACTTCTACCAAGAAGTTGAAGCTTTTCTTAAAGGAAAAGGCATGATTTTTACCTTTCAGTTAAGAAGAAGGGAGAGAACGAGTTACAACCACTTTACGTCTCGAGGAACTACAGTCCTGTTTAGCACGACTAGTTGTAGCTTTTCTAAAAAATAGCTTTTGGCTAAACTATATAATTAAAGGGTTGTATGGTTGAATAACTGGGCTGAAAAGATTTGGTGTTTAGCAGTCTGACTTTTAGGTGTGAGGTGTGCAGGTCGGGAATGCAAGTGAGAGGGGTGAGGTTTGGGATTTTATACTTAGTAGGAGAGGATAATTTTCTTTAACTCTAGTAGCAAAATCAGAACCTTAACCCATTGAAGCCATGCAAAACTATCCTATACCAGTTTTCGGTTTTCAACTTCTCTTAGTATAATGGGATGTTGGCTTTTGGTTTCCAGCTACAAAGAAGCTATCACCTTAGAATAGCTTCTGGTTTTCAAAGGGAAGTAGTCAAAGCTGAAGCCGTTCCAAACAAATCTACAAATAGTGTAAATTAGGGCACTCAGTAGCAATGGGGCTAAAATGGGTGTGGCTAAGGGCCACTACTAGCTAGCAAAAGCTCTCCTCCTAAGCAAAATTTTGGTGGCCCACTTCATGGGATGAGCATATGGGACGATTTAGAGGAGCGTATTTTTTTTTGAAAAGCTGTTTTTTTGTTTTCTAGGCTAAAAAGCAATTGTAGGAGCCTATTTGGCAAACAACTAATTCCCCTCCACAATAAGTTGCGCCTTACTTTTTGCTTTTGCTAGTTAGATGTGACTTCTGACTTATGTCAAAAGTCGCTTAAAAGCTATCCGTTTGAAGGGCTTATTGACTTTTCGAAGACCGAAGCTAGCTTTAAACCCCCCAGACAGGGTCTCCTGCTTCTCTCCTTCCAAATATTCCACATTGTAGAATTTTTTTAAATAATACAACTTTTAAATAAAATTACAAAAAACATGTCAAAAACAATTATATAAATATACCAATTGGTGACTTAAGTACCATTGTCAAATGTATCGGTGGCAGTGATTATGTCACCAATTCATTTTGCTACAAAAGCCTACCGGCCAAATAGACTTGTCAGCCAAATGAATCATTGACAAAACCATTCGCTAAATAAAGCTATTATTAAATTCATTTAGCGTCAGACTTTTTTTACCAAATGAATTGGCAATAGACTGGTGAAAAGCTTTTGTCACCAAATAAATTGGTAGAGTTAATTTCCTTGCTTATAATTATATGAGAAGGTATAGCAAAAAGAATTTTTGAGGATGTAAAACTCTGTGAAGGTCTCATCCAAGCCAGCAGCTCTGTGTCAGTCGATCAGCCACATGCTTGGGCGAACGTACTCTGCTAACAAGAATTATATGCATCTGTGTCTCGTAGGCTACACTAACAAGGAAACTTGACCGTGGCAAGGCTGGGTGTTTGCTGACAAGTTTTAGTAGCTGGCAGTTTGGGACTGGTACAGAATACAAACCCTAGTAATACTAGGGAGTACTAGCCAACCATACGCGGCGTGCCACGTCGCGGACGCCGCTCCTCACGCGAACAAATCGAGAAAACGTACGAATGCCGCTACCTACAGGAGCAACTCGAGGAAACAAGCGAAAAGGACCTAAAAAGAATTTTGCGTTTTCCGCAAAAGGGCTTAAACGTAATGCTAGAAAAATGCAAAAAGGACCTACGCGGCGTGCCACGCCGCGGGCGCCGCTCTTCACGCGAACAAATCAAGAAAATGTGCGAATGCCGCTACCTACACGAGCAACTCGAGGAAACACGTGAAAAGGACATAAAAAGAATTTTGTGTTTTTCGCAAAAGGGCTTAAACGTAATGCTAGAAAAAATGCAAAAAGGACCTAAATGCAATGTATTTTTTTTAAAAAAAAGGACCTAAACGTATTTTTTTCCCTAAAAGGACCTAATCGTAATTTTAATTTTCAGTAAAAGGACCCGAACGTAACTTAAAAACGCATAAAGGACCTAAACGTAATATATTTTCTTTTTTAAAAAAAGGACCTAATCGTAATTTTTTTCAAAAAAAGAACCCGAACGCAAAAAAAATTTGGCTCATTTCCGGCTCAAACGCACGCCGTGGCCGGAAATCCACCACATTTAGTAGATGGAGGATTCTAGCTAGGTGGGTGACAAGGGTAAATCCTAAACAAAATGAAGGATTACTAAAGGGAACTAGAGATAAAATGAAATATCCTGCAGTCTAAAATTCACTGATAGTCTAGCTCACCCATGGGATAGGTATGCATGCACAGCACCTTATTTGATCTTTCACCCTCGCTTCGTTTGAAAGTGTTATATACATATACATACATATATACAAATATATATATATATAGGAAGCCTTTTATGTACTCTTAGTAGTACATACTCTTACCTCTAATATACCACTTAAACGAACGCTTTATACACATTTATCACTTTCGGTATACTCCAATAATAATTCTAATATACTCTAATGCGACATGGTTGAAAAAATTTCATTAGAGCACTTTTTTTTTTGCTACATACCCTTTTCCATATGTAAAATGAATATATAAACAAATTATGCTATAAAGGGTGGACTTTAATGAAAATTTTTGTGGAACTCACTTTGGAGTATCTTATAATCAGTATTAGAGTATACTCAAAAGTATAAAAAGGTAAAACAACATCATTTAAACGGTATACTAGAGGTGGGAGTACGTACACCCAGGAGTGGAATCATTATATATATATATATATATATGTACATATACATACACACACATATGTATGTATGTATGTATGTATGTATGTATGTATGTATGTATGTATGTATGTATGTATGTATGTATGTATGTATGTATGTATGTATGTATGTATGTATGTATGCATACATCTTAAATGATATTGTTATACATCTTTATCCTTTTAAGTATACTCTAATACTAATTATAACATACTCCAAAGTGAATTCCATGAAAAATCTCGTCACGATCCACTATTTATAGCATAATCTATGTATATACTCCTTTTATATATAAAAAAGCGTATATAGCAAAAATAAGGAGTTTCGATAAAAAAATTCAACTATGTCACAATAGAGTATCTTAGAATTATTATTGAAGTATACCGAAAGTGATAAAAGAGTATAACACATTCGTTTATATGTATATGTATATGTATATGTATATGTATATGTATATGTATATGTATATGTATATGTATATGTATATGTATATGTATATGTATATGTATATGTATATGTATATGTATATGTATAGGAAGCCGAAATGGGGCACCATGATTTCAAATTCACGAATTCAAGCCATATTCGAGTATACTTTTCAAAAATTTCAGTTGTAGGGTATATACCCATCTTTAATAATTCAAATGAAACACATACTTTTGAAAAAATATACTCGAATTCAAAGATTTTGAACGAGTTTGGATCACATACTTTACTAATTTATATATATAATCAGCACATACCTACAACCAAACTATCATCAAAAAGGGAAACTCTAGTTTGAATTTCGGCTCAAACTTGTTTAAACTAGTTAGTAAACTGGTTAAACTTAGCATCATAAAAATTTCGTATGAAAATACATAGAGAAAATATCCTTTTTAGACCATGGTGCCTAGGCACCATGGTGCCCTAAGTAATTACTATGTATGTGTGTATATATATATATATATATATATATATATATAACACTTTTATGATTTCTTGATGTAGGAGTAGTATTTTTTTTCTTGCAAGGATGTTCAAGTGGTACTTTTTAAGCACCAGCATATGGGAAAATTCATGCCATGCAAACGGGCCCTATATGGGGAAAACATCACACATGATGTGTCCCATGGCCCATGGCAACTGATTGTTGCCTCCTTTTGCTGAACATTGTTTCAGGTAAGATCACATCAAAGATTTGGACAGTAGCTCCATGGAAGAGGACGTCTGGAAAGTGGATGCGGATGTTCACTCCAACGATGGAAGTGTACTGTAACAGTAACACTAGGAAATGTCTCTAAACTAGTGTGATCCGAGTGATTCAGTACACGTGTGAACTGGGAAATTATCCAACACAGTGGCACAGGGGCGAAACACAAAAAATTTCTATAAAATACACATTTTATATATACAATTGTATAATATTATATAATAATTTCGTAACATCATAAATCCAACATATATATTTAAAATTTACTAAAAGTACAATACTAATAGCTCTAAGATCTTAAAAAATTCTAAGTCATAAAAATCAGAACTAATTCAATTAACAAATTTGACCTTCACACCCTATTGAAGAGGTGATGTTATAGCAATTATCATATTCTCCGGTTGAATGGGAGTGCGAAATGAAAGCTCAGTATGATATCACTCCACAGAACACAGCCAACAGTTGGAACATTGTACGCTGTTCCCTAAGAAAAAAGATTTTCTTTGCCTATAAAAGATTAAAGGGAAAATATTGTTTTTGCCAAGAATAAGCATTAAAGGCAAAAAAAAAACAGAATTTTCCCTAGATTGAACAATGCATAGCTTACATTGCCAATGCCCTGGTGACATTCAATGATATATCAGCTTTGCTGAGGTGAGGATACTTGATCTCACTTGAAGTTACAACATTCTCTATACCTAAAATGGGTTTTATGCCGGGTGACAAACAACAGACGAACGCTCACTTTCATGTATGTTATAATAAACGATTTGAGAAAAACAATTGCATCAGATTTTATCATGCAGATTAACCACCAAGTCATGTGCATCGTCTAGAAGTCTCCAGACGTCTAGCTGCCCAGCCATGCTATTGCACTCCCGCAATATCTCATCCATACTGCTATACCTCTCGATTATTAGCTTCCTCCTCTGCAAGACACAGGCCGCAATAGCATAGAGCAACAAGTCGTCAGTAGGAGGAGCATGCAGCCTTATCCTTCCCCATGTGGACCTTCCAATCCCAGCTCGAATGGCTGCCTGATCAGCCCACATGACCTCCCACAAACACACAGTCTGCTCAAAAGTAAGCTCCCTCCTGAAGAGAACCACCACCATTCTGTACACAAAGAAGCAGTCCTCAGCCTGCACTTTCTGCAGGTGCCTATAGAGGTGCGAGTCCTTGCGTTTGATAATCTGGGAGACAATCTTCAGCTGTCTTCTTATTCCAGCCTCATCAAGCCTAAAGTTGTGCCTCGCTTTCCGCATGAAACCAACAAAGCACCAAAATGCTTCATGGTCTTCCTCCATCACCGCAATTATAGGTGACAGGAGATCACTCATACCTTGGCAGTAGCCAATCTCTGGATCATAGAGAGCATATGCCTCAAGCAATGCAATTAACCGGGCAGCATGATAAATCATGTAAGGCTCTAAATGGTCATAATCTTTCAACCCAACAGATATTGCACACTGCAGTGCTTTCTCCTTCGAAACTTCAGCCTGGTTATTGGAGAATAACGCCCAATCTGTGTTTGCCCGGATAGCATCTAAACGTATAATGCGCTGCCATGTTGCAAAATCCTCAGTGGTTTTGTTAGATCTAAAAAGTCTGACTTGGATGAGTTACTCCTCACAAATTTAGAATCTGGATCACAGTTCTTTACCATATTGGCAGAGACAAACATCCTGCCAGGGTCCTCTTCATCAGAAGACTCAGAGTCAGAGGATTCTGATTCTGCCACACATGGATCTACATAAGTTAACTCGCTGGTATCTTCATCCATGCATTCCACAGAAGCATGGTCAGCATTCTCTGGTCGGTTTGCTTCGCTGCCTAAAGACTTCAATTCCTTGGGTGATACAGAAACCCTTGTACTAACATCTTCCAAATAAGGTGACCCTGATCCTTCGGCACCACCAGAATACTTCTCATTAGTGATTTCATTTATAACCTTCAGCCCGATTCCCTTGTTACAATTCAGAATTTGATGGCACTTACGCCTCAGCTTTTCATACTCATTCCTGCACCAGAAGAAATGCCAATTCATTTGTCAATAAATTAAGCAGTATCATGAGTGATGTCAGTGTCCCAGTGCCACCCTCTTCCAATAATTGGAATATTAGTCATAGAAGTTAGAAGGTCCATTCAACTATTATATGTCAGTTATTTACTCTTGCTTCATGGTATGTTAGGATAAGTTATTTTCAATGCAAGTCAGGCGTTCAACTAAACTGAGAAAGCAAACACCGATGGAAGACAAGGAATGGAGTTATGAAAACGTTACCTTTTCTTTATCTTGATGGTATTCCTTTCCTCTTCAGAACTATTCAAATCATAGCTGCATATGACAAGAAATTTAGTCAATACATCGATTTGGCGCAGCAACTCTATTAAATAAATGAAAAGTATCAAATGCTAAACTTTTTCAGACCTAGTTATCTTTTGGCAGGCTAAAAGCAATTGTTTTTGGCATGTTTCTTGTCATCCTGGCTGAGTAGTGTTCTTAACCTAAACCCCAAACTCAACTTGGTTCAATCTTGGATTTTTGGTTAACAGTATAAGTTATAATTCTTCTATATTTTTTTCCAAAGAGTGTTATGTATTTTTGTCAAAAGAGCAAACATGAAAAGTGGTGATAGGAAACCCAGGTCACTAAAATCACTTTGTAGTTTTCTCATACATTGTACAATGCCAAATTTCATATTTATTCATCGGCAAAGGTTATCATGTAAAACCCCATTTTTGACAAAAAAAAATGTCCCAAATAACTACAAAGCATACTATTATTCATTTTTGCAAGAATACACTAACAGAAGGTTCACATCAGATTGACTTCTTTGAACTCTAATTCAACCAGTTCATAGTTCATACAAAAAATACATGTATGGATTGTGTGGAGGTTCCAAACACACCTTAAATGCACTAATCGATTGCTTTCTGCATTAACCCACTTGGCATTAATGCCATTTTTGGGATCCATTTATGTCTAAACTAACATACACTCATCTCATGCATGCTTTGAAACAACCCAAAAAAAATTCAATCAAGAAAATAAAATCATTAAGCAATTAATTAATACAGTAATCAACAATCATGCATATGTAAATCATAATGCGAGTAGAACAAATAGTAAAATATTTGAGAATTGCCGTCAGACCCGCAGGCGAGGCTATCGCTCATCGAGATACATGATCCGTCCGAGGCCAGATCGGCACCTCTCGCTAGGCTCGGGTTTCATCATCCGGCAATTAGTTACAAACCTGGTAAGATTGCGGGTATCCTTAGCGAAGCTCAAATAGAAGCAAAATATCCCATAGTCATTCGGTAAGAAGACCAAGGGTAGAAAAGTAAATGTGACCACAGTACAAGAGGATAAGGGCAACCACAGTCGAGAGCCAGCTAAGAGCACAGTCCATTCATTTCCCCTAACCACTTCCAACCGAGAGCACAACCCATACATCCCCCATTTTCCCACTCCAACTACCGAGCACAGCCACATTAATTCCCCATTTCCACCCTCACTCCAAACCGAGAGTAAGCACCAGAGCACAACCAGGGAGGAGCAAGCCGAAGCCAAGAGAGGAGTCAGTGGAAGCCCAAACCGAAGCAAGGAGAAGATCACAAGTAGGAGGCCAAGAGCAAAACCACAGAAGGTCACCACAAGACCACAGCAAGGAGCAGGGAACAAGGAAGCCAAGAACACAGCCATATCGCCATCAATCCCACCACTGCCCTCACCACCTAACATCATTCCATCTCCCCATTCTTCGCATTTCAGGTAATCACAATCATCCACTTACCAATATTAGCGACATAGGGCAATGGTACTAGAGAACCAGAATAGACCGTGGTTAGTACAAAATTTACCCAACGGTCTCAGTAGGGCAGCATCCTTAGGGGCTACACAACGCGTAACCAGCAAACACCTAGAACTCCCCAGCATACTAGGGGATTACCGGCTGTCGTTGTGGCGCCTCCAAACCCAAGAACACCACCCCCATAATCATCATCAACCAAATCGAAAATAAATGAGCATCATGATCATCACATAGCAATCAACTAGCTTAGAATCAATAAATCAACTGTCGAAAAAGGGGAAACTAGAGACAACCGCATAGAGGGAGGAGGGGGCTCGGTGAGGCAGAGGTGGCCCAGGGAGGGGGCAGGCCGAGGAAACCAAGCAGGAGCCAGGGTGCGGTGGGGCCGACAGGCCGACGGGGAGCAGGCTGGCAAGCCGGAAGGCGGCAGGGCCGAAGTAGCCGGAGGCGAGTCCGAGCCAAGCCATGGCGCAAGCAGCCCGTACAGGGGTAGAGGCCACGCGCAAGGGGGAAGAGCCGGCGTGGGGGAGAAGAGAGAGGAGTAGGAGGAGAAGAGAGAGAGGTGGTGGGGGAAAGAGAGGATTAGGGAGAGGGAGTAGATTGGGGGAAGAAGAAGAATAGAGAAGGAAGAAAAGAAGAGAGGAGAAAAAGAATGGGGACAAAGGGAGTTCGGCCGAAGGAGAAGAAAGAGAGGGAGCAAAAAGAAAGAAAAAGAGGAGAAAAGAAGACGAGAAGAAAGAAAAGAAAAGAAAAGAAGAAGGAAGAAAAGAGAAAAAAAAAGGGTGGGGAGAGAAGAAAATGAGAGAGAGGAGAAAAATTTAAATAGAGAGCAAACAACCATGATTGATTAAATAGAGTTATATAAATAGTGCAATTGCCATAATAGCTAAGAATAGGAAATAATATCGCTGTTAAATGGAAATCACAAACAAGGATTTTAATTAACATCATAAAATAAAATTGGTGTTAAATTAAAATGCAAGCCGTGAAACCACCTTAAATTAAATTGTGCCACATTAAAATGTGACTAATTAACAAATTTTAATCTAAGCGAGCATCACATGCCTGCTAATTTTAATGCTAGAAGGTTGGATGCCATAAAATACACCATAATTTAATTGCTCCATAAAATTTTAATATTTCATAATTTCAGGAATTGAGTTAAACCCAGCAGGAGGCCACCTACATCAAGCAAGCGAGGACGATTATATTTACCAAAATCCAGGCAAGTTTCTTTTGATCATATTTGTGAAATAGTTTTCAAATGATTTTAGATATCATCTTTGCATGGAAAAATATCTTTTAAATCAAAACCCTAAATTGAATGGACTGTTGGAAAGATGGATATGTTGACCTGTTGTGGCCATAGTTGTCACGGCGTCAACTAGGCGACGCCTAGTCGTTCATGCGGCGGGAGCTGGACGCCTAGGCTAGCCGCCTTGACTAGAGCGAGTTAGGCGGCCGCCTAGGCGTCCAGGCGATGAGTCGCCCGACTGGGCGTCGCGGCGGCTTCATCTGGACGGGCACCGCGACGCTGAGTTGAGATAAGGCGCGGGTCTGCAGGACTTGAGCCAGAGGCCAGAGAGCACTCTAGAGCCTAACCCTAGAGAAGACGCCGCAGCTCCACCTCCACTGCCGGATCGCCTCCACCGCCGGACAGCCTCCGCGCCGTAGTTCAGGACCTCCGGTGAGAACCCCCCTTCCCGATCCCCCTCAGCTCCTTGCCTCCTTCCCGATCCCCCTTCTTCCCTTCCCGATCTGAGAGCGCCTCTACTCCCCGATCCGGCAGGCGCCGCACTGGAGTGAGAGGAGCTCGGCGACACTGTGGGCGTGAGGCGAGGAGCTCGATGACGGCTTGGAGAGGGAGACGGAGAGCGCGGGCGACGAGACAACGGCTGGATTGGGGAGAGACCAAGAGAGTCAGGGGAGAGGGTTAGGGAAAAAAAGAGGCAAATGGGCTGGTCAAGTGGGCCAAGGAGTTAAATTTATGTCACATGAGATATTATTTTCTTTCATATAAGGTATATTTAGTTAATTCAATGTCATATAAGATATTATTTATTTTTCATCGTCTAATCACTGACTGGCGGTCGCCTAGGCGTCCAGGCTGTTCGGGCTCGCCTCGCCTAGCCGGACCGCCGTGACAACTATGGTTGTGGCAGAAATTGGTTAACCTATCGTGACATAAATTGGTTATGAATAAGTTGAATTATTGATGAACTGTTGTTATTAGTCAGAGTATTGTACTACCATTGTTAGTCGGAGTACAGTAATGCCGTTATCGTCTGGGGTACTATACTACCGTTGTTAGTCGGAGTACAGTGCATTGAAGTCGGGTATTGTAATACCATTGTTAGTCGGAGTACAGTGCATTGAAGTCGAGTACTGTACTACCGTTGTTAGTCGGAGTACAGCACTGTGGCTTGCATTGAAGTCCGGGTACTGTACTATGGTTGTTAGTCATCGAGTACAGCACTGCAGCGTGCATTGAAGTTGGGGTACTGTACTACCATTATTAGTCGGAGTACAGCACTGCGGCATACATTGAAGTCGGAGTACTATACTACCGCTGTTAGTCGGAGTACAACACTGTGGCGTGCATTGAAATCGGGTACTGTACTACCATTGTTAGTCGAAGTACAGCACCGTGGCGTGCTTTGAATTCGGGTACTGTACTACCGTTGTTAGTCGAAGTACAGAATCGTAGCGTGCATTGAGATCAGACTACTGTACTACGTTGTTAGTCGGAGTACAATCAATATTGGGTGTATGGTAGTAGCATGTTTGATAATTGAAAACTGGAACGCAGATTTTCATGATTAAAAACCCTGTTTTCTCAAAAAGGATTTGAGGAAGGATTCATGAGATGGTTTTGGATAAAACTAATGTGATGTATTTTATTATTAATGCTTGCTGAGTACTTTTGTACTCACTCTTACTTAACTCCCTCCCCCCTTGCTTAGAAAATTGCTCTGGTGGTCAAGCGGCTGGTTTGGACTTAGATCCCAAGGGTGCCTACGAGGTAAGGGGTGAGGGTCACCCGTAGAATCAATTGTACAAGGATGTCGACTAGGAGAAGGGTTAAGATGTTGAGTAGATCATACACCCACTTTTGTTGGACCATGGGTGATTAGTATATTTGTATTATATTTTTGTTGTACTTGGATCTATGTATAATTAATGAACTAAACTTGTAGCCCTGCGTAGCGATGGATTGTAATAAGTTTCATTTTAGTCTCTAATTATTGTTCTGTTGCAATAATCTGAACCATAGTCACAAAGTTCCCGGGTCGACGGGGTCGAGGAACGGGGTCGAGGGTCGACACTTGAAAAAAACATGGTACGAGGGGGGTATACCTCTATGAATCGTGGATTTGGTACGTGAATCCGAGTCCAATGGGTCGATGACAACACAACCAGAGGCACAAAGGGTAGGGATGGCCATGCCAAGGCGGCGACATTGCTATCGCCGCACCTTCATACAAGACGGCAAGTGTTGCATCTTCAAGCGACGCCAGATGTGGCGTCTTCCAAGGTCGATGGTGCACGGCAGTACACGGACACGATCCCCTTCGATCGGGACGATGACCCCAGGTGACCCCGACCCACGATTTGGGACGGCGATCCCGGGTCACGGGACGCGACCTCGATCCCGTACCCTGTGACTATGATCTGAACACGGTATACTAACTAACAAAATATCGGATGCGCTCGATGTTTTAATTAGCTAGTATACCGAGATTCGTATAATTATCTCAGAGTAATGACAGTGTTACTGTCGTTACCTTGGACTAATTATGCGGGTTGCCACATGCTTGCACAGCATGCGCGGGCCTGATTTTGGATCAGGCATATAAGTTTACCCCAACTTGCATTTGCAATCACGTAGGATATGCATACTGTAATATGTATTGCAATAACAAGGTATGGATTACAGAACTAAAAGAATTAGAAAAAAAAAGGTTTGAGATGACATTCTCGAGTGCTAGCTTCACATATAGGACAAGAACACAGGGTTCAAGAAATTTTGAGATTGCTGATAGGGTGGGCTTATTGAATAGTTTCCCCTCAATATACGGTATTATGTGTACACTGGAGGTAATCTTTGTGCAACAGAAAGCAAGATGTAACAGCATGTTCTACTGTTGAAGTAGAATTATGAGCTATGCCAGAGGGTGCAGATTGTGCCTGTTTTTCATCAGCATTGGTGCCTCATTACAATATCAACTATGATGTCGCTGGTGATTTGTTCAGTGTAATCGTACAGAACATGTGGAGGATGACACACCATCAAGGAGAAACTGGAGAGAAGTGAGGTATGTATACCTCATGTAAGATCATCTTGCTGATATTCTAGGGGATTAAATACTAAGAATTTTGCTAGCACATACAAAAGGGGTCTAGTTAGGCAATGTTTTAATGAGTTCCCCATATGTTCTTTGTTTCCAAGACCTTTGTTCAAAAATCAACCCCGAATAGTCAAAATATCAAGAACATATCAGTGATTGTACCATTGGGCACAATTTAGCTTGGTTGACTATTTTATTTATAAACAAAATCACTGCTCACTGTTCACATCATTGTTTTGTTTAGCAACTCAACAGATAGTGTGACAAAAACAAGAAGCAATTTACATTGATGAGTACTCAAAAAGAAATAATTATGCAAATTACAGGGAAAAACTTCAAGTTGATGCTTGCTACTGAAATTTTCACCATATATACAACCTACAACTTTAAACTCTGTTATTGAGATGACCGTTTACAACATACTAAATGTATAAACTAAAGAGGTTAGATAACTTACACTCCAAGTAGAAAGGGCCAAACTTCAGCCCTGATGCCTGGTTCAATTCCCTGGAGAGAGTGATAGCAATAATTATTGTTTGAAATGGACTAAGATGAACAACGTTTCATTGCAGCAGAAATGCGTGTAGCTAATAATCGCATATGTATGCCAGTCAAGACCTGGATAGTAAAAGACTCACCCCACTGCGAACTTTCTTTAGAAATTTTTTTCCTCCATCGCGAAGCTTCCCATTTGCTGAAAATAGATGGTTCCAGTGTCGACAAGAAAGTGCTCGTTTTCTTATCCTTCGAGACCATGGAGATTTGATTCCACCTCTGGAAAAAGATAAAATGCCAAATATATAAAATGTGGTAACAATAAATCACATTTGGGTGATGACTTAATGTTCAGCATTATTGCAGCTTAGCAAAACAACAATCTTTCCTTCTACAGACAACTATTATTAGAGGCAATTTAGTGTTATCCTTAGGAGTTAAAATGTACTACTTTATGGGTTGCCACAAATATTAACCTGCAGACATCTTGTAATCTAACCTCTCCACAAAACACTAAAACAAAAGCTCAAGACCCCTAATTCATGACATCAACAAACAACTAATCCATATCATGAAATGAACTAATCCATGAAACGGTTTTGCGAGACATGATTTTGAACTCCACCGCTGCCACTAAACGAGATCAAAACACCCTAAATTGATACCCAAACGATTTAAAGATGAGTCATTTCTACACTAAGTTGATCAAAGAACCGATCGACATTTCACAGAACTAGCACAATACGGTGAGATGTATCTTCCTTCCTACTACTATGTAGTGT
This sequence comes from Otatea glauca, assembly GCA_036346275.1. NCBI lineage: Eukaryota > Viridiplantae > Streptophyta > Magnoliopsida > Poales > Poaceae > Otatea > Otatea glauca. Next base: position 46,165,761 of record CM070726.1, on the reverse strand, counting down.
GAACTGTTAAGTAAGACTTATCTAGATCAAAGCGTATAAATAAACACCTAGCTCTGAGCACTTAAAACAAAAACAAAAAAAAGGGTAACTTTTTTTAGTCTACCGCGCCGAATATAGCAATACTAACACCGACGAGACCACCAATTCCATCAAAGCACACAAAAGAAGCATAGTTTTGAGCAAGATAACTCGAACAATTAGCTAAAACGACCAAAGCTATGATACAAAAATCCCCCATTTAAGCTACTCCGTTTCTGTAGCAATCAGAATTCGGAACGGGACAACTCACCGGTCCGAGTGCGGTGAGGACGACGCCTGCGTGGGCGAGGAGGAAGCTTCCGCCACTAACGCCGAAGCGGCCGCGGCCGAATTCCCCGACGCCGCCAGAGAGGAGGAAGACGATGACGAGGAGGCGACGAGGAGAAGGGACCGGAGGTGGATCCACGACGACGGCTGCGGCGAGGACGGCGCCCTCGGCGACGACGCCGACGAAGACGAGGTGCTGGATCGCCGCAGAGCCTTCATCCCCGCCCTCCTGCCCCGCCTCCAGCCACCAAACACTTTTAATCAGCAGCACCAGGCTCACTCAACTGCTCCCGCCTCAGGGCGGAGAGCGCTTCTCCATCCACGCTGCCGGACGCCTGGGGGGGCGGCGTGGGGGCGGGGACACTGGCGGATGTGGAGTACTGCGCGTCGATTGGTGATTTGGTTCAGTCCGCAGACCAGAGAGAAAAGGGAGTTAAAAATGGTTGGTGCGGTGGGTGCCGGTTTTAAACAGTCCGATACAGACACTGCCATGTGGGGGAAGAACCTGTGGGCCCGCAGGTCAGTGTGGCCGCACAGCCGCAGTACTCCTATCGTCTGGATGGACTCTGGAGTCTGGACTCTGGACCAACCACTCAAGCATTTGTCTTTTTTTGTTCTTTTTTTCCAATGGAAAATTGGGTCTATCAATTGTGAAATTTATAGTCCTCGTTTTTTGTTTATGATTTACCTTTTTGGGCTTTTTAATGAGATTTGGTTTGGTATCTCTTTTTTAAAAATAAAGATTTGGTTTGGTATCTGTCTGTTTCTTGTTTATGAGTTATGTCTGTGGCAAGTCTCTTTCTCGACAGTGTAGGATATTTGCTATTGCTATCTCTCTCTATTTCGTTTAAACATTGATAATTACGATCGCATACATATAATTTGGACATGTTTCCCTTTAGGTGAAGCATATTGTCGAAGGTCAAAATTATCAATAGTCAATGCATCAGGTTCCTTACTCGTAAAAAAGAAAAAGAGAAAAGAATATATATATAGGCAACATATCTATTAAAAATCCTCTTTACTGTGAAAACTTCGTGAAACCTATATGTACAAGCTTTCAAAAATTCTCAAAAAAATACCATACGTAGGGAAGGTGAGTTTATACAATTCTGCAAAATTTGAAAACCAAACTCGATCGTATTTGAAAGATATGAAAAGACAAACAGTGAGATGAATAGTGCTAAACAGTAAAAATCACTATTTAAATTGGATTTGTCTTTTTCATATCTTTCAAATACGATTGAGTTTGGTTTTTAAATTTTGCAGAATTGTAGAACCTCACCTCCCCTATGTATGGTCATTTTTTGAGAATTTTGAAAATTTTATATACGTGGGTTTCATAGAATTTTCACAATAAAAAAAGGTTTTTACTGTATATGTTTTCGTGTATATATATATATATATATATATATATATATATTGTGCTATGAACACTACCAAAGGTTGCCGTTCAGCCTCAAGACGAGGCTGTCTTGGACCAACTTTTTGAACTGCCCTGTTTGAGATATATATATATATATATATATATATATATATATATTGCTACGAACACGGCCAAAGGTTGCCGTTCAGCCTCAAGACGAGGCTGTCTTGGACCCACTTTTTGAACGGCCCTGTTCCGTTCTCCAACCAACGCAGTCATCGAAAAATGCAGAAATGCTGGACCGAATGCAAATTGATTTATATTAAAAACTCATAAAGCCATTAATGCCATAATAGTACTAGTAATGTCATCTTGATCTGCTTGATTCTGTTGCCATAAGTACGTGCATGCATGCACTAGAACATTGCATAGCACCGTGATTTGGTTAATTGGCTTGGGCCTCAACATAACCGAACTCTATAATTTGGTGGACGAAATTTGAAACTACACCTAAGAAGTTTTTGGCTATACATATAATCCCTATTGGACAAGAGAAATCTACTATCAATAAAAAGAGGTAAAAGAGTTGATATTTACTATATCTGGTGTTCATCTATTGTGATTATTTTTCACATATTCTTAATTGGCATTGTGAGTTATCTACGGTGATCTCCATTATTTAACATGTTATCAGCACGGAGCTCTCAAAGGCCAAACGGTTTGTCACCAATCCTCATGCTATGACTTTAATTATGCGAATTGATTACTCTAGTTCCCTATATTAGATTGATTTAATCTCTAGGCATAATAATTGAATTAGGTTTTTAGATCTATTTACTGTAAAATTGAATTATTGTTCATGGCTTGGCCATGCACGCTTGCGCTCGCAATCGCTACCATAGGAGTCGTGCGCTCGCAATCGCCGCCTTGCAGGACCGTCGATCCACACACAGTATGTGCCCACACCAGCCACCGCATGTGCTGTCGTTGTCGGTAGCTTGACATTGTGCCATCCCAGTCCCTGAAAGGCACCGTCGTGGTCCCGCCGAAGCACCACCGCCGTGGCGCCGTCGCCAAACCTTGTGGCTAGGGTTTGTAAACCCTAGCCAAACGATCGTTCATGGGCTTTAGCTGACCTCATTAGCCGTCGCGGCCCATGCACGAGAAACGCCCATATTTGGCCGCCCGTTAGACTTGTGCAAAAGAGAAAAATAAAAGGCTAATGGAAATGTACGGTTTAAGCCCCTGAAGTTTGGTTATTTTTCATTAAACTTGCGATTTAGGCAATTTTACATTCTGAACCAAGTTTCATGTAATCCTGATAAATAGTTAGTAAATTCTAGAAAAAATTACATTAAATAATACAAATTGAATTTTTAGTTGTATAGGGTTCCAAAAATTATTGAACCTTAGATATAGCACATATTGAAAGTTTCATATCTCTAGGTTTATTTTTCTAGCACAATTCTATATTTATATATATGCCGAATTTATTTATTTTGTTATTTTGGTAATTCTAAAAATTGCTCGATAATTAGTAGACAATTATGAAAAATGCTAGGTAAATTCTAAAAAAAAATTAGATAAGTATCTGCCAAATAGATATAGACTAATCTATAATGATTCAAGAGTAAGTATGCAATATATTTTACCAGCAGTAAAATTCATTTTTGCATGAATATAACATAGGATATGTTAGACATTGCAAAGAGAGAATTTGCTGAGCTCATCCTAAATGGCATCAATTACCTGAATTGAGCAATGGACGTCAAGATTAACCTGGCAGCTTGATCTCTCGGAGCTACTATTACCCACCTAAAACTAGCGCCTCTTGCTCTTCTTGAAGCTGCCAAATATGCGGCTCTGCACTTTTTAAGATACCATCTCCATGAGAACCTAAAGGTTTGAGTATTTGATGCAGGAGGAACCGTTGGCACTATTAAATTCCCTGAAGGACTGCTATAACCAACAAAGATCCACTCTACTGTCAGAAGCACAACACGAATAGACCATCCTACACTTTCAGGACTATAAAACCATGGAATCATACAACTCTAACATACACAAGCTTATCACTAAACTATGTTTCTATAACTAGAAAATTACAGATGTTGAAATGATAGACAAGACATTGTGTACATTCTACCCCAACGTAAGGATATTACAGGAACATTACCGTCATGCCAAGTACCAGAAGTACTTTGAGTTTATATACACTTTGCTAGAAGCATAGAAGCATAATGAATTCCTGATGAAGGTATTGAAAAATTTTAATATGGATAAATCTCATCCTTTGAAGACCCTATGGTAGGAAGTCATAGGACCTGAAGTTCCATATTTAAGCGCTATAGGGGCACTTATGTATTTTGTGAATTGCACCAGGTCTGATATTGCATTCACAAAAAATTTACTAGCTAGACACAGTACAGCTCCAACCATAAAGAATTAGACTGGTGTCAAGAGTTTACTCATATACCTCTAAGGTACATAAGATATTACCTTATTTTACCAAAAGGACCAAGACTCGACTATGGTGGGATATACGAATACTGACTATCTATCTGATCTCCCACAGTGCCAAATCTCAGATTGGGTTTATGTCTCTACGGTGGTACAACTATTTCTTGACGGTCTTTTAAGTAGATATTGGTAACTACTTCTACCAACCACTCAGAGATAATAGCATTATATGAAGCCTCATGTGAATATGTTTATTTAAGACGTGTGATTAGTCATATCTAGAAGTCATGTGACCTTAACACCTTCGATACCTCCACAATTATCTATGAAGATAATGCTGCTTGTGTTACACAAATACAAATAGGTTATGTAAAGAGCAATATCACGAAGCATATTGCCTATAAAATTTTCTATCCTCACAAACTTGAAAAAAACAGTGAAATAAAGATTCTACAATCTAAGTCATATGAAAATCTAGCTTATTTATTTACTAAGTCTTTGCTAATATATAGTGTGTAAAGATATGTTCATAGCATTGGAATAAGGTGATTTAGAGATATACAAAGTTCAGGGGGAGTAAATCCCTGAACTATAACCCTTAGTGCGATCCTGAAGATACCACGCTAATCTAGAAGATTAAAAGTTGCACTTTTTTCCCCTGTAGTGAGTTTTTCTGAAGTTTTCTCACATGAGGGTTTTTAATGAGGCAACAAGTATGGTACTGACGAATACTAATAACAGGGGTACCTCAACGGCCCGAAGCGACGAGCCAGCGGCCTCAAGCATATCTCCATTAACAGCGCGCCCGCCCGCCACCGACCGAATCGCCTGCGAGACCACACAAGACATCCGCTCCCGACCGGCCAGGGGAAGCGAATCCGACCGGACAGCGCTCCGACCCCTTGGCGGGCGGGATCTCCGACTCCGGACCGGACAGCGCTCCCGACCCCCTTGGCGGGGCGGGATCTCCCGACTTTGACCGAACCAAGGTGACAGACGCCGAGGGCCGCGTGTCGGGGCCCTCATCAGCCTACCGCCACGTACCCCGCGAACAAGGTCAATCGAAGTGACTATACAAGGCGGTGGCTCCTTCCTAGAAGGTTTGGTGATCTGAAGTCAAAGCTTCCACCCATCAACGGCCGCAGTCAAGATTTAACGCACGCTCCCTCCCGAGGCAGCGCCAACGTCACACACCGCAACGTCAGCATTCGTAAGGATCACAGAGGGCAAGTACGCTATTTCCCGGGGAATACCTAACCTCCCTGACCACCAAGGCTACCGACCCAGCATGGGCAAGACGTGTGGCGACCGATCCACGTGACGAAGGACCGAGCTCCTAGCATAGGTCGCCTCGCCTTCCCCGACTCTCGATGTAACCTGCCCCTTCCTTCTGTTTAAAAGGAGGCAGGACTAACGATTCTAGAGGGACGAACACATGAGAACACGAGGAGATTAGGTAATTTAGCGCCCTCATCTGTAAAACGTTGTGCAAAGCAATACAATACCGCCATCCGAACTGGAGTAGGGACTTTCAGCCCGAACCAGTATACATCTTGGACTCTCGAGTCTAACCATTCAGGGAGTGGAACGCGCGACCCCTTAGACTTACAAATTTACTTGCCGGCGCTCGAAAACGCCGACAGGTACAATATGCGGATGCAATATACTATTTATCTATACCTTTTTTCACTGAGTTTTTTAATGGAGTTTTTTATGAGACATGCATGATGCAGTTATAGTATCAAGGATAACCGACTAGAGGGGGTGAATAGGAGGTTTCTAAATTTTTCTATTCTAATTTGCAATTAAATAAATCACTAAGCTATAGAAGCAATAATTGCAAATTTACAACTATAATCTCTAGAGATCACCAAACACTTTAGCAATTCAAGTAGAACAATAAATAAATCTAAGCACAAATAATCTACTCAATTTTGCTAGAATCGAAATTAGGCACAAGAATGATAAAAGCAAATCACAAAAGAATGAGAGACAAAAAATTTATCCCGTGGTCTCGGAGATTTGCCGGTCTCCCCTAATCTACATTGAGGTGACTTGAATTACTTCAAGCCGGCTCCACCCGCTTGAGCCTTCCTCGATCACTCGTAGTAGCTCTTCACCACTCCGGTTAGGCGAGCTCCTTGCCTTCACAATCGATCGGGCCTTCTCACAAGCTTCTTTGAGAAGATCACCGATGCCACACGCCTTCAAGCCGTCTAGGAGGCGGTAACCTCCAAGAGAATAGAATAATGACGCTTGCTTGAGGTTGAATCAAGTGCCTAAATGGCTCAAATATATATGCAACACTTGAATACTTCTTACTCACTCAAAATGAGAATTAAATGCACTAGTGAGTAGAAAGAACTTGTTAGAGCTCAATATATGTTCAATGAGTCACCAAGAGCTTCTATTGTGCAGGTGTGGGGGTATTTATAACCCCCACCAACTATTCCAACCGTTGAAGGAAAGATCTTGAAAAAATTAGGAATTCCGGTACTACCGACGTACAAAGTCCGGTAGTATCGCCCATACCCCAACGGTCAGATTTGAACATTTAATGCGGTGGGAAAGAGCCGTTGGAGGTGGTCCGGTACTACCGCTACACAAAGTGCGGTAGTACCGATTTCTCTGAAGAGGTTTACTCAAAAACAGCTCGTTCTGGAAAAAGGGTACCGCCATATAAAACCCGGTAATATCGTGATTTCGGTACTACCGGAATTTAGCCTGCGGTAGCACCGCCCTGGAGCAAAAGCTCAAAACCCCTTTTTCTGGAAAAAATACTACCGGTCATCAGATGGTACTTTCGCACATGCGGTAGTACCGTAGTTTTAACACCGGTAGTTCCGGCTTTAAAATCCATGAAAAAAATCAGAAAGGGACTTCTTTGGAAAATGAGTACCGCAGCAAAAAACATAGTAGTACCAGAGTTCCGGTACTACCAGACTTTGTCCTACGGTAGTACCGACAATGAAAAACAAGAATTAAGCAAATGAGTTCTTCTCTGTAAATTAAGTACCGCAGTACAAGCTGCGGTACTACCGCCCTTGCGGTACTACCGTGAAAACACTTGCGGTAGTACCGATTTCCCTAAGAAGGGCTGATTTTTGAAACACATGTTTTGATGCAAGTGTAGATGATTTAGCTTACATATAAATGATAGCCATATGACACTTTAATCACAATCAAACTACTAGTCATTATTCCCTCTTTATAGTACGGCATCTATCCTATAAACCTGATCTTTTTACTCCTTGCTCCAAGATCGGTAAAACAAAGTAAAATCTTCTTAAAACACATTTACCTTAATTTTGAACTTTTGGTTCTTTTAGTAAACATTCTTTTCTCAGATGAACTTCAAACTTTCTCAAGATGCCATGGTGAGGATTAACCTATTCTTACAAACTTAAGAGAAATTGTTAGTACTTTAACACAATTGTCATTAATTACCAAAACTTTAATTAAAATATGGGCCTAGATGCTTCAGCAGTATTCGCCTAAGGGGGGTATTAAGATATAACTAAACTCTATGGTTTAGTTGACGAATTCCGAAACTATAGCACCTATTGTACCGGAGAAATCTACAAATGATAAAAAGAGAGAAAATAGTTGATATTCCCTATATCCGGTGTTCATCAATTACAATTATTTCTTTGGGTACTCTTGATTGATATTATATTTGATCAGGGCAATATCTATTATTATTTAACAGTGTTGTAAAACGAAATCGTTCGCCTTGATCAACCATGGTGCATCAATAGAATAGCAAGCGAGCACATATAATGTAGGGAGGAATTCTGTTATATCTCTTTATTAGATCAATTCTCTTGTATAAGGGGTGCCAAATATATAGTAGAAGGCAGTAAAAGATAGTTTCGAATTCATCTATATATAGATAGAGTCTAACCAAATATAAACTCAAATCGATCCATATCTTAGCAATCAGGACCAGGGATACAAAATTCGCTGAATTTTGCCGAAATTTTGGATTTCGGGCCACCACGAAATCCAAACTATCGGCTGGATAAAAAAATTGAAATTGCTACGGTTAATCGAGATTTCGTTTTTTGGCAAAAATTTACCGAAATGTCATGATTTTTAGCCGGTTTTCAAACTTTTAAGGCTGGAATTGACCAAATTTGGCCCAATAACCCTTAAGAAAGTCATCTTCTATGAAACTTTGTTGAAAAACCGAATTTTTGAGACACTTTAAAATTTTGGTAGAAAAACTATCATATTTTTATAAAGTTTTACAAGCTTGATAATGATCTTAAAAATTTATGGTACTATATTTATTAGTGTAGGATCATACATAAAAATTTTAAAAATAATTTAACTTCATTTCTTATCTTTAAAAATCAAAAGCTGAATGAACTTAATTGGGATAGTAACCTCTTCAGAATTTTATAAATTTTCTCGAGTGTGATTAGGAGCTAAAATTTTTATGAGAGATTAACAATTGCCTCATTACCATTCTATAAAATTTCAAAAAATTTCAAATTTTTTTGTTTGGTGAATCAAATCTATGTAAGCATTGAACTTTATTTGTTATATTATATTTCAAAAATAAAAAAGAGAAAGAACATAAATGGTACTGTGCATTGTAACAATTTTATAAATTCACTGGAGTGTGATGATGATTCAAAATTTTTATGATATCTTAAGCATTTCCTTATCAGACTTATGTAAATTTTTAAAAAAATTTAAATCTTTTTTATTGCTAAAGCAAATATATATATTGATCATGAGGCTTTTATCAAGGCGTAGCACTGTGAGAATTTTTAAAAATTATTTAAGTATGATCATAAACTAAAAATTTTATAGAACAATTAATGTTACATCAATATCATTAAAAAAAATTCAAAATTTTCTAACATGGTTCGGACCATTTTTCATTTTGTTCAAATTTGCCGGTAAGCCTTTTAACTGGACAGTAGCACTGTTCGAATTTTTAAAAATTCATGAATCATGATTATAATATGAAAATTTTATGAGAACATTATTAATACATCATAACCATTTATAAAAACTTTCAAAATTTTCTAACGTGGTTTAAACCATTTTTCATTCAGTTCAAACTTGTCGGTCAGCGTTTTATCAGGATAGTAGCAATCTTCGAATTTTTAAAAATTCCTCAGACTTGATAATCATCTGAAATTTTTATGGGAACATCAATGATGTGTCAGGAACCTCAAAAAAAATTCAAATTTTTCGACATCGTTTGAAACATTTTTTGTTCAGTTGAAATTTACCGAAATTTTGGCAATTTCGCCCGAAATTCGGTCCAAAAAATCCGGATTTGAATTTTGGTTTTTGAATTTCGTCAGAAATAAAAAGATTTCACCAAAATTTTGAATTTCGGTCATAGACGAAATTTTATCCAAAACTTAATTTGAATGACCAACCCATCCGATCTCCTTTTCTTTTCGCCAACACATGCCACGTCTCCCCGGCAGAATGTGGCCTACTCGGATTCTTCTGAGCACCAAAGCAGAGTCAAAAGTGGTGCATTGGAGAATGGAGATGTCCTTTTCGCGATTAAAAACCACTCTATTTTTGCGTCGCATAGGTCGCATCTGTCAAGAACACAGTACTATTCTCTCAGTCTCTTTAACTTTAAGCGATTCCAGAATCCAGATACCACCAGTTCGTTACCTCGAACGCTTCGGCCGTTTTGGCAAGAGAAAGTCATAAAGCAGAGCACCGGGCAGAAATGCCAAGATCCCAACGAACGACGACGGCGTCGGCGACACGGCCGCATGCGTGGGCCAGTGTGTTCCCCAGGGCAGAGACCGCGATGCAATTTTATACGAGCAGAAGGCTCGGCTCGTCGCCGAAGAGAGAGGGCCAAGCCTGCAGCATCATGCGAATCATGAGCCGCAGGAGCAAATGCATTCAGAAATTGGGCCATGTTCTTCTCCTCCATGTTCATGTGACCTCTAGGAAGAGTCGCATGAACTTTAGACCTGAGAAGTTAATAAGGTTCTCACATAGATTATCCTGCGCAAATTGGTGCAGTGGAGCGGGACCTCAATGCCTCATGTGCCTCTGCTTAGATTTGTTGCTGAATGCCTAACCTTCAGGCTGTGGAGATTTAGGACCTGCAGCTTTGTTGCTGAACCTACAGAATAGAGCCTTTTACAATACACTAAATTCAATATAAACTGTTTATTCATTTTAATTCAATAGATCTGATTAGTTAGTATCTATTTATATTTTCTCTAGCAGTAGAGTAGGAGAAATATCCTTAACCAATCAATAGTTAGATCTGATCTCTACTATCTACTATATATTACCAATATAATACACTGTAAAATTTCGTATAGAATAACCAGAGACATTTCAACAGCCAACAGGCAATTACTCGTGGTCATGTATTGCTGATGCAGCAGATAAGTTCAGAAGCCATATATGCCATTAGGTTTTGCATGATCTGAAGCAGCCTGCGGGTGTTTGACATGCAGAAATGGCAGATACAGCTGTCTCAGGTACCATGGCACCTATCAGTAATTCTTCAGTGTCTCATAAATGTTACCGCAGACACATCTTGTGCTCACACAATACCTGATGCATTTCTGAGCTAGGCAACGAGACAATACCTGATCCACACAAAAACTTGGCAAGGAAACGCATAGAGCAATTGCTGAGGTCAAACGATGGCAGGAATTTCATACTCCCTCCACTCATATATCGTTATCGTTTTAGATATAAGTATAGTTAAATTTCAAAATTTTGACTATCAATATCTTTTTAAATATTTAAATTAAATACATGACAATCATATATGTAGATTTGTATCGACACGTACTTTCATAATATTTTAATTTTATTGGATTTTATAAATATATTATAATAAAAAGTAGTGGTTAAAGCTGTGATTTTATAAATATATTATATCCAAAACGACAATTATTTGTGACCAAAGAGGGAGTATGTTTCAAGCATGCCTCTACTGCACACCTAGTATCTTAGTATGGAACTCGTCATCCCAGTGATTTCACCAAATGCAAATAGTAAATGAATACTTCACAATAAGGATTTTTGTTTAAATGCATGATTTTTCAAGTTATACAATTTGTTAAAAATTACACTTCGAAATTTTTAGTTCAACCTGAATGAATTGTAACTGCAGTTGAAAAGTTGAGAAGCAAAAATATATTTTACCGGCCTACCGGGAGAATTGTATTAAGGAAATATTCCGTAATGCTGAACATGAATAACAGTGGTAAAAAAACAGCCGCCCTCCAACATTCCAGACATATAATTGCAATGTCATGTGTAAAGGGACGGGATCCCTGCAGTCCCGTGGGACTGCTTAATCCGATTAAACGGTCTCGATCTTCGGAGGATACTATATGAAAACACTGTACCAATTTGTTTTACTGTACCAACGCGTTGTTCACTGATCTGGAGCATTCAGTGCCTCCACTGGACAGTCCTTGCCTACAGGACTGCTTAAGTTGCCCTGTATGGACTGCAGAGGAACCCGTTCTGTGCAAAGATACACAGGGAATCGCAAAACAGTATCATTGAACAAAGGTACCGTAGTCTGAATGATGTGAAAATAGATTAACAGATCTGCAGCTTATTAAATGAGTAGCAAGGAAATAGTACATAATATCAAATACTATATAACATTTACAAGCACTGATCTAAATATCTGCAGAATAAATATACCATAAACTGGCAATTAATTGACTGAAACTGGAGTCTGATACTCTGATACACATTTACGCTGCACAATATACTATAAAAAAACAGCTCAAATTTTCCAGAGGATTAGTGCAAGTATGAATCTAATTGAAACTTCAGATGAAAGATTCGAACTTCTATAACAGTGGGCTTCAAATGCTTGATAACATTGACACTGCTGGCTTGTCAGTGAACCAAGTGAACTCTCCGTCTTGCAGCGAAACCATTTCAACCGGTAGCAAATCTGACGAGCTTTGCTTGTCGGAAAGCGCTTTATGTACTGCACCAGCTTTCCCAGCACCAGTGACCACAAGTGCAATATGTGCGGACGAATTGACCACCGGTAAAGTAAATGTTATTCTCTCGGGTGGTGGCTTTGGAGAATCCTTGATAAAGCTGACCCACTTCTGGTTTTCGTTGACAATTGGGTGACCAGGGAAGAGGGAGGCAACATGCCCATCAGGGCCCATCCCTAGAAGCGTAAGATCAAACTTGGGGAACCCAGTTACTGGTGATATTGCTATCACCCCGTTCTTAGCAAGTTGCTTTAAGCGAGTTTCATAGTCATCCGCAGCCCCCTCAGCTGACAGTGCATCATTTATGCCGTAAACTTGGCTAGCAGGAATCGGCACCTATATTGTTGAAAGACATATAGATAAATACTTCTTAGCGCAATTATGTTGACAGAGAACAGAGGTTGCCAATATATGGCGAGAATGAACCATCTAAGTCTGAGAATACAGATATGATTAATGAACTTCTACAGACAAATATGTTACACATGTAGATGAGTTCAAGTTGAATTTGACCAGGCACATATGAGGAGTGGGAGTTGTAATATATAGGGTAGACTGCATACACATTCTTTCTCGGAGAGACCAATCAAAATTCCAGAAAGATCAACTCAGTGTCTCTGAATTGATAATAATGTGTGCCACTGAAGTTAGTAAACCTATTGCACATTTTTCACAACTATTAACCACACATGTGTCAAAATCCCAATATCGACAAGGGCCATAAAGAATTACATAATCTAAGTCCAACAAAACATGCAGAGCAGTATATAATCTACACACAATTTCCACATTGCCATTTTCCACCGTTCAAAGGATCATCACGATCCCATTTCTGCATTGTATCATATCCATCGGAACAATAAAATCCCAACCTCCAACCACCGAACAAGTCATCAAATTAAAGAAATCAACTACATATGTGAGTACCTTTGAGAGCAACCCATCCATGCCGAGCTTGTAGTTGCTATCCGCGTGGTCCTTCGGCACCACCCTCTCATCCACCCAGAACACGTGCCATTTGCTCCAGTCCACCGCCTCCAGGTACGGCGGCTCCGCCAATTTCCTGCGAAACCCAACTGTAAAACCTCTACACGATCCAAAACCCTACGAGAACCAAGAAAGATGCGATCTTGAGTAGGTCCAAGAACCTGAGGGCCTTGATGATAGAGCCGCCGGAGAGCACGACGGTGAAGGCGCCCCTCTCGGCGGCGAACTTTCCCGACAGCTCCGCCGTGTACTCGGCAAGCGAAGCCGCTAGGTTCACCTCGGCATCGAAGATGAGCAACTTCTTCCTGGACGCCGCCTCACCGGCGGCGGCGGGCGAGGCCATGGTGGAGACCGGGTCAAGGGGAGAGTGGGAGGGGGCGGAGGATGATAAGAGTTTGGAGGGAATAGATCGACGGAGGCTCGCAAGGACCTTGGATGCCGGCGACGATCGGCGGCGGTTGACGGAAGAGAGGGAGGTCGAGGCGGTTGCGGCGATGGAGGAGACGGCGGAGATGGACATGGTGTTGAGGGCGGCGTGGAAAGGGAGAGGGTTTGTGGGTTTGGTGGTAATAGGGACGGGTGGGTTGGGAGATGTGGGCTACTTTATACCCGTTCAGATCTCGATGGACGGCTAGATCGCGCCGGCCTGCTTCCGTCTGCCGCTTTCGATATGGACACGTGCCTCTGGTGCTGTGGTCTCGTTACTCTCTCGTATGCGAAGAGAGATCAGAGCACAACTGCACTTTACCACCTGCCAATATGAAAATATTCAGACTTAAAACAAAGAAAATTTAGCGCTAATCGAGCGGAATCCACAACCAATTCAAATGGCAATGACCAACGAGTATAATATAGAGGATAGAGCTAATCAGTGATCAATGTTGTAGGTAATGGCAAGCAAATGTTCTTATATCATGTGTGCACAATGGTAGAACGTATATATAAATACTGATGACGTATACCGTACAAAAGAAAAATATCTAAGCTGAAAAATGTTACCTATACATGCGCCAGATAACAAAGATATTCAGCACAATCCCATGACCATGAACCAAATAAGTCCTTGGTCATTTACAGGACACAATCTATCTAATAGATTATACAGCTCGACCTCTCATATTCAAATCTCCTACACATAAAATTAATTCAACGAGGTGCCAACAGAATGCTCAGGAATTATAAGTGTCTTATAAATCGGAAGCCAATGACTTATTTTATGAACATACGGTTTAAGAAAACTCCACCTAGCTGACAAGTTGGTCCCACATGCAGCGCTGGTGGATGAGCGGCGTTGTTCTTGTTGTCAACTTGCCGAGACGGACGGTCTGGCAATATAAAGTGGTGTTGCAGATGGGATTGGCATATCAGCTCAGGTAGGAATTGGTTAATGGGGGGTTTTTGAAGCCATATGGCCATAAAAACCAAGGTTTATGTCTTTCAAGCTATAAATCCCAGGGTTTATGGCTTTTTGAAAGGCATTCCTGTGAGAATTGAAACTGTTTCACATGAAATTCTTGAAAATTTCCAAACAGGGTCTAAAACATAAAAGACCATATTCATGAGGTCAGCAAGCACAAGACTAGCCCAGTGCAAGTGTGCAACCCAATGTAGGCACGGCCCATGAACACTCCTGCCAAGTGCAACCAACAAAGCCTACCAACCGATCGCCACACTGGGCCGCACAAGCTAGCTAGGTTGGTCGTGACTCGTGGAATTTTTTTTTCTTTAATATTTATTTTTATTCTTTTTTTCAAAACTATGCGTCCAAAAAAAAATGACAAAAATGCCCCCGTCGCTCAGTGTATGGGCGATCGCCCATACACTCGCGATCGGTCCTCTGCCGTCGGCCTTGAACAGCGCCACAGGGATCCCGTCGCTCGAGACAGGCGCCAGCAAGCAGCCTTTTTTTTAGTTTTGTTTTGTAATTACTATATGCTTTTAATATAAACCCGTAACTTTTGCTAGGAGTGTCCAAATTAAATGAAACTTGTTTCTAAATTTAAATTTTGGAATGAAGAATTAGAGTGTAAAATAAAAATCCATGTGTTGTTTGCAGAATTTTTTTATTTGAGTTCGAATGGTAGGCTCTAATCTGTGGATTGTGAAGGAATTATAATGTGTGTTGATCCATAATTCATGAAATAAATAGAATAAGTTACTACAACCTTATGCACTTCATTTTGCAAAAATATCTAAATATGATTGCATTTTGAATAAAAGATGGCTAGTTTAAACCCTTTATAACATTCATTGTTCGAAAGGTTAGAATAATGTTCGAACGACCTCAAAACTTGACAGAACCAGCTTTTGTTGCATTCTTGGGCTTGCATAGGTTACAATTATGTAAAAATATTTAGATGTCACTTTAGGTGCACTATTTTATTGTTGTCCGAACATGCAATCGGTAGAAACATCAAAATGGCCGTATCTTTCGCAAACGATGGTAAAACTCGATGAAATCAAATCGATTTAACTTAAAATGCTATAACCTATCTCGATGGAGAAAAATAACATCATTTGGGACAACTGGAGCAAGAGGACATATACGAGCCCTCCGGACGTGAGCATACTCTTGAAGGTTGGGCCGCACTGCTTATTACGACTTAAAACTAAAACGAGTACCACGAACAAAGAAAACCAAAGTTAACACTGGACGCCTATTGAGTGCTTCGAGGCCACTTCCATTCGCCCATGCCTCGGCTGGCTTCTCCGCACGTCGCGCCTCTCTCGCTTTCTCTCTCTCTCGGCCTCCTTCTCCTCCGCTTCCTTCCTACATGCCTCCTCGCGTGCGGCATCGCGTTGTTCTTGAAACCGCCGCGTGAACTCATCCTTTGGTTGGCTTGGTCAAGAAGCCGTTGGTCCTCGAGTTGATCTCCGTATCAAACCATCGCTCAAATTCACACAAATGGCGGAGGTGATCGCATGAAACGTAAATTAGCAAAGTTTCATTCACAAATATTATGTAACCCCGCACGATTGTTACCATACGGCGATCCTTGAGCTCTTCTCCCGCGGATCGAAGGGCGAAGGCGGCACTTCCAATACCTCCTCTTCCAAGTTGAAATTTCCCAAGAGCGGACAAGCTCGCAAAGATCTCCGCACATACACATGGGTGCTACTGACCCACGAGGTAGGAAGAGATCTTGGTACGCTAAATTCGCGGCATGCACTTGCTTCTTCCTTTGCCTTCCCTTACCCTTTGCACTTGCACGCCTCGGCATTTTCGATTGATGCTCACCTCTATTCTTTCTCCCGCTATTCTTTGCAAGACCGCTTGTGAGAACGAATGTTATAAAGGGCAGATATCGCCCGGGTATGGAGCGATCGCCTCATATTTGGGCGATCGCCCCATGTAAGGGCGATCGCCTCACATTAGGGCGATCGCCCCTACTATAGGCGATAGGTGTACCGAAACGTTGGTGTGTTGTCACGTCGTGTGGCATAGGCAAGCAATGCATAAATGATTTGAACAATTTATAGTGATAACGCTGTCATTTTACTAACTCGGGGAGTTATACAATGTGCTGCTGAACGTAAAGCCATTACAAAAATACATCCGTACAACAAGTCAATCACGGCCACGCTTCCTAATCTGGCCCGTGGGGTAGGTGAGTGGCGACGGCGGACGGACGTCCCTCCTAGGCCGACCGCGCGCAAGCAGCGAGAGTAGTCGCGCGCGCGCGAGGCTAAAATCTGTGGCGGCGCACCGAGAGCCGAGAGGGTCGAGGTAGTCGGTCGAAAGGTACTCCTCCGTGTCGAACTCGTCGCCGAAAGGCTCGCCGAAACCACCCGGGTCCTGGCTGGGCGCGGACGACGAGGAGCTCGCAGACCATCGCCCCATCGCCGCCGCATGGGAGCGAGCGAGGAACCGGCTGTGGTAGGCGAGACGCAGAAGGAGCCTCCCACCATCGCCCCCACTCGCCGCTGCGTGGGAGCGTAGCGAGGAACCGACGGGTAGGCGAGACGCGAAGGAGCCTCGTCACCACCGCCCCCGCGCGTGCGTGGGGCGTGACGGGCACCGGGGTAGGGCGAGGTGTCGGGCGGTGGACGTGGTGTCTTTGCGTCCGCGACGTCTCGCGCCCTCGGTAGGTGGCCAAGCGAGCCAACCGCCTCACCGTAGCGAGGACCCGACCCAAGCCGTCTCTCGGACTTGGCGGTGGTCACTGTATGCCCCTCTAGGCGCGTCAACATGGACACGACCTCCACCTCAATCTCCGCCAAGAGCCGAGTCCGCATGTAACGCCGATTGGTATTACGTAAGTTACATGAAAAGACGTGCCCATGTAGGTTCGATTGCGACACTTACCGAGGCGTTGTCCTCCGGGACATCTGTGAAGGGTACGTGTCCGCTACCGATGCATGCCGCGGCGACGACGGTCTTTGGTGTGTACCCCACCGAGGCGAGCGCTTGGGCGAACCACTCCATGTATCGATCGTACATGTCATGGTCGACGGCCGGTCTCGGTGACCTCTCGCCGAGCGCGGCGCCCCATCGCAGGCCCATGGGCGTGCATACGGCGCGCGAACCGAGAGCCACCGCAAAGACCCATCCGGTCATCTCGCAATGCAAAAACAGTAAGTACACACCACATTAATTTCGCAAAGATGCGGAGTAGTAGGATCGGGCAAGTACTGTGAGCGCCACACGCGACAACGTGACGTGGCGGCAAAGGAAAGGATCGAACAGCCGAATCGCCGCAAAGACTTCGGCGGGAGTACTCCTCGACACAAAGGTCAAAGACGAGCACCTACGGGTGAGCCAAAGGCCTCATCTCGCGTGCAAAGCACGGAGACCCCGTGAGGTGCTCGGGCGTGACGTCGACGCGGTGTATGGCGCCCACCACACGCCCTCTCGTGGAGGCGGTCGAACTCCCGAACGAACTCGATAGGACCTCCTCGCTGTCGGTGCGCGAACCTCCGCCGCGAGGAAATAAGAAATGGCGAAGGTTATTCAAGTGCGTTAGTGGGAAAAAATACGAGGAGCATACCGCCGTCGGACCCAGAGTAGCCCATGGTGGGCCGACCCACCGGTCGTCTCCGTAAAGCTCCTCGGTGCGGTGTCGTGTCAACAACAGCTCGCCGACGAGAAGCGCTCCCAAGACCACAACCGGAGGAGTAGGACGCAACCGACATCGTCGCGTCGTGCTCGCTGAGAGACGGCGCCGCCTGCAGACTCTCAGACGTCGCCGCAAGCACACCGAGGCCCACGACCACCGCATCACCGCTTACAAGGGGAGTTAGACGTGCTCACCGAGACGAGATTGGAACCGAGTGTGTTACCTCATCCACCGGGTGTCGGCGATGTCTTCGGGCGACTCGATCGGTGACGGTCCACCGTGTTCCCGTGGGAGGACGGAACATCACCCAACCGAACAACAACAGAGGTATGCCTCCAAGTGGCGGGCCACGCCCGCCTCCTCCGCGTCTTGGAGAAGCCGAGCCTGCAGCTGCGGCGCAGAACAAACATTATCAAGAACTTGGCGCTTCTATTTTAATTCTTAAAGAAAGAGGTACTCACCGTGAATCGGCGACCACGCTTCGTCGGTCCGTGGCGCCGGCCTCCCTGGCTGGGTGGGTAGGTCGCCGGGGTGCCGCCGCACTCGGCGAAACGCGCGGACAACTCGGCGTGCCACGTGTGAGGCGTCGTGCGGCACGCATCGCCGGACCGCGCATGGGAGGCCTAAGAGGTACGACACGCCCCGCAACGTCGGGCCATCTCTCCGCACGGAAGGTGGAATGTGTGCGTCTCCGGTCTCCACCGGCCCACGAGCGCGGCAGCAGAGACCGGTCGCATTCGAACCGCGGGACCTCCTTGCCCGCTAACGGCGCCACCGCTCCACCATCCTATAAAGAGGAAGTAAGCCACCGCCGCAACCCGCATATAGTGCAATGCGTCGTTAGAATTGCATTCACGGTGTAAATGCGTGTACGTAAAGAGTGCAAGCGTTCGCGACTACCGTGGAACCCAGCGTGGGTCGATGCGGCGTACTCGTTGGGCACCCGAGGTCGAGTGTCCCTAGCTCTCGGTTCTCCTCTGCGGAGTACCTAGACCGGTGGTCGATCGACGGTCACGCCCGGCAGACTCAGGCAAGGTCGCGCCATCGTGGCTCGTTAGAAAGCAAATACAACAAATTTGTCAGTAATTACATGTGCACACAAAATGAAATGCGAAATAACTAATTGTACCATACTCATCAAACAATACAACCGAAGTGCAGAGAGCCAAAAAAAACTCATATTACAAACATACGAAAGACAACGACATGTTCGACGAGGCACACAACGTCGAGAATTACATTATCCTCATAGCTACTAATCGTACATCAAGAATTACATGATGCGAAAAATAACTTACCAAGACATTGAAAATTACATCGATCATTACAACTTACATCACAACTTACCGGTCCATTGAAAAATACAAGATGGGAACAACATGGAAAATTACATTATCCGCGGTTGCGACGCGCCTCGGACTCGTCCATATCGTTCCGAATGCGCCTTGTCCTTCGACGTCCGACCTTCAGCTTCAACATTCGGATGTCCTGCACCCATCGATGGTCGGAGGGGGTTGTAGAACGATCCGTCCACTCGATACCGCACACCTCGTGATGCCACGTGTTGAGAACGCTCGCTTGTAGTAGTACGGGAGACGAACGGACGACGTGATTGATGCGTCTCGGCGGTCGCGGCAATGACGTGCGAGCACGGCAAGCGCAAAGCAGCGTGGTTTCTCGGCAGAGCACTCGCAATCACCGCCGAGTATGCATGATGGGAAGTCCTCTCCGGTGGCACCTCGCGACCTCGGTCACCGCGCGGCACGTGGTATCTCCGCTCCACGCCACTCTCCTGTAACCCGATGTGTCTGCGCCTTTCTTGTTTTCTTGGACATGTAGGTAGACACAATAGTTGAGTAAGACAATCGATTGTCCGACATACATGCCTTGTGGAGGTCTTGTATCGCTCAATGAAATATCTCGTGTCCCTAATAAGACACCTCAACTATACCCACCATGGAAGGCATCCGTGCCTTTCATTACCGATTGTAAATCTCCGCCAGTTCGTTGTCATGATCCCATAACGCGAGCCGCCTCGCCGTGCGTGAAGGACCATTTATCCAAAGGCTCATGTCGTATCCAATCGGTGAAACTCTTTATCTTGGTACCTACCACGCCGGATGTTCGGGGTCCATCGGAGCGCACATAAGGTCGTGGGTCCTCTCCTTGCTCATGGTACACCATCGGGTTCCTTGATGAACTAGCGGTACCTCTCTGATCCATTGATTGCTTCTTCGTTAGTTCGCCCAACGCCTTCCAAAGCGCGTCGAACTTCCTCCGTTGGTTCTGTTTGCACAGCGCTTGAACATGTTCATAAGCTCCTTGTTCTCGAATCGACGGAAAAATTGGCACCCATGTGCCTCATGCACCACCGCTCCTCGATCCGCCACTTTGTCGCTCCCACGACGGCGGACCTTGTTGCATATCCACGATCGCCTTAGCACCTCGCATGTCTGGTCATGGATGACACAAACATCGTGCCTGTCGAGAACAATCGCCACTTCACTCTTTCAAGGAACCGCATCACTCTCCGTGTTTTCCCCTCCACGAATGCCAACGCAACCGTAGAACTCGGTTGTTGGCATCCACCGCGATCGCAGATTAGAATCGCCCTTGTACTTCCCCGCGAGGAATGTGCCGCCCATGCAAAGGACCGGCGACAAGGTCTTAACGCATTTATGCATGCGCCCAGGCGAAGAATGCACGCCGCAATACCCACTTCGGTGCACGCACCACCCGCAGGAACTCCGCAAGGTCGATGGATGTACCGGGGTTCCTTTGTGCGATTGCCACGAGCAAGTGGGAATATTCTCGCTGAAGCCTCGACGCCCCGAACCGTATTTCCAGAGTCGTCCTTTTGCTCTCCATGCCTTTGCGTAGCTAATCTTGTATCAAACCTCTCCTCCACTACCGTGATAATAGATCGAGGTCGCAGATGGGGATTGTCCACGATCCGACTATAAACACATTTGCCACCCAAGTGGACGACAGATTACGGTGTCCTCGCCCGCTTCTTCCACCGCAGCTTATGCTTCATCACTATAGAGCATTTCCAGAGTCCGTCCACTTCCCCGCACGCATGCACCCGCCATGGGCACGAATCAACTACGCACTTCACGTCGTAGTCCTTCTTGCTTGGACTTCACAACCTCAATTGCCGCCGGAGAGACATTGCCCAAGATTTCACCGCATCCATCACAGCCTCCTTGTCTTTATATATGGCCCCTCGTCACCTCGTTCTCACGATACTCCCATGCATCAATGTTCCTTCATTCATCGTTAGGTCTTCGAAATTGTAATTGGTCCACGCACCAGGACAGCACCTCGGGCGTTGTCCTCCTCGTCGGAGTGCTCACCATCGTGGACTTCCTCATCCGCACGGTCCTCCTCTTCCATCAGTCAACAATGTCCTCCACCTCCTCCCTCGTCGGCCACCCCTCGCGCCTCCACCTGCTCCTCCCGCCTCGGTCCCTTCGCCACCGCTAGCCTCGTGCTCCTCGTCTCCGGCTCCTCGCCGCCTTCCTCTTCGCATCCTTCTACATTTGATGTCCCTCCGCCGTAATGTCCACCCCGACATCACGAACTTGCGACACCGATGGAGCTACCGGGTAGCATCAGACCAACAACATGAGCGCCAACCCCGCTCTAGGCAAAACCAACATAACTCCTCCATGTTGACGCCGAGTTAATAGGAATCAACTCTCCGTAAAACGGTCTTGCGCCGCTCACTCATCGCTCGACCAAGAACCCAACGATCTGGGCATCCAAACCGAACATCCGAGACATCCACTCCAACAAACCCTCAGATGTCCTATCGCTCGCCTCGCATATGCCCGCACGACTCTTGAAAATGATGATAGATCCACCCCATCCGCCCCGTGCTATCTCCCCATCTCCATAAAATATTTGGAAATACAATTTCTCCGATATCTTCGCAACGTCCGACGGAAAAATATTACTCTAGAATACAATCTACAAAACGACATTGACCGTACTACAAAATACGACTATAAATAAGTGATTTTGACTACAAATAAGTAATCAAAATGACTACCATATGGCCTAACATTATATTTGTGCCACATTACATTGACCCTACCAAATTAAAATTGTAAATATTGTCTACTTTTTCCATCGTATTCACTTTCTATACATTGAGTACTATACAATCTCAAATCTCTAAAAATTAAATACTACATTAAAGTTATAAACGCTATTCGAGAAATTTATAAACAACACTATGAGAGAAATTCTAAACATTGCACAATCCTAAATTTTCTAAACACTAAAATAAATTTCTAATACTACAATAAATTTGTAACGCACTAAATACTATAAAATCTCGAAAATTCTAAAACTAAATACACCCCATCCGCCTCGTGCTATCTCCCCATCCCCATAAAATATTTAGAAATACAATTTCTCCGACATGCCGCAACGTCCCACTAAAAATATTACTCTAAAATACAATCTACAAAACGTACATTGATCGTACTACAAAATTATTTACATTGGCTAATACATTATTTACGTAATAAAATTAGTAATACACAACCCTAATAAATTAAATTTCTAAATATTGCCTATAGTTTCTAACGAACTAAATTTCTACATACAAAATACTACATTAAATTTGCATATACTTGAAATACTACATTAAGTTTCTAAATACTACATATTGCATTAAGTAATCACTACATTAAAATTCACGAGAGCTATACAATTCTAAAATTTCTAAACACTACGCAATCCTAAAATTTCTAAATACTACAACAATGTCCTAAATATTAAATAATATTTTAATTACGCAACCTATAAAATAATTCCTACAATTATCTCTAAAAATTCTTACAGATAACTATAAAAAATCGAAATTACCTTTTTTTTTTTTTTTCTTCTCTCTTTCTTTCTTCCTTTCTTCTCTTCTTTCTCGCTTTGCTTCGTCTTTCGGCTCAAGGAGAGTGTGGGATAAATACTTCGTCGCCGCCTCAGATGGGCGATCGCCATCTGAGGGGCGATAGAGGCCCACCATCGCGCCGTTAGCCGTTGGCGTTAGCTGGACCGTTGCATAAGCAGCGAAGCGTAAATCGCCGTGTATAGGGCGGTCGCCCCATAGACGGGCGACGGGCGGGCATTTTTGTCAATTTTTTTTCGGACGCATAGTTTTGAAAAAAAGAATAAAAAAATATTAAATAAAAAAATCGTGACTCGTGAGCCGTGAAAATGGCCGCTGCGGCCAAGCGCCGGAGGAGCCGCTCGCCGCCGGCCACCGCCGTCTCCTCCTCCTCCTCATCCACGGGCCCCGTAGCCACTGCCTCGTCACCGCGCTTGCCGCCCAAGCTGATCCCCAATGTCGCGAAATACCTGACGAGCCCCCAAGACTTCTTCGCCCTCCTCGCCGCCTGCCACACCTACGGGGCCCTCCTCCCGCCGTCGCCGTCCAACATCGCCTCCCGGGCCCCGCTCTTCCTCGTCCCCCACATGGCCACCGCCACCTCCTCCGCTTCCGCCTGCCCCGCACCCGCCTCACCGTCGCCTACGACTTCATCCTCAGTCTCACCGGCTTCTACTCCTTCGGCTGCCGCGTCGTCATCTACGACGGCATGGCCAGCCCCAGCCGCCGCGACCTCCGCCTCGTCCACCTCCTCACAGGCGAGCGAACTCCCCGGTACACTTCTACCGTGTCCACCTTTCCGGCGACCTCGTCCTCGCCTGCAAGCACTCCGACCACATCGTCCAGTGCTGCCGCCCTGGGGACGCTGACTGGTGCGTGGCATCGTGTGATGGAGCTTACCTGCTTAAGGATTTGATCATTGTGAAAGACACCGAGTTACCGCCTCGCCGTTGCCGAGATACCAGACAACAATTCAGTGCAATTGGCGTTTCTTGGAGGTGAATTGGATGCACAGACTGTGCAGGAGTGTTCGTTCTTCTGTCTCGCAAGTGCCGCGGTGAGCTGTTGCTCATTAGCGGTGTGGAGCTCTCTCCACGGGTATACCATGTTGTTCTACTATTTGTAGAGGTAAAGCTGTCCGAGCATTACTTCAATATTTTTCTCTCAATACAAGTTACACAAATTTTAAAATAAACGAAAAGATAAGTAATCATCATCTACTATTTATTTATATTTTAATATTTATGCAACCGTCAAAATAGAAGCACCTCTCAAGTTTTAATTGATTTAGGGGTTTTTGAGTGATTGGGCGATAAGGAAGTGTGGCCAAAGGTGTTAGGTCAAAGAATTTGTTTATCTGTAGCTGTTTTTCTTCAACCTTCAGTTGGCTACTATATTGGGTTTGTCGACGAACGGTTATATCAAAAAGGAGCCCCTAACTTCCTGACAAAAAAGGTGTCACTTCTTACCATGATTGAATATTTACAGCATGGTTGGATGGATTCGTTGCTAATTTTGGTGCCTTGCGCATAAATAGCCCTAGAATGTTAATATCCCAGAGGATTTGGTGATTCCTGTCAACGATTATGTTGTGCTAGCTCTTAGATTATGCGGACATTTTGCTGACTTTAAATTGACCTACCGTGTGCTAGTCATTAACTACTAGCTATACCTATACTTTGTGTTGTGTTGAAATGTTTGCTCCTGCCTGTCAAACTTGTTATTTCCGATGTATATATTATTCTATTATTTTGCGCGAGTATATTTTTTCTATCACATATATGCCTATATGTTTTTAAGTGGACAATAAAAGAGTGTGATCAAAGTGGAAAGGTGCTACATCCTTAATTTTGTTTAATTTTGCGCAAGTAACAAGGGTAAAAGAAGTATGCGTCCTAGGGGTACCCATCCCCTAGTTAAAGATACGCATGTAAATAGACACGTATATGTTTTGTACCTCATAAGAGTAAGGGTGCGTTTGGTTGCTGGATGAGGTTGGATGTGATAAGCTATTCAGATAACTATAAGCTATTCAGATAAATGTTTGGTTGAGTGGATAGGGATGAGATAATTTTTTGTTTGATTAGATGGATGAGAATGGATAGAATGAGTCAATTTTTTGTTTGGATGGATAGACTAGTTGCAATCAAGATTTTGAATTTCGATTTGATTTTTAGACTGAAATTTGAATTTTCGAACAAAAATTGAATTTTTAGACAAAATTTAACCACAATTTGACCGAGTACACCTCTTTATGTAACAAACTAGATGAGCTTGTCCGCCTTTTTTATGACTATTCAACATCTTGAGGAAAATTCCAAAAAAACTGGATGACTATATCCCATTCATCTACTCATCCAAACAAATGGATGACTCTAAATCCATAGATAGTCATATCTCATCCACCCAACCAAACACCACCTAACCTAATACCCTCTTCTGTAGTCATGCGATGGCAAGGCAAGACGAGGAAAAACCTCCCACATTCAAATACAAATATGGGCTGTTTGGTTTGAGAGATGTATGGTAAATGGACCAACCGATCTAGCTCTGAACTGATCAATCATAATCTCATCCCTCCTGAGTACAAATATGGGCTGTTTGGTTTGAGAGATGGATGGTAAATGGATCAATCGATCTAGCTCCGAACCTAGCTTATTTGTTTAATTTGAAAAATAGAATAAGTTGATTAATCATAATCTCATCCCTCTGAGTACAAATTTAGTATAAAATAAAGGGTGGTGTCATTCCCCCAAATATGGGATGATTTCGTGAGACCAACCCATCCTCCAATCAGGTGATCCCTAGCCCATAGGGGGCACGAGAGCTCAGTCATCATCAAAGTTTGAAATCTCACTTTCAGATGACATCTCGGAGGTGACCGAATTCCAAAATCTCACCGAGATCTCAGAATTCGAGGCAAATCCCAGACAAAATAGGGAAAAAAAATCAAATTTGTTTTTTTTTTCACCGAGAAAATCGAAAATTCGGCCGGAATTCTCAAAACCTCGGCGAGATTTGCCGAGATTTCGATGAATTTGCACCAAACAAAAAATAGCTCAAACGACGTCAAAAAATTTCAAATTTTTTTTGTGAAGGGTCCTGACACATCTATAATATTCTCATAAAAATTTCAGATGATTATCAAGCCTAAGGAATTTTTAAAATTTTGAACATTGCCACTGTCCTGATAAAACGCTGACAGGCAAGTTTGAACCGAATGAAAAATAGAACGAATCACATTAGAAAATTTTGAAACTATTTGTGCATGGTTATGATGCATCACTAATGTTCTCATAAAATTTTCAGATGATGATCAAGCTTCATGAATTTTTAAAAATCCGAGCAGTGCTACTGTCCTGATAAAAGCCTTATCGGCAAACTTCAACCAAATGAAAAATAGTTTAAACCATATTAGAAAATTTTGAAACTTTTTGTGGATGATCCCGATGTATCATTAATGTTCCTATAAATTTTTCAGATGATGATCAAACTTCAAGAAGTTTTAAAAATTCTAACAACGCTATATCTTGATAAAAGCCTGATGATCAATACATATATTTACTTTAGAAATAAAAAGGGTTTAGAATTTAAAAAAAAAATTACAGATGGGTGCTAAAGAAATACTTAAGATTTCATACAAATTTTGGATCGTAATCACTCCAGTGAATTTATAAAAATTCATACAAGGACACTATACCATTTATGTTCTTTCTGTTTTTGAATTTTGAAATATAACAAATGAAGTTCAATGCGTACATAGATTTGATTGAACAAACAGAGAAAGTTGAAAATTCTTGAAAATTTTAGAGAATAGTACTAAGGAAATTCTTAAGCTCTCATAAAATTTTTGATTCATGATCACACTCGAGCAAATTTATAAAATCTGACTAGGTTACTATCCCAATTATGCTCATTCTGCTTTTGATTTTTTAAAAATAACAAATGAAGTTAAATTATTTAAAAAAAAATTCTGTATAATCCTACACTACTAAAGACATTACCATAAATTTTCAAATCATGAAAGCTTATACAATTTTATAAAAATCTGACAATATTTCTACCAAAATTTTAAAACGTCTCAAAATTTTGGTTTTTCAACAAATTTTCATGGAAGACGACTTTCTTAAGGGTTATTGGACCAAATTCAGTCAAATTCAGCCATAAAAAGTTAAAAACCGATCAAAAACACAAGATTTCAGCAAGATTTGGTGAAATCTCACCAAATTTTTCGAGACTAGCAATTTAATTTTTTTTTACCTAGCCAGGATTTTTATCCCATCCCATCATGTTTTTTAACCTTCATCATTCATTCACAACTTACTACTCAGTCTCACTCCACTTTGGCGGCTCCATTGCTCGGTCCCACGAAGGGTGTGAGAATACCCTACAACAGGGTGTGAAAAAGATCAGCGTGAAGAAAGTGAATATCTGTATGTAACTTCAACAGAAAATTGGAGGAATTTGTTGCCTGTCAATACTAGCAATCGTAGATAACCATGAAAAAATCATTCCCCAAATGACGGGATCGGCTGCAGTTGTAGCTATCAGTGCAGCTCAGCCCATCGTACCCGTTAGAATCCATGATTCCATCACTTCAGCTACTTCTGCCGAGCGTTCAGACATGCAACAAACGTAATAAGCACCAGCTCAACAGCCTCCACAGTATTTATTTTCCAACCTGACAAGTGACTCGAACCAATTTTCACACACTAGCGCTCAAGTACTATTCCCAAAATATCCTTCCAATACAGACAAAACACCAACAAAGCAAGAAGATTTCAATCAACTTCCTCTGCAAAACACCCGAAACTCGGAAATACATGATCAATTCTGAACGAGGCATGAGCTGCAAACATACACTGTAGTTGCAGCCTCATTCTTCAAGTGAATATCAACAGCAGACAAACGCAAAACTAGATAACAACATATACAGGGCATCGTTTTCCAGGTGTTCCACTGCAATGGCCATTCTACACAGTACAAGATTTCTACCAACATAAACATCCTTAATCGCATCATATGAATGAATGAACGAATGCACAAGTAACACAGTAACATCAATCCTGCCAAACCTACCACGATTTCATCCAGCAGATAGCATCCTTGTCAGCAGAACTGCAGAAGGCTGATGTACAGCATTGGAAAAGGAATTTACAACAGAATTAGCCACTTAAACGAAACTAATGCTTTTGATTTGGCACAAACATCATCAGCATACAACAACTATCCATGTCTCCCAGCACTTTCGCAAGTCTCAACATCACCATTTCCGTAAACCACATAGATCATAATACTGAACTTCAGTCTTATCTTGAATATCACTGGTTCATTATGAGTACTAAAAATACAAACATTTTAGCGCATAAGACCATATTGTTATAGCAGCATGCTGCTCCAGCATGCATTAGAGGCCCAAATTCTTTGGGGATACATAAATGTGTTTTTGACCTTTGAAAACCACACCTTTGAATCTCAAATACTTTGCAAACAATTATATCTGCAGTAGACAGTATGATCAACCCTAGTTTTGTGTGTCGTAACACCCACAATAAACAAATAACATAATATACCTTATTAATAAGCAATCAACCAGAATGGAAAGATAGCTTTATTAGCAGTGAGCATCAGCATAACACCAGTTCCATAGCTATTTGCAAACAATTAAAGCTATTTGCATGAACAGAAGTAACCTGTGAGCACTTCTTGAAAAAAAAAAGGTAATAGATGAGCAGAGGGACATCGATAACTCACATCTACTTCCCACCAACAGGATTAGCAAACCCAATAGCTTCCTTAAATCAACCCGTTGAACTGTACTAGCTCATATCATGATCATTCAATTTCAAAAGTTCAC
Organism: Otatea glauca; assembly: GCA_036346275.1. Taxonomy (NCBI): domain Eukaryota; kingdom Viridiplantae; phylum Streptophyta; class Magnoliopsida; order Poales; family Poaceae; genus Otatea; species Otatea glauca. The sequence goes on along the minus strand of CM070726.1, from coordinate 46,136,849 downwards.
AATCATTGGTTTTGTCCAGATTTAACTCGATTTATATGCTGGTCCTAATGGACACATGGAACTATGTATTAAAACTGGAAAGCACTAATTCTACAAAAAAAAAAAGGGCTACGAATGATTGAAAACAACTAGTGAATTAATCCGTGGTTCATGCGATTACGCTAGAGCATATGGACGGCTTGATTGAGGATAGCCTGCAACATACACAACGCATCTCGTGACCACAGGAGTTTCGACTCATGTGGGTTCTTGTGCATGGAACATTGGTTCACCAGCCAACTACAACCAACTATGCTGTGCCTCAGCAAAGCATGTGACACCACCATAGTTAGGGATTCGATATAAACCCCCACAAATCGCGAACCGGATTTGTCAAACCTGAACCGGTTTAGGGAACGGGGTTTGTGTTCGCACTGGAAATTGGAAGAAAAAGTGGCGAACCGCGAGCTCGATTCCTGTACCACGACTCAGACGAACCGCGCTTCTGGTAACTATGGGCACCACATCCACATGATCTACAGTCTAATACATTCCTTACCTGGGGTCATGACTCATGACTTGGTAACATGGGATAGCCAGTCTTTTTTTTTCTTGACTAAATCTATTATTCACTATGAAATAATGAAAGGCTAGGATTATCCACCAATTCTATCCTCCAGCCTGCAATCCACCACTTCACTCTCCTAGTTCATTTCATGATACTTCAATTTATGGACTGTCCAAAGATTATGCATTTAGTATGCTGGTTCTAATGAGCACATGCAGCTATATATCATAATTGGAGAGACCCCTGATTCTACAAAAGCAAGGAGTAGGAATGCTTGTCCCTTCTAATTGAAGGGGGGAAGGAGGTACTATTGTCCTCACTTCCTGGGCAACCACATATTGTACACAGCCAGAGCCAAAAGGAGTATCTTATATTACCCTAGCATATTTTGACAGATGTGCAGGGAACAGCGAAGGTTTAATATTACTAAACATGGCTAACAACAAACGAGCAAGTGTTCAGAAGAGTTAACATTTCACAGGATAACAAACCCATATTGTCTGGGACGCCGCGAAACAATAAAATACAGTAGACCATAAATACTATGGCAGCAGATACAGTATAAGCAGTAAATCCAAAGTTCCACTTCTAACATACGGTACGACAATCTAATGGAGACTGAATATCGATTATTGCATCATCCTTTTCACGCTTTCGCAACATGAGCTGACGATCCCTACAAGGAAGCCACCAGCGGAGATTTCGGCGCAATATAGAAGCGTTACGCCATGGAAGTTTGATCGCTCGTTTAAACGATAGGTTCGTCAACCACCTGAAAACCAGACCCACGTGACTTAACGCCTACCACGAGGCCTCGGACCAGGAAAGCGCGAGAATTGCAACCGCAAATGGGCTGAGTCACGATCGTGTTCGTCAAACTTATAACCTGCAAAACGAATCGCGATGGTTTATTTTGCTCAGGTCGTCGTGCGAACATGAGGTCGAACCTCAAAACTTCATCCTATGCTATGAAGGATGGAGGTGAAAGTATTAGATCCAACGCATACGAAATTCGATACGGTAAAATTAATGGATAGGTACAGCGGCAAGGGAAGTTAAAATTGTACAGCATCCTAGAATTAGCTGATTATTGAGCAATGGTATCGTTAGTCAATGACTTCCCCAACTCAATAGTAATTCTTAGCACCAAACTGTTAAGAAGTAACCTTACATTTTACTCATTATGAACCTTCACAAAGCAATTAGGACATATTAGTCCCAAAAAATGCGCTTACAGACATGTAGCACATGAGTAAGTGCTGTGTGGTAGTGTTTGCTGCAAAGTGCAAAAAGGTGGATTTTCCACTATTAATCCCAGTTAACCGTGAACTGATTGTTATCCCTAATGCAGGAACTAACTTAACGATCTATGATGCGGAAATTGCACAAAGAAAGCGCAATTGACATAAAGTAAAATGAACATACCAAGAAGACAATTGAGTTTAACGACCAATTCGCAAGCAAGCTTGACAAGAAACTAAAGGGGAGTGCAAACATATAAGTCAACGAGAAAATACATGACAACTGTACAATATCAAAGCTAATAGACAGATTATCTATACAACTACATAATCCATAGCTACAGATATAAGTATATTCACCTTGCAAAGCTTCAAGAGCGACAGTAGCTTGACCAGGATTGTCGAAATCAACGAAACACAAGACATGAGGGTCTCCACCAGGCTGTAGAAAAGTTGACAGATTAAGATACATCATCATTAAAACAGAGAGTTTCTATTAGCACAAAGCATATTTAACATACATGTCTTGACTCCTTGTTGACAAGCCTCACTTCATGAAAACCTACAAAAGGGCGGAATATATCTACAGAAGGATAGGGTTAAGGAGCAAAAGCGTATAGTGTGAAAGATGATATATAATTATATACTCTGTTGAAATTTCAAAACAAATAAGCAGCTCACTAGAGCATATAAACCAAACGGAATGGAATTAGATTATCGAGATGAAGGGTGCAAAAAAAAGTATCATTAAACCAACAGGAATGGAATTAGACAATCGAGATGAAGGGTGCAAAAAAGGAGTACCATAAACTTCTCAATTAAAGTAGAATCTGTCATCCATTTTCATTTGGTGTTGATTTCCAATTGAGCAGTTGAAACAACTCAGAACAGATTGTTTGGGCAGATAGGGTGTCACATAAATGAAAAAGAATACTTGTAGAACAATTTCATACAAGTAAACTGAAATATCAAAAAAACTCACAAAGGGCTGGGTGTTAGAATGCAAAGGCTAAATAGGCACGTTAAGAAATGAGGTCAGCATAGAATATTAGTAACATATTATAGAAGGATACGTGAAACCTCCCTACGAGTGCAGTTTGCAGGTAGGCCTTCAACGTACAAAGTGCAGGATGCATCTGGTGGGAGAGGAGGCTCAGGCCTTGCACCATATTCCATGCCTCTGCTGTCCATGCCAACGACACCCATCATACGGCGATCATCAACAGGATAACCACCCATCCCACCAACAACTGCCCTACTAGTTTCATTGGCCCCAACAGAAGGCATCTAGAAGCACAGGACACAGAATAAAGTTAATCACTCTCTCTGCGCGTAGAAAAAAAATGCTAGTTTTTATATTAAGAAACTTGAATTTATACCCCAGTGCGTAAGTAGCGGTCATAAGATGCTCCAATTGATTCATTGTCTCTAAGTGAATGGTAACCTGCCCTATCATTCTCATGGGGATAATATCCCGCCATTTCTTGTCCTGCAGGCACATCTGTGAAAAAAAAATGAGCGTTAATCACACTTGCAAACAATCTCATTAATTAATATAATCAATTCAGCACCAAGTTCAGAACATTAGATAAACCAGTTATAACAAAAGGATATAACTACAAGGAAAGAAAGAGACAACAAATGCATACAACAGAAGTAGAACAAACATTAATGACACCCAATTGCATGCGTGCTTATTGACTGACAGAACAACTTCACAAAAGCCTTTTCATGTGATGGAAACTCCAGGAATTCTTTCCAAGCTGGCAACACTAGTGATTAACCACCACTGCTCTACAAGTACCACATTTTATTACCAATTTTGAAAGTCCGATGGATGGAGATCCAATCAATCAACAGCAAAATGACTCTCATCAAGTTTGAGCTAGCAGCGTGGATGCTCGATCAGACCATATGTGCAAAGCAGTACTGTATTTGTTATGTTTCCTGTAGTAATACTGTGCAATAAGGAGGCAAAAAGATGTGTTTCTATGATGCAATAAGGAGGCAAAACGATGGGTTGTAATAAGGAGACCAGAAATCCTATCAGCACGTTTATAAGCCATATGAGCAAAACGTATCATTTTTATTATTATTTCTGCAGGCATCTCTCGCTCTCGATATATATGTATATATGTGTATGTATATATATGGTATAATTACTTAGAGCACCATGGTGCCTGGGCACCATGATCTAAAAATGATATTTTCTCTATGTATTTTCATGCGATTTTTTTAATTTTTAGGATGATGAGGTTAACCAGTTTACTAAATAGTTCAAAAAAGTTTGAACTGAAATTCAAACTAGAGTTTCCCTTTTTGATGATAGTTTGGTTGTAGGTATGTGCTGATTTTATATATAAATCAGCAAAGCATATGATCCAAACTCGTTCAAAATCTTTGAATTCGATTATATTTTTTCAAAGGTATGTGTTTCATTTGAATTGTTATAGATGGGTATATACCCTAAACTAATTTTTTTTAAAAATATACTCGAATATGGCTTGAATTCGCGCATTTGAAATCATGGTGCCCAGGAACCATGGTGCCCCATTTCGGCTTCCTATATGGTATATGTATATAAGCAATTCCAAAAAGGTTTTTATCTTGGAAAATTAGCACTTTTTCGGCACTAAGATTCAAATTTCCATCTATTGCTATGATGTTAGCTTAAATTCCAAATTCTAGTACACCTAAAAACTAGGTAAAAACGTCCTGATGCTTACAAATTACTAAGCAGATATAAGCAAGATCTCTACACAAAAACTACAAATAATCAGCTAATAACAAATGATACCCAAAATCTTCTTCCGAAAACTTCATGCATCCGGACACGCAAGCACACGCAACAACGAGATCACGAAGCGAAACATCCACCAAAACGAGAATAAAAATTCAGATCTAGAGGGCGTAGAGTGCGGGCGACGAACCTCCGTAGTCGGGGCGCGCGCGCTTGAGCGGCGGCGCGGCGGCATGCTGCGCCATCGCAGCCATCGGGGGCATGCCAGCCGCGACCGTCGCGGCCGTGGCGACCGTCGCCGTCGGGGCCATGCCCGCCGCGGCGGCTGCCGCCGCCAGCATGGCCTGCTGCTGCCGCGCGTCGGCGTACCTCCAGTAGTTCTCGGCCGCCATCGCTTTCTCTTCGCCTCCTAGGTCTCGAGGGCGAGGGTGGTGGGGGCTGCGTGCGGCTAGGGCTTCGGAACACGGGAAGGGAGAGAGGGCTTGCCTTTTGATCTCGGCGACCAGGAGAGAGAGAGAGAGACGGGGATAGAAACGAAACGCGAGATGTCACGTGGCGGTGGAATCGTGCCGCCGTGCGTGAGGTGGGCTAGTTGGGCCGGGCCGGCTCGTCGTTAACCACACACGACATCTGAGCCCCACGAGTTCGATCCGACGGTTGGTCGCACTTGCTCTGCGCGATCCAACCGTGATAAACAGCCTCGTCTGCTCGCCCCGCCTCGGTCCGGGCCGCGGAAGGTCTATCGGACGGCTGACTGAGCCGCATTTAGATCGCGCTGGCTCCAATCCGGCTTGCGCACGCGTAGGTTTAGATGGGCCAAAACGAAACGCGAGGGAGTGGGGCCCATGAGGCGGGGCTCTTTGGGCCGGATCACATATGGGCTTCAGTCGCGACTGGTCTGGTGGATTGGGCCTTCTCTGAGACATTTTTTTCGCGGCTAAGGTTACGGGCGTACGGCCCACCATACGTAGTAGGCTTTTCTGGGAGTTTCTGATGTTTGCCTCCAACATCTGCTTGAAAAAATACTGTGCTAGTGCCACGTTGATAAATGATGAAATCTTATTCTGTACTGAAGAAATCTGGATCAGACGGTCAGAAGAGTTACGAGCTTTTTTTTTTGGTGCATAAGTTTGGTGTACGTGCGATCGCGGATTGCTGGTCCGTGCGCCTGCGTGCGCTCTTTGTTTGTTCCGAGTAAAACTAGCTGAATGGATATGCTTTGCAATGGATAAAAATAACATTTCCTCCGTTCATAAATATAAGGCATATTTTGACTTGACACAAAGATTAAGGTTGTGGTGAAATTGAGAAAGACATGAGAGAAAATGACTTACATATCCCTCTTAATTGTCTTGGAAGATGAGAGATAATATTTTGTGTAGGTGGTAATGAATAAATGCATATGGTTGAGAGAGAATAAATAAGGATATATGTGGAAAGACCCATTAAATCTACATGCACGCCTTATATTTTTCAACAAGATCATTCAAACTATAGGTCTTATATTTATCAACGGAGGGAGTATTTATTAGCACGTTAAGCTATTATTGTTTACTTCGTGACATGTTCTTGACTAAGCCGTAGCATCTAGTTGAGCTTTGTCTCAGTCCGTATCATGTCTCTACCGTTGAACTTAGCTTACATCACGTTTGTGACTTCACCACCGTTGTTTATATTGCGCCTCTGCCGTACATCACGTCATTGGCTTCACCATTGTTGTTTGCATTGTACCTTTGTCGCACACTACGAAGGGATAGAAGGGATGTTATTGGGATAAGTATTACATTTTTAGTATTTATGCCCTATTTGGCAGAGTTTCAAATCCCAACTCCACTTCAGATCTGGAGCTTGTAGGCTAAAATAACGTGAATTAAGTTTATATTTTTAATTTAAAATGTAAACAAGATGATCTATCCAAACACTCTTGGGGGTGTTTGGTACGGCTCCATTAAAATCCGTGGAGTTAGTTGAGCAGGGTATTCGTAACTCTAGAAATTTATAGAGTTGTAGCTATGAATACATTAAGGGTCTGTTTGGTAGAACTCCAGATCCGAGCTTCACCTGAGATCTGAAACTTGTAGGCTAAAATAAAGTGAATTAGGTTTATATTTTTGGTCTAAAATTTGAAAAGATGATCCATCTAAACACTCTTAATATACTCACAGATCCAGCTCCACAGATCTGGTGGAGTTAGGAATACCCAGCTCCACCAGATCCACGAATCTGGTGGAGCTGGAGCCCTACCAAACACACCCTAAGAGTGTTTACGTGGGTCATCTTGTTTATATTTTAAACTAAAAATATAAACTTAATTCACTTTATTGTAGCCTATAAGCTCCAGATCTGATGTGGAGTTGGGATCTAGAGCTCTGCCAAACAAAGCTTTAATGTATCCACAGCTCCAACTTCATAAATTTTTAGAGTTAGGAATACCCAACTGGAGCTGTGCTAAACACTCCCTTAATTTGTTTACAATGTTGTTGCTTTTTTTTGAGATTTTTTTAGGGCTGAAAGAGTTATTTGAATAGAGGTGAGTGGAGTTTGAGAAGACGAAGAAGGCATCATTTATCATCCCTAAGAGTAAAGATGCGAAGATGAAGCAGCCAGTTAGCAGGAAAGATCATTACCGCTTCACCAGTGGAGTAAAAAGAAGGGCACGTACATCACCTTCATTCACCTTCCAAGATCGCACACGAATCCCGAGGACTGCACTCCAGATCACACGCACATGTCGAGGCCTCGGTCGCGAAGATAACAAAAATCCCGAAGTCTCACAAATCCCACGATTCCTACATCGCCTAGCTCGAGCCGAGAGGAGGTGAGGACGGCGACGTTCGCACTCCCCGACCTGACGGCGACACTCAAGTCTCACCTTACCTTGCCATCTTCTCACTCACATCATGGCCGCACCCTCCATCTCCAAGTGATAGCGCAGCACCAACTCCCTCCCCGCTCGCCGTCGCTCACGGCCAGACCGACGTGCAGAAGAGTTTCGCCGGGCGATGGGGCTGCTGTCGCACCGGGTGGAGCGGTCGGAGATAAAGCCCGGCGACCACATCTACACCTGGCGCGCCGCCTACACCTACTCCCACCACGGTACGCGCGCGATCACCCGTTCGATTATGCTTCCCTTCCGCCTTCCGAATCTCGCGGGAATCGTGTGAATTGTGCGCGGTCTGTTCATGTTTCTTGCCGCATTTGCATTTTCGGCCGGCCGGTTAATTAGATAGAGAGATCGTGTGGGTTTCCACCGGCGCGGGTGTGTTCCTTGATATCAGTATTTTCTTTGTTTGCTCATACATACTCTGCTTCTCCTCTGTTGGAGATTAACTCCTGCAGCTTCTTGTGCGAGCAAAATTTTGCAGTGAATTTCTGCGAATTATTCAGTGACAGCACCTACACTCTCGGTCGAATTGCCCGAAATTATCATGCTCAAGTCGCCTGCTGTTATATTTTCAGTGTCCTGAATCCCTAATGGCCAATGCGCCCATTCGTCCTTCTCGTACTCGTATCCTTAATTAACTGCAAGCAATGGTTGGTTTGTATATGGTACTAGCATAGGACGCGTAGCTAGCTGTATTATCCAAGTCCCAATTGGCTTGGTGTTCAAGGCAGCAGTAACTAGTTGTATGACGAACAACCCAAACATTTTTATGTAATCTGTAGAATTTTACTTCTGTTGTAACTTGCACCATGAGTTGGTTGAAAAACAATAGCAACTGGAAATATTTTAGGCTAGGCACAGACAAAATCTGTCCATCGAAATGGGCTTGATGCCATGCTGTTGCCCTTTGCATTGTATTCGTTAACAAGAAAATACTGCTAGTCACCAGCTGTCCGGCTCGTAACCTTTTTTTATATTGCAACATTGCAACTAGCCCATAACTTATTATCTGCTAGTTACTATCCATGAGTATAGGCAGTGTTCCAGTGTCGACTTTGTTAACATCCATTTAGTTATTTACCTGTGATCAAAGTTACATGCTTTTCACTTTGCTGGCTGCATGCATCTTCTTCCAGCTGCGTTACCATGGCTCTTTTACTTTGCATCTCTTTCCATTTCTTTTACTTCACCGGCCTTTGATCTACACTTGCAAGCGTAAAGGACTCTTGCGCATCGGATCGCTGTGTGCTAGCAACATGGACGACACGGGACCGGCGTTTTTGCCTTAGATTGCCAGGCATTGTTTCCTGCCCAGTGCCCATTATGGACGTCCTTCCTAGAGACATTCGATCATTGACACATGTAGGGAAGGAAGGACATGGAGTAGTTCACCACATGACTCCCTGCAGCGAAAACATGCCATGTTTGCGACCTATGTCTACGTGGCTATGCGTAGTCTTTTCTTTCCCCTTTTGTCCCTTGCCCTTCTTTCCAGCAATCTGTCTGTTAAATCTTTAATTTGGCCAGTCAATTGGTTCAAGTGGATCATGGATGGAGTATTCAGCATTTTACAAAGGACGATAAAAAAGAACTTATTTCTTCTCGTAATCATATGGGTTACGCTTGGATCAAATGCAACGTAGCTAGTGAATTTTTCTCAAGTTATGCCATGTTCTTATATGCAAAACATTGTATGGCTCATTCAGGTATTTACGTTGGAGGGAACAAGGTGGTACATTTCACACGGAAGAAAGAAGCAGGAACTGAAGGTCTGGACTCTGCCATCGCCATATCCAGCCTCATCTCATTGGGTTCAGCAGAGTGCCCAACCTTCCCGGACTGCGGATTTCAGCTGCCTGACAGTGGCGTAATCCTGACCTGCCTGGACTGCTTCCTTCGCGATGGCTCCCTCTACGGCTTCGAGTACGGCGTGCCACCGACGGTTTTCCTCGCAAAGCTGCGTGGGGGCACTTGCACCATTGCCCAATCAGACTCACCAGAGACTGTGGTGCACAGGGCGATGTATTTGCTCCAGAATGGGTTTGGAAACTACGACGTGTTTGAGAACAACTGCGAGGATTTTGCGCTGTACTGCAAGACCGGTCTTCTGCCTGTCGATGAACCGGGCATTGGGAGGAGTGGGCAAGCATCCTCTGCCATTGGTGTGCCATTGGCAGCTCTTCTCTCCACTCCTTTCAGGCTCTTATCAGCTGGTCCACTGGGGATGGCTGCTGTCACAGCTGGGATGTACTGTGCTGGAAGATACATCACTGACATAGGAGTGAGGAAGGACGTGGTGAAGGTTGAAGTGGAGAAGTTATCGGCGCATCTCGGTTGGCGCCGAGCTAAAGCTGAAGAATCGGTGAAGAAACAGTCTGATAAGGTGAAGAGGATGCTTCCTTTGAAGAGAAAACGTGAGCTGTGGAAGTAGGAGCTTCTCCACTACTTGTGTTTGGTTTGCGTGGAATGTTTGGAGTTTGTGCTTCACAGTAATAAGGCCGGTATAGATATCGAAGCGTGAAGTGTGCTTTGATTTACTTAAACGTTCACTTTGTATGATCAATTGATCTTCTTCCCCAATTGGATGTGCCAAGGAGATTGAATAGTTGGACCATTATTATAGTCGATTAGGCTTTTTTCCTTCTTTGTTCACATTCTGATAGCTCAAGTATTGAATATATTTTCAGCACGCAGACTTTTGATTCTGCCTCTTTGGGCATGTACAATAAGGTCACTTCAGCTTACTCTTAGTATGTATACATCAGTTTTGTCTTATATAGAAGAGTGAGAAAAGAGGAGAGAGAAGAGAGCCGGCTCTTATTTAGTAGCAAGCATCGCACGGGAATATAGGTGCTATCGCCGGCTAAAAGCCGGTGTTGGAGCTGGCACAAACGCTCTTAGTGTTAAAGTTAATGTTTTACCAATAACCATAAAGATGAAGGTAGTATTGAGTGCCCAAATTAAATGATTTAGTGTTTCTCTAGAGATAATCTTTAGAGATGATTATTGTACAAGCTGTTTTGTTGCTTACTCTAGATAATATAGATGAGAGATAAAGTAATTAAGTAGTAGACTTTGTTATTGTAGTTGTCTTATCACCTATTCTCTTCTTGCGTTCTACCATCGTTAACTGAGCTGAGTTGTGCTGTGCTTTCCTATGATGTTCCAAACTAGTACATGTCCACAATTAAATCTATAAAGAGTTTCCCATTTCCTGCTGAATTATTCATGACTTATGACAGTAGCATGTAGGTATTGTCTACTTTCAGGTATGCCATCAGTGCTCGGTAGTAGATCATTCGTCCAGACCACATGATTGTAAAATGACGAGTTGGACAGAATCACAATGAATTTGCAAACGAAACTTCATCACCTTTATCCATCTGAAGTGAGATCTAGATGTAGGAGAGAACATGGTAAAGATGTATGTTGTTTCTTCTGGAATTACTCTGATGCCCCCCTTTCTTTAGCCTTTTTTCTTTTTTGCTTTGTGTTCTTCTGCCTTTAATCATTGACCTCATGGACCCTCCTCACATCACTCTCCCTCAGTGCTTTTCATATCATTTACTGTACTAAAAGGATTGCCACGTTGCTGATTGAGATCTGGCCTCTGGGTGTTGGTTGAGCCAGAAAAGTACCAGTTCAGGACCATTTGTTACAGACTGGTAAAGGTAAGCATAAATATTCCCTGCAGGCAGTACACACAAGTTACAGATTAGTATACAGCAAATCTAATCTGTTCTCTGCCTTGTGTCAGTGAGTGAAGTATGGACCGTATGGTACATGATACTGAATAACACTTGAGGAGTGTAGAACTGCATCGGAGAGCATGTGATTAGGACGTGTTTGTTCATTTCCAATTGTTTGTTTCTATGTAAATATAATACTAGCTCCTGCCAAGACGCATGGAGTAGGTGCAGAGAAAACTTTGTAAAGTTCGGAAGCCAAGGTGATGAGTGATGACCTACCAGGCTACCGGGATAGGACAGAGAGTATCAGAGTAGTCTCACACCGATCATGGTCAAACAGAAAACAATAAGCGCGCTTCTAGGTATGAAAACTGAATCGAAACTGTCAGTAAATAATTGTTTCGTTTCTATTTTTATATTTTTACTGATAACGGAAACAAAATTGAAAACCTCGAAAATGGATAATGACGAAAATAGATATGGAACAAAACAGAGCGCATACGGAAACAAAAGCGAAAAATTCCATAAGAATATAGTATATGATCTATCTAAACGTACCAACTTTAATTGAAAACTAGATGCAGTTCTCAAGACAATGCTATAAGGAATCTAAAGTATTTGGCGCTTTGAAGCTTGTAGTTCCTGCTAAAATAAAGTTCTCACAATGTAGAATTTGCGACAGCATTTTGAGAGTGAACACATTCATCATTGTGTTACTGAATCTGAAACACTCAGCTTGTAGTTCTTCATCTTATTGAATCTAAAACACTCATCACTGTTAGAGCCACATCCAACACCACCATCCTCTCCACCGAAATCACAGCAGATCCCATTGCTTATGTCAACAAGATCCAATTTTTCAGCACCAATTTGCCTAGAACAGACAATATTGACATCTTCCTCACCTGAATCACCAGAACCATTGATCCCCATCTTCTGAAAATCACATACCACATCGACTAGTCCATCCAATTCGCCACAAATTACATCATTGGACATCGCAAGATTTAATCCTCCACCTTTACATTGCCCGAAACCATCACCATTCTACATGTCCATCTGCCCAGGCCCGTTGGAATGATCATGATTTCCAGCACGGGTGGCGCCAAGATCGGTTCTTTCGCTTGCAAGATTCGACGCCAATGCGATGTCGAGCGTCCTGAGGAGGAAGCGGGCGCGATGATTGACGTTGGTGACCTGGGCGACAGCAAGGTTGCGGAGGCCGAGGCGGGCGACGCGGGTGGAGACGTGGAGTTGAGCTGGTGCTGGGCTTCCATCGCGTGCTGCAGTATGGTGACGCCGACGGTGGTGTTGAGCGGCGGGCAGCGGAGGCGGCCGTAGAGGCAGAGGCGAAGGGCCTTCGTGCATATGCCGCACATGGGGCAGCGCTGGCTCGGCTCCCAGCGGCGCAGATCACTCTGGCTCTGGCTCTGGCTCCGGCTCCGTCGGAATATTCCGGTTTGGTTTATACAAAATTTTCGTTTCGTTTTCGTTTCCGACAAAAAAAATTTATTTCTGTTTCTGTACCGATTTTTTCGTTTCTGTTTCAAAAAAGGCTTCAGTTTTCGTTCTTCTCCGAAACGATCGAAAACTTTTCGTTCCGTTTTCAACCCTATATGCTTGGTTCCTCGTTAAAAAAATGACAGGTACCACAATTTTGAATTATTCTAAAATAATATATTTTTTAATAATATTTACAGAAATAATACGCTGAAACCAAAAATGACAACAATATCTACCTGTCACTAGTTCATTTGGTGATAGAACTCTGTCGCCAAATGAAATGGTGATAGGAACCTGTCGCCAGTAGGGTAGGTTCTTGTCACCATTTTATTCGGCGACAGAGTCATGTTGCCAAATGAACTAGCGGCATGTATTTTTTTTGTTTTTTTGTTGTAAATTATTTGTGCAATTTTTTGTGCTCAAAATTGTCGATATAACATTTATGCAAATTTTGTTGCTGTCTCATTTAAAATGGAGATAGACAATTTGTTTTCTTAAAATAGTAATTTGTATTAAAATATTGACGTACAATGCTGATAGAGGGATAGGTCCCAACCTTTCGATGAGAGGGAATAGTTTCAATTGGGAGGGAGAAGACGTTGGCGATCCGACTACATCGTCCCCAGACGATGCGCCTTAGCAATCGTTACACTGACTCCCGAAGTTGTTATTGATCTTGCTGGTGCACGATCAACCTGACCACGAAGGCCTTTGTCCCTGCAAGCAATCGAAGAACACGCAAGAACAAGATGAACAAGCAACTGAAATTAGAATTGAAACCATGAGTTCAATCAGAATTACAAAAGAGGGGTTTCCGAAGACGAGTAATTCGGGCGGTTTAGCCAACACGCGCGATTACAAGAAGTAGCAACTGCTATCTTTAATCTAAAAGAAAACCCCCTATCTAATGACAGCGGCTGGTTGTTTATATTGTGGAGAAGCATCTAGGAACCTTAGGGTGCAGCCTTAAGTGGGTTTTCCTTGTTATAAGGCCAAAGGCCCACTTTTGCTTCGGACTGAAAAAATAGCGCTGCTTGTTTGAACGATTTCCGTCGACTCAAAAGGAGTTTGGATGTGATTCCAGATCCTTTAGAAAGTAGACTTGATAAGCTTTCAGTGAAGTACAAGAACACCCAAAACGGAGTCCGGATGCAGTCGGTGCGGCCAAAACAAGTCAGCTCTGTCCTGGAGTAGAATCTGAACCCAACTCGTACACTTCTCTTCTATCCTTCATCTTGGTTGGTTCCTCACCCAAGTTCCTGAGGCAAAGGACATCATCACAAGAATTAAATAGCATTCCATCCATTAAATATTCGTATAAAGCCCGAGGAATGCATTCACCTGGTAATTGAGTTGACGTGCGCGAGCTCGAGTAATCGGTCTTTGTATTACAGCAGCGGGGACCAACTGATGTGTAGGTGATAGATTTGCAGGTGTGGCTATATCCATAGAAGTGATGTCCTCATCAAATGCAACCTAGGAGGACATCGCCAACGTTCCAAAAAAGCATTGAAAAATTTCTAGCGATTTTGTCGATTGATGGTGGAATTGTCATAGCGTGATGTCACTTCGGTGCAGTGGAGCAAGTGAGAAATGAGACATAAAAAGATTGACAACATCGGTAACATGCCAAAAAAATGATAAACAAATAGTAATAAAGAAAAGGTACAGTAATAACAAAGAAACAAAAGTCAGGAGCGTATAAATATAGTCGTCCACAATATAAAGTACAGTTAAAAAGAAAAAACAAATACTAGCCGTGGTTCTTCCACTATGCAACAGCCCGTGTGGTGCCAGGCATACTGGCCTGACGGTGCTGCACATGCCCGAATGGGTACTTCAGCTGGTCTGGTGACACTCCTCGAGTGCTCCTAGCAGGACGTATCGGTGCTGGCGGAGTAACAAAGGTAGCATGCGATGGTTGGCTCAGTCCGGGCGCATTAAGGAGCTGCGAGGAACCAAGTACGATGGCTAGCGACTGAAGGGGAATGTCTGTGAGCCAATCGTCCACTAGGTTGTCGGCGTAGTTCGGGTCGCCGGAGTGCGTCGTGGTGCACTCCTATGGTGCATCGTCACCTGCTGAAGAACTTTTTATATTAGTGCACAATAGAATATACCGAATATAACAAAAGAGGTGATACCGCGAAGGTGTACTTGAAAACATGTGGCCATACAGTGACGAACGCTGCCAACCGGAGACTCCCGGCACGTCGGGAGGAGGGGCGCTCTACGCGTTTGATGTCCCGGCTGTGGTGTACGGCGAATATCGACCACATACATAAGAGGTATGGGCATGAAACTTTTTCACGTCGCCCTCCCTAGGCCTACTACAGGACGTAAGGTGGATGATACACAGTGTCTTCTCCTTCAGACGCTGCAATGCCTCTTTGAGATAGTCCATGGTCACCTTCAACCTGTTCCCCATCCCAACTCAGTCGCTAAGTACGGTGGCCTCCTCATAAGCCTCTCTAGCAAGGTCACTCTGCGCCCGCATTGAAAGGGTTGTTAGCTGTAAGAATTGCATGAATAGTATATTATATGACATGTGAATATAAGTACTAATCGAGCGATGAAAAGCAGAGTCTAGTTGTATGGGGTAGGTGTCCGCCATAGAGGGGACATGCCTCGGATGATCGTCCATGACATGCACGACTCAAACACGTGTGCATGGGCTGTACCACCGGATGTACTCGTCGTACATCGCGTGGTCGTAATGGGCAGCCTCCTGGTGTACATCCACCAACGCATTTGCCCACTGCCACGTGTGAGACAACATGCATGCTGCCCTGCCACTATGTACGACGAAACCCTTTCGTGTGTGCCTGCAGAACAAGATGACCGCATTAGTAAGGACATAAAACGTATGTTGCAATTGAAAGTGAAGTGCCACAGAACTCACATGCGCACGGTCGGCGGGATGACGGCACCAGTAGAGACAAAGAAACTTGCGGGAGAACGAATTTCCGTATTTTCTGAATTTATTGGAATTTCTAGAATTTATTTGGCTTTATTTATTATTTTTTATTATGCTTAATATGAAAAGTATTTAAAAGTTTGGAAAGTTTTAATAAACTTTTATCAAAAATATTTTATTAGAATTCCAAATGTCTTAAAGTATTTTTATAAATTTTTCTAGATTTTTTATACTGATTTTACTACTTTAGTTGAATTACTCTATTTTTGAGAATTATTTTATTTCGAAAAAGCTTTTAAATAGCCATAAACAGTGTTGGGCCGGTCCAGCGTTGCGGCCAATTTTTGTAGCGGCCTGGTCTCAAATCAGTTTGGCTCGATCGCTTTTGTACCGTTGGATCAAGGGCTTGGAAGGCCGGGATTAGGAGAAGTCTGAATCGATACCGACCCTTGGATCTAGACATGTGTCGGGACCGGCGTTGCTGTCTTCAAATAGAGCTCTTCAAATCCAGGTCATGTATGTCATGGCTGGATGCTCTCCGAGTCGACCACATTGGGGGTTTCTCAGCCAATAAAAGCCCGCATCTGGATCGCTTGGAGTTCAACAAGTAAAGCCCCAAACCAATTGCTCCGATTAGCTCGTCGTTTCGTCCCGATTTAGGGTTTTGGTTGTGCTCAGCCAAACGAAAGAAATCGTCGATTCGTCGTTGGTGGGGGTCCTTACAAGCAATCAAGAGCATCAACAGGTTCGCCGTCACCAAGCGCATCTCGTGCGCGCGCCAGAGGGCTCGAAACCTCGCCGAAACCTATTTCATCGGAGTTTGCGGATGCTGCCATCATCGTTCAGAGCTACCAAATAGGTAATAAACCATGTCATTAGAACCATGACGTCGATCTCTACCTCATGATGCTCTTCTTTACCGTCGCCAGCAACCTTTGGGTCTCATGCGTCGCCGGCTAACATGGGTTGACCCAGCGCATGATGCGTGCCTTGGGTTCTGCCAGCTCGATGCCACATTGGACATTTGTGCTGACATGCAGCTGAGTTAGCGCTAAGTGGCGGTCTGGTCAGCAAGCTGAGTCAGCATTGCGAGTCCCACATGTCGGTATTGTTCTGTAGACCAGATTCGTGGTGAACTAGGATTGATCCATGGACCGGGTCTATGGACTACCGCCACGTGTCAACTCAGGAGCTTTTCAGATTATTTAATCTGACGCTAACGTCAGCGATAACGCAATAAATAGATTTTTCAATACAAAAATAATACAAGAAATTATGATTTCCAATTTTATGATTTTTATGACTTTTGAATATTTCGAGAGCATGTTCTTCCTCATACTAGCTCCGATTGAGGTAATTCAAATTTCTAAAAATTTATAAAATTGAGATATATTTAATGGTTAATTTTATTTGATTTTTGGATATTGTTTTCTCTCTATTTTTCGTATTTATTTTTTTTCCCTAGTATTGGGAGTTACAACGATGAAGGTACTTCAGACATCCAGATATAACTTAGTGGTCAGCTTTCAATGTTGGTTTTCAGTTTGTAGCAAACTAATGTTTGTTTTTCTTTTGGTTTGTACCAAACTAATGTTTGCTTTTCTTTTTCTCTGTTTTTTGCAGCTAGCTAAGATCGTTTACGAGCTTCCTGTTCCATCTAATGATGTAAGTGTAGAATTGCCTTTACTGCGACAAGGCCGAATAGTGAGACAACAGATTTGACTACTTCCTTTGTATGTTTGAGGAGTCACTATTTGGAGTACCATACTTCCCTGTTTTAGTTATGTTGAATAATATCTTACCTTCGGATACAAAATGAAAGCTGTTGATTTTCCCATTCTTAGTTCTTACTGCTATAGTTCGTCTGATATTGCCTCACCACTAATTGATCTATATTTTTTACAAATACTTTTCCCATCTATTTGACAGGAATCTATTCTTTTTTGCAG
Source organism: Otatea glauca (assembly GCA_036346275.1). Taxonomy (NCBI): domain Eukaryota; kingdom Viridiplantae; phylum Streptophyta; class Magnoliopsida; order Poales; family Poaceae; genus Otatea; species Otatea glauca. Next base: position 46,119,382 of record CM070726.1, on the reverse strand, counting down.
TCTTCCTTTTAGTCTGTTCGCTTCTATGATGAAAGGTCAACAGCTCTTACAAGCATGGTCCTTCATGTCCTCCAGATATATGTTCCGATGTTCTGCCAATTTCGGGTTTTGAGTAGCACAGATTTCAGGGTCTTCAATTAGCTTCTACCTATATATTTTTCCCATTATGAAATGTTTTACTCGGATATAACCAACCAATCAGGTTGAACTGGGTGTATGCAAGTACAGAAAGAAAGGATACGTCTGGTGAGATATTACTCCAAAAACACTTCTGTATCTATTTTCCCCCCTAATTTCGTTCTTGTTTTGTTAGCTGTGCCCGTTGAATTAATCCCAAGGTGTTTCCATATTTTTGTTAGTGATTTAGATTCTGTATTGGATCATACGGCTTTTTATACCTGTTTGTGTTTCCGTATTTTTGTTGGTAGTTTAGATTCTGAAATAAATCATGCAACTCTTTATAACTGTTTCTCAGCATACCCTTCCTCTTTGTAGGTCCATAGTTCTTTGTACCATGATAGCACATACGATATATTTGTATCTATGCATACGCTCTGCGATTCTAATTCGTTATTTAAGGGGTAGAATTTGTTCTGCCAGCTCTTCTCAGTATTGTGCTATGAGAATCTAGAATAACACAGCCTAAATATCATACTTTTTCACTGTGTTTCTACCGATTTTGTTTTCCTGTACCTTTCCGGTTGTTCATTTGTGTTATATATGATCAGTGATGCTCAGATTATGTGAAGCAATAAAACTAAAACGCTGCACGAGATAGAGTTTTGTCGCTGTCCGAAATCAGCAGGAATAAACAGCTTAGAATGTCTCTCTACCATTCTGCACTACTCTACTGTTTTGATCCCGTGTCTACAACACCACACTTTGCTTTTTGTCAAACACTACAGTGTTTTGCCTATTCGCTACTGACAGATTTTGCATTGCTGGAGTTCTGTTACAGCCATTGTTGTTGTAGTTTACCTCAATAGATTGTTCTAGATTTGTCTGCTAAGTGCTGTTAGTTTATAGAAAGATTTACCATTACCTTTTCATTGGTAGTTTTTGATGGTCTGGTATATTTGGATACCTTTTTCCCAGATAGTTTTGTATTGTTATTATTTTTCCTATAGCTTCACTGGTTGTCGATCTAATTGCCGTGCCGAAGCCTATGCAAAATCCTATTGTGACATTATTGCATTTAGTATAGCATGCCCATAGAGTTTGATTGTCAACTCAAGTTCCCTATAGTAAACTTGAAGCATAAAAAAAATCGAGGCTGCCATTTCTATCAGCCCTACCTACACTTGGTTTTTAAATTTCAGCTAACGATATAGAGGCTTAGCTCATGCCTACTTATTAGTTTTCTAGCGTATTTTTTCTTGCCTTAGCCCAACCATTGGGATTTTGTATTTTACATTGACTGTAGTGTTTTTCCATTTTTTTAACAGAACGACTTAACCAAGATCCTGAAGGTATTCTTACTACAATATGCAACCATTCATTCGACTGTTTGTGCATATCAAAATGGACAGACTCTTCGTGCCCCGTAAGAGCTTAGGATGATTTACTAAGCTGTTTGATGCTTTTATTTTGCTAACTACAGTGCTATCCTGTTTGCATCTTACCATCTTCCACATTCAAACTTCACAATAGAAATATAAGGACCTAACTGTACTAGCAACACATTTTGCATGAAGACCATGTAGAATTTATAACAATGAGCTATACTCTCTCTTAATTACTATATACTACGAGATCAAGTAGTATTTAAAAGATTTTACCTTTGTTTGTTCTTATTTTCCTGAGTTTAGAAAAGTGCCGCGATTCCTGCCATCTCACTACAGCGAGTTCGTTTTGTGTTTATATTGGAAAATACCGTACAGGTTTCTAGGTATTGCCAACAGTAGCCCTACCAATCCATGCGTTCTATTTGTGGAACATCAGAGAATCTTTAGATTTATGTGATCTGTGGTTATGTTAGCTGTGAAAGGTAAGTATTTCATGTTCACTCTGAAAATTGCGAATTTTAATAATAGCTTGTTTGATTTGATTAATGGGGATAACATTCTCACAGGTACAAAAATGCTCATGTTATTGAACACTGCAAAGGAATACAACAGTGTTATTCATTTCAATTAGAGACACAGAAGGTTTAGGATTATGTTGGGGACAACTCTGTCCATCATCTTATTCAATCGAAAACTGATGGGAAGCTGGTTGAGTATGATTTTCATGGAATTAATGAGGCTCTGCTAAATAGTTAAGTTGAAGCTGTAATGTACTAAGTAAATGATCTTTTGTGCAAATTATTAGCTATGCGATCCCAATAAATTTGTATGCCTTTTTTTACATCTTTGTATTTTCCTTCCTTTCATATTTTTGAAGAGTACAGTGATCTCCTCACGTCTCAGCTTTAGAAACAAACAGATGTAAGTCACTACATTCTTGTGCTTACCTGATACATATTTATCATTGCTGGATGCCGCTGTACTACTTGTTGTTAGCCCTCTGTACTTATAAGACTTACGTGTATCAAATCATTCACATATAGTATTTGAGAGGATAGTTAAGTTACGTTATTACTATTTTTTTTGGTAGTAATTTAGCACTATAATATTTGAGAAGAAAATTTCTGCTACTATTAAGAAAGTTGTGAGTATAAAACAACAAGAGTTTCAAGCAAAGCTTGATAAGCACATAAAAGGGAAAAAGTTTCTTGCTGACATAAGCACTTGACTATTTGTTAAAGCTAAATCTGAATATTGGAGCTTAAGACTTAAGAACAAGAAAGATAATTTCTTTCCTCATTATGTTTTAAAATATCACAGACACAATCGATTAATATGTGCTTCTTGTTTGATAAATTCCTGTCATTATTCCAGCTCGGTAACAGTTTAGTAGGGATAAGCATGGTGTGTTTTCATGGCCTGCCAGATAACTAAGTGATGAATCTTCGAGACTTCTACCGGCTTTTTCACAGAAAAAAAACCTTTTGAAAATTCTGAAATTGCGTTTAGGCCTCCCATTGTTTTGGAAAAAAACAACGGACACGGCGTGGCACGCCGTGAAAACATTTCTAGTACCTTTATATATAGCGCAGAGATTTTGCAGCCAACCAAGCCGCCGTGTCAGCATCCTCGCAAAAAAATCCTCAAGAAAATTTGAAATTACGTTTAGGTCCTCTGTTCGGTTTTTAACCGAAACAACAACAAAAAACAAAATTACGTTTAGCTCACTCTGTGGTTTACGTTCAGATCCTCCCGACGGTATTTAGCGGAATGAACCCAAAAAAATAAAATTATGTTTAGGTCCCAAAAAATCGGTTTTTAGCGTATTGGACCCGAAGAAAAACGGAATTACGTTTAAATCCTTCTACGGTTTTCTCCCAAAAAAACCACATGTTCGAAAAAAAAACCACAGATTCGCCGACAGTTTATAGCAGTCCACAGATGCGCTGATAGGTCCTTGACCCATTTTTTTAAAAAAATAAGAAAACTGAGATTACGCAAAAAAACGAAATTACGTTTATTTTCTCCTTAAAACAAAAACCACAGATTCGCAGACGGTTTATAGTAGTCCATAGATTCGCTGACGGGTCCTAGCGACCCATTTTTTTTTAAAAAAAAACGGAATTACGCAAAAAAATAAAAATACCACAGATTTGTCGACGGTTTATAGTAGTCCACAGATTCGTTAATGGATCCTAGTGACTCAAAAAAAAAATTAAAAAAAAGAAAAACGTAATTACGCAAAAAAAAACGTTTAGGCCCCTCCGCGTTTTTCTCAAAAAAAAACACAATTTGCTGATGGTTCCTAACAATCCGTAGATTAGTCAATGGCCCCTAACAGCCTATTTTAAAAAAAATAAATCAAGAAAACCAAAATTACACAAATTTTTTTCAGAAATATTCTTCGGACCAAATTCCCCACGGCGCAGCGTCGCGCGACCGAATTTCTCAAACTTCGCACGATGAAATTTCGCACGACACAGCGTAGCGCGTGACCCAGCTAGTTTCTCTTATGTGTCCAGGTTGCAAGAAGCACGCAAACTTGCCCACGAGTGAGTCGGTGCGTATGCAGCAGGCCACGATGCACGTTGGGCGCGCGACCGTTTAATTGAAAGCTTATGAGGCGAGATACGATGAAGGGATTTGCAGGTATCGTATTATCTTTGCAGCAGAAACAATCACAGCATATCTTCATTTCATGGTGTCAGGGTTAGGAAGAGCAAAACGAGACATGAATTTTAATGTGAAAAATTTTTGCGGGAAAAACCACATGAGAAAAATCCATTATAATTGTACAGTTTACATATACATGAGGTGACTTTATATAGTCAGATGAGTTCAAATCGTATAAGATTTGGACTTCGGTTAGAAAAACAAACTATTTGGATATTTAAGAAACCCTATCTCTAACACATTCAAATCTCTTTCAGGTGAAAGGTGGAATACTCGGAAGGTTGCAAGATAACAATCTGGCAAGCCCGCAAGTCAGTCAGAGCACGCTCGATGAGCGCGACACGCCCGGGCGGCACACGACCAATCTACACTGCAAAACGTGTATGCCAAGATTTAATGAGAATATTTGCTTGCACCGTATCACCCCTGCTATGGAACGTTTTCTGCAGCATATATATAAAATAAAAAGCCAAAATAGGGCACCATGGTGCCCGGACACCATATTTTCAAATGCGCAAATTCAAGTCATATTCGAGTATATTTTTCAAAAATTTCAGTTTTAGAGTATATACCCATCTATAACAATTCAAATAAAACGCACACCTTTAAAAAATACTCGAATTCAAAGATTTTGAATAAGTTTGAATCACATGCTTTGCTGATTTATATATAAAATCAGCACATACCTACAACCAAACTATCATAAAAAAAAGAAAACTCTAGTTTGAATTTTAATTCAAACTTATTTGAACTAGTTAGTAAACTGGTTAAACTCGGCATCCTAAAAATTTCACATGAAAATACATAGATAAAATACCCTTTTTAGATGTACAAAACGGGTATTTTTTCTATGTATTTTCATGTGATACTTTTTGAAATTTCTATGATGCTGAGTTTAACCAGTTTACTAACTAGTTCAAACAAGTTTGAACTGAAATTCAAACTAGAGTTTCCTTTTTTGATGATAGTTTGGTTGTAGGTATGTGCTGATTTTATATATAAATCAGCAAAGCATGTGATCCAAACTTGTTCAAAATTTTTGAATTTGAGTATATTTTTTAAAAGGTATGTGTTTCATTTGAATTATTATAGATGGGTATATGCCTTAAAACTGAAATTTTTGAAGAATATTCTCGAATATAGCTTGAATTCGCGCATTTGAAATCATGGTGCCCACGCACTATGGTGCCCCATTTCGGCTTCTCTCTCTCTCTCTCTCTCTCTCTCTCTATATATATATATATATATATATATATATATATATATATATATATGACGCTGAAATAAGGCACCATGGAGCCTAGGCTCTATGATTTCAAATGCGCGGGTTCAAGTTAAATTCGGGTATATTTTTCAAAAAAAATTAGTTTTAGGGTATATACCCATCTATAACAATTCAAATAAAACACATACATTTGAAAAAATATACTTCAATTCAAAGTTTTTAAACGAATTTAGATTGCATGCTTTGCTGATTTATATATATAATCAGCACATACCTACAATCAAACTATCATCAAAAAAGGAAACTCTAGTTTAAATTTCAATTCAAACTTATTTGAACTAGTTAGTAAATTAGTTAAACTCAACATCCTAAAAATTTCAAAAAATTACACATGCAATACATAGGAGAATATACCCATTTTGTATCATAGAGCCCAGACTATATATCTATACTCCTTTATAATGCACCTAAGCAATTTTTCCTACGTCCACCCTAAATAATGCACCTCATTAGAGATGGCCCAATGTTCGTGCACCCAGTAAAACGTTCCCAAAAACTTGCATTCATCAAAATGAACGTCTCAGATCTTTCCTCAGTTTTACTCACCCACATCCGATGGCCATTATTTAGTGTGTCTAATCATCCCTGTGGCCCACAACAGACCTCCCCCACCTACATATTTGGAAGGAGAGCGAATCAAACAAAGAAATAAATAAGGAGGATCCGCATGCAAGGAAACCAGACTTGAATTTTTTACTGGCCAAAATTATACGTACTACATATTTGGAAGGAGGGTGAATCAAACAAGGAAATAAACAGGGAGGATCCGCATGCAAGGAAACAAGACTTGAATTTTTTATTGTCCTGGCATTGTGATCGTATTTTTTCTGAATATGACCTTTCTCGAGACTTTTTTACGGATCTAGCCCCATAAAGCCTAATTTCAACGCACGGAGAGCGTTGAATTTTTGTTTTTATTTTTTATCTAAGGAACCAACGGTCTGTGAGTGCTTCTTAATTGTTTTCAATTTTTTCTCGCCGAACCAGCGGCTGACGAGCACTGTTTAATTTTTATCTTTTTTTCCTTACGGATCCAGCGGTCGGCGAGCGCATTTTATTTTTCCATATTTTTTTCGAAATCATCCCTGTGGCCCACAACAGACCTTTTCTCACCTCCAGCATCAACAAGGAAAAGGAAACAAACGTCTTGGAATCAAGGAAAAGGAAACAAACGTTCTGAAAAAGGAAAGGACCATACATTACGTGCTGGAAAAAGGAAACCGGGAGATGGGGCAGCGCGGTCGGAAGAACGCAGATCTGCAATGGCTCCACGGTCGCCATCGGTGGCTTTGCCGACGCGGCGAGGTTGCTGGTCAGCGACCTCGGCCGCCGTGCCTCGGCAAATTTATAATTTAATTTTTTTTGAAAATAATTTTATTAAGTACAAAATAATCGAAAGTTTTTTTGAGAATTTTTCTAGAATTTTTTAACTAATGTGCTATCTTTTCAAAAACCCTTCTATATTTAAAAAAAATGAAGGCAACTCATTGTAGCTTCTTCTAGTCATAAATTGCACTGCAGAAGCTTCTTCTCTTCCTCCTCTATTAAAGCAAGAAAGAAGCTCCAAAACTCCATCAATCCCGCACCAAATCTCCTCTTTTCATCTATGGTGTTAATTCCCAAATTTCGTGCTCTATTGCCAAAATTTCCTCTCAATCTGATTTGATCCCAAATTATGGTTTCCATAAATATGTTTGTTTCGGGCTATAAAGCCGTGAGCTCTCCTCCACCCCATCGCATTGCGTAAATCCCCAAGTGCTCCCTCTTGTAAAGATCGCGGATTTTGAGGTAACCCAAGCCATCACCGTCATCTTTCCGTGAAATTCACCGCAAGCGTGACTCCTCCCGCAGGCGCGGTGCGGCGATCTCGCCGCACTGCTGCCGACCCATGCATGACCGGCCGCCACCCCGGCCTTCCCTCCCCTTGCGCTGGCCAAGCCTGAGAGCACAGCGCTCTCTGTGGAAGCTCAAAAAAATAATCTAAAATCGAAAATTCTTTTTCTTTCTCTTTCTTGATTTAAAATCTTTGGGAGCCGTTTGCGCCCATTCGACCTCCATTTAGTTCCGTTTTCTTTCTAAATTCATTTAAAATTCTAAATTTCTCTTTTATTATTAAGTGTTGTATTCATACTTATCTTCTCATTTAATTGATAAGCGGGTGTACTGCCGTCGTAGCGTTAGCATAGGCACTATACTAGTATATATATATATATGTATATATATATATATATATATATATATATATATATATATATATGTATATATGTTTTATGGAATAATTCTTATCAAATCCCTTGAGAATGGAAGGCAAAGGTTGAAGAGGAAACTATCGGAATCAAAACATGCTACTGATCAGGAAGATACCATAGTGATTTGGTTCCGTGCTTGTAGCCGAGCGCACGCTGCTCGTTGGTTCTCGACCGTGTCTATAAAAGGCCTTTGATAGCATTATGGCTGAGGATACAGAGACATCGATCCGGAGAAACACGCACAAACACAGCAAGAAACACTCAGAGAGAGGAAAAGTAACATACACACCTAACGAGAGAAGACACAGACCATATACGTAACATTCACACGTCTTACACCGATCAACATACACAACACTTCACCGTAAGATGCTACGTAAGGGCCTTCGATAAAAGTACATGCATGATATTTGAATTATCATGTGATATCGTTTCTATAAGTTCATAATTTTTCTATTGATGATGGATTACTAACTAAGTCATGTGATATTATTCTACTCAGGAATCAAGACGAGGGGAGCAACACTGCTTCCGTAACAAGTCCAAGACAATCCCGACCAGCAACTATTCATCTTTGACCAGAAGCAACAATCAACCGACCAGTCTGCAACCCACACCAACCAGTATATGACCAATGCCGACCAGTCAGCGACCCACGTCGATTAGTATGTGACCAGTGCCGACCAGTCTATGACCAGTTTGGATAGAGTTTTGTTTTCGTACATTGGAAGGACGTTTGGGATGACAACAGATCTCTTCAACCGAATATGATTTGTTTTTTTCGCTTTTATGAGGATTTGTTTACTTCGATAAAGTCTTTAAGCCTACGATTGAAATTCCTGATGGGATAGCCCTTTAAATACCTAGGTACTACGTCATTGTAAGGTAGGTTTGTTCAGATTAGGTTTTCACCGTGAAACTTCGTCGTATGTTCTTGAGTCTACTAGACCAACAACTACGATTGCAGGCCTCAACTCTTTCGTACCAGTACTTGATATCTACAATTTCATATTGCTATTTACCTTGTTCTTCGATTGTTTGCAGGAATTGATCATTGTGATCAAGTCGATCGTGCTTCTAGTTAGGTCGATAACAATCCTTGAGTTAGTTCAGCGATTGCTTGACGTATCAGTCATACGGTTAGTGGTTGGATCACGCGAGTAGTCTCTACAAATTGTAGCTGTCCTTATCATCAAGAGATCAGGACCCCAACTAGCCACATCAATAGAGGCAGCCATCGAGCAAATCTTTTGAAGGAAGTGTTCAGGAAGGGAGGAAGGAGGAGGTTGCTGGGGAAGGACGCCATGGCCTTCTCCATTTCCGACGCTGCAGGTTTCTAATTCATCTCTCTTTCTTTTACTTTTCTCTCTCTTATTGTTGGCATAGAATCACCGTTTAAATGGTATTTGGCTGCGCATCCGTCTGATTAACGGCGCCTCCATGCACGTTGTTTTTATCTCATGCTCACATGGAGAAATCAATTCATGACGCTGCTATTCTCGGCCGGACCTCCCGCATGGGCGCTGCACTAGCAAGACGCCGACAAGATACTGGATCCTACCGCGTCAAAACGCCGATCCATCTTGACGCGCGCGTCTAGGTACCCATCACCAAAGTTGACGCACTGGTCGCCAACCGGCACCTTCATGTCTCACCATTCCATGTCTATGCCGTCTGAGGCCCCATGTCTGACAGATCCTTGCCGATAAGGTTGTGCATTCGTAGCCGACTTAACCAAACGTGATAACTAGCTTAAAACTATCTTGTTTGGTCATCTTTTAATCAAAACAAGGATGATCTACCCTCGTGACACCAGACTTTACCCGCGTACGCCTCTACTGCATTGGTGTCGCCGTCCGTCGCTAAAGAGACCTCATCCAGGTTGTTCTTGTTCATCTCCACTATCCTTACCCTTTTTTTAGTTGTACCTTCTACCTCGACGCTACCAGCGTGCCGTCGTGTCGATCAAGCTTGACGTAGTCAATGCATGCCACTTCACCACTCGACTTTATGTTGCCATTCGCAACTAATGAGACAGAACGACATTGGCGGCATGGATGGTGTAAAAGCTAGACTATGGATCTTGCCAAACGTCAACATCTACATCATCATTCATCAACATCACATGTATGGAGAACATGAAGCGAAGATCAAAGACCGTGGCTTAATTGTAGGTAACGCAAGTCAACCTCACTGGAGTAGTTAACCAAAAGTTTTCTGAGGCCCCGTGAACGAAGAGACTGCATCGTCAAGTCGTAGAGCACACATGAATAAAAGAGACTTGTATTTTATAATTCCATGAGAATTAATAAAATGAATGCTTCCTAAGATTTTTGTTTCTTATATTTTATTTATTTTTGTGTACATTGGCATACCGGCACATAATCCCGACGCGCAGAAATCCTAATGTGATTTATCGTGTCAAACAGCATGTGTCCATGGAGAAAAAAGGTATTTCAGGGGAATGTAATCTCGAATGATCGGTGAGCTTTGATCACGAGGGAGTAGTATATACATAATGTATATTGGTAGGTTAACTCTTTCAATAATGTTTCAGAAACTGGCAAAACAAAATGAGAGGACGCAGAACTGAGTGCGGTTTGCCCCGCTTGCAATGGCAGTCCAGAACTCCAGATAGCAGGTGTTGTGTGCCGATGGGATCAGCTGCGCCGGCGGCGTGCGCTGTAGAGAGCTTGACGATCTGGGCCGTTTTTGAGCTCGCCGACCCGTGGTTCCACGCGAGGCGAGGAGAGATGACGAGCCGCGCGGCGCGGTTGGTCTGGGCCGTGATTGGTAAGAAGGGCTATGATCTCTCTCTCTCACACACAATGACTTGCCATCTCGACTTCTCAATTTCAGACAGCCCAGTCACCCATTGATTCAACCTTCGTTCGACCTTTGGCGCCATTTCTTTACTACCCAAAGGTCCCAAGCAAACTCAAGCATGGATTTCTTTACTCAAGAGTTTACCCCTGTACACACCACACACGGATCGCTTCCTGCCGGCTACTGTCTACAAAGGATCATAGGACCCATTTTACTGCCATGTCCGCAGTAGCACCGTCACGCTGCGGCGAAAGAAAGCTGCCTAGACCAGAAGATGCCAGGGGAAGAGAGGCTTTGCTCGCTCCATCTCTCTCACATCCCAGTCAACTCATCGATATATATCTCTATTCCCTCCCAAAATCTCCACCGATTTCTCTTACCTGCCAAAAGCACCAAAGCGCACCCCCCTTTTCCCTCTCCCCCGACCGGGCATTAAAGAGCTTTTTAGTCGTGACGGGCGAAGAGCGCATCCGATCCGTTCCAACTTGCAGCTCAATCAAATGGCATTCCGTCACCTTAATTTGCCTCTCCCTCCGCCTGCTGCTCTGATCTCCAAGCTACGTACGTATGCCATGCCCCTGCTACGACCAAGACCAACCCTTCTTCGTCGCCTCTGTCTCGCTTGACCACTTTATCCCGACGGTGACTGGCTGACACGTACTCCATGTTTAGATCGTTTTATACACCTTGCTTGTCGTGTTGCTGGAACTTCTATGGTCGTAAGTTTGAACCAACAGCAATACAGCAAAAAACGGTACACGTCTCCTGCGTTGAAAATTTTGGCTTCCAATCCAATGCAGTCGAACCAAACACGTAGAAATATGCTGGATTTTGTTCGTCAAGTCTCTCTTACGTTCAGATTGTTGCCTCGTGTCACTCATTTCTTAAGTGCACAAAAGCCAAAGAAGGTGAGTACTCATGGAACTCTGTATTAATCTAAGATTATCGTGCTGGTCCAGAAGTCTATACTACCACACAAACAATCTATATATCAACACACGTAAACACAAGTCATAAGATCCCCACCAAGCACACAACTTCTCTTCTCGCTTTGCTCTTTTTGCCCACTTCTGTGCGCGCGTCCATACCTCACTGATTGATCACTTAGTTTTTAATTTATTATCTTGATCGCCTTTTGTAGACTGGCCCATGTACTTGCTTGAAAACTATATAGATTTACAATATTTTTGGGCAGACATGACTAAAGTTTTATGAAGTCATCATGGTATCCAAGAATCTTTGAGAAGAACAGAAGTACTCGTAGTACTCTTTTTTTTTTGAGCGGACTCGTAGTTGTTTTATGTCTAGTGTAAACACGTGCAGGCTTCCCTGAAAAAAGGTGAATATGTACAATATGACATGATTGCAAGCTGCAATTAATCAGTTGAAAAGCTGGTACAGTAAGATTAGGAAACCAGTTTAAGTACGTAGTATTACAGTGCTACCATACCATCATTCCTTGAGAACCTGTCAGTGTCAGGAAGATAGGGTGAGATTAGTAGCTCGGGACCGATTCATATCCACCAACCATCTAATTTGGAAGAACAAAAAATCTCGGCAGCAGGGAAGATTTGTGATCATCAAAGGCACCTTATTCAAGTCAGACATTCTATTTAATCTACTACCAGCAAAATATCTGCTCTACAGCGCACGCACCTCGTTCAGAGTCACCGGTAGTACTGCACGGAAGTGACTAGATCACCGATGTATTCCACGTAAGTACTATGAAAACGAAACCATACGCTAGCTCCAAGTTAACCCTTTCTGCAAAAGTATGCAAGATAAAAATAACTTTCGTCCTCGCCGTTAAATTTACCGGATTGACTGTGGTAAGATATTGGTAGCATCAAAAAAACAAAAGTTTATACTATCACACACGACCAATTAAAACTCAGAAAAATATTTTGTTCTTTTTTTCCAAGATGAACACGATTTTATTCTAGAAGAGAATCAGTGTATGTGATGTTATCCCGGCTGCCTGGCTGTGCCTTGTCGAGGAGGCCCCCACACACGCCCGAAACGTGTCCCAGATTCCTCCGCCCGTCTTGAACCTTCCAGAACAACCAACCCAGGAAAAAAACCGTCGAACCTTCTCGCACTTTCCTCGCCCCACCACTCCCCGTCCCCGCGCGCACCCCCACCCCTACGCACGACGTTCCCAACCGTCCGATCACCGCAAAACACGCGTCTAACGACGTGATATTTACCCACCCACGCGAACCTACATGCGGGCGCCCGCGCGGCGCGAGGCGTGACTTGGCTTTCTCGCTGCCAGTGGTGGGTCGCCCTCGGTTTTTATATCTTCTCCCTCCGCGACCGCGTCCCTCTTCCTCTCTTCCTTCCCTCCATGTCCTGACTCCTCCGCTCGCTTCGTTCCGTCTCGTTTCTAACTTCCCCCGGTTGGTTTTCTCCACGCTAAGCAACCGGAACCTTCCAGAAGTCGCGGTTTCCTTCAGCTACGGTGTCCCCCGGTCAGATCTGCGCGGGCGGCGGCGTCATGTCCGAGCAGGCCGCCGCCGCCGACGAGCCAGCCCCGGCACCGGCTGTGGAAGCGGGGCAGAGGTCGTCGGTGCCCACGCCGTTCCTGACCAAGACGTACCAGCTGGTGGACGACCCGGCGGTCAACGACGTCATCTCGTGGAGCGAGGACGGATCCACCTTCGTCGTCTGGCGCCCGGCGGAGTTCGCGCGCGACCTCCTCCCCAAGTACTTCAAGCACAACAACTTCTCCAGCTTCGTGCGGCAGCTCAACACCTACGTACGTAAATGTTCTTATTATTTTTCTCTTTCCGTCTAGTTTGTTATGGATCAATCTGTCTTGGTTTCGCCGGAATGTTACGGTGCTTATGCGTGATTGGTGCTTGATGATGGTCTGTGGGTATAGGGATTTAGGAAGATTGTGCCGGACAGGTGGGAGTTCGCCAACGACTGCTTCCGGCGAGGGGAAAAGCGGCTGCTTTGCGACATACACCGCCGGAAGGTGACGACGGCCGCCGGGGCGACGGGGATGGTCACGGCGGCGGCAGCGATTCCGATGGCGCTGCCGGTCTCGCCGGTGCTCTCCGGCGAGGAGCAGGTGCTGTCGTCGAGCTCGTCCCCAGAGCCTCCGTTGCTGCAGCCGCCGGCGCCGTCCGGCTCCGGCTCCGGCTTTGGCGGAGTCGTCTCCGGCGATCTGGGCGAGGAGAACGAGCGGTTGCGGCGGGAGAACGCGCGGCTCGCGCGGGAGCTCGGCCAGGTGAAGAAGCTCTGCAACAATATCCTCCTACTCATGTCCAAGTACGCCGCCACCCAGCAGCTCGATGCCGCCAACGCGGCAGCTGCTGCCGCTGCCGGGAACTGCTCCGGCGAGTCAGCCGAGGCGCTGCAGCTCCCACCTCCAGCAGTGGTCGAGGTCATGCCTTCGTGCCCGGGGGCTCCCGCTGCCGTCGAGGCGGCCGCTACGGAAGCAGAGCACTACGAGGAGAAGACTGGCGCGAGGCTATTCGGCGTCTCCATCGGGCGGAAGCGAATGCGCCACGATGACTGCGGCGGCAGCGGCGAGGACCCGGAGGTGAAGCCAGAGCCGATGGAGGCGTCGCAGCTCGACCCGAAGGACTACACGACGGAACCGCAGGTCTGGCCCATATACCGGCCCAGACCCGTGTACCTCCCGCTCCGGGCCTGCAACGGGTCCGACCACGACGGGTCCAACTCCAGATGAGTTGGGCCCGTCTCATAGCTACTAATAGTATCAATTAACTTACTAATACTATTGCTAATTTGCCGGTACTTAAAAGTTACTAGAAAGAGAGGCACGTAGTACTGCAGATTTATCTACTCGACCGTATGTGAATCTCCTGTCTCTCTTTTTTGCTAGTTTTCTTTCACGTTATCCTGTGTATAACAGGGCATAAATATTATAGCATCCGTTATTCAGTAGTGGCAGCAGTAGCATGTTCCAGAAATGACATGTTCGATGATCTGATCTACTTCCTCCGTCCTTAGAAGTAAGGAAGAGAAGTGTTTAAATTGTGTCATTCAATATTAGAGATTGAGAGCTCTCTCTTTAAATTATGTCATCAAATTGTGCTCATGTATGAAGATGCACGTAGATACATGCGATCACACATATTCCAAAACAAAAACGCGGCAGATCATTCTCTATAATCGTGATTAATTAATGCTTGTCAATTAATAGAGATATAGTATTGAATGGAAACATTAGAATCTTTTGACAGAAACTATAATCTATCCTAAAATTTTTTTACATGTCTGGTTTGAATTTGCTGATTTCAACTAGGAACTGCGGTTGGTTAGTCCAGATCGTTCACTTTACATCAGCTCGTTGGGTAGAGTTGGCAGCAAATCTGGGTCGTACGTTTGCGCGGAAACGTGATTTGGCTGTCAGAATAAGATATTCTTCCGATGGGTCTATTCGAAGTGGATTACTCGGCGTTTGTCACGGGAGAAATATGTTGCAAGCGCGCCTACTAGAAGGTAAACCACTTTCTTGTAAGCGAAGTCGGATTTCACGGGGGATTCCGACAGCGACCCGTCGTGTAAAGCATGAGTGGGTTGCTTACCAGTTCAACGTCGTTTTGTTAGAGCAAGAGCCAACGATGTGCCGTCAAAACTGGAATCAATAGATTTTCTTGCCTCTTTTATCTTTTTCTATTTTTTATTTAGCCTTTTTTTAAGGTATCTATAAATGTAGAAGACATAGGAGCCGACAAATAAGGTAGCAGGCAACGAGCGCGGGAGCAGACAGCTACCGCGCCTTCGGAGAGCGGGAGGAGCCGGTGCAACCGTAGTCGGTGAGCGTAGGAGTGGAGATGTCGTGGCCGGCGAGTGCGGAAGGTGCCTTTCGTGGTAAAGACGGGGCTACATTTGTAATTCTATTCAGAAGGAAGCTATTTTTGTTAAAAAAAAAGGTTAAAAAAGTGATCAATTCTCAAAACTGTACACACTGACATGCTAAATTATTGAATGATATTTCTATATATAAATACTTCGTCTTAAAAAGTACTCCCTCTCTTTTTCTCTTCTTTTACGTAGACTAAAGGTCTATTGAAAATGACTAAACTAGCTCCTAATTATTATTTATAAGCATTATATCTAATACATGCATGTAGAGAATATAAAGTAAAGATGGATATTTATTAGTGGTACAGAGGGAATATTACACAATTTTGCATTAGAATATAAAATGCATACTATATTTGTGAAAAAGATCATTAAAAAATACGTATTCGTTGCTTTCCAAAAGAAGAATGTTTATATTTCTCACTGAGATGTCATCAAAACACTACATCCTGCCATGTTGAATTACACAGAGAGTGTTCTACTGGCAATGCTGGATATAGGAAATAGGCATGTGCTATGACATTTTTGTGCATCTTACTAGTCACCCACATTCAATGGTATCATTTTTGTCAAATACAAACCAACTTTTTAAACGTGTGATGTCGGATAGCCTAATACATCTCGCAAGTGCTGCCTATATGTGTGTTTTGGTTCAAGTGAACGCTCGTCTGTCTCTATTTAACACATCGAAAGAGCAACAGCTAAAACATTTTTACATCACATCTTTTTATGGCTTAATGAGTAATTGCTTACAGGACTCAAGCGCTGAGAACGAGGATTAAATATCCGATGGCTTCTTCAAACTGTTAAGCACTTTTATGGCCCGTTGAATAAGTAAACAGGTTTACAAGTTTATGTCAGACGAGGAGTTGAAAGTAGCATGAAACCACAGTTGAACACTTAAAGCTCAATTAAGCTCATTTTGAGCACACCTTTAATTCTGGAGGTTACGATACTGCCACAAGGACTTCCATTCTTTCACTAGTTGTCCATCTAAGATTATTTTCAGAAATATCCAACAATATTCTCGATAATTACCGAAAAGACAAATAGTATAGTCTTGAATCTGACATCGAATCCGAATCCGAGAAATATCTGACCTAACTAGTCGAATCCGATCTGAACATATCCAGTCGGTCTGTTGGCATATATCCGATCCAACTGTATCCATAGGGAGGAGGGTACCCCTATTTATAAGATCATATAGCCATTAGAATGGTGCCAAGTGGCAACCATCCAAAGCCTACAACTACAAATATCTCCTCTTTATAATCCTCTTCTCAAAATATCTAAGTATCTATATTCTTCTTCACTAATATCTAATTTCTAGATATTTCTCTATTTTACCATGAAGCATGGTAAAGTAATTTATTTTAGGAACTTCCTAAACTAATATCAACCTCATGTAACTTTTCCAATTATTCTCGAAGTATCAAGTATGCATTGCATACTTCTCAACACTAGGATAGTAGTACATTGAATGTAGGAGTATAAATAGTTTGCGTCTAAATACGAATTTATGTTTAGTTGCCAATTTGCCATATACGAAAGGAATTCCTCGAGATATTGCATCTACCCATTTCAACCCCTTCACGGCCTTACCGTCTACCTTCTATTTTGATCTACCGTGTATTTGTGCTCCCATCATACTTCTTTTGTAAATTGTACCACACACAATGCATATTTTTTAGGTTGTGCATTAGAATTAGGGCAACATTGTCAGTTAGCCTACAAATGCCCTTAAATCAAGATGTGCATGGGTGCTTTGGTTCAATATATTTCAAAGCCTTGTCAATGGAAAACACAAACATTTTTTTAAAGCAGCTTTAAGGCTTTAACTTTAGATTAATAGTTTTTAATGCAAAAAAAGATTACCACAATCCGCGGGTCAAAAATAAAGACCTTAAAACATAACAAAAAGGGAGTGGCTATACATGAATCAATTAAAATAATTGTCGGCGTTTTCGGGAGCGCCGGCAAGTAAATTTGTAAGTCTAGGGGGTCGCGCGTTCCACTCCCTGAATGGTTAGACTCGTGAGTCCAAGATGTATCTTGGTTGGTGAAGGTCCCTACTCGATTCGTGTGTGGTGGTGTTGTATTACTCTTGAGTACGGATGGTGCACAAAGTTTTACAAGCGAGAATGCCAATGGCTTAGCGAGATGGGTTTGATAGCGCTCTCTCCTTTCTTGTTCTTGCTCGTTGCCCCTCGAATCGTTTAGCCTCGCCTCCTTTTATCTGAAGGAAGGGGGGGTTACATCGAGTTAGGAGGAAAGCGAGGTGACCTACGCTAGAGCTCGGTCCGCCGTCCGTGGGTGGTCGCCACCCGTCTTGCCCATCTTGGGTTGGTAGCCTTGGTGGTCGGGGAGGTTAGGTATTTCCGGAAGTAGCGTGCTTGCCCTCTCGTGATCCTTGCGAATCCGACGCCGAGGTGCGTGACGTTGGTCTTTGCCTCGGGAGGCGCGCGCTCGTCTTTACGCGTGATCGGTTGATGGGTGGAAGCTTTGTCTTCTCTGATCACGGATCTTCTTGGGAAGGAGCCACCGCCTTGTATAGTCGCTCGATTGACCTTATTCGAGTGCGTGGCGGTAGGCGGTGAGGACGACACGCGCACACTCGGCGTTCGTCACCTTAGTTTGGTTGAGTCGGAGATCCGCCCGCCAAGAGGGGGTCGGGGCGCTATGCAGTCGGATTCGCTTCGCTGGCGGTCGGGAGCGGATGCCTTGCGCGGTCTCGCAGCGGTCGGTCGGCGGCGGGCGGCGCGCTGTTGGTGGAGATATGCTTGAGGCCGGCTCGTCGCCGGTGTTGGGGTATCCTTTTTATTAGTATTCGTCGAGAGCCCCGAACTCTCAAGCGATTTGGCGGTCGGTTGGGGTTGAACGGACGAAAGTGGTGGCGGGCTCGTAGGTCGGTCCGGCCGATCCGGTTAGCGATTTCCGTCAGTGTGCCGTTGGATCCGCGGTGTCCCGAGTTTGGCGGGGCATTTGAACCGCCGGGGCTTTACTTGCTCGTTGCGCATGCCGAGCATAGTTTATGCGCGCGCGCCGCTCGTCTTCTTGATCGCCTCGGGTTTACGGTGAAGGATGCTTCGTTTTTCGGCACGCATTTACTCCGAGGCGCTTAGCCTCTTCGTCCGGATATATATATCCGCATGTGTTGTAGCTTGCTTGAAGGGGCGAGCTTTTTCTTTTGTTCTTTCAAATGGCTTGAGACATCCTCTAGTCTTTAGCCGGTGATGGCGTCACGGTGGAAGAAGAAGATCCTCGGCGAGCTTTGGGTGAGTTCGACGAGCGATGGCGAGCTCGGGAGGAAGAAGCTGCAGCCCACGACGCCGCTTCGTTGACGCTACCGCCGAGGCCGCCCGAGGCTCGAGGTGGTAAGGGGGCCCTTCGAGGCGATGGCGCAAGGCGCCGGCCGTAGTTAGTGCGGCGCGTCGATGTCGTTGAACGGCAGCAGAGGCATCGGCGTGTTGCCAGCGGCCGTGGCGGTGTCCGTCGACTGTGCAAGGGCCTACCGAAGATGCCGTCGGTGCCACCGATGCCGCCACGGATGTTTGATAGGTTCTAGGCGTGGGTAGAGTCTGCCGTGGTGCGGCGTGGCCACTCTTGTATCATCGGTCTTGTGTGTAAAGTTGTGTAAAGTTTGAGCTCATGGCCTATAATGAAATTTTCTTTTCTTTATGAAAATGTCTTTGCGATGAGTTTGCTTTAATTTTAATCGTTGTGGGCCGGTGTCTTGGTCGATGAGCGGCCGGATGCCTTCGGTGTCCGAGTGCTCGTTTAACGTCGTAGCTAGGCGATTGCCTTGGTCGGCAGGGCGACGGATGCCTCTGTGAGGTTCGGATGTCCGAGTGCCTTGGTGGCGGGCGACCGGATCCCTCGTGAGGTTCGGTGTCCGAGTGCCTTGGTCGGCGGGACGGCCGGATGCCTGTGAGGTTCGGGTGTCCGAGTGCTCGTTTAACGTCGTAGCTAGACGGTGCCTTGGTCGGCAGGGCGGCCGGATGCCTGTGAGGTTCGGATGTCCGAGTGCCTTGGTCGGCGGGACGCACCGGATGCCTCTGTGAGGTTCGGGTGTCGAGTGCCTTGGTGGCGGGACGACCGGATGCCTCTGTGAGGTTACGGTGTCCGAGTGCCTTGGTCGGCGGGGCACCGGATGCCTCTGTGAGGTTCGGGTGTCGGAGTGCCTTGGTCGGCGGGACGGCCGGATGCCTCTGTGAGGTTACGGTGTCCGAGTGCCTTGGTCGGCGGGACGGCCAGGATGCCTCGTGAGGTTCGTGTCCGAGTGCCTTGGTCGGCGGGACGACCGGATGCCTCTGTGAGGTTGGGTGTCCGAGTGCTCGCTTAACGTCGTAGCTAGAACGGTGCCTTGGTCGGCAAGGACGGCCGGATGCCCTGTGAGGTTCGGATGTCCGAGTGCCTTGGTCGGCGGGACGGCCGGATGCCCTGTGAGGTTCGGTGTCGGAGTGCCTTGGTCGGCGGGGCGGCCGGATGCCTCTGTGAGGTTACGGTGTCCGAGTGCCTTGGTGGCGGGGCGGCCGGATGCCTCTGTGAGGTTGGGTGTCGGAGTGCCTTGGTCGGCGGGGCGACCGGATGCCTCTGTGAGGTTACGGTGTCCGAGTGCCTTGGTGGCGGGACGGCCGGATGCCTCTGTGAGGTTGGTGTCCGAGTGCTCGTTTAACGTCGTAGCTAGACGGTGCCTTGGTGGCAGGGCGGCCAGGATGCCTCTGTGAGGTTCGGATGTCCGAGTGCTCGTTTAACATCGTAGCTAGACGGTGCCTTGGTCGGCGGGGACGACCGGATGCCTCTGTGAGGTTCGGATGTCCGAGTGCCTTGGTCGGCGGGACGGCCGGATCCTCTGTGAGGTTACGGTGTCCGAGTGCCTTGGTCGGCGGGACGGCCGGATGCCTCTGTGAGGTTCGGTGTCCGAGTGCTCGCTTAACGTCGTAGCTAGACAAAGTGCCTTGGTCGGCAAGGACGGCCGGATGCCTCTGTGAGGTTCGGATGTCCGAGTGCCTTGGTCGGCGGGACGGCCGGATGCTCTGTGAGGTTCGGGTGTCGAGTGCCTTGGTGGCGGGACGACCGGATGCCTCTGTGAGGTTCGGTGTCCGAGTGCCTTGGTCGCGGGGCGGCCGGATGCCTCTGTGAGGTTCGGTGTCGGAGTGCCTTGGTGGCGGGACGGCCGGATGCCTGTGAGGTTACGGTGTCCGAGTGCCTTGGTGGCGGGACGACCGGATGCCTCTGTGAGGTTGGTGTCCGAGTGCTCGTTTAACGTCGTAGCTAGGACGGTGCCTTGGTCGGCAGGGCGGCCGGATGCCTCTGTGAGGTTCGGATGTCGAGTGCCTTGGTGGCGGGACGGCCGGATGCCTCTGTGAGGTTCGGGTGTCCGAGTGCTCGTTTAACGTCGTAGCTAGACGTGAGTGCTCGTTCTACCGTCGTAAGCTGGGCGTGAGTGCTCGTTTACCGTCGTAGCTGGGCGTGAGTGCTCGTTACCGTCGTAGGCCGGCGTGAGTGCTCGTTTACCGTCGTAGGCTGGGCGTGAGTGCTCGTTACCGTCGTGGCCGGACGTGAGGCATCCTTCTCGAGTCCTCGTCGAGGCGAGGGTAGCTGCGTAGAGGAATGGCGCCGTCTATCCCACATGTATACCCCATCCGCGGTGTGGGACCCGAGAGGATGAGCGGCGCGTTTACTGCGTTGGTTTGAGCGCCGTGCTCGTGGAGCTAATAGCGGGTAGTCCGAGTGGGTCTGGGAGGTCCGCCAAGGGGACCTTCCGAGTGACGGTCCCAGAGTAGGGTGTCACAGCCTGCGTGGGGCGACCCATAAAAACTTTCTCTACTCAATCCCGTATGGACTCTAGGTCGTCCCGACCCGAGCACACGGTGGTGTCGCTCATTGATGAGCTCGGGAGAGTGTGAAGTATGGTCTCGGGCGAGTAGAGGTGATTAGGCCGTCGGTAGGCCTAGCAGAGGGCCCACGTGGGGCTCACCTCATACCGCCTTGCTCAAGTTTTGCTTTGGGCGGCTTTATACCCATCGGTGGGGTAGGCCTTTTGAACCCTGCTCCTCATTGGGCCCGGGGCAAGCCACAAAGCTTTGCTGTCTTGGGGCGCAGGCGATGATGAAGCTTCGCGGCGCCGAGCAGTTGCTCCTAAAAGGCGAGACCGAGAGGTTACGGGACACGTTGTTGGGCGGCGTCTTTATGGCCCTTGACGCTGACAAGGCGAGGATTAAAAGCGGAGTGGTATTGGAACCGGAGTTACAGGTGGCGCGACAGAGCGAGGGTGGTCGCGACAACCATTGACAGGCGCTGCTTGGCGGCGTTGTTCGTCCTCTATCATACGCCTGGGTGCTTTGAGTGGTCACGCTTTCTTGCCCTCTCTGTCTCGCCTGCAAACAAGAAGAGCACAGAGAGCTAAGGAAAGAAAACCCGACCTTTCTTTCTCACCTTCCACTGTCGTCTCCCTGCGGAAGATGTCGTGGCGGAGTGCTCGCGCAAGAAGACGTGCGGCTTCGGCTTAGTGAAGAAGGGCTTCCTCATGCGCAGAGACCTTTCGGTGGAGGGTGCCGGCCGGGCTACCACCCAGCGCGCGGGCGGCGAGATCGTGGTGCCGCCTCGTTCTTCGAGCGCGGCTTTGGCTGCCATTGCACTCCGTTCGTCGGGGCTGTTGTTTCATTACAAGGTGGAGGTGCACCATCTCAACCCCAATGGGGTCCTCCACATCGCCATCTTCATCACGTTGTGCGAAGCCTTCTTGGGGATCGAGCCGACTGGGCGTTGTGGAGGCACTTCTTCGAGCAAGGCTGCGGAAGGGCGATGCGTCGGGCCGCGGCGCCTCTGGGTGGCACTGGCCCTCGGCCGCCCGGTCGAACACGGAGTACACGGAGGTAAAGCGCCTCGTCTAACAAAGTGGCGTTCGAATGGCTCTACGTTCAAACGTCGGCGGCAGCGCCTCGTTTCACCGGAGAGCTTCCCGTGGCGAGAGCGGTGGGCCGGGCGCCGAAAAGAGGAGAAGAACAAAGCGCCCCGATCGTGGGCGGTCGGGGCTCAAAGGAGGCGGGCTCACGGGGCGTGGTTGTGCGCGCCTTCATGGGGATGCGCGTGCAACCACTTGTGCCTGAGCCGCACCCCTGTTCGGTATCTTGGGGCCGTCGGCCGGGCGAGGATGGCGAACCCGGCTGGCGCGTCGAGGTGGAGGCTCGGGTGGCGGCCGGTCTGGCGGAGCGCCATCGCGTGGCGCGGATGGCCACCCGAGCCATTCTCGGCGGCTTTTCGCGAACAGTAAGCCGGTGAAATTCCTTTCTACTCTCTTTCTTTGTCCTTCGCACTTGACCGACATTCTGCATCCTCTCGGGGGCTCATGGGATGTCTTCGTGCGCCGCTCGGGGATAAGGAGCGCGCGGCCGCCCGGCGAGGACTAGCGGTGATTCCTCCGCAAGAAGCGGAAGGAGGAAAGGAGGAGGAAGAAAAGTAACGAGCGGCGCGGCCTTGCGAGGATGTGTCGAGACCACCGCCGTGGGGACAACCTCCATCGACAACGGCGGAGTGCCTCGGCCACCCCTATGGTGGGTTTTTCCCGACTGCCGATGGCGGCGGCGGCGTGGACTCGGCGGCGGCATCACGGGCCCGTGGCCACGGATCCCGGTGGGGTGATCTTGCGCTTGCGGTCGTCGCGGCGTCTCGGTGGAGGTGGCCGAGGAAGCGACCGGCCGACTGCCCCTTAGCGGGGCGGCAAAGAGAGCGCGCGTGCCACGCGACCCTTCGGCCTTGTAAGTGTATTATTATTTTATTTTTGGAGCATTTTCTTTTTGGTAAAGCCGCGGCGACTCTTGAATCTTTGCAACGGCGCCTATATCTGGGGTGATCGTGGGCGTGCCACATCGGCCCGCAAATGCTGGCGCCGGTGATTCGGTGACCCGGTTGGGTCGGCGAAGGTCGCGGCGTCGGCGTCAGCGCGATCGCCTTCGAGGGGACATGAGCCCACCCGAGGTCGTGCGAAGAAGAACTTCCGCCGCCTCGGCGAGACCCTCCGACGAGCGTGATCGTCGTTTGGAGGATGAGACAATGGCGTTGCGGTGATCGCGCCCGGTCGTGGCGGGCCGGCGGCGGAGGTGCCGACCCTCGTCCCGGGGAGGTGCGACCGATGCCCCTCGGCGCAGTCGCCGAGGGATTCTGAAGGTTGACCTCGTCACCCTTGCCCATAGTGCTTTGGCGGGTGGCGTCCCGCCCGAGCAGGCGGCGGAGGCGCGCCGGGTGTAATTCGGTCGGGCATCATGGGTGAGCGGAGGAGAGCGAGTGGGCCACCCTTCGGCAAAGCGCTACGGGCCGAAGCGAGATAGAGCGAATCCGTGAAGGTCCGCCCTTGCTCTAAGTCTTCCACGGTGGCTGGATATGATGGTCGGGAAGTCGGCACGATCGCCCGAGTAGGTCGGTAGAAAAAGTTACGATTCGTTGCACATTTTGATAGTTCATCCGTGCGACTAACGGGTGTCCACATTTTGCGACACTTGCGGGCTCGCCGTCAGGCGTTAGGTCGAAGCTCTGCGGCGCTCCGACGATCGTGAGCGGTGCGGCGGAGGAGTGCGATCAGTTGCGCCTTGAGTGCGCCTAGCCCAGAGGCCCCTGGGCATTAGGCGGTCGGAGGCGGTGGTGATCCGCCAAGGATTTGAAGAGGCCACAAGGCCCTTCATGATGGCGCCTAGGGCCAGGCTTTGAGGCGAAAGTGGCGGGCTGAGTCCTCACGATGGAAGTCACCGAGGCCAAGGATGCCGCGCTGTTGCGCGGAGGGATCGCGCAGACGCAGTAACACGTCTGCGACCGAGCGGAACAAGGCTCGGGGGACATTGCGAGTTCGCTCCGTGGCATCGCTCGAAGGAGGTGGCGGTGAAGACTTCATACGAGGCGCCGAAGTCGGGGCGGCAATCGACCAACTCGTGGCGGTAAGTGTCTCAATTCTTCAATTAAGTTTGGAAGTGCGACCACAGGCGAACTTATCCAAAATCTCCATAATCTGCGAGGCGCGAAGAATCGGCGTCGCCGTGGAGGCGCAGAGAACGGCCGGACGCGCCGCGGCGTGGCGATCGTGGCGGGGCGAGGCCCGGCGGCGTTGAAGGTTGCCGAGGCGGTCGGGCGAGATGAGCGCCGGTGGAGGCCCTCGCAAGGCGGTCGAGGTCTGCGACCGCACCCTTGAGCCGGGCGGGCCAGTGCCCTTGCCCCGCTGGCGCCCGAGTGCGGACCGTAGAGGCGGTGGTCACCGACGCCGCGCTTGGAGCTTCATCGGTTGGTCAACACCATCTCGTACTCACGACGCATCGACCTCGCGGTGGTGGGGAGCGGCGTGGCTGGGGCCGGATCGGCGAGAGATCGATCGGTTCGAGCTCTTGGTTGAGCCACGCGCCGGGAGATCGCCACCGCATCCCGCCGCAGCCGCCCTCGAGAAGCGAGCGACCAACTCTCCGCCTCGCCATCGGTCGCGCCAAGAAGAATAGAAAAAGTTAGCTTTATCCTTCTTAGATTGTAAAGACCGTTATTTAAACAATCTTGAAATTATCAAGTCCCGAATCGTCCTCGTCCTTTTTCGTATTTAGGATGAGCGTTTGGCGACCATAGCCCTAAGGACCGCAGGGCCACTTATGCGTGGGTCGGGTTGTTTTGGGAGGAGCGAGGTGGATTGGAGACTTGGCTATGCAGCGGTTAGGCGCACTTGTGAGGATAGGAGTGTTCTAGACCGGCCAGGGATCTTTCCACTCGGGCACTTCCTTCTTCCGCAAAGTGCTACTTAGCAACCATAGCCGTAGGCGTAGGGCGTAACACTTG
This sequence comes from Otatea glauca, assembly GCA_036346275.1. Lineage (NCBI taxonomy): Eukaryota > Viridiplantae > Streptophyta > Magnoliopsida > Poales > Poaceae > Otatea > Otatea glauca. The sequence goes on along the minus strand of CM070726.1, from coordinate 46,094,195 downwards.
GGTTGAGAGGGTTACGCTCGGGATGGACCTCATGACCGGTCGGGTCCACGTGCCCTCATAAGCGCGTGGGATAGCCGAGTTCGTGCGGGAGGAGTGTTCCCTGCCGACCCAAAGGTCACTCCACTCGGGTACTTCCTTCTTCCGCGAAGTGTTAGCAACCATAGCCGCTGGGGCGTAGGCTGTAGCACTTGGGTCAAAGGAGTTACCGCTCGGGAAGGACCTTGTGGTCGGTTGGGTCATCAACCCGCGCAAGTGCCGACAGGGAGCGACTGAGCAGAGGCGCCGAAGGCAGCCCAGTCGTCGCTGCGGCGACTGTGTGCTCGGAAGGAAGAAGGTAAAGAGCATGCTAGGAAGAGGAAAAGAGTTTAGGGATAGAATCGCCTTAACTTTTCAATGTTCCAGGCATTAGGGAGGATGCGACCATCGGCGTCCTTGAGTCGGAAGGTGCCAGGTCGGAGAACTTCCACGACGGTGAAAGGACCCTCCGGTGTCGACCTGTGCTTATCTTTGGTTATGCGGACCCGACGCAGAACCAAGTCGCCGTGTGAAGGATCGATCCTCGAACTTGGCGGTACGTGGTAGCGCGCGAGGGCTTGTTGATATCTGGCCCGGCCGCGGGGCGGCCACGTCGCGTCGCCTCGTCGGTGGTCGATGGCGTCTTGTTGCGGCGAGCCCCGAGCCTCATCGAAGGCTTGCAATATCGGGGAGCCGTATTCCAGGTCAGTGGGCAAAACGGCTTCAGCGCCGAACACCATAAAGAAGGGTGTGAACCCGATCGCCCGGTCGGCGTGGTCCGCAGACTCGAGAGGACGGAGGCGGCTCGGCTACCCAGCGCCTGCGAAATGCTTGAGCCGATCGAAGATCCGGCAGGTCCTTGAAGGATCATGCGTTAGTGCGCTCGACACGGCCGTTAGTCCGCGGATGGGCTCTGCTGCCCAATAGACACGGATGTTGAAGTCGTCCAGAACTCGAAATTCCTTCCCGTGAAGCGTGTTCGTTGTCGGTGATGATGGAGTTTGGGACTCCAAACCTAAAAGCGATGTCGCGGAAGAAGATGGCGCTTGTGCCGGCGTGGCGCTCACGACCGGCTTGGCCTCTATCCACTTGGTGAACTTATCTACGCGACGGCGGTGGGTGAAGCCCGGGCGCTTTCTGAAAGGCCCGACCAAATCGAGTCCCAGACGGCAAAGGCCACGTGATGGGGATCGTCTGTAAAGCAGAAATTTGGCGGATCGTCTGTAGAGCAAAGCGGCATCCTTCGCAGTGCGTCACGATATGCTCGGCGTCGACACGTGGTTGGCGATGAAACCTTGTCGAAGGCCTTTCCCACAAGAGATCGAGTCTTTGCGTGGTGACCGCGGACTCCATTGTGTATGTCGTCCGGTATGTTTTCCTTGGTCGGTCAAGATACATTTTGGAGGACCGGAGGAACTCCTTTGTAGAGGTGCAGGCGATCGGGGCGAAGGATTCTGCCGCAGGCGGCGCCGAACCTCGGTCGGGTCGAAGTGACCCGTCCGTCAAGCGGTCGATGTAGGGCCTCCTCGGTCGGACTCAAGTGCTAGCACACCGCGGGCAGATCCGGCCAAGTCACGCCCGGCCAGCGTCGGTCGGGCGGCCGTCTTTGGATTAGTCGGGTGGCCGCCACCCACGAGTCGGTGGACGAGGGCGCAGGAGTCGAGGCGAAGATCCGGCGGGACGGGCTCTGCTGGAGGCAAGATTGGCGGTGATCGGCCTCGCCATTGTAGCGTCGGTAGCTATGGTGAAGCTCGAAACCCTTGAACCGCTCCTCGGCCGGCGTACTTCTCGGCGATGCTGCGGCCATGCGGGCGTCTCGGGCCCGCGAGCCTTCATGACAGTCGACGACAAGCTTGGAGTCCCGTGGGCGAGCGGCCGTGCACCGAGGTCGGCGATCCGGAGACCGTTGGCGAGCCTCGTGCTCGGCAATGTTGTTGGTCGCGTCGAAGAGCAACCTAATGGCGTATTGAAGCTGTGTCCGAGTGGGAGATGATGGCGACTCCGCGCCGCGCCATTCTTGGTGTAAGACCCGTCGAAGTACATTGTCGATGACTCGGGTCTTCGACCACCGGTGGTGCACGGCTTGGTCCACTCGGCGGACGAAGTCGGCGAGCTGCGACTTGATCGCCCGTCAGGGGCGTATATTATGCCATGGCCGCTAAGCTCGGCGCCCATTTGGCTATCCTTCACGAGGCATCGCGATTGTGGATGATCTCGCCTAGTGGGGCGTGGTCACCGCGGTGATGGCGTCTTGATCGAGTAGTGAGCGAGTTTCCTCTTTGCGATGAGCACCGCGTAGAGTAATACGCACTGTGGGTGCAGAGTCTTGGACTCGGAAAGTACCTCAGCGATGAAGTAGACCGGCCGTTGTACCTTGAGCTCACGGCCTTCTTCCGCTCGCTCCACCACGAGGGCGCGCGGCGACTTGGGTAGTGGCGGCGATGTAGAGGAGCAGCGGTTCACCGGGTGCCGGGCGACCGGGATGAGGCGAGGCAGGAAGGCCTTCAAGCGGGTGAGGCCTCCCGAGCCTCAGTGTCAAGCGAAGCGGTCGGATTTCTTGAGCGGCTGTAGAGCGGCATTCGCGTTCGCCGGCGAGACACAAGCAGCTCAAAGCCGCGGGCATCGGTCGACCTCTGGACCCCTTTGAGGTTCTTGGCCGGGCCCATCCTGCGATCGCGAGATCTTCTCTGATTGGCCTCGATGCCTCGCTCGAGGCGATGAAGCCTAAGAGCTTTCCTTTGGGGACCCGAAGGCGCACTTCTGCAGGTTGAGCTTTATGCGAAACCGTCGAAGGTTCGCGAAAGTCTCTTCTAGGTCGGCGATAAGGTCGTCGACCTTCTGGTCTTTCGACAATATCGTCGACATACGCCTCAGCGTTGCGGCCGATCGGTCATTGAAGCGCGTTTGCATACATCGGCTGGTATGTAGCGCGCGCGTTCTTGGTCGAAGGGCATTGTGACATAGCGAGCAGGCGACGGAGTGATGAAGGAAATCGCGGTGGTCGGACTCCTTTAGCGCAATCGGTGGTAGCCGAGTAGGCATCGAGAAGAAAGAGACTCGCACCCAGTGGTGGAGTCGATGACTTAGTCGATGCGAGGTAAGGGAATGGGTCCTTAGGACATGCTTTGTTGAGACTCGTATAGTCAACACACATTCTCCATTGCAGTTCTTCTTTTTACAAGTACAAGGTTGGCTAGCCACTCGGTGGCGCACCTCTTTCTGAACCACGCCAAGAGTTTGGCGATCTCCTCCCCTATAACCTGCGCCTTTCCTCGTCGAGCGGTGCGGCGTTAGGCGGCGGCTTTGAGCACGGTCGGACGCTCAGGAGTGCTCGGCGACCTCCTTTGGAATGCGGCATGTCGGAGGACCTCCATGCGAGACATCTTTGTTAGTGCGGAGGAAGTCGGGCAGCGCTTTCCTATTTGGCGGGGCGTGGCTCCGACCCGCCGCGGTCTTAGTCGGATCACGAGGATCGGCCGTGACCTCCTTCGTGTCCTCGGCGGTTTGAAGGATCCGCCACGATTTCTTTGGATTGAGGGGCGGACTCGGCGGCTTCCCTCCGAGCTTGTTGAGTTCCGCGAGGCAGCGACGCTGAGGCGAGCTCGCGGTTGCCGCGCTCGCGATTGAAGGCAAGCTGGAAAGGCGATGCGCGTGATAATGACTCCATGCGGTCGGGCATCTTGACTTGAGGTAGGCGTGGCGGGGATCGCCATGAACTTGGCGTAGCATGGCCTCCCGAGGATGGCGTGGTAGGCGCGCGGAAATCCACGACCTCGAAGGTGAGGGTCTCGGTGCGGAAGTTTCCGGCTCCCGAAGGTGGCGGGCGGTCGACTGCCGGCGGATGGGCTTGCGGCGGGATAGCGCCATGGAAGGTGCCTTGCTTGGCGGAGGCTTGCGCGGGACCCCATGGCGTCGAGCGTCTCAACGTAGAGGATGTTAAGGCGCTGCCCGATCCATCGGCACCTTCGTGAGGCGCCGTTCGGCAGCGGTGACCACGGCGGTACCTCCGGTGTGGGGCCGCGATCGGGGTGATCGGTCCGATCAAAGGTGATCGGGAACTCCGACCACCGAAGATATTGGGGGCGCCCGTGCGGCGGTGTGGACCTCGCGATAGCGAGCTTAGTCGGCGCTTATCGGCGTAGCAAGCCGGTCCTCGAAGATCATGAGGCGCCGTCGGGCTCGGGAACTCGTCGTCGCCTTCTTCTCGCCGTTCGCGAGGCGCGCGCGGCTTCTTTCCTTTGCCGCGGCGTGGTGGGGGCGCTAGAGAGATAGCGCCTCGGGACTTGCGATCCGTGCTTGTGCAGCGGAGAACCCATGGTTTGGGCATGGGCGTCCATCAATTTCTCGAAGTGGTGAGGCGGCGGTCGGCGCGCTGGCGCTGGCGAGGCGGTCGGCCGTGGCGACCGCAGGTCTCACGGATCGCTTCCGCCGCTTCCGTTTGTCGAAGCGGTCGGGAGGAGACCCGTTTGGGCGCGGGCTCTGCTGGGCCTTTCCTCGCCGAAAATAGCCCTACGGCCTCCTCGCCCGGGCGTGGTTGAAATGGCGATGTCGAGAGCTCTTTGGTGGTCTGGGCTTGAGGCGGCCGGCTTGTGCACCAAGGCCTTGCGAGAGGTGCCGTAGATGAAGGCTCCCACGACATCGGCGTCGGAGATGTCACGGGAGCTCGTTACCTGGCGGGAAAACCCGGATGCAGATCCGGAGAGTCTCCCGGCTGCGCTGCGCACCTTCCGAGTCGGGGAGTTACGGGGCGCTTATAAGTGCCTGGAAGTTACCGACGAAGAGATTCTTCAAGTCGGCCGATTCGACGCTTTTTGGCGGTACTCGAGCGTGCTCGGCCGAGTCCATGAGTAGATGGGGAGGTCTTGGATGATGAAGAGATCATCTGTCGCTCCCGGCCCGACACGCTGTGGCCGTAATCTTGAGCGGACACAGGGTTGGTGGCCCGGTGTACTTGGCAATGTTGGTAGGCGCCGGAATCGGGCGGGAAATCCGCTGGCGGATCCCTTGGCAAAAAGCCCGTGGTCAGGGACCATCGGGGCTCGGGCTATGATAGTGGCGCCACCATCCGCAACACGTGAGTGGCGGCGTCCTCGCCATCTTTCTTGGCGCCTCGAGGTGGCGCGGATGTCGTAAACATTACCGAAGCTGGGCGCCGGGTGCGTGAGGCACTGGGGTGGTTCATGGTGGGTGCGGTCTTGGCGCGCCCCACCGGCTTCCATGTGGCGATGCGGGCCGGTGGCGGAAGTGCGCCGGTGTGGTAGGAGCCGGAGGCTGCATGTCTTTACCGCGGCGCGCGCTCCACCGACCCGAAGGTTACGGTAGGTAGCTCGGCCTCGGGTTTGCGGGCTCGGAAGGCCTCGGGAGCGGCATTGCGCCGCGACCACGTTTTGGCTTGCGTGAGGGAAAAACTGGGGGGCGCCGGATTCTGCCCCCAACTTGTGGTGCTCTTGGCGCGCGCGCCCGTGCGCGTCGCCCAGCACTTGCGCGGGCTCGGGCTCGTCCTGCTCCAGTCGGCTGAGCGGTCGAGCTCGACCGCCGCTCCTCGGCTCTCAGCGTTGCCGTTGGAGCTCGTAGGCGAGCTGGCGCGTTGGCGCTTCGCGCTGGTATTCCCCCTCCTGTGCCTCAGTGCGCCGGACGGGGACCGTCGTAGCCGCGGTGGCTACGACCAAATCGGCTGTGCCCGCCACGTTGCACTCGCGAGTCACGCTGCGGCGGGATACTCGCGTCGGGTGGGCCGTGGTGGAAGAGTCTTCCGGCAACTTCGTGGGCGGAGGTTGGCATGTAGCCGACCATCGCCACCGATCGCGAGCCTACGGGGTGACATGGTCACCCGCCGAGCCTCTGAGTTTTCGCCGACCGCGGCGGAGCACTCCTCGGGTTTCGGCCGGGGCTGCAGGGCGCCTAAGCCGAGCTTAAGCGAAGTCGCGGAGAGGGCGCCCAAGCTCTTAGCGGGCGCTGTCTTCGGAGGCGGTGGGACAGCGTGAGCCCTCCGTCGGGGTGATGGCGAAGTCGAGGAGGCGAGCGGATCCGGTTCCGGCGCGATCATGCCGTCGCGATGGGTGGATGCCATCGAGGAGATAAGCGGAATCGGAGATGGTGATGAAGGCGCGAAGGCCCCTACTGCGCGCCAGCCGGCGTTTTGGGAGGCGCGGCAAGTAAATTTGTAAGTCTAGGGGTCGCGCGTTCCACTCCTCGAATGGTTAGACTCGTGAGTCCAAGATGTATCTTGGTTGGTGAAGGTCCTACTCGATTCGTGTGTGGTGGTGTTGTATTACTCTTGGTACGGATGACGCACAAAGTTTTACAAGCGAGAATGCCAATGGCTTAGCGAGATGGGTTTGATAGCGCTCTCTCCTTTCTTGTTCTTGCTCGTTGCCCCTGAATCGTTTAGCCCCGCCTCCTTTTATACTGAAGGAAGAGGCGGGTTACATCGAGTTAGGAGGAAAGCGAGGTGACCTACGCTAGGAGCTCCGGTCCCGTCACGTGGGTGGTCGCCACCCGTCTTGCCCATCTTTGGGTTGGTAGCCTTGGTGGTCGGGAGGTTAGGTATTTCGGGAAGTAGCGTACTTGCCCTCTGTGATCCTTGCGAATCTTGGCGTCGAGGTGCGTGGCGTTGGTCTTGCCTCGGGGGGCGTGCGCTCGTCTTTATGCGTAGGGATGAAAGCGGGCGAAGCGGTCGGTAAATGGTCGTTCCATTTCGTTTCACATCTTTTACCGATAACGGAAACAGAATCGGAAACCGGAAACGGAATCGGAAGCGAATAATAATCGAAACGGATGCGGAGCGGGCGGAGCGGATCACGAAAAGCGAAGTGGAAAATTCCACAAGAGCGTAATACATGATCACAATATACATGACCACAAAAACAATGTAACTCATTCCATCACAAAGGTGGATACAAGAACAATGTTATGTTCACGGTATCACTAGAAAGTTTTTCTCAAGTTTGTCGGTTGAAGGCTCGCTACTTGTACCCCGGATCAAACCATCATATCCTCCTAAATATCATTATCATCGACATCCTCTTGCTCCTCCAACTATAAAGATGTAATGCCCTAAAATTTGCATATTATTGTTCAATGTTCATTTATGATTTTCTGAGATTTATCCTGGATTTTTTTGGAGTTTATAAATGCCATTTTACTATTTTTTAGATTTATATAATTAATTTATTCATGAAAAATAAAGCCAAAATATGCTAGAAATAATTTTCCTAGGTTCAAAATGTTCCAAAGTATTTTTGAGAATTTTTTGGAATTTTGAACTATATTTGATATTTTCTATAAAACTATTTGTATTTATGAAATTATTTTAATTCGAAAATAAATGTAGATTCTCTATTCTCCTTTTTGGGCCAAGTGGGCCAAGTTTAAACAAATTTCGGTTTCACTTATACGGAATTCCGATTCCGTTCCGTTCCGGCGAAATGGCTCTCTGTTTCGTTTGCGTTCCGACAAAAATTTCCGTTTCGTTTCCGCATCGACATTTTCCGTTTCCGTTTCGAAAAAGGCTTCCGTTCCGTTTTCTCGGAACGGTCGGAAATTCGTTCCATTTTCACCCCTAGGTATGCGTGGCGTGATCGGTTGATGAAATTTGGAAGCTTTGTCTTCTACGATCACGAGATCTTCTTGGGAAGGAGCCACCGCCCTTGTATAGTCGCTCCGATTGACCTTATTCGAAGTGCGTGGCGGTAGGCGGTGAGGACCGACACGCGGCACTCGGCGTTCGTCACCTTGGTTTGGTTGGAGTCGGAGATCCCGCCCGCCAAGAGGGGTCGGGGCTTTGGTCTGCAGTGGATTCGCTTCCCTGGCCGGTCGGGAGCGGATGCCTTGCGCGGTCTCGCAGCGGTCGGTCGTGGCGGCGGGCGCGCTTTACTGGGTGGAGATATGCTTGAGGCCGGCTGGCTCGTCGCTTCCGGCTGTTGGGGTATCCTTTTTATTAGTATTCGTCAATAATAATGCATTTCTATCAATTTGTCTTAACCATCGAATCCAAATCCTACCTCTCATTTCACCCCTCAAATCGCCACCCTACCCTAACCCTATACCGAACACTGCCACTCCACCCTGTCGCAACCCACACCCACTCTGTCGCCACCCTATTCCTCCTTTGCCAGTGTGCACTTCCATCCCATTCCCCCTTCGCTGTCATGTTATACCACCACAACAACCACCCCCTTCTCTCTGTCTAGATCCACCGCCTCGCACCACCTTTGTCTAGATCCGTCGCCGCGCACCACCTCTTTGTCCCGCATATCTTACTTCATTGGTGTCCACCACTCGTCATCTCCTCATCCTTTCCTTGTCATCCCTGGCGCATTTCTCAATATAACAAAAGGGAGAGGGCACTAGACATAGGGAAATCAGTGGCAAGGTGGCAGTGTGACTTTGTAGAGCGCGTGGTTGGCCTCAATGCGAGAAGAAGGCTGATCAGCGCACCATCGTGAAGCATAATATAGAGGTCATAAATTCGAATGATTTCACAAAAAAAACACTAGGCGGTGGAATTAACACTTTACAACTATACTTGAAAGTGCATCTAGGCATTATGTTATTTTGGTGATTAATGATAAACACACATAATGACAATCTATGTAATTAAGTAAATGCTTAACTTAGTGCTTAACAAATGACAAACCTCTAATATGATTATATTGGTATGAGACTAACTTGTTATTGCCTAGTTGAGTATCAGTCTCATCTATTTAGAGGAAAATCAAGTGGGATGGTTAAGCAAAGATAATGTATGCAATTTTGGTATCTATTCTATATTTGTTATTGCATTCCTTTCGTGCAAATGCATAGTGAACTCCAAGTAGCATGTTGATTATATATATGCACATTGGTTCATGTCATATTTATTTGTGCATATATATTCACTTGAGTTCATTATGTGCTTTGTTTTTAGTATGCATGTATTAACTAGAGTTAAACTTCGTATTGCTATAGATTGACTTGGTGCATGCATGTTTTAGTTGTATATCTTCTCATGCAATTCTCTTAGTGAAGTTTAATCTAGTGTTTGGATCACATATTTACTCTTATTCCAAACATTATTTGCACATGTACAATTCGTGTATATTCTATCATGTGCTTCATTTAAGTAAAGACTGTGATCTTTGCCATGATTTAATTGATTCATCATATTGGAAATTATCTCTCTAGTGCATATAGATCAATTACATATTCATCATGATGTACTTAGTAGAGAACATTTCTTATGTCAAGTGTTTCCATTTATGGTGTGCTTCTTTATATGAAACACTTGTTGTAATCAATTGTTCACAAATATCAACTTGTTTATATCTATTGAGCTTTTGGGACTAATGTCTATCATAAGTGGATTGGAAAGACTTAGGTCCCGTATGTGTATGATGACCAAGGTATCTTGGAGGATGATCGTTAAGCCGAGGTCAACAAGACGGCGGTGTCACCAAGAGTTGAGGACTAAGTCAAGATCGACTTGGCGTGGAGATCGTCAGAGAGGATGATCAAGTCAAGGTTGATAGGACGAGAGTCTCATGAGGTGAATCGAATCGAGTTGGACAAGGCGAAGATGTCATCAATTATATGGTGAAAGTCTTCATGCATCGGCATTAAGAAAGAAGACGGCAAGTGACTATTTCTAGACTTATATTAGCTTTGATTTATTTTGAGTCTGAGGATTGCCGCACTATTAAGAGGGATGCGATGTCGAATGACTTTTAGATGTGTCAAGTGCTCAAGTAATCCATCCTTGTGAATCTTAGAAAGAGAGTGGTGTTGGTGGTGCCGGAAAGTGAGGGTTGTAGGTCTCTCTTGAATTCTTTGTGATATCTGTGTTTATCCTTTGAGTTTTGGGTAGTGAGACCTTTTTGGTTGTGTAGCCCTCCTTCTTAGCTTTCGGTAGAGTCCAAGATCTCTGAAATCGGAGTCCGGAGTCAAAAGTTATGCTCGGTTTCGTCGGGATGCTCAGTGCAATCCGGAGTATCCGGACATTTGGTCCGGACATTCCGGGTTGACACCCTCGGTGGCTGCTCTCAGATAGTTCGGAGTATCCGGGGTTTTTTTCCAGAGTCTCCGGGTTGTGTACAGCCGTCCCCAACGGCTAGTTTTTTTGGGACCTCTATTTAAAGCCCCCTTCTTCCTCACTTCAAAGAAGGCTTTTACTCTGTTGATTAGAGGTGCTATACCCTTGTTCTTGAGCCCCAAAACACCTCTTTACCCTTAGATCTAAGTGATCCCCTTGGTGAGAAGGGTTGGGAAGAGCTTGAGAAGTGAGGTGCTAGGTTGAGTGAGTTTTGAGTTGATTGAGCACTTGATTTCATCTCCAAGCTTGTTCTTCGTGAGCATTTGTTACTCTTGGAGGTTGAGGACTCCTAAACGGCTAGGAGGTTGCCTATGAGCCATCGGAGCTTTGTGTGGTTGGCCGTGGGAAGTTTGTGAAGGCCGGTTCCGCCTCCGTAAGGGAAGGAATCAAAGGAGTGCAACACCGGGAGGAAGAGGGTTGAAAGAGACCCCGGCTCAAGTGTGACCGAGCCGCCTCAACAGAGACGTAGGATCCCCTCAAGGATCCGAACTTCGGGTGAAAAATCATCGTCTCCAAGTTTGCTTCTTACTCTTGCTTTAGTATTTGTTTTTGAATCTTGAAATTGCCCGATCTACTCTCTTGTTGTGTTTGGCTCTAGATCTACATCATCCCTAGGTACCTGATAGCATTTAGATCTTTTGTATTCAAGTAGATTGTTGAAAAATTGCAGGGATTTAAAATCTCATTTGGAGGTCTTAAATCCGGAGTATCCGGACTTCTGAACCCAGATAGTCCGGACATTTCGGAGTATCCGGAGATAAGTCCCGGACACTCCGGTCTGAGTCCCTCGGATCCAATCCGGAGTATCCGGACTCCTGAACCCGGACAGTTCGGACATTTCGGAGTATCCGGATAAAAATCCGGACACTCCGGACTTAGGCCCTCGGGAGATTTTATTTAGCTGCAAATTTTTTATTCCGCTGCATTTAGTTACAAAGTTTTTAATTCGCCTATTCACCCCCCTCTAGGCGACATCCCATGTCCTTTCAATACTAATGAACTTGGTTCCTATCATCGGATGGGTATCTTTTCTAGGACAGTACGTTGTACGTAGGAGAATAAATAGTTGGCATCAATATATAAATTTCTGTTTAGCTACCAATTTACCTTACATAAGAAAGGAATACCTGAAGATTAATCATTTCCCACATTTTGAACCCTTCGCAGACTCACTGTCTACTTTCTATTTTGATCCACTATATTTGTGCTACCAACATACTCACAAGTTGTACAACATAATATATATATTTCTTGGGTTGTGTGTTAGAATTACGACTACCCTGTGAGTTGTCGGTTGTCACGAGCCTACATGGGAGCTTTGGGCTAATATTTTTCTATCCAAGTTTAGCTCAGACGTAGCTGCCTTCTTTTGATATAGAGAGAATGTTACACTAATTTTGAATTAGAATACGAAATACATAATATATTTATGAACAAGATCATTAAAAATACATATTCGTTGCTTTCCAAAGGAAGAATGTTTATATTTCTCAATGAGATGACATCAGAACACTACATCATGCCATGTTGAATTACAGAGTGTGTGTTCTACTGGCAATGCTAGATATAGGAACTAAGCAAGTGCTATAACATTTTTGTGTAATATTACTAGGCACCCACATTCAATGGTATCATTGTGGTCAAATACAAACCAACTTTCTAAACGTGTGATGTCTGATAGCCTAATAAATCTCGCAAGTGCTGCCTATATGTGTGTTGTGGTTCAAGTGAACGCTTGTCTGTCTCTGTTGGAACACATTAGAAGAGCAACAGCTAGAACATTTTTACATAACTTCTTTTTACGGCTTAGTGAGTAACTGCTTACAGCACTCAAGCGCTGAGAATGAGGATTAAATATCTAGTGGCTTCTCCAAACTTTTAATCACTTTTATGGCCCGTTGAATAAACGAACATGTTTAGAAGTTTATGTCAGAAGAGGAGTTGCAAGTAGCATGAAACCACAGTTGAACACTTAAAACTCAATTAAGCTCATTTTGAGCACACTTTAACTCTGGAGGTTTCGACATTGCCACAGGGACTTCTATTCTTCCACTATGTACAAACATATAAGAAGTGAAGATTTCTCCTAAGTTACTCGTGTCTGAACATGGATATTTATTAGTGGTACAGAGAGAATGTTACACTAATTTTGAATTAGAACATGAAATACATAACATATTTATGAACAAGATCATTAAAAATACGTATTCTTTGCTTTCCAAAAGAAGAATTTATTTATTTCTCAATGAGATGTCATTAGAACACTACATCCTGCCAGAGTGTGTGTCCTACTGGCCAAGCTGGATATAGGAACTAATCATGTGCTATGACATGTTTGTTCAATATTACTAGTCACCCAAATTCAATGGTATCACTGTTGTCAAATACAAACCAACTTTTTAACGTGTGATGTCTGATAGCCCGATACATCTCGCAAGTGGTGCCTATATGTTTCTTATGGTCCAAGTGAACGCTTGTCTGCCTCTGTTGGAACACATCGGAAGAGGAACAGCTAGAACATTTTTACATCACTTCTTTTTACGGCTTAATGAGTAACTGCTTAAAACACTCAAGCGCTGAGAATGAGGATTAAATATCCGATGGCTTCTTCAAACTGTTAAGCACTTTTATGGCCCGTTGAATAAGTGAACATGTTTACAAGTTTATGTCACACGAGGAGTTGCAAGTAGCATCAAAACCGCAGTTGAACACTTAAAACTCAATTAAGCTCATTTTGAGCACACTTTATTTTTGGACGTTACGATACTGCCACAGGGGTTTCTATTCTTCCACTAGTTGTCCATTTACATACATATAAGAAGTGAAGATTTCTCCTAAGTTACTCGGATCTAAACATGGATATTTATAAGTGGTACACAGAGAATGTTACACTAATTTTGAATTAGAATATGAAATACATAACATATTTATGAACAAGATCATTAAAAATACGTATTCGTTGCTTTCCAAAAGAGGAATTTATTTATTTCTCAATGAGATGTCATCAGAAAACTACATCCTACTATGTTGAATTACGTAGTGTGTGTTCTACTAGCAATGCTGGATATAGGAACTAAGCATGTGCTATGACATTTTTATGCAATATTACTAGTCACCCACATTCAATGGTATCACTGTTGTCAAATACAAACCAACTTTTTAACGTGTGATGTCTGATAGCCCGATACATCTCGCAAGTGGTGCCTATATGTTTCTTGTGGTCCAAGTGAATGCTTGTCTGCCTCTGTTGGAACACATCGGAAGAGGAACAGCTAGAACATTTTTACATCACTTCTTTTTATGGCTTAATGAGTAACTGCTTAAAACACTCAAGCGCTGAGAATGAGGATTAAATATCCGATGGCTTCTTCAAATTGTTAAGCACTTTTATGGCCCGTTGAATAAGTGAACAGGTTTACAAGTTTATGTCACACGAGGAGTTGCAAGTAGCATCAAAACCGCAGTTGAACGTTTAAAACTCAATTAAGCTCATTTTGAGCACACTTTAATTTTGGAGGTTACGATACTGCCACAGGGACTTCTATTCTTCCACTAGTTGTCCATGTACATACATATAAGAAGTGAAGATTTCTCCTAAGTTACTCGGATCTAAACATGGATATTTATTAGTGGTACACAGAGAATGTTACACTAATTTTGAATTAGAATATGAAATACATAACATATTTATGAACAAAATCATTAAAAATACGTATTCGTTGCTTTCTAAAAGAAGAATTTATTTATTTCTCAATGAGATGTCATTAGAACACTACATCCTGCCATGTTGAAATACAGAGTGTGTGTCCTACTGGCTAAGCTGGATATAGGAACTAATCATGTGCTATGACATGTTTGTGCAATATTACTAGTCACCCACATTCAATGGTATCACTGTTGTCAAATACAAACCAACTTTGTAAACGTGTGATGTCTGATAGCCCGATATATCTCGCAAGTGCTGCCTATATGTGTGTTGTGGTTCAAGTGAACGCTTGTCTGCCTCTTTTGGAACACATTAGAAGAGCAACAACTAGAACATTTTTACATAACTTCTTTTTATGGCTTAGTGAGTAACTGCTTACAGCACTCAAGCGCTGAGAATGAGGATTAACTATGCGGTGGCTTCTTCAAACTGTTAAGCACTTTTATGGCCCGTTGAATAAGTGAACATGTTTACAAGTTTATGTGAGACGAGGAGTTGCAAGTAGCATCAAAACCGCAGTTGAACACTTAAAATGCAATTAAGCTCATTTTGAGCACACTTTAATTATGGAGGTTACGATAGTGCCATATGGACTTCTATTCTTCCACTAGTTGTCCATGTACATACGTATAAGAAGTGAAGATTTCTCCTAAGTTACTTGGATCTGAACATTGATATTTATTAGTGGTACAAAGAGAATGTTACACTAATTTGAATTGGAATATGAAATACATAACATATTTATGAACAAGATTATTAAAAATACGTATTCGTTGCTTTCCAAAAGAAGAATGTATTTATTTCTCAATGAGATGTTATCAGAACGCTACATCCTGCCATGTTGAATTACAGAGTGTGTGTTCTACTGGTAATGCTGGATATAGGAACTAAGAATGCGATATGACATTTTTGTGCAATATTACTAGTCACCCACATTCAATGGTATCACTGTTGTCAAATACAAACCAACTTTGTAAACGTGTGATGTCTGATAGCCCTATACATCTCGCAAGTGCTGCCTATATGTGTGTTGTGGTTCAAGTGAACGCTTGTCTGCCTCTTTTGGAACACATTAGAAGAGCAACAGCTAGAACATTTTTACATAACTTCTTTTTATGGCTTAGTGAGTAACTGCTTACAACACTCAAGCGCTGAGAATGAGGATTAACTATGCGGTGGCTTCTTCAAACTGTTAAGCACTTTTACGACCCGTTGAATAAGTGAACAGGTTTACAAGTTTATGTGAGACGAGGAGTTGCAAGTAGGATCAAAACCGCAGTTGAACACTTAAAACGCAATTAAGCTCATTTTGAGCACATTTTAATTCTGGAGGTTACGGTATTGCCACAGGGACTTCTATTCTTCCACTAGTTGTCCATGTATAGACATATAAGAAGCGAAGATTTCTCCTAAGTTACTCGGATTTGAACATAGATATTTATTAGTGGTACAGAGAGAATTTACACTTATTCTGAATTAGAATATGAAATATATAACATATTTATGTACAAGATCAGCCAAGTTGAATTACAAAGTGTGTGTTCTACTGGCAATGCTGGATATAGGAACTAATCATGTGCTATGGCATTTTTGTGCAATATTACTAGTCACCCACATTAAATGGTATCACCGTTGTCAAATACAAACCAACTTTGTAAACGTGTGATGTCTGATAGACCGATACATCTCACAAGTGTTGCCTGTATGTGTATTATGGTTCAAGTGAACGCTTGTCTGCCTCTGTTGGAACAAATCGAAAGAGCAACAGCTAGAACATTTTTGCATAACTTCTTTTTACGGCTTAATGGGTAACTGCTTACAACACTCAAGCGCTGAGAATGAGGATTAAATATGCGATGACTTCTTCAAATTGTTAAGCACTTTTATGACAGGCGAGGAGTTGCATGTTGCATGAAACCGCAAGTGTATGTCAGTCGAGGAGTTGCATGTTGCATGAAACCGCAGTTGAACACTTAAAACTCAATTAAGCTCATTTTGAACACACTTTAATTCTGGAGGTTACGATACAGCTACAAAGACTTTCATTCTTTTACTAGTTGTCCATATACATATAAGAAGTGAAGATTTCTCCTAAGTTACTTGGATCTGAACTTCGATTCCAACAATATGCCTACCATCCTCAATGTCTTTATCTTGTTCATTGTGCTTTACGGTGGCCACGTACACAAGAACAACGGCTGCACGGCCGGCGGCGTCTATGATATAACAGAGTATGGAGCGGCGCCGAGCAGGGAAGACAATAAAGACGTGATTACCGTTTAATTCCATGAATCCTCTGTCATCTCAGAATAGTTTGTATTAACTGTTTGCTGATTTGATGTACCTGACGAAATTCCCAAGCTAAAATTTGACGCGTTTGTCAATTGCTGTGTTTTTTTGTTGCGAAATGCTTGCAATGCTCCGCTGCTTCTTGTGGTTTTCTGATCCATGTGTCACCCCTGTCCAGGCACTATTGGCTGCGTGGCGTGCCGCGTGCGGCTCCACTGTCGGCAACGCGACGCTCCTGATCCCCGAGGGCACCTTCGCCGTCAGTGCAGTCGAGTTTTCAGGGCCGTGCAAGAACGGCCACGCGCCCGCCGTGGTGATCGACGGCGTGTTCCAGCCATGTGCGGGCGGCTGCCACCTCTCGGGTGATGCCTGGATCACTTTTAGTGGCCTGAGCAACCTGCTGGTCACCGGCATCGGCACCCTCGACGGCCAGGGCAGCGCTGAAACCAACAAGCACAATTTGACAACGGTGATTAACCCGTCGAAGACTGACTAGACAGGTTTTTTATTTCTGAACGAATGGTGAGATGATTTGGCCATTGTGCAGACCCTGGTGTTTAACGGCCTGTCGAATTCGACTGTGAGGGGCCTGACGTTCCTAGACAGCCGGGGCTTCCACGTGTCCGTCCACAGCAGCAGTCATGTTGCGGCGGAGGGCCTCCACATCCACGCGCCTGAGGTCAGCCGCAACACGGACGGCATCCACGTCGGCCTCTCCAGCCACGTCAGCATCGCTAACTCCGTCATCGGCACCGGCGACGACTGCGTGTCCATCGGCCCAGGCTCCACCGACGTCGTGGTCAACGGCGTCATCTGCGGCCCCGGCCACGGCATCAGGTCCTATACCAAAAAACATAATGCATAACTTCCAAACTACAGAAAGAGACCTTATTACTTGAAATCTAAAGATTTGTTTGTGCGCGCGGGTGCAGCGTTGGTAGCTTGGGGAGGGACGGGGGTGAGGATGACGTGTGTGGGGTGCTGGTCAAGAACTGCACGGTGAGGGGCACGACGAACGGGCTGCGCATCAAGACGTGGCCGGGGTCACCGCCAGGCCGCGCGTCCAACATCACCTTCGAGGACATCACCATGTTCAACGTCTCCAACCCCATCATCATCGACCAGCAGTATAGTCCCGATAACCAGTGCTCCAACATCAACAAGGTACGACCGCCCCTTGCGACTAGTTAATTCCATTGGTGAGATCACGACCGTGGCTTATCGTTATCAGTGCAGAGCTTGACGCTGCTGTCGACTGGTCGTTGCCTGAGCAATCAAGCAGCCTTCGCAGGTGCAGATCAGTAACGTGACGTTCAACAGGATCGAGGGCACGTCCAACAGCAAGGTCGCGGTGCTGTTGCGGTGCAGCGAGGATCGGCCGTGCAGCGGGGTGCACCTCGACTGCATTAACCTCAAGTGCGGCGACCAGCCGTGCCGCACACAATTCATCAACGTGCAGGGGATGCCCGCATCGGGTGTGCAGGCGCCGAGCCCAAGCGTTCCGATCGAGGAAGAAGCTCACGCAGTGTAATTTACACTGAGACAATGAACATGGTTCCTATCACTAGATGGGGTGTTGAAAACTATATCAACTATTTATTATTATCCGTTAGACTTTTAATTTCTACTTAATTAGTGTATTATTTATTATTGGTTTCTGAGCGACTGAACTGCTTAAACAACCTGAGTAATTAACATCGCAAATGAGATCATTAAAATAAAATAACATGCTTAATTAAATTAATAAATGCAGTTGAATCACATAATTCAATTAATACAAATTGAATACAATGGAATAAAATTTAAAAATTCAAAAGTTTCATTACAGATCAGATCGCAATTTCATAAATGATTTAATTACATCCCAAATTACAAAAAAATGCAAAAATAATTAATTACATCTCAAAAATAAAAATTACAAGTATACTAATTCCAATCATCCGAGTCCATCCGATCTTCATATGTAAACCCTGCATATTAATAAAAATTCTCATTGATCAGTAAAGGCAGTAAATCAATATAACAGAATGGAATTAAATAAATAATTAAAGTTAGAATTGCCGTCAGCCCGTTATAATTGGTATTGCTCACGGAGGTACCAGATTCTTCCGTGGCCAAACCGGCACCTCTAACGATTTATTAGCATCACTCGGCAATTTTACAAACCTGTTTTAAGCCATAGATACGCGTATTTTGAAAATATCGCGCGGTAGAAAATTATTTTTTACCCTCAGTAAAATAGTAAATCTTGCTCAGTCAAAGGGATAGACATGGAGGCATTGTGCTTAAGGGACAGCAAATTAATCCAAAGAATTCGCTCGTAAGCCAGCAAACCACCAGAGCCTTTCCCATACAAAAGCTCAAGCCTTAGCCAAACTATACCAACACACGACAGAGGACAAGCAAGAACCAGAGTTAAGGCTAGCAACCAACACTTAGGAGCCAGAAGTCAGGAGGCTCAAGCAAGCCAACCCAGCCACAACCTAGTAAGCATAAGGGAAGCAAGAAGCTCAACCAGAAGGCCTCAAGCATCAGGAGCCAGAAGGCAAATAGAAGAGCAGTCCCCAAACCAAGCCAATCAGTGGGACAAGAGGAGCCAGCAGCTTTCTGCATCCTCTTCATCAACCCATTCAAATTCTCACAGCCAACCTTGCATTTTTATTTCCCAAACCGCAGGTATCTATCCATTTCCATATTCCAGTAGAGTAGAATAGCTATAGCCAGTAAATGAATATAGTAGAAAATGAGTATGACAGTAAAAATAAAAGTGGTCTCAGCTAGCTAAATGCACAGGGGTTGCGCCGTGCGTCCCAAAATAGCCTACGCATGCTCCCCCGGCGCACGGCAAGCTAAGGGTGTCGCCTCGACGCCATCCAACCCGCACAATAGGCAAAGATTCATCACAGACCAATACACTTACCAGTTATTTTTCCATCACAGAGCACATTGAAAATGAAGTAGAAATAAAAAATCACATCAGAGGAATTAGATGTACCCAAACCCTAGCCAAAGGAATCAACCAGAGAGAGAGCCAGGGAGTAGGGGGTAACCCAAAGAAAACGCGAGCGCAAGGCGCCGGCCTAGGATAAATACCGCATGTAGCACATATATTGTAACATTCCATTTTTGAGCCTTTTTAAAATTTTGGTGAATTTAAAATTTCTTTTAGTGCTAGAAAATTATTTGAATCAAAATTATAAGTTTAAAAAGTTCAAAATAATTTATTTGGGTTCAAAATGCTTAAAAGTGTTTTTGAGAATTTTCTGGAATTTTTCTAATTTATTCACTATTTATTTTGGATTTTCTTAATTCTCTGGAATTTTATAAAATGAAAAAGACCATTTCTTTTTCATTTTTCCTCTTGGGCCGATTTTCTTCCGCGGCCCATTCCTATTCCACCACCTGGTCCATTTATCTCTCCCGCGCGGCCCGTCTTCCCTCCGCTCGGCCCAGACCATCTCCCTCTCCTGGCCCAGCTTCGCACGGCCCAGTCCGCCTCGCGCCCGCTGACGCGTGGGGCCCGCATGTCAACGACCGACGCCGTCGTCTCCGAGCCAGACTCTTGCTGCCCGTTTTGCCTGCACCCGTCGGCGCCTTTTCCGGGCCGTTGCTGCCGTATCCGCACCGGACTCCTTCGGCGTCTGCGCCTATATAAAGCGCCGCATCCGTTTCTCTCTTTGGTTTCGAGGTTCATCGCCCGTGCGCCGCCAAAATCCAAACCCTAGCCTTTACCTTGCACCGCCGTGCCCGTTGGTCTTCTCCACCACCGTTCGTATGCACCGGTGAGCCTCCGCCGTTGGTTTTGGTCTCGTCGAGTTCCCCGCATCATCCCCCTCCGTTTGCCCCAAGCCCCGTGCCGTTTCATCGCGTTTTTGCGCGCGGCCACCATGATTATAATGCATACTTGATACTTTTCCAATTATTCTCGAAGTATCAAGTATGCATTACATACTTCTCAACACTAGGATAGTAGTACATTGAATGTAGGAGTATAAATAGTTGGCATCTAAATACAAATTTCTGTTTAGTTGCCAATTTGCCATATATGAAATGAATTCCTCAAGATATTGCACCTACTTATTTCGACCCCTTCACGACCTTACCGTCTACTTTCTATTTTGATCTACTATGTATTTGTGCTCCCATCGTACTTCTTTTGTAAATTGTACCACATACAATGCAGATTTCCTAAGTTGTGCGTTAGAATTAGAGAAACACTGTCAGTTGTCAGTTAGCCTACAAATGCCCTTAAATCAAGATGTGCATGGGTGCTTTGGGTCAATTATTTCAAAGCCTTGTCTACGGAAAACATAAACATTTTTTAAAGCAGCTTTAAGGTTTTAACTTTGGATTAATAGTTTTTAATGCAAAAACAGATTACCACAATCTATGGGTCAAAAATAAAGACCTTAAAACATAACAAAAAGGGAGTGGCTATACATGAATCGATTAAAATAATAATGCATTTCTATCAATTTGTCTTAACCATCGAATCCAAATCCTACCTCTCATTTCACCCCTCAAATCGCCACCCTACCCTAACCCTATCCCGAACACTGCCACTCCACCCCGTCGCAACCCACACCCACCCTGTCGCCACCCTATTCCTCCTTTGCTAGTGTGCACTTCCATCCCATTCCCCCTTCATTGTCATGTTACCACCGCCACGGTCATCCCCTTCTCTCTATCTAGATCCGTTGCCTCGCACCACCTTTGTCTAGATCCGTCACCGCGCACCACCTCTTCCTCCCGCATGTCTTACTTCATTGGTGTCCACCACTCGTCATCTCCTCATCCTTGTTGTCGCTGACGCATTTCTTAATATAACAAAAGAGAGAGGGCACTAGACATAGGGAAATCGGCAGTAGCGGCGGCCATGTGACTTTGTAGAGTGCATGGTTGGCCTCACTGCGACAAGAAGGTTGATCATCGCACCATCATTAAGCATAATATAGAGGTCAGAAATTCGATTGATTTAAAAAAAACACTAGGCAGTGGAATTAACACTTTACAACTATACTAATGAACTTGGTTCCTGTCATCGGATGGGTATTTTTTCTAGGATAGTACGTTGTATGTAGGAGAATAAATAGTTCGCATCAATATATAAACTTCTGTTTAGCTACCAATTTGCCTTGCATATGAAAGGATTACCTGAAGATTAATCACTTCCCCATGTTGAACCATTCACAGACTCACTATCTACTTTCTAATTTGATCCACTATATTTGTGCTCCCAACATGCTCATAAGTTGTACCACACAATGTATATTTCTTAGGTTGTGCATTAGCATTATGACTACCCTATCAGTTGTCGGTTGTCACGAGCCTACATGGGAGCTTTGGTGGCAACTGGGAAGAACACTGAGAGAGAAGAGATATCCCATGGGAGGAATTGCCACAATAGAAAAGCAAAACGATGAGCCCTAGTAGGTGGCAATTGAGGAACATCTTTAAGAGATATCACATTGTAGGAATTGCCACAATAGGAAAGTAAAAAGAGGGGAAAGCTAGCTTTTATGTACAACTAATGTGGGTCCCTTTCGCCGCACTACACTACTTATGTGGTGGTTGGAGGGAAGGGTGGCCAGAAGGGATCAAGGCAAATGTGATCAAGAAGGGAATGTGGGGAGATGAGTGGAGTTGAAGGTCACTTCAGCTTGTCTATGAAAACCTCAGACCATAACTTCCCCGCTTTGAATATTATACTACTATTGGCTCCCCTCTTATGCAAGTGGCCGGTGAAGAATGGATTCAATTGATCCTATTTTTGTATGTTGTACATCATATTCAATTGATCTTAACTTTGTATGTTGTATATCATATGAAGGATGAATTTTAAATCTTGTTTGCAAATATGCAATTTTGTGAGATTTTTACACTCAAGTATATGTTGGGAGTAACCTTTGAACATTTTATTTGAAAAATGACTAGTCTACTTGCGTTTTATTTGCACAATTAATTTGTGCAACCCACACTTTTTTAGAACAAGTTTGTTGAGCTCACACTTGTTTAGCATGTAGGGTCAACACTTATGTGAGCTCACACTTGTTTAGCATGTAGAGTCAACACTCATGTGAAAATTTCTGGAGCCCACATGAGGCACGTGGACCTCATAATATATTGGTAGTAAGGTAGAGTGGAACCTATATGCTATGATCATATGAAAAATTGTGGAGCCCACATGAGGCAAATCGATGTCCGCAACACAATTGTCTTAACCTCCTCCTCTACTCCCTCGACCACCATGACTCCTTGCTCATTGGTTGCTTTGAAGTTGCAGTGTGTGGGCTAACCCTAGGAGAGTGAAGAGGAGAAGAAAGTATGGGGGAGAGGAGGAGCATGTTTATAATGTGGGATAGACAACAAATGAAGGCTCTAGAAGTTAATGTTGTCCATTATGTAGATATCAGCCGTTAGATTCCGGGTTTGGAAAGTCGGCGGTGGTGGTGGGCTTTATGGGCTAGAAGTATCTAGCGGTTGGGTAAGTGGGCTTTCGATTTATTTAATAACCAAAGAACTAGAGAGAAGCCGATGGTAAAATTTAGAGAAGAATTTGGTCATGGCCGTACGGTCCGGCATGTAGTTTTGCATCTTCTTAAAACAAACAGAGAATGAAAGAAAATATGATGCTTAGTAGCATGGCGGACTAAGAATATCACCGTAATCAAATGATCTACAAGAAAATGTGGTGGTTATGGGAAAATTTTACCAACCAGGATACCCATGCACTGGCTTCAAATGCATCCATTTAGAATTACCAGATTCCCTTAGTTGACAAAGGAGGTAAAATGATACATGGCCATCATCCGTGTGAATGTTGAGTTCACTTTTAAAACTTGTAAAGCCCAGTATTTACAGCTCGTTGAGACCACACTTTTTAAAACTTGTGGAGCCCACACATTCAAAACTTGTTGTGACCATGCTTTTGAAACTTGTGGACCACACACCTTTTGAAGCTTTGCTGAGACCATACTTTTTAAAAATTGCAGAGCCCACATGAGGCACATTGATTGTGTTATGTGTAGTAAGTGGCAATTAAATGTGCTATCCCGTATAGCTATTTATGTGTTCAGGCCGTTTGTTATATATTCTCTCCGTCCAAGTTTATAAGGCGTATTCTTTGAATGGTTTTATAGAGTGTATTTCATATTCCAATGTAAAATTAATACGATGTTCCCTCTATACATCTAATAAATATCCACCTTCATATTCTCTACATGCATGCCTCGAATATAGTACTTAGTGATAATAATTAGGGTTAATCTAGTTATTTTCAATACCTTCTTAGTCTGTGTGCGAAGATGAAATACACTTTATAAACTTCAATAGAGGGAGTATATTTTTTCATGACAAATTATTTATGGACTTGTGCGGTGTCGTCGGAAACAAAAATAGATGCATTTATGCGCTCTCGCTATCCTGATGACTGTTCGCTCTTGCCTACATCTTCGCCTTGTGTTCTTAACACATTAGTCTATACCTCTTTATAATGCATCTAAACAATTTTTTCTACGTCCACCCTAAATAATGCACCTCATTAGAGATGGTCCAATGTTCGTGCACCCAGCAAAACGTCCTCATAAACTTGCATTCATCAAAATGAACGTCTCAGATCTTTCCTCAGTTTTACTCACGCACATCCGATAGCCATTATTTAGTGTGTCTAATCATCCCTGTAGCCCACAACAAACCTCCCCACCTACATATTTGGAAGAAGAGCGAATCAAACAAGGAAATAAATAAGGAGGATCCGCATGTAAGGAAACCAGACTTGAAGTTTTTACTGGTCAAAATTGTACGTACTACATATTTGGAAGGAGGGTGAATCAAACAAGGAAATAAACAGGGAGGATCCGCATGCAAGAAAACAAGACTTGAATTTTTTATTGTCCTGGCATTGTGATCGTATTTTTTTCCGAATATGACCTTTCTCGAGACTTTTTTACGGATTTAGCCCTATAGAGCCTAATTTCAGCGCACGGAGAACGCTGAATTTTTGTTTTTATTTTTTAACTAAGGAACCAACGGTCTATGAGTGCTGCTTAATTTTTTTCAATTTTTTCTCGCGGAACCAGTGGCTGGCGAGCACTGTTTAATTTTTATCTTTTTTTCCTTGCGGATCTAGTGGTCGGCGAGCGCAGTTTATTTTTCCATATTTTTCCGAAATCACCCCTGTGGTCCACAACAGACATTCCCTCACCTCAAACATCAACAAGGAAAAGGAAACAAACGTCTTGGAATCAAGGAAAAGGAAATAAACATCCTGGAAAAGGAAAGGACCATACATTACGCGCTGGAAAAAGGAAACCGGGAGATGGGGCAGCGCGGCCGGGAGAACACTGGTCTGCAATGGCTCCACGGTCGCCATCGGTAGCTTTGCCGACGCCTTGGCGAGGTTCTTGATCACGACTCGCGCCGCGTGTGCCTCATCAAATTTATAATTTAAATTTTTTTTGAAAATAATTTTATTAAGTACAAAATAATTGAAAGATTTTTTGAGAATTTTTCTAGAATTTTTTAACCTAATGTGCTATCTTTTCAAAAATCCTTCTATATTTAAAAAAAATGAAGGCAACTCACCTGTAGCTTCTTCTCTTCCCTCCCTCCATTAAAGCAAGAAAGAAGCTCCAAAGCTCCATCAATCCCGCACCAAATCTCCTCTTTCCATCTATGGTGTTAATTCCCCAAATTTCGTGCTCTATTGCCAAAATTTCATCTCAATCTGATTTGATCCCAAATTATGGTTTCCATAAATATGCTTGTTTCGGGGCTATAAAGCCGACGAGCTCTCCTCCACCCCATCGCATTGCATAAATCCCCAAGTGCCCCCTCTTGTAAAGATCGCCGGATTTTGGAGGTAACCTAAGCCATCACCGTCATCTTTCCCGGCGAAATTCACCGCAACCGTGACTTCTCCCCCTCAGACGCCGATGCCGACGATCTCACCGCACCAGTACCAACCCACTGCGATCGGCGGCCACCCCTGGCCTTCCCTCCCTCTTGCGCTGATCAAGCCCAGAGAGCACGCTGTGCTCTCTGTGGAAGCTGCAAAAAAATAATCTAAAATCAGAAAATTCTTTTTTCTTTCTCTTTCTTGATTTAAAATCTTTCGGGAGTCCGTTTTCGCCCATTCGACCTCCATTTAGTTCCGTTTTTCTTTCTAAATTCATTTAAAATTCTAAATTTCTCTTTTATTATTAAGTGTTGTATTCATACTTATCTTTTTATTTAATTGATAAGCGGGTGTACTGTCGTCGTAGCATTAGCAAAGACACTGTACTAGTTTTCGTGGAAGATCGATTGAAATGGCAATAGAACTCGGCCATTGTTCATTATTGTGAGCATTCGGCGCCCTGTGCAGCTACTGCTTGATTGTAACATTGTACCGGCTCCAGCGTCCTCAACAACGATGCTTTCGTCTATGTCAGCACTGTTGGCCATCCCCGATCATTCACGCACCTCCGTCGGGCGAATTTTTTACTGCAGTGGCCCCCTGCCTGTATTTTTTTTTGCTGCGAAACCTGCGCGACCACAGTTTATTTTTTTTTCAGAAATTTTCGAAGGTTTGGCACCACTTAAAAATTTTCTTTATTTTTTACGCACGGGAAAATATTAAGAGGTCTTGTACCGCTTGATTGTTTTCTATTTTTGTTTTTTTAATTTTAAGCGGTCCAGTACCGCTTGATTATTTTCTATTTTTGTTTTTTTTGCAACGGTAAATCGGCGAATTCAGCGGAGCTGCAGCGCTTGTTTTTTATTTCTTTCCTTCCTTGTCGACCACTGCTGGATATTCGAGGGGTTGCGGGAAAAATATTTCAGCAGACGGTGGGTGCCGAATAATTTTCAGCGACTAAATTTTTTACTGTACTAGGCCCTGGCTATTTTTTCTTACGTAAAAGGCTGTTGTCACGTCCCGCGCTCGCGTTCCGTGGAGAAAACAACAAAAAAATTCAGCGCTCTGCAACAATTGCAAAATTTCTACCCAAAAAAACAGCTCGTCACGTCCATGAAAAAAACAAAATATCAAGCTGTTTGGCACGCTTAATATTGAAGTTTTGCTGGTGTAGCCTACTGCTTCGTATTTTGAATTTTTTTCTGTTATAGCCCTGTGCATGTTACTTTTTCAAAAAATCATAGCTGTCGCGATGGAATCACGGAAATTGCCCATAAACAGTAAAATCCAGCACGATAGTATCATGCATGATATTTAAAAATAAATAAAAAACAGTGATGCCGGAACGCTAAATTTTGCCTAGAATTAAGAAAAAATAATTATCATGCATGATAATTAAGCGCTCTGGCTCTGCTGCATGATATTAAAATAAAAAATACAGTGATGCCGAACGCCGATTTACCGTTGCAAAAAAACAAAAATAGAAAATAATCAAGCGGTACCGGACCACTTAAAATTAAAAAACAAAATATCAAGCGGTACCAGACCGCATAATATTTTTCTGTACGCAAAAAATAAAGAAAAAGTTTCAAGCGGCGCCAAACAGCTGAAAATTTCTGAAAAAAATAAAAAATAAATAAACTATGCTCTCGATCGCTGGTTTCGCAACAAAAAATTGAAAAAAAATAAACAGCGGTCACCGATTGCTGGATTCCGCGCTTAGGGCTAGATACGCAAATTTTGCACCACCGGGCCATTTCCGAAAAAAAATACAGGCAGCGGTCACTGCAGTAAAAAATTCCGGTCGGGCAAACACTCGCCATTTATTGCAGCTTACTGTTATTTCCGTATTACTCTCTATTGATTTTTATAAGGTGTTAATGTATTTTGAGATTTCAAATTTATAAACACAGTCGATAATGAGTCTGATAATATATATATTATACAGCACAAAAGGGATACCGTTAGATTTGTATTTGAAATTATTTTTCTATAGTTACAATCTTGTAGTTATGAACAGAGTATTATAAAAAATATAAACGGATAAAGTTTAAATTTGAAGATCAGACATAGTTAAGTTGCACCTTTTAAAAATAAACGGAAGGAGTAGTTGCTGTTCTCACGTTTGTAGGTGGACGATGAACAACACACAAGCATCGAAGACGACGAAGAGTACTACATGAGCGAGCTAGAGTTCATGCGGAACGAAATGAACATCAGGAGCGCAGATTGA
This sequence comes from Otatea glauca, assembly GCA_036346275.1. Classification (NCBI taxonomy): domain Eukaryota; kingdom Viridiplantae; phylum Streptophyta; class Magnoliopsida; order Poales; family Poaceae; genus Otatea; species Otatea glauca. The sequence continues at coordinate 46,066,987 of CM070726.1, read as the reverse complement.
TTCAGATGAGCTGGTCCTGCGAGCCGATGAGCAACCACGACGACCCAAGGGTGACGGGACTGACGGCCTCCTCGATCGGGGAGACGAGTCTGCCGTACGTCTGAAGAAGTGGCGCGCGCGTGACGCGTCCCCGCTGCTACACTGTGGATTGTGGAGTGGAACAGCTAGATAACCAAAACATAGAAAGGCCATAGCTTGCTTATTAGCATGACCTCAAGTTAATATGTAGTAAATCTTAAAAAAAAGTTAATATGGTACAGCATCCCCTGCTCTCCATAGTTTTTTTAATTAGATTTTTTGACTTCTAGATTAAAGTCAGTCTTGTGGTTTAAACAACTTAAAAGTAGTATGTTTTTATGTATGTTAGAGATGGATAATTTTAATTTTATCTTAACTTCTGTAGAAAACCAACCTTCAATAAACTAAAAAACATGTCTCTAGTGGGTTTTTTTTTTGTGTTTAGTTATATAGAGGTTTATGGATTTTGAGAAAAACACAGTTGAAAAGTCTTTAATTTTTTAGCTTTTAAACTTAAGAAAAAACCGAGACAAACATGACATAAATCGGATAGCCGTGTTACTATGAACATGTGAAGCACCGACGATGTGAACAGCAATATATAGCTAAATTGCAAGAACAATTAATGTCATTTACTTAGTCCAGCTAATACCGGCAAACAATGTGATGGGCTGATGAAGGAGTACGCCCTGTACAATATGCCAATCATGCAACGCAAACACACATGCACGACTTCCGTCCCTCTGCGGCTAAGGAACGCCGTTGCACAGGCAAAGAAGCAGCTTTGGAGACGGCATGCGTGATTTGATTCCGGATTTCGGGCTGGTTGAAGTGGGCCTCGGTTGAGATGGGAGACCTGGCTCTTGCAGCTCGAAACGGTCGAGATCGATTGTGTGGACGCGGCGGCCTCGCGTCAGTGGTTTGCCAGCTGCTGCCCATCCGTCATCGCCTCATCGGCGGAGGCGGAGCGGCCGGGCTGCCTGGAAGCACAGGGACGCGCCAACTACTCCTACCGAAATACCGAATGCAAGATGAAGCAACAAGTGGTGCCGTCGGTGGCATTCGTGCAAGCTTTGCACCCAGCATCTTCGAATGGCATCATGTCAGGTTCCGGATATATACGGATGGTCGATCGAGTGGCCGCAGGGGCTGTGTGGCACCAGCGCAATCGCGGCAGAATCAGGGAGAGAAACAGGCCACTCCTCGACATAACGAAATGAGGGCGTTGAGATGCCCGGCAATAAGTGACGGAAGCAGAATTTTTTTTGTTAAGGTGTATATTTGATATGTACAACTATATAATCTTGTATAATGATTTCGTAATATTATAAATCTGATATATATATTTAAAATTTACTAAGATTACAGTACAAATAATTCTACGGTCTTAAAAATATCAAACCACTAAAATTAGAATTAATTTAATCAATAAATTTGATATTAAAAAGGTGATGTTGTAGCATTTTCAAAATTTGTAGCACCGCGGCTGCCAGCAACGAGCTACTCTGAGTCACCGATACGCGCTACAGCGTCAGTGATGGCCCACTGGAGCTGTGGAGCAAAGAGTCCCAACATGCAGGAACACAGTTACTCTACTGTACCACGGGGCACCAGAATATGCTGGTGCTGAACCAGCCCCACACGCTTTTCATCTTCGGGAAGCGAATCAATCGCAATGGAATCGAAAAACAGAAGGACACGTCTCCATTTTTCTTTTTTTTCTCTCCCCTTTCTTTTTGCAACTGTGAGTTTGTGTCTTTTGAGTTTACACTTGTACTAGATCGATCTATGTAATCAATTGCTTTTTGCTATGAACCAGGGTACCAAATCTCGTAGAATTTCAGATCACCCCGAAATCTAAAGTACCGAACGGGAAAAAAATTTGAAATTACTACAGTAACTTGAAATTTCGGTTTTTCTTGGCGAAATTTCATGTTTTTTAGCCGGTTTTGAAACTTTTAGGGCCGGATTTGGTCCAATAACCATTAGGAAAGTCATCTCCTATGAAAATTTGTTGAAAAACCGAATTTTTAGACATTTTAAAATTTTGGCAGAAACACTGTCTGATTTTTATAAAATTTTAAAAGCTTTATAATACGCTAAAAATTTTATGGTACTATCCTTACTAGTTTAGGATCATACATAAAAAAATTAAAATAATTTAACTTCATTTGTTATCTTTAAAAAATCAAAAACAGAATGAACATAATTGGGACAGTTACATTGTCAGAATTTTATAAATTTTCTTGAGTGTGATTATGATCTAAAATTTTTGTGATAGATTAATAATTGAATAATTACCATTATATAAATTTTTAAAAAAAATTAAAATTTGTTTGTTTGGTCAATCAAATCTATGTAAGCATTGAACTTCGTTTGTTATATTATATTTCAAAAATCAAAAAGAAAAGAACATAAATGGTACTGTGCCTTGTAAGAATTTTATAAATTCACTGAAGTGTGATCATAATTCAAAATTTTTATGAGATATTAATAACTTCCTTATCACCATTCTGTAAAATTTTCAAAAAAATTAAACTTTTCTTATTGCTAAAGCAAATCTATGTATTGATCATCAGACTTCTATCAGGACGTAGCACTGTCTGAATTTTTAAACATTATTTGAGAATGATTATCATCTATAAATTTTAAAAAAACATTAATGTTACATCATAAACATCCACAAAAATTTTCAAAAGTTTTTAACGTGTTTTAGATAATTTTTCATTTTGTTCAAGTTTGCTGGTAAGCCTTTTAACAGGGCAGTAGTACTGTTCGAATTTTTAAAAATTCATGCAGTTTGATCATCATCTAAAAATTTTATGAGAGCATTAGAGATACATTATAACTATGTAAAAAAATTTCAAATGTTTATAACGTGGTTTGAACCATTCTGCATTCGGTTCAAAATTGTCGGTCAGTGTTTTATCAGGACAGTAGCAATGTTTGAATTTTTACAAATTCCACAGACTTCAAAATAATTTTAAATTATTATGTCAATATCATCAATGTGTCAGGACTCTCCAAAAAAAATTAAATTTTTTTATATCGTTTGACCCACTTTTTTCCGTTGCAAAAAGACCGGAATTTCGGGTATTTCGCCCTAAATTTTGGTATTTTTCGGTGAATTTCGTTTTTTCTCGGTACAAAACAAGCCGGATTTGAATTTCGGATGATATTTGTCCGAAATACCTGAATTGCGCCGAAATTTCGAAATCCGGTCAGGGGCGGTATTTTATTCGAAAACGAAATTTGAATCCTTGCTATGAACCAATCAGCCTAAACTCCTATTCCTAGTATTACTTCGAGGGACCGTTAGCTTAGCTGGCTAAGAAATAAGTCTATTTTACACCCTATCAACTTTTTAAAAAGTTTATTGAACACTTTTAACTATAAAATTAGGTATTTAGTACACTAAACTTACAACATTGGATCAATTTACACCTTAAGACAGTTTTACAAACAGCAGGGTGTTTTTTTGTGGTTTTTGCTACGTTGACAGCTATATCATCAATTTTTGCTGATGTACATTAAAATAAGAGAAAGAATTATGATGAGACGGAGAAAGAGAATGTATATAGAGAGAAAAGGAGTGGGAAAGTGATCAATGATGTTCATGTCAATACTTATAAATTGGATCTTCATTACCAAAACTCAATGACGTAACTGCCAATATAGTGAAAACCATCTTGAGTGGGACCCAAACCATTTAAACCACCCTCTAAAACTGTCTTAAGATGTAAATTGACTCGATTTTGTAAGTTTAGGAGTTAAATACTTGGTTTTGTAGTTGATGGTATTAGATGAACTTTTGGGAAAGTTGAGGGTGTAAAATAGACTTAATCTGCTAGTTAATGACCAACCAATCAAGAATGGCTTGCCAAGGATCCAAATTTCATTTTCAGACCATATCTCGGGGGGCGGTCAAAATTCAAAATTTCGACGAGGTTTTGGATTTCGATCGAAATCCGGTTGAAATTCAAAAACTAAATTTCAAATCTGGTATTTTGACAACTGAAAAAACCAAAATTTTGACTGAAATGACCAAAATTTTGTTGAAATTAACCGAAATTTCAGCCTTTTTCAACCTCTATGAAATTGTCTCCTAAGACTAGAAAAAATTTGGGGAAAATATGAAAAAAAAACATGCAAGCATTTATCTACATTCCTATCTATTTGAATGCAAAATACTAAATATTTACATATAAAATACTCTTCCAAATCAAACCGGTAGGTTAGAACACCTGATAAGATTTTATTTCTAAATATTCACCGTGGCCAAATAGCTTAGAACACTAGGAAAGCTATAGATGCAAATGAATGAACTAAGCAAGCTAATAACTAGCTAAGACATATACTTAATTTTCACTCTCATCAACTAAAAGGATTTAGAACAATATGCACTAAACACATTCAATTCTGGAACTTCAGAGAAACAGAAGAAAAGAAATGGAAAGCGGAGGCTGGCACAGAATTGTACACGAAGATATCCTTGCCTTGGCCAAGGTCCTTGCTGCAGCCACCTTAAGAAATTGGCAGTGCCACTCGCCGTCGCCGCCCACTCAGCCAAGAACCCGCGGCGGGTCTCGACTCTCGACCACGAGGTTGGTGAATATGTGTGTCGCGTCAGGAAATTGCACAAGAAGCAATGGAAGACATGCTATAGAAGAAGAGATTGGTTGGTTCAGAGAACTGAACTATTATATTTGCAGCTAGCTAGGCATATATGCAGAGCCTACAAGTCACAGAGCATATTAGTGTGTAGTACGGGTACCCATGCATGCATTGAAGCAAGCAATGAGCAAGCTAGGTTGTGCAGGAACTAGAGCACATAGCATTCGATCCCCTCCTACCAAGCAAGCAAAGCTCTAGTAGGGTCTCCGTTCAATACATGCATGCAGCTTCCGCTTTATCACATGGAGGATAAATTGAAGGCATTACAATTTGCTACAAAAATATTAGTGCTAAATCCAGTCTAATAAACATAAAAACCGATCGAATTTGTGATCACCTCGGTCGACAAACCTGAAATCTCACCGAAATACACCGAAATCTGGCCGAAAAGATCTCAAAGCTCGACCTCTGCCACTACTACTGCTTCCCTAGCCAAGCCATACTTCTCATTCTTTGCTTATTCGTGTTGTAGTTAAACGTGTCTGAAGTCACGGATGGAGCGAACACACGAGGGCAACTCGACGTTCTCGTCGTCCTCCGAGGTGCGTCTTCTACCCCCGCCCCGATTGGCGCCACTTGGGGAGATCTCAGGAGTCCTGCCCTGGCATTTTGGATCGGATGGGGTCAGTCTCGGTTCAGATCCGTCTGCTTATCGTCCGGATAGAGGGCAGTTTGGGGAAGTTGAAGTTCCACTGGGGTCCATTGCTTCCACGATGTCCTCCTCTTCGGGCCCAGATGCAGTGGAGGTAGATAAGGAATGTATCGAAAATTGTTTTGGACAACTCTGGAGTATTCCTAGCCCTATTCCTCCTAGTTCTAGGGTTCAAACAGTGCGAGAGGCGCTCATTTGGATCCGTAGAGATTTGATCTCATCGGGGAGATTTTTAGTTTTGGATTGTTTCCCTGTCTCTTCTCGAGATCATCTCTCCTCAAACCCTCATTCCCTAAGCTTCACAGAGATTTTTGTGGTAGAGGAAAAGGAAGACCATCTTTTGCTTTTGTGTTGAAAACGACTGATCATGGCTGGAATCAATGGGGAAGAGGTGGGGGAGGGGGTTTTGGGCGTGGCTGGCGTCGGCCGCCACCTTTCAGGGGTCAGAGAAACCAAAGGGGGCGTCATCCGCAAGGAAATCTAAATCAATGGTTTCCCCCAACCCAGACTTCGAATCGAGCTCCACAAGCTCTTTGACAACAAAACCAGAGTTCAGTAGAAAATTTCAACACACAACGTCCTGTGGTCAATCAAGCTAAAGGTATTCCTTTTACAGATTCAGTAAGGGCTGAGATTCAATATGTGAACTCAATCTGTTACAATTGTGGTGAACCAGGTCATTTGGTTGAAAATTGTAAGAATCCTAAGTTGTGTTTCATCTGTGAAGAGTCGAATCATCAAGTTGATCATTACCCTGTTCGGCTGCAACCTCACCTTTCTGCTAGATATATTGGCAGTGCTGCTAATGGGTTAGGTTTTTTTCATCTTGAAGTTCCAGACTCTAGTAGGAGTGCGTCCTTTAGATTTAACAATTGTGGAATTATTACTATAGATCAAGGGGAGATTAGTCTGGTTGAGTTGGAAAAGAATTTAGCTAATATTTTTATGCTAAGTGGCCTTTGCAAATTAGACAGATGGAAGATTTCAAATTCTTAGTTCGGTTCCCATCTCAGAAGAAAGTCTCAGATTTTGCACTCCTTCCTAGCTTTAATCTGAATAAGCCAGGGGTGACTGTCTATATTGAGGCTTGGAAAGACAGATAGATGCCTTTGATGAACTCCAAGAAACATGGGTCCAGGTGAGAGGTGTTCCACCCAAATGGTGCACTTGGAAAGTGTTTGATCAGATTGCCTCTTGTTTTGGTCTACTAGTTAATGTGGATTGGATTGGGTTGTTTAAGAGCTTTTATGAGGTTGCTAGAATTCAAATTGCTTGTAGAGACCCTACTAAGATTCCTCATCAGATGCTAATGGGTGCTGAAAAGTTGTTGTTTATGATAACCCTGATGGTAGAAAAAAAGAGACTCCTGTATCAATGGAGGGAGGTGATCAGGATGATGGAAATGATGACAATGATGATGGTTTTGATGATTTGGATGAAGAGGAAAAGAAATCGAGAGATAAAAGTGATGTGATGGATACTGAACAAAATCAGTCTGTGGTTGAACATAAGCAAAATGGATCCACCAGTAGGCAGACTAGTAGTTCTAAAAATGGTACTCCTAAAGAAAGGGTTGCTTTGATGGAGGGTTTTTATGTTTAAGCTGATAAGAAAAAGAATGTTATAAGCTCTAGTGCAAGTGAAAGGAAATCTTGGGTTCAGATGCTTCAGGAAAATATGAGTAAAGCATATAAAGAGGAAGTGATTGATGAAGTGAAATGTTATGGACTTCTTAGAGACTTGGAAAATGATTAGCTCAGATGAAGATTTGGATGAAACCAGGGAGGAAATTGAAGGATATCAGGACCTTTTGGGATTGACTGGATCAATGTAGAATGAGGTGCCTTATGAAGTTTCTTTCCCTGTCTCGCAGAGTTCAGTGTACACCCATGAATGTCAAGAAAGAACTGGTATCAAGGAATATGAAATCATTGTAGACAAATCTGATAGTGCTCAAGGGGATGAAGTCTTGAAGCTCTCTCAAGATAAGCTGATTCAAAAAAGGCAAAAGCAATGGGGACCAATTCCAAGCAAAAGGAGAAGTAAAAGAATTGAAGATCAAGGTAAAACTATATTGCAAAAAGCACAAGAACTGCAGCAACAAAAGAATCTGGAGGGCTGCCCCAAGCCTAAAGGTATAATGTATAAAGGTTCTTTTGATTCTTTTACTGCTCATGAGCTAAATGAATTATCTAAGAAAGTTGATATTATGATGGGTGTTTCTGACTTAGAGAAAAATGATAATATTTTGATTTCTAAAGAAATTGATGCTGTTAGAGTAATGAACTTTGATCAGAAAGTCTCTGTGGGAGACTATAATATAGCTAAAGTTTGTGATGTAAATATGAGGGTTGATGCTTGTGAGGGAAATGATAGTTCTCAAAGCCCTTCTCCAGTGCCTCTGAAGGATGTTGCTGAGGTTGATACCAATTTAGGTGAGTGGACCATAGTTGGTAAATATAGACGGGGCAAGCACTCTAAGAAAGGTAAAGGGATATGAGAGGGCTATTTTGGAATGTTAAAGGTTTAGGACAACCTGGGAAGATTCATTGTTTAATGGATCTAATTAGGAATAATAAGGCAGACTTTGTAGGGTTACAAGAGACTAAGAGGGAAAACTTTAGTAGTTCTTTTCTTAATAATATCAGTGGTTCTAAAATTTTGATTGGCATTGGTTGCCAGCGAGGTCCACTGCAGGTGATATTCTGGTTGGTTTAGATGTTGATATAATGGAAATTTTGCATGTGGAGGTCAAAGATTTCTTTGTTTAATGCCTGGTTAAGTCCAAACAGATGGAGTTTATTTGGAGACTTGTTGTTGTGTATGGGTCTCCTTATGAGGAGGGAAAACAAGCTTTTATCTCTGAACTTCATGAATTTTTTGTTTTGAACGATCATACTCCTATTATTTTAGGAGGTGATTTTAATTTGGTTAGAACTCAGGCCGATAAAAGTAATGGTAAAGTTGACAACAGATGGTGTAATAAGTTTAATGAATGGATAGACATGGAGGTCTTATGGAAATGCATTTAACAGGTCGGCACTTTACTTGGGCTAACAATCAAGAAAATTTAGTTATGTCGGTCATAGACAAAATATTTTGTAGCACTTCTTTTGAAGAACGTTTCCCTTTAGCGATTGCTTCATCTCTTGCCAGGATTGGTAGTGATCATACCCCTATTATGTGGGATTCAGGGGATGGTGCTCCTCTTGGCAGAACTAGCTATAAATTTGAGAAATGGTGGCTTCTTCATGATGATTTTAGCGGTATTGTTCATAACGCATGGAAGGTTCCAGTTAGAGGAAAAAGGCTATTGACATTTGGCAAGCTAAAGTTAGGAATATTAGAAAGGTTACTAAGAGTTGGAGTATTAATATAGATGTTGAAACTAAGAGAAAGAAAAAATTACTTTTAGATGAGTTCGTTGATTTGGATGTTATTTCTGAGTCTAGAATTCTTTCTGATGTAGAGAAGACTAGATTGGTGAATGTTAAAAAAGAACTAGAGAGCATTTGGGCTATTGAAGAAACCAAAGCTAGACAAAAAGCGAGAGATAGGAATGTGAAGGAGGGAGATAGGAATACTAGGTATTTTTATGCTGTTGCTAATCAAAGGCGTAGGAAGAATTTTATTTCTGTCCTAGATGGGCCTGATGGGCCTTCCTGCGACCCTAGGGAAATGCTCTCTATTGCATGTGAGTATTATAAGTCTTTATTTAGTTTTGAAGCTAAGCCTAATATTAATATTGATGAGCACTTCTTCCGTTCAGTTGAAAGGGTCTCCGATGAGGAAAACATAGTATTGGAAGCCCCTTTTACTGAATAGCAGGTTAGAAAAGCAGTTTTTGATTCTTACTCCGACGGGGCTCTTGGTCCTGATTGTCTTCCTTTTTTGTTTTATCAAAAGTTTTGGGACCTGGTCAAAAATGATTTACTAAACCTATTTAGAGATTTGGAAAAAGGTGGGTTAGACTTGCTCAGGCTCAATTTTTCTATGATCACTTTGATTCCTAAGGAGAATAATGCTAGGAATATTAAGCAGTTCAGGCCTATCAGTTTGTTGAACTATAGTTATAAGATTATTTCTAAAGTGTTGACAAATAGGTTTAGTCCTATCTGTAATAGAATTATCTCCTAAAACCAAACTGCTTTTTTTAAGAATAGATATATCTTAGAGAGTGTGGTTACTGCTTATGAGATTATTCATAAAATCCATCAAAGCAAAAGGAAGGGTCTTATTCTTAAACTGGATTTTGAGAAAGCCTACGATAAGGTTAACTGGAGTTTCTTAACGGATATTTTGATTAAAAATGGGTTTTACGGCCAAATGGCAATTTTGGATTTTTGTTTCTATGTTAGATAAAGGCTCTGTGGGTATCAAAATAAATGATGTTGAGAGTAATTTCTTTCAAACCGGTAAGGGTTTGAGACAGGGAGATCCGTTATCGCCTATTCTTTTTAATTTGGTTGCTGATGTTTTTACTAGGATTGTTCAGAAAGCTGCTATTAATGGTTTTTTAGAAGGGCTTTATGGAGATTTCTGTCCTGGGGGAATTATTAGTTTGCAATATGCTGATGATACTCCCATGTTTCTTAAGAATAGTGAGAGATTTGTTTTACATCTTAAATGGTTTCTGACCTGTTTTGAGCAAATATCGGGTTTGAGGATGATTTTTATAAAAGTGAATTGATTCCCATTGGCTGTGATAAAAATTAAATAGATAGGTATGCTAATATTTTTTGTTGTAAGGTTGGATCTTTTACCATTAAATATCTTGGTATTCCTCTCCATTATGATAAGATCAATAAGGAAGATTTACATCCTCTGATTGACAATATTTTGAAAAGGATCGCAGGTTGGAGGGGTAAATTACTCTCATATGGTGGGTGTTTAACTCTCGTTAAAGCTTATTTATCGAGTATTCCTTTGTACTTATTGTTTTTCTTTAAATTTCCTAAATGGGCTTTGGGTCGTATTAACTCTTATATGGCAAACTGTCTTTGGAATGATTATGAAGGTCGTAGTAAGCTTCATTTAGTTAATTGGCATTTAGTTTGTATGGAAAAGGATTATGGTGGGTTTGAGGTTCCTAACATTAGAGGCCTTAATTTGTGCCTTTTAGCTTCTTGGATCAAAAGATTATATACTAATGATAATAAACAGTAGAAAGATTTGATTAGGTTTAAATACAAGACTGAAAATCCTAATATCTTCGCCTGTCGCCCTGAGCAAGTGTCTATTTTTTTGGAAAGGGGTTATGTGGTCTTTGCAGGCTACTAAGTTTGGCTATAAGTGGAGTGTGGGAAATGGGAAAAAAAAATTAGATTTAGTGAAGACATTTGGTTTGGTTCATCTTGTTTAGCTATCTAGTTTTGGGATCTTTTTCGTTAATGAGAAAGGTTGTTCAATTGCTGAAATTTGGGATGGGTCAAATGTTAGATGTACTTTTAGAAGGACTTTTTCTGAAAGATTGATGATTAGGTGGTTTGAATTAGTGGAGGTGGCTAACAGTATAACATTTTCTGATGAGGATGATTATTTGGTTTGGCAATATTCTAGCAATGGTGTTTACTCTGTTAAGTCTCTTTATGCTATTATTAATTTTAGGGGGATTGTTCTGGTTTTTATTCCGGCTATCTGGAGTTTGATTGTTCCCCCAAAGATTCATTTTTTCCTTTGGCTCTTATCCCACAACAAAATTATGACTAAAGATAATCTATTGAAGAGAGGCATGGATAAAGGGAGTGCTACTGCTGCTGTAATGAGGTTGACTCGGTTAATCATATTTTCTTTGATTTTGTTGTAGCTAAGAATATTTGGAATTTGATCTCTGAGTTTTTCGGTTTGAGTATTGGTTATAGTTATGAATCGGTTGCTCGGTTTTGGTTGAGTAACTCAAAAAATGGTATTCTAAACTCGATTTGCGTTGCCATCCTTTGGAGTATCTGGAAGAATAAAAATAATATGGTTTTTCGATTACAGGACTGGTCAAGTATAAAAACCATTTGGAGAGGGATGCTTATATTACTGAGAGACTGGAGACCATTGTTCAAGGAAGAGATGGAGGTCAAGATGGACTTGTTCTGCAGAAGACTAGAGACCAGTATTCAGACGCCGCTGCCCTTGGAATATGGAGTAATGTGACGTTGAAGGAAAGTTCGGTGCCTAATGATCAAAAGGAGGGTGTTTCAGATAAGCTATTGTCATTGTCGGGCTATTTCAAGAGTTTAGTTTGAGGAAAATATGTAATCTGGATGTTTCTTTTTGCTTAATGTTAAGTTGCGCTGGTTATCTGAGAAATCTGTATAAGGTACCTAATACCTCTATCCAGTTTCAGTAATAGAACTGGGACATCAATCAATCTTGATGTCCTTTTGATCTAAAAAAATCTGGTCGAAAATCCCGAAATCCCAAAAGTATCCACATATCCAATCCATCCCAAAAATTGAAGTTAACATGTTTGCATAATTTAAGTTAGAGTTTAGGGTTAGTATTTATGGTTAGGTTCACGTTAGTGTTTGGGGTTACATAATTTGTATATGTATTTTTTTTGAATTGTTTTCACATGCATTCTTTAGAAAAGTCATTACAATTCACCACAAAAAAGATTTAGTGCAAAGTTCGGTCCTACAAACATGAAAATCAATTAAATTTGTGATCATCTCGGTTTTAAAATCCAAAATCACGGTAACAATTTGATTTTTTTTACCACGTGGCTTGCTGGTTAACCAAACCATTAGCTTGCACGGCTGATTAGACCAAACTCCCAAAATAAGAGCAACGGCATCGCGTCACCGAGCGGTGGTCCCCACAGTCCGCGGACCCCACACACCAGCCTCACAGGCCCCATTACCGGCCTCCGCTGCCATCACTGTCGAGTGTCGACCACCTCACTCCTCGCGTCCAAGCCAAGGCAAAAAGCGCAACGAGCCACCGACGCCAACCACCAACCAGTCCACCACTCCTAAACTCCCGCACTACTACCTCACCGCTTCCCCTTATAATTACTAGCGGCGGAGCGGGAGGGAACCCTAACCGTCGCGGCCACTGACGACGAAGACGCGAAGTGAGGGGAAGGCCATGGCGAGCAGCGGCGAGGGGAAGACCGGCGCCGCGGCGGGTTACCAGTTCGCCTCGTACGGCGGATACGAAGCCGCGGAGGAGCGGCGCTGGTGGCCGTGGCTCGTGCCCACAGTGCTCGTCGCCTGTGTGGCGGTGTTTGTCGTCGAGATGTTCGTCAATGACTGCCCCCGCCACGGGAGCCCCCTCGGCGATGCCTGCGTCGCCGGGTTCCTCCGCCGGTTCGCCTTCCAGCCGCTCCGCGAGAACCCCCTCCTCGGCCCCTCCTCCGCCACGTACGTCTCACGGCCTCACGATTGGCTTCAAATTTCGTGGAATTGCTGGATTTGATGTGAAATTGGGAGGGAAAAGTGGGGATTTTTAGGGGGTTTTGGTCTGGCATTCGCGTCGTTTCAGAGGAATTGAAGGTTTCTGTTGTGTTTAGTGTGGATTTGAAGGGAAAGTTGTTAGTTTGTCTAGCTTTCAAGTGTCATCGCTAGTAAAGGCCGGAGCTTTTGTACTCATCATAATTTTTAGCTGGTGGTTTGGAAATGGGGGAGATTGTGTATTGGTGATTACTTAGATCTTTATTGCTACTGCCTTGAGATGGCGGCGAGCAAAAACATTATGAAGTGTTGCAAATAAGACCCCTTGTAGCATGTAGATTTCTATTGAAGTATTTTGGTTTAGCTTTAGAGCAATGAAAATACCTGGAACAATTCGATTGGCAAAGGAATCTTTTATTCTTCTAAGATTCGTCTCTAGTATCTACGTCGCGTACAGGCAGTTTAAAATTATAGTTGTGATAGAAACACTACAGTATTTTTCTCAGTTATAGTTGGCAATTAGGTGACCAGGTTATGTTGCCCTCATTAGCTTTTGTATTTGTCCCACCTCTTTCAATCTAAGATATTGATAGGTGTGGACCTTTTTCCCTCTCTCTTCAGCTGTAAAAAATCTCTCTTTAGCTGTAAAAAAGTGATTTTTGTATGTTCTAGTTCATGAATTCTATCACGTGGGAAAATTATCTTAATTACAATGTACTGTATTGTATGACACATGGTATAGTTTTCTTCATCTTGAAAGTGTCCTAACAAAAAGTTCACTCCATTGTGCAGTTTGGACAAGATGGGAGCTCTTAACTGGGCCAAAGTTGTTCATCAGCACCAAGGGTGGCGCCTCATTAGCTGTATCTGGCTCCATGCTGGTCTAGTCCACTTGATTGTCAACATGCTAAGCTTGTTATTCATTGGAATCCGCCTTGAGCAGCAATTTGGGTTTGGTAAGCTTCTTAAAAGAACTGCATTGATTCATTTTGCCAGTGCCACAGTATTGTTAATCTTTTGCAGTTGAAGTACATCGGTTGGCAATCTTTATCTGCTGTTTTGTTGTACTAGTCCCTCTTTTGTGCAATGTACTTCATGTTTTAACTTTTAAGCATTAGAATTCTCTGAGCTGGTTATGCCTTAGTACTTGTAGTACTTGTGGAAACTGACGTCAGTCTGAATTAAGTAGATCCAGAGGTTTGATTCCATTCTTCATCTCTGTGTTGGAACTGTTTGGCTAGTTGGCTTGCTATATATATCATTTCGTTGGCGTTAAAACACAAGGCCATTGCTCTCACAAATCTGAGTATGACTTACAGAGTTAGTTTCATGGACTTCATTTAAGAACTAGTCAGGTCTACAAATGTGGGTAGTCTCTTTGGACTCATTTCCTTCATATGTCATATTATGGATTTGAACATAGGGTACATTTACCTTTGTGTTAAACTCTTAAACCTAGAGTGCATTCCTGTACACTGACTAAAGTATTCTCGCTTGCAAGTGCGCATTGGGATTATCTACTTGCTATCTGGTTTTGGTGGCAGTGTGCTGTCTGCACTGTTCTTACGGAGTAACTACATCTCTGTTGGTGCCTCTGGAGCTTTGTTTGGCTTCCTTGGGTCTATGCTCTCTGAGCTTATTATGAACTGGACTATTTATTCTAACAAGGTCAGCAGAAGAGAGACAATATATTTGTACTGTTTTACTCCTATTCAGTTGTTCGATGCAATTTTCAGTTGTTTCACGCTTGCAGGCGACAGCCATCATAACTCTGCTGTTTATAATTGCAATCAATTTGGCAATCGGGATACTACCGCATACTGATAATTTTGCTCACATTGGTGGATTTGTGACTGGATTCCTTCTTGGGTTTGTACTGCTAGCAAGACCTCAATTTGGTTGGATGGAACGACATGAGTTGCCTCAGACTAATCAGCCTCCAAAGTACAAAGCATACCAGTATGTTTTGTGGGGTGCTGCACTCCTCTTTCTGCTAGTTGGGTAAGTCCCTCCACTCCATCTAAAGACGTGATTTACTTGTATGTAGTCCACCTATCACTTTGTAGTAGGCCACGGACTATCCATGTATTGCAAAGGGAAGTTAAAAAAGAGAGGTGCTTCAATGTTTTTTTTTTTACAGTTGCACAAATATTAAAGCATGAATGAAGGGTAGATGGAGATTACTTACCCCTTCGCTTGTTTTAAGATTTGTGCAACTTGTATTAGGAAGGAAAGCATTGAAGCACTCCTCGTTAAAAAAACAGTGTCCTCATATACAATGTTCTGAACCGACATTATAGCCTGGATGAGCAATCTCTTGTTATTGTAAAGCCATACTTGAAACCTAACAGAGGTGACTTATGATGCAGATATGCGATTACCCTGGTGATGCTTTACAAGGGTAAAAACGGGAACGATGGTTGCCACTGGTGCCAGTACCTGAACTGCGTACCAACATCCAGATGGAATTGCAGTACTTAGATGGTTCAATTTTCCGTTAGCTTTTCTCCAAAATACATATATCCTTCAGGGAGCCATTTTTATGCTTGTGTGTGTGTAGATATCTACAACAAAAATTTGTCCTCTTGTCTGTACTTCACAGAGCTGAATTCTCCCTACTTCTATAAAGTACAATCTTGCTCGATGTAATTCGAGCTTGTACCTGTTGATTCCAGCATAAATCTATATATCAATTTTTCTCCCAAATTTGCTATGGTCTGCTGAATTCTGTAAATCCTTGCAGGCAATCTTACTGATAGATTGCCTACTGCTCTACCTCATATCCTCATCTAACATTGTTGGATGCAATTACTCAGATGAGGATGTGTAGGAGGAGCTGCCTATCTAATCTTTTCCTGTAAGGAGAACTGGAGAATAATCGGGATTCGATTCTTGCCCTCTACGACTATGCCACAGAAGTCGTAGGATGCGCTATACCACTATGTCACATAGGTTGTCGTGACTCGTGAGTATAATTGTACAGTTGCAGTTTGTTGTTGGTCATGCGCAGTATGGACTATGAGCATGGACATTTCTTTGCCTTCAGAACATGAGTTTCCAGTGCTGCAAATCATCATGTGACCAAAAGATCTTCCAGGATTTCACCTCGGTGCAACAAGGTATATACCATTACTGGGAGCAAGTGCTTTCAGCGTCAACCTCACCAAGTTTCCCATCTTTCAGGGAGAAGGCACAGGCCTTCTCTCTCTCTCTCTCTCCTGGAATGGCATACTTCTTCTTCAAGAAGATGGCAATTACATCCATGCCCCAACATGTGTCGAGTTGAACCTATCCCCTGGAGGGCACGAGCGTAAATATCCGAACTCTAGTGGGCTAAGCAGCCCACGGCCCACGGCCCATCAAATCTTAACCACCAAGAAAGCGAAGGAAAGGGCAAAAAAGGAAAAAGAAAAAGGGACACCGCATCAACACTACTTGAATTAATACACACGGCTCCGTTGCTTCACGACTCCTCTTTTTCCTCCGCCCTCCCTCCCTCCCCCCCCTCCTCTCCGACTCCCAAGTCCCAACCTCCTCGCCGTCGCGTCGCCGCGGAGCCCTAGGTCGGCGCCGCCGCCCTACCGCCATGGAGCGGCCGCCGCGGGAGGCGATCGACACCTTCATCGGCATCACCGGCGCCGACGAGGCCGTCGCCGTCCGCAAGCTCGAGGTGAGGCCGACCCGCTCCTCCCTCATCAGTCGTGTCCCCTTCTCTTCCCTTCCCGCTCCCCATTCGAACCCGTGTTACAGTTCCGTACTCGTGGATTTTGTCGCTTCGGGTTTCGAGTTAGGGTTCGCTTTCTCTGCTTGGTTTGGGTTAGATGGCGATGCGATGGGATGGCGGATGGGTGGTGTGAATGTGATGCGCGATTTGCGTCAGGGTTTGATGAATATGTGGAGTCGGTCTGTAGGGTGCTTAGAGTTGAGAAAAGGAGCGGAATTGGGGTTTGTGGAGTGTAATGCCTGCGAGTTTTGAGCCATGGTGCTATAATTGGCGCATGCGCTTAATTTCTGGTTTATATTTGCGCTTTGGGAAATGCTGAATCACCAGTGGATTAGAGGTTGAGGGGGGTGTTGTGGACCTCTTTAAATGTTACGGCTGTGAATTTTGTCGATACAAGTAGTGGGAGAATCAACTTTGTTGATATTAAATCCGTTTTAGATGTTTATGTTATGGAACTATTGTAGGGAGAAGTATCACAGTCGTAGTTGGCTGTATTTGGAGTAGGAGCGAGAGGGAAGAACCCTTATGTTTGGGTCGTTGCTTGTGTGGGAAGACTGTTGTCTATTGAATGACTCAAGGTTTGCAGATCTGGTTTTCTGATTTTATTGATAAACCGATTGATTTATGGGGTGAACAGGTTTTGGCTGGCCAGTAACATTTTAAATTGCAGTGTGTTGAAACTTGAGATTTAACAGAAGAAAATTAAGTTATTTGTCTCTGTGGATTTTGCATGGGTATAGCGAATGAACAAGCCTTCTGATCTTTATGTGGATTTTGAACTGGTATAGCAAATAAACACAACTGGTTGTTGGTTTTTGTCGCAATAGCCCTTGGAAATGCAGGGCTGGAGTGCCAACTGAAATACTGCAATTTATGTTCCTTCTGGCTGCATTGAGCTTAACTTTAGCTTGGAACCTCCAGTTGATTTATCTTTGTTCTGATGTTGTAAAGCCACTAGCAGCCTACATTCTGAATTAGTTATTTGTGGCACCTTGACGAATATGACTCGAGTTCATGTGTGTTTCTTATATTTGTTTATCTAGTATTACTGTAAAACAGTATTGGAATTTACAGAGGTAGATATTTCTCAGTGAATTTCAGTTTAAGCCCATAGGTTGCACTCATTATCATCTGGTGTGCTGTTTTTGACCTTTACTAATTTTAACTCAAAAGACGGTTAAGAGCTTGTTATCATGTATTCATGTTCATCGTGTATCACATTTGGCTCATCTATTAGACATAGCGATTGTTGCAATACAAATATTACTGTGCTTTCCGGGCTCATTTATTGGTTATAGTGACTGGCTGATGAAATATTATTCAGGAACATAGTGGTGACCTAAATGAAGCTGTGAATGCTTATTTCAATGAAGGAGATAGGACCGTGTATGTGTTTTGTTCTCCTATCTGTTTCCTTTCTTATATGCATTTATTGTCCTGATACCCATGCTGTCCCCTTTGCAAAATATAATTGAGCTGTATCATTTTCAGCACCAGAAACAATCAGAACCCTATACCTGACAGTCATGATGATATGATGGATCTGGACGAACCACTTGATCCTACATTCCACGGTCCTTTGTTCCCTGAAACTTTGGGCAACCGTTTTGCATTTTTTGATCCAAACTTAGTTGAGAGAGCTGCTGCTGGTATATTTGGTCGGGGACCTCATGTTACACACCCCAGGGAGGTGAGGCAGATACCTATCGAAGTTAAGGACAACAGTCCTCAAACAGGTAGTTCTGGCCAGGGTCCTGTTATTGAAGATGTTACTGGATGCGAGTCTTCATATGGTCCGGAGGTTCATGGGACTGTTGTAATTGATGAAGATGATGAAAACTTGGCATCTTCTCATGCTCCTAATATCCCAAGAAATACTTCAAACTCAAACTATTCTATGCCAAGTGCTCCCCCATTGGTTGATGTTAGTGACTATAACAATGACATAGAAGAGGAGATGATCCGTGCAGCCATTGAAGCATCAAAAAGAGATGCTGAAGGACTGACAAATGTAAGCTTCTGCTTATTGGATATCTCATTATTCTAAGAATTTAGATTATACACATCTTTTTTGACCAAATCCGTTGTATTTAGGGTCTAAATAGTGGTGAACATGAAGATACATCACGTGGCAGAGATGATGATGAGCTTGCTCAGGCAGTTTCTATGTCCTTGGAGGTAGCTCTCCAAGATGCAGAATTCTGTTTTTGTGCATATACGGATATACCTTTATGCTCAATACATTTTTTATGTGATTAATCAGACAGCTGAGCGAGAGAGAGTTCTACGGCAAGAGGGAATGTATGTGGTTGATCATTCTTCTGATTTATCTGATAAGGAAGACATTGAAGGACCAAGTGGGACAGTTGATAGGTGACTATCAAATATTGTTATCCACCTGCTAACTTATGTTCGATTATTCATAGATTAGTAAGTTGATAGGTTCCCATCAGTGTATATCGCTTCCTCAGTGCCCATTGTTCCACCTGCCATGAGTTTTCTATGCTTTCAGTTTATGCAATGTGTTATTGCAGTTGCAGTCTACCTTATCCAGTGACTATTTGTGTCATTTTAAGTCAGTTTTGACTAGCTATGCACGAGCAATGTGTGTCCTATGCAAGGACCTCAGTCTAACCTGCTTTTATCTATTACTAGCTGATTCCTCATACGCATCCTTTCTTGTTGGAGGCAAGGACTAACTGCAGGGAATGTTGGAACTTCTGGGCAATCGGTAGATGAAGAGAACTTCCAAGAGGATATCGAAGATGTTGAGGAACAACCTTTAGTTAGACAACGTTCTAGGCGTATTCCATCTGGAAATGCTGAGCCAACAGAAGCAGTACGAAGGGCTGACATTGACAGTCCTCCCTCAAGCCCTCAGCCTCATAGCATTCAAAATGATCACCAGAACAATGGAAGTTTCCCCTCAGAGGAGGTATTATAATCCCATCACGCCTTTGGTAAGCTAAAATTTGGGAACACTACAGTTTCTCCGCAACTCACAATCCTGTTATTATTATTTTGAAAAGTGGGGTGGCATTTCTTCTGAGGAGCATGATGAAGCTGTCATGCTTGAGGCTGCAATGTTTGGTGTGATTCCTGAAGGTGCATCATATCCATTTTCCTTCCCATCTCATGGAAACTCAACTCTCTATCCCCGAGTAGTACTTCCTCCATCACCAACATTAACTGCACAGCGGTTGTTAAGAGAGCAGCAGGTATGGTGCAGTATGCATCTGCTGGAGATGAGATTACTACTGCATGTGACACTTGGTATTTCAATTATAGGATGATGAGTATCTTGCATCCCTCCAAGCTGATCAAGAGAAAGAGTTGAAGGCTGTGCAGGAGGCTGAGCTCCGCAGATTAGAAGAAGCTGCTGCAAGAGAAGTTGCTATTGAAAAGCAAAAGCAGGAGGAGGAGGAAAAGCTGAGAAAACAACTTGAGGAAGAGGTACTTCAGTTGGTACTGTCTGATTAAGAGTTGACTGGATAATATACAGAGATCTCTTCATATATGGATTGCACGTGATTATTGCTGGGTTGAGTCAAATATGCTTGTTAAATTTTAACATAAGTGTAGATGTGAATACCTGTGCGTAAGATATGCCTTAGATATTAAACTTAGTATAATGCTTTACTTGGTTCTTACCAGGACATAATTTTAAAACTAACTTTGGAAGTCAGAAGCATGAACATCAAAAGTTTAGTATAGGGCTGCTGCTATTCCTGGCTGTGATTATCTCTACCATCAAACAAATGATAAGGAAACATGTTGGTTTTCTTCTCCAGATTCTGTTAAAGCTTGTTTTGTCTGTATTTTCCATGGTTTGTGTTATTTTTGGCAGACAGTGAATTGATTATGTTATTCATGATTTATTATGAAAATAGGAATTGGAGTCCAAGCTTGCAGCCAAACAAGCGTCTTTACCAAAGGAGCCACTGCCAAATGATGAAGGAGCCATCACAGTTGTAGTTCGCATGCCTGATGGTAGTCGCCAGGGAAGGTGCTTTTTGAAATCTGACAAGCTTCAGGTAAGCTGCTCAGTTGCCAGAATCAATAGTGAAATCATTCATTATACCTACTTCTAACTTTATGGGATTCCTGCAGGTTCTTTTTGATTTCATAGACATCAGCAGGACTTTCAAGCCAGGAACTTATAGACTGGTAATTCTACCTTTTCTTATTTCTATCTGGCGATTGTATTTTCAAAAAGTTCTATTGAGAAAGATGAATGTAGCTACCACTTAACTGGTATTGGTATACTGGAAATTATACCTGCACCATCTTGTCATGTGCACCAGCCCTAACAAAGAAAAAACTGCAATGTTTTCGCAGTTTAGTTTGCTGTTTTCATCATGAGCCTTCATATATTAGTGCTATTATATTTATATGCCATTAAACAATACTTAAATTCCTATATAGATGTATTCCAAATGAACTAGGTGGCTTTAGTTGAAGCTCTTTTGAACTTTCAACACTAGCAACGTCAGTTATTTGGTCACTTTCAAGTATGGTTACACAACAAGTTGAGATGGGTCAGAATACCCTTGTGACATGGTATTCTGTATGATAATTAATTACATAGAAACTACCACATGAGCCATTTCTGCTTCATCAGACATCTGGGCATCATGGGCATGTTTTTTTTTAGGTCACTAGGATTTTGGGGTATGCTGGTTGGTTATTGTTGTTTTCCAATATTTAAAGGAAAATTTTGAATGACGTCACTGAGCCCTAACCAGGGGAGAATAATACATCAGAAATTTTCTCTAGTTGTTGTTCTATAGCATTTTTCTTCTGCACTGATCAACGTTTTAAATCACGATTTTCACGGCTTAACAGCAAGGTTCCAAAAAACTACAATAGCTATCACGGAAGCTATCCTTCCGTTATTATTCAATATTAAAAAAGTAAAAACTTAAAATGTATATAATGTATGTTACCTCCAAATAAATTATAAAACCATGATACTTTAGAAGGTGTTAATATTTTTATAATAATAATATGATTCAAGTCCAGAATCAACAAATATGCTAATACATGTTAAAGACCAAATGAGAACTATATCATAATATTTTTAACAACAAGTACTTAATCACTAAGAAATATAGATGTTAGATTATTGAAAAAGGGCGAGATGAGGTCTTTTACAAGCTTTTCCTATAATTTAGGCTTATAAGAGATTGCATTTGAGCCTTCTAGTAATGTTGAATTTCAAAATGGGCATAATGTTTTGGCATATGGGTACCTATTTAGAATAACGGAGCTATTGCTAGCTATAGCGCTTGTAGCTAATATAGTGGAATATTGGCCCATAGCTATCTATGTGTTTGGGGTCAAAAAAAAAAGCTATAGCATAGCTATTTATAGAACACTCGCACTGATTGAACCTTGTAATCATTACTGAATGTCAATTATTAACGCAAATTTGCAATGCACAGGTGATGTCTTATCCCAGGCGTGCATTCACTGATGCGGAGTGTCAGATGTCATTAAGTGACCTCGGCCTCACTAGCAAGCAGGAGGCCCTTTTTCTAGAACAAATTTCAGGATAGAGGAAAGGTTAAACATCCAGTGGGGGATCCACACTTTTTTACTTCTATCTGGCATATGTTGATGCAAAGTTGCTAAGGTTCGCATGAAACTCGGTGTTGAGAATGTCTCATTATCCTCTCTTGTTTTGTTGAACAGTGATAGTACTTCACTGAGTTTTATGTGATACTGTCACACCTACTTTGAAGTTGAACATGCAGTCAGAATGTATATACAATCCTGCCTTGAGAGATACCATAATTTATTACCAGTTCTAAAGATTTGATCTATGTTTGTTTGCTTTCGAGATACCGTAATATTATGTTTGTTTGCTTTCGAGAATTGATAAAGTCAACAGCGTTGGACTACCTGATTTGTGATTTGACGTAATATTATGGTGCTTTCTGAGATACTCGGTGGAATGGATATGCTCTGATCACCTTGGCGTCTGGGTATTTGCAAGCTGATGCCATTACCTGTTTGCTACTCTGTTACGTAATATTAGCGATTAGTAATAATCTCTCTACGCAGCTACGTGGATAAATTATGCTAAAATCTACTTGTTTCTTCAGCTCCATCAAGTTTGAGGTGTAGAGTATATACCCTTGCTTTCACTTGCTATGAGTTGCCTTGGATTTAATGTTTCGCTGATTCTCCGTATGTTCTGTTCTGTAACATCTAGTTTGTCAGGTACTAATAAACTTGGTAGACACTTTTAGTCGTTCAGCAAGGGCAGAGACCAAAGGGCAACGGAAGTACACGAGGCACGGACTCGCATCATCTCAATGATCAGAAGATCGTAAAATATAGTATGATTGCAACCGATCATCAGGTTGTTTCATTCATTATTCATTGTTGAGATCAACAGCAACAACAGCAGGACAGTCTGAGTAAACGAAAACGAAGACAACGAACGGTGGAGGGACAGACAGACGCGACACGACGCCGGCAGTCTCACCGTGGAACCACACTTTTATTCCTCTTGCTTGCACCCAGCACCCGTGCTAGCTCTTCTTGCCCTCAGGCCGCTGCGTGCGTGCACAGGGAAAACACCAAAGAATTAATTAAGCTTAGACGTATAATTAATTAATTAACTAATTAATACGTATGTAGATGGGAGTCGTAGTGATTTGGTCTTACAGCAATCGACTTGGCCGAGGTTGCATCTGGAGGGGAGGCTGTTGATGATGCCCATGGCGCTGCAGGCACAGTCGGGCGAGATGGTGCTCAGCGCGCTGCAGCACTCCGGGCTGGGGTCCGCCGCGCCGGGCACCAGGTACGCGCGGCACGCCAGCAGCCGGTTCAGCTGCGGCACGCACACCCCGCCGGCCTGCGCCTCCGCGCGCATGACCGGCGCCCCGTACTCGCTGACGTCCAGGAGGAGAAGGCACGCGGCGACGAGGGCACGCGCAACGGCCGCGGTGTTCGGGGCCATCGATCGCTGTCCGTGATACTTCTTCGGATTGTTATCGCAGTACTATTGCCGGCCTCTTGCGCTGCTGCTGCTGCTGCTGCTGCTGTACATGGGACGCTGCGGTGTGCACGGCGATTTATAGCTGTGGTTTGGACTTTTGGGGAGGGCGCGCGGCGAGCTTTGCCTGGCTCACCTAGAGGCCGCCCGATGGTTCGTGCGTGGAGGGGGGCCGGGAGCTGCAGTGGTGGAGCAACCTAGCACTGCCAGTTTCGTGTGAGCCACCGAACATGCGGAGGGGGGCGGGCGCGTCACGTTCTTGAGCTCTTCGCTTCTTTCCCGCCGTACGTCTCGCCCGGCGTTGGAGAGGAAATGGCGCTTACTTACGCTACGAGCTGCTATCATTGGGCCGGCACGCTGCGGTCCGCCCATGTCCGTACCGGTGTAGAAATCAGTATTCGGTCCTTCAAAACAAGCATTTTCTACGCAGGGGCAACATTTGAGTTTTGACACCAGGCATGGTCTAATTGGTGACTCCATGAGCTAGTTGACGTCTATTTACAAGGCCATACTCAATTAATACTTACACCTACCTACCTGGAGCATGTCTCTTTCCATCAGTGGACTATTTTTATGACAGAAACTGAGCTGAAGCATGTGGAACATTGCTCTTCTTCTCTCGGCGAATTTCGCAATCCAAAAGATCCTGCACAACAGTTGAGAGCCATTTTCTCTCTCGTCATTTCTCTTAAATGGCACACCTAAAAAACTCTTGAAAAAAGTGCCTGAAGTATAATAGTATTCCCTACTAATTACTGTGCACGAGCATCATGACAAACATGCTACTTGAGCATTTGACATCATTAATACTCTGATCACTTCCTTCAGTGTTTTGCTTTCCGACTAGCAGTATAAAACTGAACTCTGAAATCCAAACTGTGAAATGAAAAATGTTTCAATTGCTGTGTACTAAAGTGGTATGACACTTTTGTTACTTGTAGCAAATTTTCTGTTGTTGTACAAATTGAAGGTTCACAATATATGGGGTTCTGCAGGTCCTGGCAAGTTTGCTTGTCAGAATATCTGGTTGTTTAAACAATGGCAATTGGGGACGTAATCATGGAATGATCCAAAGCTGACTCTGATCCACTCCATCAGGAATGTATTCTTGTGGGCAATCTACTTTATGCTGTTATTTTTTTTCTTCACCTACTTTGTTCCCTAATAGTTCTCTGAAGTTGTATAGTGCGTGTTACAATACGATGATCTCATCCGTATAAATGCCGCCAAACTCAAACGACGCCAACAAAACCGTTGTTGCTTCCATCCCTTCATGATGTATATATATGTACACATAGATCAATAAATGGATTGAGTTATGATCATTTACATCTCTCATTCTTCTTTATAACATGTTATCAGCCTGTAGGCTCTTCCAATCACAGAACGCACGCGCAAGTGATACATCAACGGTAAGATGCCTCGTTTCGGCAACTTACCTTCGTTACCGATTCTTGTAACTCGCCTCGCCCTCGCCGTTGAACGGGTGATCCGCCGCGCTGCCGATGTTGGGCACATTCGTCGCACCGACCTCGAAGTCGCCATCCGTCGCGCCCTTCAAAGGGCTGAACGTCGCGGTGGCCGTCGTCGTCGTCGCCGTGGCAGACGCGCCCCACGATCGTTTGGCGCTGGTGCTGCCGGCCCGAGCCGCACCGTCACCACGGCGCTCGGGTTTTGCCCGGAGCACGGGTGGACTCACTTCCTCTATAGGGAAGTGGGCTCCTCCCACGATCACGTCTGGCTCCCGACGCCGATGCCCCCCTCGCCGAACTCCGCTCGCCGCACCACCTCCGCTTCTCCCCGTCTCTCTGCAAGCCGATGCCCTTGAGGCACAGAGGGGAGGGGAGGGGAAGGCGGCGGCCATGAAGGATGGCGATGGCGGGAGGCGGTGGTGCTCGCGCGGGCTTCGGCGCCCAAGCCAAGGCGGCGGCCTGCCTCCCCACGTGCGCGACCGCTCGGGCCAGTGGGCTCAATGTGCGTGCGGGCCGATTCCGAGGTTGTTTCAGCCCGCACGTACAGTTAACCTTTTTATTTTTATTACATATATGTGTATTTATATTTTAAATCACATATATTTATTGTTTTGCATTTCAATAATTGCATCAACATAATGAAACAAAATTTGATCTAAATAACTTATACTTTTGGTGACATAGGGGTAATGGAGTCTTAGGCATTGGCTGCGATATATTCATATTTCGAATATATCAGCCTAGAGACCATGCCTATAGCAGTGATGAAATTCACCCATTATTTTGGTCTACATCATGTTTTCACAAAACTTGATGATTATCTCCACTATGTCCACCCAAATTGTATATTTTGGAATAATCAAATGGTCTACACCCTTTGTGGTGATTACCAAATTTTCTTTTATTTTATTAATTCTGGTGATACATATGGTGGTAGAGTCTTAGGCATTGGCTGTTGTATATTCATCTTTTTGAACATATCAGCCCAGAGACCATGCCTATAGCGGCAAGTTTCTTGCCTACTGCTCAGAGATCTACTCTATGTGAGACATAGAGACTATCTTCACTATGTATACCACTATTAAAAAAATATATAAACGATTGGAGGTCTACACTATTTGTGACTACCTCTTTATTCCAATTTTGCCTCACTCATTACAACAAATACCATAGAGATTTTTTTTAATTTACCACAGGTAAATTAATTAAATCAATGGTTATCCTTTGTAGGAGTAATGGCTGTCAAGGAGTTTGATGAACTTGCCTTGGATGGACATAACTATCCTACATGGGCATCAGATATCAGGATTAGTTTTGCATCCAAAGGTTTTCTGCATACGATCGAGGAATCTGTTGAAGGGAATCCTCATATCACAGATCAACAAAAATATAGTGCCTTATTATATTTAAGGTTCTATATCCATAAAGATCTCAAATATGAGTATCTTATGGAAGAAAACCCCCGTGCATTATGGCTCGCTCTTCAAGAGCGATATGAACAGCAAAAGGAATTGATTTTGCCTGAGGCAAGTCATGAATGGAATCATTTGCGACTTCAAGATTTTAAATCATCATTGATTTCAACCATCTTTGTTCATAACATTTGCTCCAAGTTAAAGTTTTGTGAAAAAGAACCTACCGAAGCAGACAAGATAGAAAAGACTATCTACTATGCTTCCGGCAGATCGTGTATTGCAGCAGCAATACCATGCTCAAAACTACCAGGTTTATTCTCGATTGATTCATACATTGACTTAGGCTGAAAAACATGATGAACTTCTTTTGAAGAATCATCATAAGCGTCCTGTTGGTGCTAAACCTTTACCTGAGGTCCACAATGTACAACATCAATCTAAGAATAAAAAGAATTTCAAAGGATTTACCTCTGGTAATCCAAAGAAACATGGTGGTCAGCGCAACCACAAACAGAAGCAAAAACATAATGCAAGAGGTAAAGGTAATGTGAAGCTATCAAATGACAACAAGCGTTGTCACAAGTATGGTGATACTTTACATTTTGCCAACAAGTGCCGTACCCCTAAGCACTTGGTTGATCTGTACCAGAAATACCTTAAGGAAGCAAAACCAGCACTAGCAAAGAACTATGAAGCACATTTCAACCTTTCTGAGGTTGCTCCAGCAGTTGGTTGCTCACAAGGGGATCCGATGGATATTAATCAAAACATCCCCTCTCTACCTCAACAAAAGAATCTCCCATCCACGGATGACATGATCATAGAATATGTTTCTAATGACATGTTTGGAGATCTAAGTTGAAGCCCCCCTGATGATGATGGTTTTTATTTTTGTTTTTGTTGTAATTTTATGCAGGCCCTATAAACTTATTTGAGTTGTATTAACTTCCTTGTAATTTGGAGTTATACAAACTCTCCTATATTGTAATATCTCATTTTTATGTTTGATATTTTAATATAGAAAATAATGTATGTGCTTCTATTTGTTGAATAAAGAATTTTATTTCTTCTTTCACTATAGATGTCTCATGAAGTCAATCTGCTGGAGGAGGAATTATGCCTTGTGGACAGTTGTACCCCAAACTCTATACTTAGAGAAATCAAATATTTCCAAACTCTTAAGAAAAGAGAAGGAAATATTTTGACCATCGCCGGACGCGATGCATTGATAGTTGGTTCTAGTCAAGCCACTATCTCTCTTCCAATGGGTACGAAAATTATAATCGAGGATGCTTTATTGTATCCTGATTCAACTCGCACCCTACTAAGTTATAGAGACATCCGTAAGAATGGGATTCATGTTGAAACCCATATCGAGAATAAAAAGGAATTTCTTCTCTTTACTAAACTTACTGGATCCGGCAAACACATATGTGAGAAAATTCCATCACTCGAATCTGGATTGTACTTCACATACATTAAGCCCATTGCAAATGTTGCATATAAAGTAATCTTTCAAAATGTCGATGCATTCCAAACTTGGCATGATCGACTTGGTCACCCGGGTATAGGGATGATGAGAAAGATTATTACCAATTCTATTGGTCATGCTTTGAGTACTGCAAAATTCCCTCAATCTTCTAATTTTATGTGCACATCTTGTGCCACTGGAAAATTGATTTTAAGACCATCTCCTCTTAAAATTATTGCAGAACCACTTAAATTCCTTGAACGTATCCAAGGTGACATTTGTGGACCAATTTCACCACCTTCTGGACCATTCAAGTATTTCATGGTTTTGATTGACGCATCTACTCGATGGTCTCACGTGTGTCTTCTATCCACACGTAACCATGCATTTGCAAAGATAATGTTTCAACTTATCAAGTTGAAGGCTCATTATCCTGAACATCGAATTCAATCAATTCGTATGGACAATGTTGCAGAATTTACTTCTCAAGCCTTCGATGATTATTGCATGGCTTTGGGAATTCAAGTTCAACACTCTGTACCATATGTCCATACTCAGAATGGTTTGGTTGAATCCTTGATTAAAAGAATCAAACTCATTGCTAGACCAATATTATTGAACAATAATTTACCTACATCATGTTGGGGTCATGCAGTCATACACGCTGCTGAACTAATACAACTACGACCAACTGCATATCATGAATCTTCTCCCATGTAGTTAGTACGTGGAAATCCTCCAAATATTTCCCATTTGCGTAAATTTGGGTGTGCGATTATGCGTACCCATCTCACCACCTCGTACCACTATGGGTGCACACAGAAACTGGGATCTCGTGGGATATCATTCTCGTCGATCATTAAGTATTTAGAACCTCTTACAGGGGATCTATTTACTGCTCGATACGCTGATTCTATATTTAATGAAGATCATTTTCCGGCATTAGGGGGAGACTTCAAGTGCCAGAAAGAATGCCGGGAAATTGATTGGAATGCACAAAGCATTTCCAATTCAGATCCACGTACTCACGAATCGAACAACAAGTTGAAAATTATTGATTTGCAAAACATTGCAAATAATATGCCAGATGCATTCACCAATTACAAAGGTGTTACAAAATCTTTGAATCCTGCCATTAATGTACCAGAAAGAGTGGAGGTACCAATCAAAACCACTCATCCCCTGACTAGCAATAAGAGGGGGAGAAGTATGGCCAAGAAACAGGATTCTACTTCTTCCAAACAGAAGAAGAAAACAGTGACTGCATCCCAACCTATGGTTAGAAAACAACAGTTGGAACATTCTGTTCCACAATCTAGCTTTCAAGCGCAAGTGCATTTATGCACTGAGGCTGGAACATCGGAATATCCTAGATCTATCATATTGGGAAATAATGATGAATCTTTAAGGAAAAATGAAATTGCCATCAATTTTATTCATACTGGAAAGTCTTTTGATCGACGAGCTACATTTGTCGACACTTATTTTTCTGAATAAATTGCTGAAACCTTTGATCCAGATCTTAAATCCATGGTAGAGTGCAGACGACGCTCAGATTGGATCAAATGGAAAGAAGCAATTGAAACAGAAATAGCCTCACTTTATAAAAGAGAAGTTTTCTCGGCAGTAATGCCCACACCTCCTCGTATATTCCCTGTGGGATACAAGTGGGTTTTCGTCCGGAAACGGAATGAAAACAATGAGGTTGTGAGATATAAAGCAAGGCTAGTAGCACAAGGTTTTACGCAAAGGCCTGGCATCGATTTCAATGAGACATATTCTCTAGTAATGAGCGGCATAACTTTCCGATATCTTATATCTTTGGCAGTACAAAATCGTCTATCTATGCAGTTGATGGACGTAGTGACCGCATATTTATATGGGTCATTGGATTCATATATATACATGAAGGTTCCAGAAGGAATTGGTATACCAAATCCTCAGACAAATCGCAACATGTATTGTATAAAATTGCAAAAGTCATTATATGGATTAAAGCAATCGGGCCGAATGTGGTACAATCGATTAAGTGAATTCCTTAAATTTAAAGGATACACTAATAATGATGATTGCCCATGTGTTTTCATTAAGAAATCCTCCAAAGGATTCTGTATCATTTCAGTGTATGTTGATGATCTCAACATCATTGGTAATGAAGCGGATATTAATGAAGCACGTCATCATTTAAAGACGGAGTTTGAAATGAAGGATTTGGGTCAAACCAAATATTTCTTAGGTTTACAACTTGTGCATTTACCTTCAGGAATTTTTATACATCAAGCCGCTTATATCCAGAAAGTATTGGAAAAATTCAATATGGATAAATCTTATCCATCAAAAACCCCTATGATGGTTCGATCTCTAGACATAGAGAAAAATCCATTCAGACCTAAGGAGGATGGAGAAGATATTTTGGGTCCTACTATTCCATATCTCAGTGCCATAGGAGCACTCATGTATCTTGCAAACTGCACCCGGCCGGATATTGCATTTTCAGTTAATCTGCTGGCAAGATATAGTGCTGCTCCTACTAAACGTTATTGGACGGGAGTTAAGAATATCTTTCGATATCTTAATGGCACAAGATATCTTGGTCTTTATTTCATGAATAGCCCTGATCCAATATTATTGGGTTACACTGATGCTGGTTATCTATCTGATCCCCATAATGCCAGATCACAAACAGGCTTTGTATTTTTACAAAGTGGTACAGCCATTTCCTGGAAGTCTTCAAAGCAGACCCTAGTGGCTACATCCACTAATCATTCTGAAATAATTGCATTATATGAGGCATCACGTGAATGCATGTGGCTTCGCAGAATGATTAACCACATTTTAAAATCATGTGGTCTTGGTTCTCTGGAATCACCAACTATTATCTATGAAGATAATGCTGCTTGTGTTGTTCAGATGGAAACAGGTTACATTAAGAGCAACATCAC
The DNA here is from genome assembly GCA_036346275.1 of Otatea glauca. Lineage (NCBI taxonomy): Eukaryota > Viridiplantae > Streptophyta > Magnoliopsida > Poales > Poaceae > Otatea > Otatea glauca. The sequence goes on along the minus strand of CM070726.1, from coordinate 46,036,228 downwards.
TAAACATATTGCTCCTAAATTATTTTATCCCCACGAATTGCAAAAGAATGGGGAGATAAACATCCTGCAAACTAAATCTTGTGATGATCTTGCAGATTTATTCACCAAGTCTCTACCTTATTCCCTTTTCCACAAATATGTTGAAAGAATAGGCATGAGAAAATTTAGACATTTGCAGGGATCAGGGGGAGATTCTCTCTGATCAGAAACCTTGTTCCACTTCATATTGTACTCTTTTCTTTTATGAGGTTTTTCCTTCACAAAGGGTTTTTCCTCATTTAAAGTTTTTAATGAGGCAATATCACCACAAGTTGGATATATATCATGATTTCTCCTTATTTTTCCTATATGGTTTTTGAGGAGTTTTTTCTCATGGTGGACTCGATCAGGGGGGAGTGTTACAATACGATGATCTCATCCGTATAAATGCTGCCAAACTCAAGCGACGCCAACAAAACCGTTGTTGCTTCCATTCATTCATGATGTACATATATGTACACATAGATCAATAAATGGATTGAGTTCTGATCATTTACTTCTCTCATTCTTCTTTATAACAGTGCGGAGGTTGGCATGCAACCAGGCACATAAAAAATCAAAAAGGAATTGTAGCTACCAAAAGTTTGTCCTTCAAAAGAAGGAATATACAGGGTGTTGGTTATTAATTGTAAGACCCTCATGCTTAGGAAAGGGTGGGAAAACAAATAGGAGTATTGGTTTCTGAATTTTTTTTAAAATAATACATTTTTTAATTCAAATTGCAAAAGTATACCACAAAATTTTTTTGGCAGAAATATACCCCTGTCGCCCGTTGGTTGGGCGACAGGGCCTACTCGCCCTACCAATTTGCGACAAGTGGCAGCTCACGTGCACGTCGCACTCCCAACGGGCGACAAAGGGAAAGTCGCCCTCCCAACGGGTGACAACGCTGAAATCGGCCTTGCGGTTGGGCGGCAGGCGTGGCGGCCTCTGTCGCCCAACCGAGGTGACTTGAGCCGAGATAAAAGACCAGGCTCGGCCGAGAGAAGAAAAATGGCAGAGAGAAGAGAAGAGGGTGAAGAGAGAAAAAAGAAGGGGGGAAGAGAAGAAAAGAAGGGGAAGAAGAGCGGCGACTGCGCAGGTAATTTTTTGACGCTCTATTTTATGTAGTTTAGGGTTAGGATTAGGGTTAGGGTTAGGGTTAAAACTAATTAGTTTCGCGGTTTTTTTAGTGTTTAGGAAGGTTAGGGTTAGATGTAAATATTTTCGCGGTTTAATTTGTGTAGTGTTTAGGGTTAGGGTTAGATGTAATTAGTTTCACGGTTTATTTTATTTAGGGTTAGATGTAAATATTTTCGCGATTTATTTTGTTTAGTGTTTAGGGTTAAATGTAGTGTTCATATTTTTAGTAATTTAGTGTTTAGGGTAAGGATGGCCCATGAATAAACACCGGTCCAAAACATGAGTAATTATCTACGTAAAATATACGATTTTTTGCGTTGTACATACAATCAGTTGATCTAGTTATTTTCGCGGTTTATTTTGTGTAGTGTTTAGGGTTAGATCTAGTTATATGTAGTATTTATTTTGTTTAGTGTTTAAGGTTAAATCTAGTTAAATGTAGTGTTTATTTTGTTTAGTGTTTAGGGTGGCGGTTTTAGCAGCATCCGATTTGTTTAGTGTGTAGCAAGAAATCATGGTAGTGTTTAGCAACAAAATGTAGTTGAATCTAGTTATATTTTTAGTAATTTAGTCGGTTTGTGGAAATGCATGTACATAGTTGTTTTTACGAATAATAATATGATGTTACGGTGTTTAGAGATAGATGTCGATAGATATGTTTTTTTACATGTAGAAGTGCAAGTATATGTATTGTTAGGGCTGTAGATGTTTTTTAGAAATACAAGTGCAGAGATGAATATTTTTAGTAATGTAGATATTTTTTGCAAGTGTAGATATACATACGTATAGTTTATAGTACCTTTTACGAAGAGTAATTAATTTGTGTGTTAATGAATAGGTTCGCAGATATGTCAGAACGAGTTCCTTTTAGAATCTTTTATGGAGAAGGGGTTGTCATGTATGGTTGGAGGGTGCGGATCGAGTAACTTCGATATGTGGATAGAAGTTTAAGTAGGGTCGAAGAGCGTACATTTGCTGCTATGTTGAATTGGTTGTGTTATATGTTTCGGATGGAACAAGAGAAGTGCCAGCTAAAGTTATCTTGGCTTTGCACCATGCGAGATGATCCTGTTTATTGGGAGTTAGTTGAGCTGAAGGGAACTGCAGCTTGGAGGTTATATGTGAGGGGGGCGGAGCAACGTGGATGGTGTCGGGTGCTTTTAGTGCAAGCGTATGAAAGGGTTGTTGCCCCGCAGCACCCGCTGGACGCCGGTGAGTGTAGTGAGCCTCAAAATGAGTTCACTTATGGTGACATTGAAATTGGAGAGTCTAGCCAGGAGCCGCATGTTCAGGGTTGCAATGAGGATATTGGCTACCGGACTGGTGAGCAAGTTGAGATTGGGGATGATGATGGAAACATTGGGCAAGATCTTGCTGGGCAAGTAGGCGAAGGTGAGGAAATTGAGGAAGTAATAGCACATATGGAAGAGGAAGACCTTGAATATGAACAAGCGAAGTGGAAGGCAGCGATAACTCGGATGAGGAAGATGAAGATGAAGATGTTGAGCCACTTGTGCCAGCAGATTGGAGCACACATCAATTTAATAACCTGGTTGTGAATGAAGGCAATGATACACCTTGGCAGTATAGCGACAATGAGGTGAGACCTAACAGCATGTACCCCACAAAAGAGGCAGTGCAGGATGCTATCAAAGATTGGGCCTTATCACTAAGAAGAACTTTCAGGGTTAAGAAGTCCACCCCAACCTGCTTCGACGTGGTGTGCGAGATGCAGGGGTGCCCCTGGAGAGTGCACGCGTACAAGCCCAAATAGGGCACCCACTGGCTATGTTCGAAGGTTGAACAACATAGTTGTATGACTGAGGAAACCCTGGTGGCTCACAGGAACCTGTCTTTCGGGTATATCGCGAGTGTCATGTACCCGGAGATAGTTGAGAACCTGAATTTTGAGCCCCGTGCTATTATCCAAGCAATTGAGAACATATTTCAGTGCACAATTAGCTACGGGAAGGCATGGCGGGCGAAGCAGAAGGCCTTGGAAATGAGATTTGGGACATTTGAAGACTCGTACCATAATCTGCCCGCACTTCTCAGTTGCATTCAGGGAAGAAATCCTGGTACTTTTTATGATTATCAGGACTGTCCGTCAAGGAAGTGGCCGAACAAGAGGCATCTGAAGAGAGTTTTCTTCGCATTCGGAGCATGCATTAGGGTGTTTTATCACTGCCGTCTATTGTTGTGTGTGGACGGCACATTCCTGACCGGGAAATACAAAGGACAAATAATGGCAATGTGTGGCGTCGACGCGAACAACCAGATTCTCGCTGTTGCCTTTGCCTTCGTGGAAAGCGAGAACTATGAGAGTTGACTGTGGTTTCTGCGGAACTTGAAGATCGGGGTGGTGAAGACTCGCCAACATGTGTGCATCTTGCATGACAGCATGCCGGTGCGCTTAGTGCCATCGACGATTGCAAGCAGGGAAGAGGAGCCATTTCCTGGGTGACTTGCGAGCCGATGGTGCATGAGTCATTTGGCGCGAACTTCTATAAGCGGTTCAAGAACAAGGGCGATGAACATGTTCAAGACGCTATGTAGCGGTAACCAAGATAGCAAGTTCCGTACTCTTTGGAAGAATCTTGATGAGCTAACAAAAAACACAAAGAGACTACTAGCGATTGTAACACAGAGCAGCAGTGAGCCTTTATTCCCTCCGCAATGAAGATGAGGCGATGAGTCGTCGCCGCAGCAAAGGCCGATCAAATGTTTCTCGGACTGGATAAAGCACGAGCCCAAAGAGAAGTGGTCATTGTTACATGACACACATGTTGCTAGATACGGTGTCATGACGACCAACTTGGCGGAGGTGTACAACTGGGTAATGAGAGGGATGAGGTGTCTCCCGTTGGTAGGAATTGTCGAGGGAGTGTTGCGGGGTACAACCAAGTATTTTGTGGATAGGCATAAAGCTGCTGAAGTAGTAATGAGAGATGAGAATGCCTTGTACTCAAGCATGATAAGTAAATACATGGATGAGAAGAGTAATAAGGCGGGCAAGCATAGAGCTATCAAAGTAGGTTCACGAACACTGCGCTTCGAGGTGATATGTAGAGATAAAGGACGGCGGGGAACAAACAAGAAGGTTATCACCCAAGAGTGCATCTTACAGGCTGAATGTCAATGCTCGTGTAACAAGCCCCTCCTGTTGCACAGGCCATGTTCTCATGTGATAGCTGCATGTGCATTATTTGGAATGCGACCCGGTACATATCTATCTGAATATTTTACAAAGGAAAAGGTGATGGCAACCTGGGGCGAGGAGCTGTATGGTTATGGTGTTGTCGGTTCTTTCACCACAACCCCTGGTGTCGATGAAAGGTTCTGGGTCCCTGACTTTGATGCAAGATCATACAAAGGAGGTCGTCGCAAAACCAAGCGTGATCAGAATGATATGGATGAGTCCAAAGCGTAAGCGCGTGAAGAAATGTTCGTTGTGCAAGCGAGCAGGTCACACGTTCAAGAACCGCCACCACATAACGAAGAGGACGAAGGAGGAGATGGCAACCGACGGCGGGGAAGGATCGTCGTCGCAAGGCGTGGTGGACGACGTCGTCGGACTACCGGAGAAGCTGTTTGAACTATTAGATGCTATATGTCAAATTAATATTTTGTTTATGTAATGTGCGTTGTAATCTGTTTTAATATAATTTGATGATGTAATGTGCGTTGTAATCTGTTCTAATATATTTTGCTGATGTAGTGTGCATTGTAATCTGTTTGATTAGAGTTTGTGGACGCTTGTGTATTTATTTGTATGCATTTGGTTCGATGTATTGTTCTGATACTTGTGTATTTATTTGTACGCATTTGGTTCGATGTATTATTCTGATGCTTGTGTATTTATTTGTATATAACTTTCCTTTTTGTAACTTGCAGGTATGGCTCACCAGGCTGTGGATGACGACTGGCCCTTTGAGTTGGTAGACCCAGTCGTTGACGGTCGTCACCGCGCACACTTCGCCACCGCTTCACGGAGGAGGGACGGGACCCTCGTGAGTCTGGGCGTGCTACGACCGAGGCCACCGCGGGAGCTCTGGACCCTCGATCCACGTTGGATCCCCAAGTAACGTATTTATCTTTCAATTTCAAAATATTCCCGATGCAGTATCATAATCTGTTTTAATTAACTAGTGCGGTGCTCATATTAATTTAATATTTACATTTCGTAGGCTGCGAGCAGCAGGATTCTTGCCATCGCACGGATGGTGGAGGCGCACACAGTGCACAGGGAGGGACGCGAGCCACCGCCTCCCGTTGCAGTCCCTTCACCGCCTCGGTGGATCGGTGGAGACCGAGACGCACACCTTCCACTTACCCGCCGGGAGATGGCGATCACTTTGGAGGACGTCTCCTACCTCCTCGGTCTCCGATCGTGGTGACCTGTGGTGCCGCGGGACGTCGACCAGCGTGGCGGGATGAGGTACTTGCGCGGTTCCATGGTGTGCTACCGTCTCCGCGCATCGAGTCTTCACCAAAGACCCATGGTCCCACACACAGTGGCCGGCGATTCGTGGTAAGCAACTAACCATTCAAACTTAACTTCACATATATATATTGGCTAGACTAATAAGAAAACTTAAATTTACAGGCAGAGCACATCGTTGAGCCTGCGGACGAGCAGAGGGTGAGCCGCCACCTTGAGGCGTACCTGCTCTGGCTGTTTGGCTGGTGCATGTTCACGAGCTCCCACGGGGATAGCGTGGACAGGCACTTCGTCCAGTTCGCGATTGCGATCGCGGACGCACCCCTTGACGCCGTGCCGCAGTACTCCTGGGGGTCAGCGGTCCTCTGCGCGACGTACCGTGGGCTCTGCGACAGCTGTGGACGGATCGCCGATGGGTCGATCCTCACCGGGTGTCCACTGCTTCTGCAGCTTTGGGCATACGAGAGGTTCCAGATCGGGCGCCCCAGGATCGACACGAGTCCTCTTCTACGCGATGGTGACGACGATATCGACGTGCCGACTATGGGCACCATCTGGTGCTACCGACGGGTAAGATATTGCAAACCACGGTTGTGAAACCTACGCTTTAACATTTCTCAGTACTAATTGTAATGTTGATTTTTTTGTCGTCACTGCAGTCTAGGTGGGCACACGGCACGGGGCGGCTTAGCTACCCGCAGTTCGTCGCTGCCTTCGACCACCTCACCGAGGACCGCGTACGCTGGACGCCGTACATAGCGGGAGACGTTGGGCTACGTGTGCCGGGAGGATTGTCCACCCTATGCACACGCGACGCGGCATACTGGTGTACACGTCGGTTCCTCGTGTTCGACGTCCTGGTTGAGGGCTACGCTGTCCATCAAGTGATGAGGCAATTCGGTCTACGATAGGAGTTCCCGGTCCAGGTCGACCGACAGGTCCCACACGGCGTCCACACGTAAGTTCCCTACATCGATGTTCTCTAATCTGTACGGTGTAATGACATGTAATAATGCTATATTTTTGCTTATCCGCAGGCAGACTAGGAGGGGCGGGAATGGGGGCACCCCATGGCACATACGTATGGCGTCGTGGGTCGAGGAGTGGGGAGGAGCCTTGGACGACGTCCATGCCGAGGATGCGCCGTACGACCCGCAGACGCGTACCGTGGGTACCGGCGGTGGTACACTTCCGTGCCGTGTGCGTTTGGTGCGTGTCGACCGGATCCTCCTAGACACATCCCCGGGTGAGGACACGATCCCGCCATACGGACTCGGTTCTGCACGGTGAGGTAAGTTTTGTCTAATGTACGATGTATTTTCGTATTGCATTTTCCAGATTGATGTGTTAGGTTAATTCGTAATGTATTTTTTTAGACTGATGTGCTAGCCCGGTACTACGAGGAGTCCGGGAGCTTCCTGTCTCGTCTGTCTCGTGGGATAGACGTGACCAGGGAGGACGTGACCTCCTTCTTCGCGAGGTTCAGGGAGAGCGCCAGACGCACCCTCGAGTTGGCAGGTTGCCGCATGCCTCGCGATGTGGCTGACGGCCCTCGCGGCGTGCCGCCATCGCAGGAGGAGTGCTCCAGGTACTTCTTCACACCCCACGTCCTCCCGTCCCACCGTCACGCCGACTTACGCGACAGGGCGAGCTGCTGGACACGCTGGTCTAGCCCCTCACATCGGAGGTAAGCCCTTCGCCACACTTCGTATGTTTTCTAATTATTTCTTCAATGTTACCAACAATTCTTCACTTCTTACAGGCTCACAGGCACGATGGTTCTCCTCTGTAGCTTCACCTGCCTCTGACGACTACGAGGGGCAGTTTGATGATGCAGCCCATGCGGATTTCGACCTCGACGATGGTGACGTGTCGGGATACTTCGTTGGTCCGGATGTGCTCGGATCATCGCGATTGCAGGAGCACCACCACCGACGCAGCCTTCTCGGTAGGCGACGCTACACCTCCGGCTAGACCACAGAGGGCCCACCACCCACCGGTGCAGTTGACGTACTCGCAGGGGCACGTTCGCAGGAGGCCTGCCCAGCCGCGAGGAGGTGCCCAGAAACGAGGGCACCAGTAGTTTGTATTTGGCTTATGTATTTTGGCTTATGTATTTGGTTATTACGTTGTGACGTACTTTGCATCTTATGTATTTATTTGTATACGATATATTTTCCTTATGTTAGTAACCCCGTACTTTTGGTTATGAACTATTGTTATTCTTTATTCTGAGAGCTCGCTTTCAAGCATGGCGAAGTACTGTCGTGCAACAACTTTTCAGAGCGAATAGCATACTCACGGGCGTGCATCCTTGTCAGGCCGATTGGACAAGTCACATGCATCAGCTTTGTCAGCCTTGTCGAGCCGATGGGACAGGTCACATGCATCAGCTTTGGCAACCTTGTCGGGCCGATGGGACAGGTCACATGCAGCAGCTTTGGCAGCCGCCTTGTCAGGCCGATTACACAAGTCGCATGCATCAGCTTTGGCAGCCTTGTCGTGCAGCTTTGCTGATGGGTGACACGTCGTGCAGCTTTTCACAGAGGATACCAGCCCATCGATTGCTTGGGTGTGTGGAGCGGCTCCTCAAGACACCACTAAAAGCGGCCGAGAGGTAGACATCCAACACCGCCAAACAAGCAATACACGCCACCGGTGAATCTTCACAAATTAGGGCGCGATGTCGTTTCACGTCGCCTCTTCAAGAAGAAGAATTCATCCGCCCGAGTACCGGATACTAGTAGCGTTGACGCTTGATTCTCACGGAGTTGCCCGACCCAATTGCATCGCAACCTTAGGCGAAGATGATGCAATCTACCCACGAGAGACGACCGCCCGCGCCACTCATTGTTGTGCCCGCTCATACGGGTAGACTGCTGGTGTCCATACAATACTGAGTAACATTACCATTTCATGCATCGTTCTTTCTTTTTCAAAGACAACGACCGGTGTTGCTTCTTCCAATGGATCGGCCGGTGGAACGACGTGACACTTAATTTGTCCACAAGCGCCACGACGCGAACCCGCTTCGCTCGAGAACTTCAACCGGTGGGAGAGGCCATCCGGATACGCCCCGCTCTAGAGCGACCCGAGTTCGGGCCGGTGGGCAAGAGGCCAACCAATCGGTGAGTTCATGCGATTTAACTCATGCTTCACTCACAAAGTAGTAATTCTAAATCGGTTAAATCGCATACAGGAGTTCAAAAGAAAATCGCGAAATTGCTCGAGTCGGAGGAGAAACCTCCCGTGGGCCACCCAAAGCCCCAACTTTTGCGACACGGCCTTGAGCGATGGTTGATACCGCCACGATGAACTAGCGGACCGGAGATTCTACCGGTGCCCTTGGCCGAGGATGAATGGTGCGGCTACTTCAATCGGTGGACCCGAGACGTACCACCCACATCTCAAACTTCCCGTGACGGGATAATCGGGGAGCAACCCTCCTCGTGGTGCTACTACCGCCCGAAAAGCTGCAGACCCCGAGTACGCCTACGGTGTTATTCAACGACCACAATGGGCATCTTGTATTGATCGCAGGCACACTTAGGTTGTACAAGGACAAGCCCAACACACACCTCCCGCACCATATAGTAGAGTGCGAGCGAAATAGAAACAGCGTCTCGGCAAATCTCCGCCAACACCAAGCAACAGAGGCGCAAGAGGTACCTCCTCTCGAAGAGGAAGGGACAAGGGGAAGCAGTCGGCCGAGGTCCGCACCACGCAACAAGTCCTTGACGCGTTACTCAGACCATCCGGGAACTCGGGTGGTATAAACATAGGGGACGCCGGGAATCGGTATGACAAAAAAATTATGTCTTACACACCCGAGACGTACGGCATAGGCCACCCAATCGGCAACACCTGGGAGCACTGCGGATCCCCGTGGAGTTCTTTCATAGTGGGGATTGAGCGGTGTCCGAGGACAACTCGCAAAATTTACGGGTCCGTAATATGCGTAAAATGTGGGACATCATTTCGGCCGCACCCGGATAGGCGAACGATCATCTGTTCCACCATGACAAACACTGCTTTCGTTACTTAGTTAGTTCGTCAAGCAATTTCGTCACTGCTGTAATGCCCTTGTAATATAATCTAGTCTATTGCTTATTTTACCATCTGAAATGCTCGTGAAATTGCCCTCATGTATGTTCAACAAATAGTTTAAGTGCTACATACGAAAAATTCATAACATGAGTTGTCGTCGACTATAATAATTATGGGTTATTGCACTAGTGGAAAATACATGCAAAGCAAGGTGTAAATTTATTCACATGCAATAACGCGATTTGTTCACATGCAATAACGCGATTTTGTCCACATGCAATAACACACAAGGCTTCGAATTGTTCACATGCAAAAACGCGATTTTGTCCACATGGAATCACGTAGAATCTTTGCTAATTGTTGACATGCAATGAGCGCCTAATTTACAATTGTCGAGTTAATTAATCTCTGTAACAAGAGAGAGTCCGAATCAAATATGAAATAAAAGAGTTTGATCTTGATTTAATTTTCAATGTGTTTCGATTCTTGAATCATGAGTTAAGAGTACAAATTCCTAGGAAGTCCTGAAATTTATAAGCAAGCGAGCAAGAGAAAGCAAAATGTGATAGATAATCCATGTGTTGTACCATAAATATTTTGCTTCGATCCTAAATCTGTTTATCCAAATCATTTCACTTTTTTTTAATGTCTCTCAAAATTTTTAAATAAATTTGGAAAATTTACTCCCATCTCGCCCTATCATTGGGCGACTTGACCCGTGTCGCCCTCTCATTGGGCGACTTCCACATGTCGTCCTACCATAGGGCGACTCATAAAGATGTCGCCCTACCATAGGGCTACTTCTCCAATTAGTCAGCAAGTTGCCCTATCATAGGGCGACAGTAGCATATTTTTGCAATTTTTTGGTTCGGTGGTATATTTATGCAATTAGAAATAAAAAATGAATTATTAAAAAAAAATCTTGTTTTCTTATGTAAGACCAGATAGTGGGAAATAGGTGTGCATCCTGCTATTCATGATAAAATGAGCACAAATTTTCAAAGAAGTTATGATTGAATCCAAACAATGACGAACTCAAACAGATATGATCTCAACCCTCTCAACCGCTCATCACGTTCATCCTCTCATCTCTATTTATCCAATGACTGAAAAACTGACTGCATATTCTAGTCCGAATATGGTTCATGTTGATAAGCATGTAAGTGAATAATTGGAGACGGCTAATTGCAACTAAGATGTCATCAGTTCATCGTTGATCAAGCTAAGAGAAAATGACTCACGACAACCCTGTGGTCAACGGATTTTGTTTACTTGTTCTCTTCTGATACCATGAGATCGATTGATATTTCCTCGTACCTTGCATCTCTCGTTCATCACCACGGTTGTGATAAGCAACGACTGTAACCTTATCATCTAGTACAAGGTTGCATCAATTATGAGCCCTTACGTCAAGGTGAAGCACTCAGAAAAATCAGATACAACGAAAACGAGGGAGAAGGCCAAAGGATCGTGGCGTATTGATGGCCCAAAACGCAAATTAACGTACTCTTTGAAGGCCACCGTTTGGGGCTGTTTGGGGAGCTGTGTTCTCCCAAATAGTATAGCTGTAAAGCAGCTAGAAAGCTAAGCCACAGCAGAAACACACTCAAAAACTGCAGCTGCCGAGGAGGAGCTTTTCAGCTGTGACTTCGCTTGAACACCTTCTAACTCGCTCGCTCCGCCTTCCCGACCTTTGCCACCCTGCCTCGTCGCCTCCACGTCACCTCCCCACTCGGACGCTGCTGTACTTCGCTATGTTGCTACCTTCCATTTCGGTTAGCCCTCAAAAGCTACAGCTGCAACAGCTAGTTTGCCAAACAGCATAACAAGAAAAGCCACGGTAGTCACTCTGATTGCTTTCTGACCTATCAAACCAAAAAGCACTTTTCACCCGGTAGTAGCTCCTCCAAACAGGCCCTTGGGTTCGTCCTCGTCTTGCTCCAGTTAAAAATACCGTTGCTAGGGTTTAGAAATGCAAGAAACGAAACAAAGAGTTTGAAAGACCATGTGGAGGTCTATCCTTGTGTGTGATGAGTAATTGATGAGTTTTGAGCTTGTGTTGTTTTAAATTGATTTGGATTTGAAGCAATTTGAGTGTTGGTCTCTTGGTCGGGTCGTCCAGGCACGAGTGGTCGGGCTTTGGGCGTGTTGCGGACCGGTCGTCCGACCCCGAGTGGTGGTCGTCCGTCGAGTGGTCGGGGCTTTGGCTGTGTTGGTCGGTCGTCCGGCCGAGTGGTCGGTCGTCAGGCACGAGTGGTCGGGGCTTTGGCTGTGTTGCAGACCAGTCGTCCGACCCCGAGTGGTTGGGTCGTCCGACTCCGAGTGGTTGAGACTAGTGGTTGAGACTAGTGGTCAGACCTCGAGTGGTCGGGATGGAGACCAGTGGTCAGACCATGGTTGGTCGGGATGGAGACCAGTGGTCAGACCATGGTTGGTCGGGATGGAGACCAGTGGTCAGACCACGTGTAGTCGGGGTTATGCTGGTCAGCGTAGTGTATATCTGTCTGTTGAGATGGATATGTATTGTTCGGCATTGCTATGTGATGTGGTTTCCTTGTCTATGATGGTTGCAGGACTTTGGAGCTAGGTCATGGTGAGGCGAAGGGATCGGGACTAATTTGGGAGAGCCGAGGTCGGATGATCAAGGTGTCGCCAAAGATGGTGAGGCTGTGGAGTAGCCGCAAGCCGAGAAGACAAAGGAATGGATGAGATGCTAACTTGGAGCCGCTCGATCTAGGAGGACCGTTGGATCGCGGTCGGGAAGATAGAGTAGCGGGTCAAGTTAGTGTGAGTTGAAAAGCGTGCAAAACCCGTTGTGTTGTTGGGTTTGGGTGAGCCCATGCATAGCTTTGTGAGTGGGTAAAATCTCACCCTTGATGGAGTGCTCTAGGGTTTAGAGGCTCATCCAAGGGTGGTAGGTGTTCCAAGCACGCTATGAATAGACAGGGAGAGGGTGTCTCCTTGGAGGTGAGCGGTGAGGAAAGTCTCGTGAGTAGTTGAGAGTTGTTGAGAGTGATGTTGTAAGGATCAAATCCACGGCTCTTGTATGTTGGCTTAGGATTGAAGCGGGACATCCAAAGGTGGGAATTGATCCTGTGTCACTATAAATAGAGGGGTAGGGGCAGCCTCCCTCTTTGAAGGTTGTGAAGGTTACGAGGTTTTTCTTTGCTCGTTTGAGTTTTGCCCACTTTGTTGTGAGGCTTTGTAAACCTCCCTTCCGTAAATGAAATGTTCTTCACTTATATTCTTGTTTCATTTCTCTTACGTATTTACATTACGCACTTAAATTTCATTATCTAAATTCGCATTTACTTACTTGCAATTTACTTTACGTAATTTGGATTTGCCTCATCTCCTTCTACATGCTTTTGAGTCCTTTTGAAATTCATGATTGATGAACTCTTCTCTGGATTCGGTGCTTTCAATCATTTAGGCAATCCTTGCGTTCTTGTTGCAAGTTGTAAATCTGTGTTCTTAAAGTGCGTAAACGTGTGACTTGCAGTTCGTTAGTCTTGATTGGCTTCTGGTTCTTATTGCCAAGGATGAAAGATTGCTGGATGAATCTTCTATAGATCATATCCCAATCATCTAGGCAATCTACAACCTCTTCTATTCAGTTTTGGAAGAAACCAATTTCTGTGCCTAGTTTTCAGATAGTGTTTCTATCTGTTTGAAGGGTTGTTTCTTCGTGTACTTACTTGCTGTGATTTGTGGAGAGTTATCCAAGGATATTCTGACCATCAACTCCCACCAGCAAGTTAGGGTAAAGTCTGTGTTCGTGACTCTGTTTTTGGTGTTGCATTTGTTAAATCGAAAAGGACGGAACCTTGGTATCAATTCCTTCGATTGATGGTGAAATAGGTTCTGACATCCTTAGGAGGTGCACACCAAGTTTCACTGCTTTTGGATCAGTAGATCAAAAGTTACATCGGTTTCTGTTTTTAAGATCGTGCTGATTTTACTGTTCATCCGGCCTCCGTAGGTCGGGCGTACTGTTCATCGGTCGGGAGGTACTGTTCATCTGAGCACTATTTTACCCGAGTACTGTTCATCCGACCTCTACAGGTCGGGAGTATTGTTCATCCGGTCGGGATACTGTTCACCCGAACACTATTCACCCGAGTACTGTTCATCCGACCACTTCTGGTCGGGAGTACTATTCATCCGAACACTTCGGGTCGGGAGTACTATTCATCAGGCAAAGTCTTTGGTGGGAGTATTATTCATCCGACCTCTGTAGGTCGGGGGTACTGTTCATCCGACCAGAGATACCCGACCAAGCGATTTCTTTACGGTCTTTGGGTGGTTTGAATTCTAGGGGGAAAGTTTATTCGAAAATTTTTATTTGGCTCCTATTCACCCCCTCTAGTCGCTTTTTCGATCTTTCAATTGGTATCGAGCGGTTCGCTCTTTCTAGATCTTGACCGGTCTCAAGAGCCATGGCGATGGACAAGTATTCCACCAAGCCTCCTATTTTCTCCGAGTTGATTTTCCTTTTGGAAATCTCGGATGGAGTCGTACATCACCGCCTGAGCTTCGATATGGCGAAGGTGAAGCTCCGTATGAGGTTCCTGCTGATGAGAACGTCACGGCCGACAATATGGCTGACGTTGAGGCGAATGCTAAGGCAAGGAACATCCTCATACAGGGTCTTAGCCGCAGTGAGTATGGCAGGATTTCTCACCTTCGTTTTGCCCATGAGATTTGGGTGACCCTCGATGCTTACCATGAGGGCACTACCCAAATCAAGGCGGTTCGACAGGACCAATTCAAGCGTGAGTTCAACAAGTTTGAACAAAGACGCTGGTGAGAGTCTTGGCGAGTGCTTTGGTCGGTTTACAAAGATTACGAGCGACCTCCGGCGATCGGTTGCATATACGACTCGGATAATGCTCGACATTTCTTGACCGCACTCGATCTTCGTGTTTGGGAAATGAAAGTGACCACCATCAAGGACACCACCGACACATCGACCTTGACTCTTGATGGGCTTTATTCCCGCCTCAAGACTCATGAGATCGGCGTCGTCTCGCGGAAGACGAAGTCTCGATCGATGGCTTTGGTCACCGATCCCATTGGATCCTCTCTTTCGATTCTTCGTTGGTTTCTCTCTCTCCGCCTGCATGCGAGCTAGCGATGACCAAGCTGGAAAAATTTCGAAAATGAGCTTGCTCTTCTTGCTCGCAAATTTTCATATGCATACAAGAGAGTGAGAGAGAGGAAGAGAGGTGGGATGATCACCTGTTTCGAGTGTGGTGGCCCCAACCACATTCGAGCAAACTGTCCCAAGCTGGAGAAGGGCAAAAACGAACAAAGCGGTTCGGGCAAGAACGACTACACCGATAAGAACCGCAACAAGAAGCCTCGGTTCGCGAGCGGTAGCGTGAAAAGAAGTGCCGCAACTTCTCTAAGAACAAAAAGCTCTTCCACCGCGTCCTCGCCGCGCTTGACGACATCAACCTCTCCGACACGGAGACATGGAGCGACGAAGGCGAGGATGATCCGCAAGAGAAGAAGGGCGGCGATGACTTCTTCGGCATGTGCTTCATGGCCGACGCCAACGGCATCAGCGACCCCGAGCTGTATAGCGACTCGGACGAGGTACCCACCTACGACGAATTAAATGCTGCCTTCTGTAAATTAGGCAAGTTTAATGCTAAGGCTAGGTCGAGGTGTTCTGAGTTAGAAAAGGAAGTAGGTACCTTGACTCGGAGTTAGCTTCACTTAGATCTTCTCCTCCCGAGTCACCGATGGTGTGTTCTCTGTGATCTTTGTTCTTGTGGAGTTGGAGAACCTAAGGACCATACATGATAGTGTGCTTGCTGAACTTGATGGTCTTAGGAGGAAGAATGCTAGCACTAGTTTTATTGATGATATTCCTGTTGAGGCTAGTTTTCTTCATGCTCACTCTACTCCTTCTTGTGCTAATTGCCCTAAATTGCTTGTGAAATTGATGCCATGAGCACTCACCTTAAGAAGCTTTCTTCTAGAAATGATGAACTTGAATTGCATGCTTCTAAGGATCAATCACTCATGTGAGGGTGTAAGCAACTAAAACTTGACAATAATGCTTTAAATGTCAAGTGTGCTAAACTTGCTAAGGACTTACTAGATAAGTCACAAGAAAGTCGTTTGCGATGTTACGTGATTGAGGGGACTTGGATAAAATCCATGTCGAGCTTAGGAAGAAATTAGAAGACCAAGCCCATAGAATTAGAAATGCATCTTGCGTTTCTTGTGAGGCCCTCAAGATTGAGGCGGCCGTCTTTGAGGAGAAAATGCACGTCTTTGAGAGAGCTCATCTTTACGGTTCTTCTTCTTGTTCTTCCCCTGCTCTTCTTGTGCCTCTTTCTTTCGAGATTGCCGGTATCTTATGAGCACTCTCAAGAAGTTTGTAGGAGGCAAGAAGAAGCTCAATCTTATTCTAGACCAATCCAAGATTAGTAGATTCAATCAAGGTCTAGGATTTGATCCCTTGAGCACGCCGGCGCATCCTCCCACCATTGTCGCGGCTCGGAGTGGTGAGATTGTGGTAGCTCCTGAGTGAGCACCATCGTGTTTAGGTCTGCTGGGTTGTCCATAGGACTTGACTGTAAGGGTGTTACCCCTGCTTGTCTCTAGCAAGGCGAAGTACACATGCACCTTACGTAAGAAGGATGGTCACCTAGTAGATTTACGCAGCGCGCCAAGATCACTCGGCGTGGCGTGTTGTCGCTCTTAGGGGTATTCGAGGATCATCCCGGACTTTGAGTGCTCCTAAGACACACCGCTTCTAGACAAAGTTAGAGAGTCGTCTGCATTTGGGGGCGCCCGGGACTCGGTTTTCATCTTTGGTTCTTGAGTTTTAGTCTTGGAGCTGTTCAGTAGTCGATCTTTCCGCCGTCCTCTTGATATTCCTCGTTCTTCCCATCGAGGTAGATATCGTGGCGTGAGGTGTTTTCTCGGTAGGAGATCCAGCGACCTTATTGGGATGGTCGGCTTTTGCACCACGGCATGCCAACCCGATTTGACTCATAGATCATCTACTAGAGTTGCTCTTGATCTTGTTAAGTCTAAGCGTCGAGAGACACTCGAGTCCGTCTTCTTTCGTGGATGGCACTCGAGGCGTCGTGTGGTTCAAGATATTGGGTTCCCAAGTCTTCACTCTACCCGATCTTGAGTCATCTTTCTCTCTTGTGTCTTGATCGGGTTGGTCGGATGGGGAAGGAGATGTTTGGATTGTTGACTCGGTTGTTCTCGTCATATGACCGGAGATTCTCGATGGTTCTCTTCCTAGTCCGAGCCCCGGTGATGAGTTAATCACTTTTGGGGATGCATCTTGAGTAGAGTCATTGCTAAAGGTACCATCTGCATTAACCAAAATTTCATTCTTAAAGATGTTGCCTTAGTAAGTAAGCTGCAATACAATCTGCTCTCTGTTTCTCAGCTTATCGATGACTCTTTCGAGGTAAGCTTCAAGAGTAATGCCTGTAGAATCATTGATTCATCAGGAGGGTTAGTTTATGGATTTCTAGATTTGGGAGAGTCTTTCGTGCTGATTTTTACGCTTCTTGGAGACCCTCTTCGATGTTTGATTGCTTCTGAGTCCCGTGATCTCTCCTTCTGGCATAGGAGACTTGGTCACATTGGTTTTGATCATTTGACCCGAGTTAGCAACCACGATCTCATTCGGGGTTTGCCCAAACTCAAGATGGTCAAAGACTTAGTTTGCTCTCCTTGCCGACATGGCAAGATGGTTCTCGCTTCTCATCCTCCGATCCGTAGTGATGGTGATGCACCAGACAGCTTTTACATATGGACCTTTGTTGGTCCGGCTAGAGTGCGACAAGCGGGAGGGAAGTGGTATGTTCTTGTCATCGTTGATGATTTTTCTAGATACTCTTGGGTATTTTTCATGGCCTCAAAGGATGAGACTTTTCTCACTTTGGGTGCAGTCAAGAGGTTGTCTATTGAGCTCCCGTGTGCATTACGAGCTATTCGCAGTGATAATGGCACGGAGTTCAAGAATTCCTACTTTGAGAGTTTTTGTGTGGAGTCGGTTTAGAGCATCGGTTCTCTTCTCCCTCGCCCCTCGGAAATGGCGTAGTGGAAAGGAAGAACATGACCACGGTTGAGATGGCGGGACGATGCTAGATGAGTCTGAGACTCCTAGGAAGTTTTGGGTGAGGCTATAGCTACGCTTGCCATGTTTCTAATCGCGTGTTTTGAGAGCACATTTGCATCGCACTTCTTATGAGTTGAGGTATGGGCGAAAGCCCGGTGTGTCTCATTTTCGCGTTTTGGTTGCAAGTGTTTTATCTTGAAGTCAGTAACCTAGATAAGTTTGAGTCTCGCTCTTACGATGGCATCTTTCTAGGTTACTCGTCTTCTTCTCGTAGCTATAAGTGCAGAGTGTTGATGCGCATAGGATCATAGAGACCGTGATGTGACCTTTGATGAGGCTAGCCCAGAGCTAGACACGATGTTTGAGCTCTTCTTCTTCCTCCAAGACCATTTTTGTAGAGGATGAGGATGATGGAGATGATGGTGTTCCACCGATCCAGCCCCTCTACACCGAGGTGCCTCTGTTTCCATTTTCGCACCTCGGGAGACCACCTTTGTCTTCGGCTCTCCTCAATGAGTGGCTCTGCTCCTATCTCTTGCATTCAAGAGGTAGAGGCCATACGCTCCTGGACCTCCCGTCATATTGAGACGTCATCCTTCCGATCGGATGATTGGCGATTTGTTCGAGCGTGTCACTCGCTCAAGAACGGTCCATCCTCTTTCGTGTTCACTCGCCTTTGTTGCCTCCTTTGAGCCGAAGGATATTTCTCATGCATTATCCGATGAGTCGTGGATTAATGCTATGCATGAGAACTTGAGAACTTTGAGAGGAACAAAGTCCGGCGACTTGTAGGCGCCCATCCGGTCATAATGTCATTGGGACCAAGTGGGTGTTCAAAAACAAGCAGTGAGGATGGGGTTGTCATTCGCAACAAGGCTAGGCTAGTTGCACAGGCTTTTCTCAAAGTTGAGGGTCTTGACTTTGAGGAGACCTTTGCCCCTGTAGCTAGGCTAGAGGCTATTAGGATCTGCTTGCATTTTCTGCATCCCGGGGCTTCAAGCTCTATCAAATGGATGTCAAGAGTGCATTTCTCAATGGCTATATTGAGGAAGAGGTTTATGTCAAACAACCTCCAAGATTTGAGAACCCCAAGTTTCCGAGTCATGTTTTCAAGCTTTCCAAAGCTCTGTATGGACTCAAGCAGGCCCCCAGAGCATGGTATGAGAGGCTCAAGTCTTATCTTCTCAGCCATGACTTTAAAATGGGCATAGTAGACAAAACTCTGTTCATCAGACACCATGAGTCTAATTTTCTTCTTGTCCAGATTTATGTGGACGATATCATTTTTGGTGGATCCTCTCATTCTCTTGTCTCTCAGTTTTCTGATGTGATGAGTACAGAGTTTGAGATGAGTATGATGGGCGAGTTGAGCTACTTTCTTGGCTTCCAAATCAAGCAGACTCAGGAGGGTACTTTCTTGCATCAAGGTAAATATACCCGTGACCTCCGAGGCGCTCGACATGTTAGATGGGAAGCGGTGATGACTCCTATGGCCACCACCGCTGTTCTCCGAGCCCGATGAGGATGGTGAGCCTGCGATCAAAAGGAGTTTGGAGTATGATCGGCTCCTCTTGTACCTCATCGCTTCGAGGCCGGACATACACTTATTTGTGTGTCCGTGCGCTCGATTTCAAGCTTCTCTCGCGCCTCTCACCGCCAGCGGTCAAGCGCATCTTGGTACCTTCGTGCCACCACCGAT
Organism: Otatea glauca; assembly: GCA_036346275.1. Lineage (NCBI taxonomy): Eukaryota > Viridiplantae > Streptophyta > Magnoliopsida > Poales > Poaceae > Otatea > Otatea glauca. Next base: position 46,016,776 of record CM070726.1, on the reverse strand, counting down.
TATGGTATTTGATACTCTTCTTCTTCTTGTCTATCTCTTAGAGCCTTTTCCGATGCCGACTTTGTTTGGTCAGAGGATAGATAGGAAGAGCACCGGCACTTGCCAATTCATTGGCACTTCTCTTGTTTCTTGGTCATCTAGGAAGCGATGCAGGGTTGCCTGATCCACCGAGGCCGAGTATGTTGTTTGCAGACCGATTGTTTGTAGCAGTGCTCTGGATGAGATCGACCTTGCGGGACTATGGGTTAGAAATAGAGAGTGTGCCACTTTTCGTGACAACACTTCAGCTATTTGCATTGCTAAAAACCCAAAGGCAACATTCCGGACCAAGCACATTGATATTAGATATCACTTCCTTAGAGACCATGTGGAGAAGGGTGATATCGTGCTTCAGTTCATAGATGGTGACCACCAGTTAGCCGATATCTTTACCAAGCCTTTGGATAGCTCTAGGTTTGTTGCCTTGAGGAGTGAGCTTGGAGTCGTGAGCCCATACGGCTTATCTTGAGGGGGAGCTGGTTTGTATACTATGTACTATATTTTTCCTCCAAAGATTTCCTTTCTTCTTCTGGGTGACTTTGGGCTTGTTTTCTTAAGTTGAGTTCACTCACTTAGACTTTTGGCATGTCTTCCATGGACCTCTTATCTTATGCTTTAGGTTGCTATCATGCGTGATTAGCTGTTCTCTCTTCTCTCTAGGTTGAGTTCCCTCACAGTCTTATAAGTCTAGCAGGTTTTGGGCCTCCTCGGTAGACAGGGTCTGTGTGCACTCCTCGGTAGACTGGGGAAGATAAGAGCCAGTCTGAGCCGTAGTGAGTCTCTTCTATCTTATCTATGCTCAATAGCCATCCAGTCTTGCAGTTTCTCGACTTCTTCTCCTCATTGCTTTTTTAGGTTGTTATTGAGTTCATTCGGGTTTTCTTTATGCCTAATCTTGATAATAACTCAACTTTAACCAGATTTGAGCCTAAAATTGATTCATTTGTTGAGGGGGAGTTTGGGAATATGTTCATGCATTGCATTTAGACTGCATTTTCTGTTTTATGAGCTTTGTCTATTATGCAATTGATTCAATCTTCATGTAATGCACCTTGCTACATCTTTGAAGAAAATCACTAGCTTAGGTCTATCCAAGTCCATCTATCATACTAAGCTTGTTAAAATCTGAAAATTGAAAATCTTAAATGAAAAACATATTGCTTTTTCTTGTTAAGTTTCTTCTCTAGAGGTTTTTACCATGATTTGTGAATTTATGGAGTTCTCTAGAGTCCCTATAGCAACTTGGGTGAAACTTGCTTGATCCATATTTTAGTCCTTCAAAATTGCTCATATGTGCTAAAATAAAAAAAAAACTTGACTCTTTTTGTGCAAAATTGAACTCAATACTATATATTCTCGAGACTGCCTCCCATTGCACTTGGGATGAACTTGGAATATATAGTGTATGACCAAGATCATTCTCTTAAGAGTTACTCTTGGGGTGATCGAAAATGGCTTGAGTCAACCATTAAGAAATGCGAATAACAAAAACATAAGTGGGTAAAGAATGCAAATAATATCAAACATTTGCACCCCGCTATGTCTTTTAAAATATCAAAGAAGAAGAATTTGCATGAATTGAAAAATGAGCTCGAAGGACTCTATATGTACTTCAAGATTCCCCAAAGTGTTGAGTAGGTTGAACTCTAGGTTCTCCATTTGATCCTATGAATGGTGCTGGCTTCTCGCTTTGAAACTTTTGCTAAGTTTTGCACTTGTTCAAATCTTGCTAAAATAAAATCTTGTAAACCAAGCTTGTGAGCAAAATGAATTTGTTCTTGGAGACATCCTAGTTCAGTCATTTTCTAAATTGACTAGCTTGGTGTCATATCTTGTCATTGCGATCAATTGGATAATCTTCAAAGCTCACTTAGGTTGCATTTCATGCATACATATATAAAGGGGGAGAAAACAAAAATTTCTTGATGCCTATATTGCCAAAAGGGGGAGAATATGTAGAAAAGGCATCATTTAAAATGTAGAAAAGGGGGAGATAAAAATGTGAAGGCTTGTTGATTAAAAGGCACTTATGATTGGTTTTTAGAGCTTTTGTGGAAAACTTGCTCTTTTCATGGTCTTGCTCTAAATTCTTTCTGCCAACTTGGTCATGATCTTATTTCCTTATTCTGGACCAAGTTTGGCTTTGCATTCAAATTGCTTTCTTCTCTCTTATTCAAACTCAAAACTTTTGCCTTTTCATGTGTTTGTCAATATACTCATCAAGGGGGAGATTGAAAGACCATGTGGAGGTCTATCCTTGTGTGTGATGAGTAATTGATGAGTTTTGAGCTTGTGTTGTTTTAAATTGATTTGGATTTGAAGCAATTTGAGTGTTGGTCTACTGGTCGGGTCGTCCGACCTGAGTGGTCGGGGCTTTGGCTGTGTTGCAGACCAGTCGTCCGACCCCGAGTGGTCGGGTCGTCCGACCTGAGTGGTCAGGGCTTTGGCTGTGTTGCAGACCAGTCGTCCGACCCCGAGTGGTTGGGTCGTTCGACTCCGAGTGGTTGAGACTAGTGGTCAGACCTCGAGTGGTCAGGATGGAGACCAGTGGTCAGACCATGGTTGGTCGGGATGGAGACCAGTGGTCAGACCATGGTTGGTCGGGATGGAGACCAGTGGTCAGACCACATGTAGTCGGGGTTATGCTGGTCAGCGTAGTGTATATCTGTCTGTTGAGATGGATATGTGTTGTTGGACATTGCTATGTGATGTGGTTTCCTTGTCTATAATGGTTGCAGGACTTTGGAGCTAGGTCATGGTGAGACGAAGGGGATCAGGACTAGGCTGAGAGAGCTGAGGTCCAGATGATCAAGGTGTCGCCAAAGATGGTGAGGCCAGGAGTAGCCGCAAGCCGAGAAGACAAAGGAATGGATGAGATGCTAACTTGGAGCTGCTCTCGATCTAGGAGGACCGTTGGATCGCGGTCGGGAAGATAGAGAAGCGGGTCAAGTTAGTGTGAGTTGAAAAGCGTGCAAAACCCGTTGTGTTGTTGGGTTTCGGGTGAGCCCATGCATAGCTTTGTGAGTGGGTAAAATCTCAGCCCTTGATGGAGTGCTCTAGGGTTTAGAGGCTCATCCAAGGGTGGTAGGTGTTCCAAGCCTGCTATGAATAGACAGGTGAGAGGGGTGTCTCCTTGGGGGTGAGCAGGTGAGGAAAGTCTCGTGAGTAGTTGAGAGTTGTTGAGAGGATGTTGTAAGGATCAAATCCTCGGCTCTTGTATGTTGGCTTAGGATTGAAGCGGGACATCCAAAGGTGGGAATTGATCCTGTGTCACTATAAATAGAGGGTAGGGCAGCCTCCCTCTTTGAAGGTTGTGAAGGTTCCGAGGTTTTTTGCCGCTCGCTTGAGTTTTGCCCACTTTGTTGTGAGGCTTTGTAAACCTCCCTTCCGTAAATGAAATGTTCTTCACTTATATTCTTGTTTCATTTCTCTTACGTATTTACATTACGCACTTAAATTCATTATCTAAATTCGCATTTACTTACTTGCAATTTACTTTACGTAATTTGGATTTGCCTCATCTCCTTCTACATGCTTTTGAGTCCTTTTTGAAATTCATGATTGATGAACTCTTCTCTGGATTGGTGCTTTCAATCATTTAGGCAATCCTTGCGCTCTTGTTGCAAGTTGTAAATCTGTGTTCTTAAAGTGCGTAAGCGTGTGACTTGCGATTCGTTAGTCTTGATTGGCTTCGGTTCTTATTGCCAAGGATGAAAGATTGTTGGATGAATCTTCTATAGATCATATCCCAATCATCTAGGCAATCTACAACCTCTTCTATTCAGTTTTGGAAGAAACCAATTTACGTGCCTAGTTTTCGATAGTGTTTCTATCTGCTTGAAGGGTTGTTTCTTCGTGTACTTACTTGCTGTGATTTGTGGAGAGTTATCCAAGGATATTCGACCATCAACTCCCACCAGCAAGTTAGGGTAAAGTCTGTGTTCGTGACTCTGCTTTTGGTGTTGCATTTGTTAAATCTGAAAGGGACGGAACCTTGGTATCAATTCCTTCGATTGATGGTCAAATAGGTTCCCGACATCCTTAGGGAGGTGCACACCAAGTTTCATCGCTTTTGGATCACCGATCAAAAGTTACATCGATTTCTATTTTTAAGATCGTGCTGATTTTACTGTTCATCCGGCCTCTGTAGGTCGGGCGTACTGTTCATCGGTCGGGGGAGGTACTGTTCATCTGAGCACTATTCACCCGAGTACTGTTCATCCGACCTCCACAGGTCGGGCTTACTGTTCATCCGGTCGGGATACTGTTCACCTGAACACTATTCACCTGAACACTATTCACCCGAGTACTGTTCATCCGACCACTTCTGGTCGGAAGTATTGTTCATCCGATCACTTCGGGTCGGGAGTACTGTTCATCCGACCAGTCTTTGGTCGGGAGTATCTTATTCATCCGACCTCAGAGGTCGGGGTACTGTTCATCCGACCAGAGATACCCGACCAGTGCAGTTTCTTTCTGGTCTTTTGGTGGTTTGAATTCTAGGGGGAAAGTTTATTCGAAAATTTTTATTTGGCTCCTATTCACCCCCCTCTAGTCGCCTTTTTCGATCTTTCAGAGTTTTAACGTGGAAAACCCTACAAAAGAGGAAAAAAACAACAGGAAACAAGACTATAATCGTTCTCTCAATGTACATGTACATAGGGGGTGGCTTTATATAGCCATATGAGTTCGAATCGTATGATATTTGGACTCCTATTAGGATATTTGAGGAATCCTTATCTCTAATAAACCTCCCCTTCACTCAAAATCCATAATAAAATTGACTCTAAAAAATCCTGAAGGGTAAGAAAGACTAGAACAGTCTAATCCAAACACTTTTCATGAAGTCAAATTGAGCAATCCACCAGTAAGTCCAAATACGCAACTATCAACAAAGTAGATGAAGAAAGCTGGGTTTTCAACGATTTATAACCATAGTAAAGTCTGAGTCTGTATAACTAACCTCTTGAAACAAATGCTCAATCATTAAACAGTATAAACCAAAACATCACATGTGGTGCTTGATAGATAGCGAAGAACTCATATCATAGATATGGTTGAAACTGCTCGTGCACAAATGTCAAGATAAAAGAAAACTCTTATGCCATCAATGGAGTATAAATTGCAGTAGCCTCTCGTATCGAGCTATAACAACTGGACAACTTTATAGTATCCACGTAGAAACAAACTCCTTCTTGCGCTTCAATCTTTCATCACAAACTGATATTGAAGTAAAACCTTCACTTTTGAATAGCAAAACTCCGAAGAGTATAATGCTAGTTACCAACAGGGTGTCACCAAATTATTGAGAATTAATGTTGCTAAAGTCTTCATAATAGTCGCGCAAGTGATTCAGAATTGCAATATATCTAAACAGTGATTGAACACCAAAATCCGACGGATTGTTGAAGAAATAGTCAATGGTTAGTCCTACATGAATGTCGATAATAATAGGCATAACTGCCTGAATTGCAATGAAATACACCTCTAATAGAAGCAATATGACGATCGACTGTGGCAGAAAGTTGTCGACGTCTAGGTATGGCGACAGACGGCACGGGCAATGATGTTGGCGAACTTTTGGCGCTGGAATAGTCGTTGGGTTGAGGACGGCTCAATGCTCAATATGAAGTCGAGTTATAGAACGGAAGCCAAGATAAGTTAAAATCGTCGAATTAAGACTGATAAATCTCTAGTATATTCTTCCTCATATGCACTTAGCACAATTAGCCGGCGAACCCGAATAGACAATGTGGCCGACAATTTGCTGAAGCTGCCGCAAACGATGCGCCAAGCCAAAGGGCCATTCCATTCAAGAGGAAGACAATGCAAGCAGCACAGCCATTGGAATGCCTGCCAAGTAGAACGCCCCAAGATTCACGGCAGTGCCGATCTTCTGCTTGCCGCAGCCCGCAGCCCGTGAGCACGCCTGAAAGAGAACTGTGGAGTCTATCGGCAACACATGCCGTTCCATCCAACCAAACTGAGGTCTTGCCAGCAGGACAAACCCAAGAAGGTATCCAGTCACAAATCCACCAATGCGAGCAAAATTATCGGCATGCGGTAGTAGCCCGATTGTCAAATAGCAACTATAAACAGAAGAGTTATGACGGTTGTTGCCTTGTTGGAATAAATAGTCCAGTTCGTAATAAGCTCAGAAAGCATATAGATCCAAGGAGGCCAAACAAAGCTCCAGATGCACCAACGGATATGAAGTTACTCCATAAGAACAGTGCAGACAGCACACTGCCACCAAAATCAGATAGCACGTAGATGATCTCAATGCGCACAAAACCAAAATTGCTGCAAGTGTGACGACCCGCATAATTAACCTAGGGTAACGACAGTAACCCTATAATTAATTCTAAGGTAATTACGTTGATCTGGGTATATTAGCTAATAAACATCGAACGGATCCGACATTTTATCAGTTAATACACCGTATTTAGAGTGTTGCAACAGAAACAATAATTAGAGACTAAATGGAAACTTATTACCTTCTATTACCATGCACGGCTAAGTCCATTACAACTAATTATACATAGGGTCCAAGTACAACAAAAAAAATAATACCAAAAGTACTAATTACCCTGACAACTGATAAAGCCGATATACGATCTACCCAACGATACATTCCTCCTTATAGCCCACATCCTGGTAGTCTCGATCTTGCGGGTGCTCCTCTCCCCATGCCTCGTAGCCGAACCCATTGGGATCTATATTCCAACCGGATGCTTGACCACCGAAACCATTTTCTACGCAAAGAGGGATTTAGCAAGAGTGAGTACAAAAGTACTTAGCAAGCATTAATAGCAAAATGCATTATACGAAGTTTTTCCCTCCACATCCATCTCAAATACTGTTTACAACCTTCAGGTGCAACCTTTCCTCAAAAACCATTTTCAGAAAATAGTGTTTTTACTAGTAAAGTTGTGTTGTTGATTTTACTTATCCAAAGATGCTACTAGCACTCGCATATAAGGTATACTTAGTTTTCGTAGCCTCTAATCTAGGAGACATGCATAAATTCATGACTTGACTTTACGCAGGTTTGTACCACTTTACCTACAGTGAACCCAACCTCAGTTGAGAACTCATAACGTTTATCACTATTCAAATAGTATATCTCTAACCCTAGTAGCTGATGAGCCATGGTGTCCTTCACAGCGTTCTCCACCCACTCACAGCCTACTAGTTGTACTCCCGACTAATTACGCAGTACAGTACTTCGACTAACAACATAGTATTGTACTCCGACTAACAACAACAATACTCCACCCAGGGCTTTACATATAGAGCTCCAAAGAATCAACCGCAACTGATTTTGTGTCCCTCATTGGGCCGAACCGACGTATCCCAGCATCACACATTTCTTAGTTATTTACTTTTATCCCAATGTGAAGATCATAACACCGTCATAGAACAACCTTTTCTGATTGTTTTCACACATTATGGTTGATATGAATATTATGGCTTATTGCCCGAGTGCAGGGATTTATCCTTATACATAGCCTATGTAGAGGGCTCCACCCATATGGCAATCCTTCTCATCGGCACCCTCTACACACCACATATATATATAATTTTAACATATCCACAATTCAAAGACTACTCAGCAGTTCATCACTAATTCAAATTATCAATCAACAATTTATGCCACAACAGTTCACAATTATCCATCTTTCCAACACTGTCTGATTTGAGGTTTTATTTTAAAAGATACTTTTTCATGCATTGATGATATTTAAAAACATTTAAAAAAACAATTTCACAAATATGATCAAGGAAAGCTTGCCTGAATTAGATGGATAATATGCGCCCTTACACGGGTTGTGAAAGTGACCTATCTGATTTAATTCGACTCCTGAAATTTTAAATATATTACAGTTCAGATTAATATTAAATTATGGTATTTTTATGGTGTCCAACCCTTTCTTGACTTAACTTAAATTGCTACAAATAGATGATTAATTTTAATTTATGATATATTAGTTTGTCGCATTTAACTTTGTGTATTTTAATTTGGATATTTTAGCTTGTACTTTAAATTGGCATATTTTAATCTGCACGGTTTATTAGATTTTTGGGTTTTGATTTCATCTTAATAGTGGCATTATCTTTTGTTTTTAATTATTATGGTAATTGCTAGTTTTATATGCCCCTTTTAAATTTGTTGGATATTTTAATTTGATAGCTTTTATTTAAATGCCCGATAAATTAAATCGTTAAATTTCTTATTAGATTTTAATATAGGTATAATTAATTTGATTGATGCATGGATTAATTTTCTCCTATTTTTCCTTTTCTCTTATTTCTTTTCTTTTTCTCTCTCTTTTTCTTTTCTCCTTCTTTCTTTGCTCCTACCCAACTGCCTCATCATCCTTATCCCCTTTCTCCATTTCTTCCTTCTTCTCCACTCCTCTCTCTTCTCTCCCCGATCCAGTTCCTCCCCTCCACCGATCTGGCAACCCGATCTCATCGGCCACTGGCCCCCACTGATGTCGGCTTGTGCTCCCACTGCCAGCCTCTGGCTATCCCTGTGCTATCATCGCCTGCTTGGCCTCCCCTCCTATCGGTCTCAGCTCTCCTGGCCCTGCTCCTTCATCCTGCTCCTCCGGGCCGTAACCACCTCCTCCGGCTCCTCCAGCCCCACTCCACTCCGCCCGGCTCACCTCGACTCCCTCCTCCTCTTCGCCCTCTCGCGCACGTGCTGGCACCTTAGCCCCTTAGCCCCGCACCGCCCGGGCCCACTGGGTCACCTAGCCTCACGCTGTCTGTGCGACCCCACCTCTCGCGTACTGGGCCACCTCACCCTGCTAGCCTCTAGTCCGTGTTTTGCGTGCGTGTGCCGGGCTGACTCCGGCCTGTTCCTCCTTGGCTCAGCCCTGTGGCATCGAGCTCCAGATCCAGTCACCGACCGTCGGCTTCGCCGCTTCGACCGTTGCCTCCTCCCAGGCGCCACCTCGCCTAGCCGTGCGCTCGCCCGGTTGCCTGGACTGCCCCCACATCGTCGGGCCCTCAGCCGCTGCTCAAGCCAACACTACACCCATGGCTCTCCAGTGGTTACCCAATCCTCACTCTCTTTTCCTTAACCCCCACACCCAAATACATTTTCACTTTACTTTGATTTGCTACAAGTTTTCAATTTAAGCTACTAATCTATGGTTGATGATGAACATGGGGTTTGCTATTGACAGAAGGTGCCATGATGACACTCGGCAATAGCCCGTATGGAAGGGAGTGCGAGGAGATCGCTGGGCACATGTGGCGCAACCTCTAGCAAACATACCTACTGAAACCACTAGCATATTTATTCCTCTCTTCTGGTTCTCTACTGCTATGCCTATGTCTGAGCTTTTAAAGATTGAAGGACCATGTGGAGGTCTACCCAGATTTTTGATGAGTATTTGACTTATATTTGAGCTTAGGTTGCTCTTGTTTGAGTTTGATTTGAAATGGATTTTCAAATAGAAGCAATTTAAGGTTTTATCTGTTTTTCCCGGTGCTTCCGGCCATGGTAGCGTGGTGCTACCGGGCGAGCAGTAGCACCGGACCAAATGGTCGGTGCAATATTTCCAGAGAAGGTGTTTTTATGGGTTTTGGCCGGGCAGTGCTATCGGCCATGGTAGCACCGGCCAAAACAAACAAAGATAAATTTCAAAGTGTGGATTTTGATGAACTTCTTGCATATCTTTGTGGGCATTGCTATGTGAGGAGTTTTCCTTGTTTTTGATGGTTGTAGGTAGACGAAGCTAGATCATGGTGAGACGAAGGATGACCGGGACTAGGCGAGGAGCGTCGGAGGTCCAGACGGCCGAGGATCGCCGGAAGATGATCGGAGACGGAGTTGTAGCAAGCCGTGAAGATAAGGAATGGATGAGATGCTAGCTAGACGCTGTATGGATCAATGAGGGCCATTGGACCTTGGTCTAGTTTGATAGGTTAGCGGGTCTAGTTAGTGTGCTTTGAGAACCGTGCAAGAAAACCCATTTGTGTTGTGGGTTTTGGGTGAACCCTTGCATGGCTGATTGAGTGGGTTAATCCTAGCCTTTGATGGATGCTCTAGGGTTTAGAGGCTCATCCAAGGGTGGTAGGAGGCCCAAGAGTTGTATAAATAGGGGTAGAGGGGTAGCCTTCCCCCTTAAAGGTTTGAGTTGCTCCTTTGAGCTTTGCCCACATCAAGTGAGGCTTTGTAAACCTTCCATACAGAAAATACAAAAATTTTCTTTACCTTATTGTGAATTTAAATTCCGTATTTACATTATGTCTTTACTTTACGCAATTTAAATTCAGCATTTACTTTCCCGCATTTACATTCTCGCAATTTACTTTCTCGCAATTTGGATTTGCCTCCCCTCCTTCTAAATGATGTTGTTATAAGATATCTTGAGAGTGTTTATATTGTTTTATACTTCTCTTGCACCTTATGATAGACTAAAGATCAAGTTTTCTATCAAGTTGTCATTCTGTCCAGAACTTGTTCTTCGCGCAGCAGTTAGTCTTTGATTTTTAGAAAAATCTAAAAAAAAGTCCTTTTTGAGTTATTCTTATTGGAGAAAGTGTGTGACTCATATATCCATCTCGAGAAAAATTTGTGAGTCCACTGGTTACACCATTTGAGAGCTATAAAGTGAGAACCGAGCCTCAAACTTTTTGGTCGAAGTTCCTGAGTGTCTGTAATACTTGATTTTTCATGTCTATTATACAAATCTTTTTAATGTGATTTTTGGTGGACTGTTTCATTGCTCAATTTCTCACAAGAAAAAAAATTTCCAAAAATTTTAGAGCAACAGAAACTCACCAACCACCTGCTCCAAGTGAGGATAATTCCTGGAAAATCTTCTTTTACTTTTCTGAAAAGAGACTTTGTTGTTTTTAGCTCTATATCTTTTAGAAAATAAGTCTTTGAATTGATTCCTTTTTATTTGGATACTTGACAACCAGGATTGTGATTAAAATATCCCTAACATGGTTCATAGTTCTCAACCATGTAAGCTAGGGGTACACATAGTTGTCTAGTTGTTCGGGTTTTGGAGGGTGTGCGAATCCGAGAAGCACCAGTTTGAATAAAAATCTTTGGGTGTTTTAGATTTTTATTGCGAGATTGTTTGGAGTAATTTGAGTGGGGGAAAATTTTATTTGGGATCATTGATTACTGTTCTTTGTGTGATGCACTTCTTGTGGAGTTGGAGAGCCTAAGGACTATGCATGATAGTGTGTTATCTAAAATAGATAGTCTTAGGTTAAAGAATGCTAGCGATGATTCTGTTGATGCTATTCCACTAGATGCTAGCTTTCTTCATGCTCACTCTATTCCATCATGCTCTAATTGCCCTAAATTGCTTACTAGAATTAATGCCATGAGCAATCACTTTAGGAAGCTTTCTTCTAGAAATGATGAACTTGAAATATATACTTCTAAGGACCAAGTCAGCTCATGTGAGGGCTGTAGGCAACTAAAACTTGACAATGAATCACTAAATGTCAAATGTGCTAAACTTGCTAAGGACTTACTAGATAAGTCACAAGAAAGTTGCTTGCGATGTAATGTGATTGAGGGGGACTTGGATAAAATCTATATCGAACTTAGGAAGAAGTTAGAAGATCAAGTCCAGAGAATTAGAAATGCGTCGTGCATTTCTTGTGAGGCCCTCAAGATTGAGGCACCCGTGATGAAGAAGAAAAATACACATGCTGAGAGAGCTCATCTTTCTAGTTCTTCTTCCTCTTCTTCCCTCTGTTCTTCTTGTGCCTCTTTCTTCCGAGATTGCTAGTATCTCATGAGCACTCTTGAGAAGTTTGTTGGAGGTAAGAAGAAGCTCAATCTTATTCTAGACCAATCCAAGATTAGTAGATTTAATCAAGGTCTAGGATTTGATCCCATGGAGCACGCTCGGGCGCATCCTCCCACCATTGTGCACGGCTCCAAGAGTGGTGAGATAGTGGTAGCTCCCAGAGTGAGTACCACTGTGTTTAGGTCTGCCGGGGTTATCCATGGGATTTCTGATCAGAAGGTTGTTACTCCTGTTGCTTCTGCCTCTAGTAAGGTGAAGTACACATGCACCTTCTGTAAGAAGGATGGTCACCTAGTAGATTTCTGTTTCAGGAGCGTCAAGAACACTCGGTATGAGCGTGTTGCTGCTCTTAGGGGTATTCAGGGTCATCCCCAGACTCTGAGTGCTCCTAAAGCACACACTGCTTCTAGACGGGTTAGAGAGTAGCCTATTTTTTGGCAGCGTTCAGGACTCGGTTTTCATGTTGTTTCTTCGAGTTTTAGTCCTGGAGCCACTCGTGGTCAGTCTTTCCGTCGTCCTCTTGATATTCCTCATTTTTCTCATCGAGGTAGATATCAGCGGTATGAGATGTTTTCTGATAGGAGTTTTAGGTAGCCTTATGGGGTGGTCTAGCCTTTGCACCATAGCGGGCTAACCCAGTTTTAGCTCCTAAATCATCTACTAGAGTTGCTACTAATCGTGTTAGGGTTAAACGTCAGAGAGACACCCGAGTCCAGTCTTCTTCTGTGGCTGGTACTCTGAAGCGTCGTGTGGTTCAGCATTGGGTTCCCAAGTCTTCACTCTATACCGATACTGAGTCATCTTTCTCTCTTGTATCTTGATCAGGTTCGTCGGATGGGGAAGGAAGATGTTTGGATTGTCGACTCCGGTTGTTCTCGTCATATGATCGGAGATTATCGATGGTTCTCTTCCCTAGTCCGAGCCCTCGGTGATGAGGTGATCACTTTTGGGGATGTTTCTTCAGGTAGAGTCATTGCTAAAGGTACCATCTGCATTAATGACAATTTCATTCTTAAAGATGTTGCCTTAGTGAGTAAGCTGCAATACAATTTGCTTTCTGTTTCCTAGCTTATCGATGACTCTTTGGAGGTGAGTTTTAAGAGTAATGCCTGTAGAATCCTCGATTCATCAGGAGGGTTAGTTTGCGGGATTTCTAGATTTAGAAGAGTCTTCCGTGCTGATTTTTCTGTTTTTTCTAGAGACTCTCTTCGGTGTTTGATTGCTTCAGAGTCTCGTGATCTCTCCTTCTGCCATAGGAGACTTGGTCACATTGGATTTGATCATTTGACCCGAGTTAGCAGCCACGATCTCATTCGTGGTTTGCCCAAACTCAAAATGGTCAAAGACTTAGTTTGTTCTCCCTGCCGATATGGCAAGATGGTTGCTGCTTCTCATCCCTCAGTCACTGTTGTGATGACTGATGCACTAGCATAGCTTTTACATATGGACACTGTTGGTCCAGATAGAGTGCAGTTAGTGGGTGGGAAGTAGTATGTTCTTGTCATTGTTGATGATTTTTCGAGGTATTTTTAGATATTTTTCATGTCCTCGAAGGTTGAGACTTTTACCCATTTTAGGGGTTTGGTTCATAGGTTGTCTTTTGAGCTCCCCGGTGCCCTACGAGCTATACGTAGTGACAATGGCACGGAGTTCAAGAACTTCTATTTTGAGAGTTTCTGTGTGGAGTCTGGTTTAGAGCATCAATTCTCCTCTCCCTACGTCCCTCAGCAAAATGGCGTAGTGAAAAGGAATAACAGGACCATGGTAGAGATGGCCATGACAATGCTAGACGAGTACAATACACCTAGAAATTTTTGGGCTGAGGCTATAGCTAATGCTTGCCATGTTTCTAATCGTGTATTCTTGAGAGCACATTTGCACCACACTTCTTACGAGTTGAGGTATGGGCGAAAGCCCAGTGTTTCTCATTTTCGTGTGTTTGGTTGCAAGTGTTTTATTTTAAAGTCTGGTAACCTGGATAAGTTTGAGTCTCGTTCTTCTGATGGTATCTTTCTAGGTTATTCGACTTCTTCTCGTAGCTATAGGATCTGGAGTTGAGATGCGTATAGTATCATAGAGACCTGTGAAGTGACCTTTGATGAGGCTAGCCCAGGAGCTAAACCTGACATTTTAGGCTCTTCTTCTTCCTCCTAGACCATCTTTGTAGAGGATGAGGATGATGGAGATGATGGTGTTCCACCTGATCCAGTCCCATCTACACCTGAGGTGCCTCCTATTTCCATTTCTGCACCTCAGGAAGGCCAGCCCTTGCCTTCTGACTCTCCTGCAGCTAGTGGCTCTGCTCCTACCTCTTCTGTGCATGAGGTAGAGGCCACTTCTGTTTCTGGACCTCCCCATTATATTCAGTGTTCTCATCCACCTGATCAGATCATCGGCGATTTGTTTGAGTGGTCCACTCGCTCAAAATCAAGTTTGTCTAGTTTCTGTCTTCACTATGCTTTTGTTGCCTCGTTTGAGCCGAAGGATGTGACTCATGCATTATCTTACAAGTCTTGACTAATGCAATGCATGAGGAACTTGAAAACTTTGAGAGGAACAAAGTCTGGCAGCTTGTAGAACATCTATCTGATCATAATGTCATTGGGACCAAGTAGGTATTAAAAAACAAGCAGGGTGAGGATGGGGTTGTCATTCGCAACAAGGCTAGGCTAGTTGCACAGGGCTTTTCTCAGATTGAGGGTCTTGACTTTGAGGAGACTTTTGCCCCTGTAGCTAGACTAGAGGCTATTAGGATCCTGCTTGCATTCTCTACATCCCAGGGCTCCAAGCTCTATCAAATGGATGTGAAGAGTGCATTCCTTAATGGCTATATTGAGGAAGATGTTTATGTTAAACAACCTCCAGGATTTGAGAACCCCAAGTTTCCGAGTCATGTATACAAGCTTTCCAAAGCTCTGTATGGACTCAAGCAGGCCCCCGGAGCATGGTATGAGAAGCTCAAGTCTTATCTTCTCAGCCATGACTTCAAGATGGGCATAGTAGACAAGATTATGTTCATCAAACACCATGGGTCACATTTTCTTCTCGTTCAGATCTATGTGGACGATATCATTTTTGGTGGCTCATCTCATTCGCTTGTGTCTCAGTTTTTTGAGGTGATGAACACTGAGTTTGAGATGAGTATGATGGGCGAGTTGAGCTACTTTCTTGGCTTCTAAATCAAGAAGACTCGGAAGGGTACTTTCTTGCTTCAGGCAAGTATACCCGTGACCTCCTGAGGCATTTCGATATGTCTGACAGGAAGCCGGTAATGACTCCTATGACCACCACTGCTGTCCTCGAGCCGGATGAGGATGGTGAGCCCGCTGATCAAAAAGAGCTTCGGAGCATGATTAGCTCTCTCTTGTACCTCACTACTTCGAGGCCGGACATACATTTCATTGTGTGTCTGTGCGCTCGATTTCAGGCCTCTCCTCGTGCCTCTCACCGCCAGGCAGTCAAGCGTATCTTCAGGTACCTTCGTGCTACAACTGATTATGGTATTTCGTACTCTTCTTCTTCTTATTTGCCCCTTCGAGCCTTTTTTGGTGCCGATTTTGCTGGCTGTAGGATAGATAGGAAGAGCACTTTTGGCACTTGCCAATTTATTGGCACTTCTCTTATTTTTTTGTCGTCTAGGAAGCAGTCCGGAGTTGCACAGTCCACCACTGATGCCGAGTATGTTGCTGCAGCCAGGTGCTGTAGCCAGGTGCTCTAGATGAGATCGACCTTGCAGGACTTTGGGTTAGAGATAGAGAGTGTGCCACTATTCTGTGACAACACTTCTGCTATTTGCATTGCTAAAAACCCAGTGCAACATTCCCGGACCAAGCATATTGATATTAGATATCACTTCCTTAGAGACCATGTGGAGAAGGGTGATATCACGCTTCAGTTCGTAGAGAGTGACCTCCAGTTAGCCGATATCTTCACCAAGCGTTTGGATAGCTCCAGATTTGTTGCTTTGAGGAGTGAGCTTGGAGTCGTGAGCCCTTATGGCCTTTCGTGAGGGGGAGCTGGTTTGTATATTATGTATAATATGTTCTCTTCAGCTTTGCTTTTCTTTGTGTTTCTTCTGGGTGATTTTAGGCTTATTTTCTTGAGTTGAGTTCATTGATGACTGTTCTGTAGTAGTGTGTGAAGCTTCGGTTTTTCTTCTCACGTCGCGGCAAACGAGCAGTGTTATGCTGTGGGAGTGGTATGAATGGAACCAGAAAGTCATGATAACGCTGGTGCTCACCATTTTGTAGACTCCAGGGCATTGAAGCGACGGAAGTGGCCACGGGCATCTCGACGCTCGGCGTGAGTTTCTTGTGCACGTGATGGAATTTGGTGGCTGGATTTAGAGTGGTGCTTAGTGGAGTTTGAATGAGGCAATAAGGCTTAATTGAAGGAGTAGAAACAGAAATAGTTAAGGAGCTTCAAAATGCGGTAATGGTGGAAGGGAGAGAGAAGATCAGGAGGAAGAAGAAGGGGTCTCGTGTGGGCTGGGCTGATGTCCAAATGAGCAACAGAAAGGTTTTTTTTAACCATAAAGTTTTAAATAAATCTCATAAATGAATAATCTAATTTTAATATTTTTTTAACACAATTAAAGAAATTTATGGTGTTACAAGCGTGATGGCCTTACAAATTTCATGTACACCATTGACATGGATCTTCGCGTAGCCCGGCTCTAAAATATGACCGTGCATAATCGCCCCTGCACCAGATGCACTTCTCCCTCTCGAGTCACTGATGACTGTTCTTTGTGTGATGCACTTTTTGTGGAGTTGGAGAACCTAAGGACTATGCATGATAGTGTGTTATCTGAACTAGATAGTCTTAGGTTGAAGAATGCTAGCGATGATTCTGTTGATGCTATTCCACTGGATGCTAGTTTTCTTCATGCTCACTCTACTACATCATGCTCTGATTGCCCTAAATTGCTTGCTAAAATTAATGACATGAGCGATCACCTTAGGACGCTTTCTTTTAGAAATGATGAACTTGAAATGCATGCTTCTAAGGACCAAGTCAGCTCATGTGAGGGCTGTAGGCAACTAAAACTTGACAATGAATCACTAAATATCAAATGTGCTAAACTTTCTAAGGACTTACTAGATAAGTCACAAGAAAGTTGCTTGTGATGTAATGTGATTGACTGGGACTTGGATAAAATCCATGTCGAACTTATGGTGCATGGCGACCTGTGCGGCCAAATTTCACCTGTCACGCCTGCAGGTAATTAATATTTTTTTTACTTGTGGATAATTATAGCAGATATATGCGGGTCGAATTGTTTAAGAGCAAAGATGAAGCACTTTAGTGTTTCAAGAAATTCAGAGCAACAGTTGAAAATGAGAAAAATCTGAAAGTGAAAGCACTCCAAACCGATAGGAGAGGAGAATTCATTTCAATTGAGTTTGGAACCTACTGTGATGTGGTTGGGATTAAGAGATACACTACAACTCCTTATTCTCCATAGCAGAACGGGGTGGTGGAGCGTCAAAATCAAACTGTGGTGGAGATGGCTCAAAGTATGATGAAAAGCAAATCAGTACTCGAATAATTTTGGGGTGAGGCAGTGAAGACTGCAGTGTATACGCTAAATAGAGCACCAACTCGGAGTCTAGATGGAGAAACTCCATATGAGGCTTGGCATGATCGAAAACCAAAAGTTGATCATCTTAGGATTTCGGTTGTGTGGCACATGTGAAGATTGTGAAGCCACGGCTCAATAAATTGGATGATAGAAGTATTCCCATGATTTTATTCGGCTATGTAGAAGGATCAAAAGCGTATCGAGCATTTGATCTGAAAACTGAGAAAATTCATGTAACTAGAGATGTTATATTTGAGGAAGACAAGCAGTAGTAGTGGGAAAAGTCTGAGGAGGTAGGCAAAGAAACTTTTGCCTGGCATTATCCCAATGTCATTGAGTTGGCTAAAAATCCAAGTGCTTCAGCATCAGAAGGGAGTGTCAGACATACTGAGCCAAGTAGGTTCAGTCCAGATCAATTGTCAAGACAGGAAAGTTTAACACCTGTGGCAATGAGTCCCGGCAGTGAAGAACAATATATAACATCTCTTTCCCCATCTTTGCCCCTGGAAGAATCGCTCACGGCGAGAGATATATGATGTGTGTGAACCTGTTGAGCTAGCAGAGGAGTTGGGCTTGTGTCTGTTTAGTGCAAAGGAACCGATGAGTTATGAAGAGGCTGCTGATCATGATTGCTGGAAAAAGGCAATGCAAGATGAGATTGACTCCATACAAGACAGTGAAACTTGGAAATTGGTTGATTTGCCCGATGGACAAAAGGTCATCAGTTTAAAGTGGATTTTTAAAGTAAAGAAAGGTCATCGGCTTAAAGTGGATTTTTAAAGTAAAGAAAGATCCACAAGGGAATATATTGAAGCACAAGGCTCATTTAGTAGCTAAAGGGTACGTGCAAAGTCATAGAGTTAATTTTGATGAAGTATTTTCACCTGTGGCCAGAATTGAGATAATAAGATTGTTGATTGCATTAATAGCACAAGAGTCATGGCAAGTACATCATATGGATGTGAAATCAGCTTTCCTCAATGGTGAAATATCAGAAGAAGTGTTTGTATCACAGCCACTTGGTTTTGAAGAAGAAGGGAAAGAAACCAAGGTGTTTAAGCTCAAGAAAGCACTCTATGGTTTAAAACAAGCTCCACGTGCGTGGAATTCAAAACTAGACAGTACTCTTGTCTCCCTCGATTTTAAGAGGTGTCCTTTAGAGCATGCTGTCTATAAAAGAAGCCAAGGTGGAAATACATTGGTGGTGGGTGTCTATGTAACCAATCCAAACAATCAAGAGATTGAAGGATTCAAAGATCAAATGAAGAGAATTTTCAAGATGAGTGACTTAGGATTGTTGTCCTATTATCTTGGCATTGAGGTGAACCAGAGTGTAGAAGGAATTTCCCTGGTTCAATCAACTTATGCAAGAAAGATACTTGAAAAATGTGGCATGTCAGATTGAAACCCAACTCATACTCCCATGGAGGCAGGACTGAAATTAAGCAAGGCCAGTGCAAACCCTCCAGTTGATTCAACCATGTATAGAAATATTATGGGTAGCCTCAGATATTTGGTGAGTACTAGGCCAAATATTGCATATGCAGTCGGTATTGTTAGTCGCTATATGAAGGTGCCTATAACTCAGCATATGGTGGCGGTAAAGCAAATTTTGAGATATGTAAAAGGAACACTGAATTTTGGGTGTATGTACACTAGGAAGATTGATAAGGATCCCAGTTTGGTGGGTTACACGGACAACAACCTTGCTGGTGATGTTGATGACCGAAAGAGTACCTCAGATATAGCCTTCTTCCTTGGAACAAATATGGTTAGTTGGGTCTCACAGAAACAAAAGGTTGTAGCTTAATCGTCTTGTGAGGCTGAGTATATTGCAGCCACAACTGGTGCCTATCAAGGAGTATGGCTCAGAAGATTGTTGGCAAACTTGCTGAACCAAGAGGTGAGGAAAGTAATACTCAAGGTTGACAATAAGTCAGCTATTGCTTTGTGCCGAAATCCAGTTTATCATAACCGAAGCAAACACATCAACACCAGGTATCACTATATACAGGATTGCATTGAAAATGGCGAGATTGATGTTGAGCACATCAATACCGAAAGTCAACTTGCTGATATTTTAACCAAAGCGCTAGGAAGAGTGAAATTTTTTGAGATGCGGCAAAGACTAGGTATCGTAGAGGTAAAGACATGAAAACAAGATTAAGGCGTAGATTTGTTAGTTTTAATCTTGTAGTTTCAGAGTTTGGTTTGTTTCAGCGTAAGTAAAGCCGTTCAGATTTCGTTTCTGTTTCAGAGTTTGCGTTGAGAGTTAGTTTTCAGGTTTGTTTTCAGGTAGGAAAACATCAAGTTGTAGGTTTCGGAACAGTAGCCGTATCGTATTCTGTCAGTTTAGTTAAAATTGGATTCGGTTGATAACTGTATTGCTTATCTACAGTAGATGTAATCTTGAGTATAAATAATAAAGAAAAATAGAAAAGATGTGGCAGTTGCACATCGCAAAAACTTTTGAGTGTTCTGCTATTCCACCAAAAGTCTCCTTGCCCTGTGCGTCGTGCTGGTTTTCTGTATTGCCGCACAAATGTTCAGATTCAATGCTGAAACGTTTTTGTTCTGGTGACTCTTCTTCTTTGTTTTCTGGTCTGTATTGCCGGACGAAGAACAGGGGCTGAGCTGCTAGTTACAACAGTGTACTCATTTAGAGGCTGTGTATTTGAAGTTGACAAAGCGGATTTCTTTTTTTGAATTTGTTCTTGTGTTTAGTACTCCCCCGTTCACAAAAACTTGTTAATTTAGGAAACATGCAGTCAAACTTTTAAAACTTTAGTTATCTATATATTTTTAAATATTTAGATTAGATGTATGAAAATCATATGTGTAGATTTGTGTCGAAACATACTTTTATAATATTATAATTTTATTAAAAATTTAAATATATTATAATAAAAATTAGTTGTTAAAGTTAAGTTTTGAGTACCGTATCAATATCTAAAATGATAACTATTTATTATCAGAGGAGTCGTGCTTAACGACTTGAATATTTTTTTCGAAATTGCTAGTAGTCGGATGTCTGATTTTTTCGAACGCTCTGAAATATTTTTTTCCTACGCGTGAAATATTTTTTCTTACGCGTGAAATATTTTCCTTCGATAACAACAAAAAATATGCGCAAAAAAATATTACACATGTTAAAAAAAATGTTTCACCGAGCGTCCGATGCAACACTAAAAAAAATAAACGTCCGGACTGGTTCTTGCCATATATTTTTTTGCCCGTGGTGCAGGAGTTCTCGCTGGACAAGAGCAGTGGCGGGCTCTGCATGTCAATCTCTTCAAAGGCGCTTTCAATCACAGGCATTGATGACAGGAGTTCTCGCTGGACGAATCACGGTCCTTTCGTCATCACTTGCTCGTTGTTTCTTTTTTCAGATGTAGTAGCGCTAATATACCGTGCATGCGAAGCTTAATTTACCCAGAAGTGCTTCATACTTTGTTTATATAAATATTAAAATATAAATAAAAAATAGATAATAATTATTTACTCTTTTACTTACTTTAAAATTTATACCGAAAGAGCATTAAAGCACCGCTCTTACCTCCTCATGCAGGTTCCACACAGTAGCTTACCTCCAGATTTGGTGGTTGGAAGTCAGAGGCGAGACCGGATTCTGCTTCCCGGAAGGCACCGGCTCCACCTCGGCCGTCCGTCGAGGCGGCTGGGCCGGCGGATCTGCAGCTCGGAGCACGTCCACGGTTGGGACGTGAAGCCCGTGCGCTTCCAGCTTTCCACCTCCGACGGGCAGCACGCGCAGTCCAAGTGCTACCTGGCCGACCCCGGCGTCTGGGCCGACCGCCACGTCGGAGACTTCGCTGTCGGGGACGGCGACGCGCCAGTGAGGGTGAGGTTCTCGATGGTTCAGATCGACTGCACGCACACGAAAGGAGGCCTCTGCGTGGACTCCGTGCTCATACAGCCGCAGGGCCTCACGCGGCGAAGCTCTCGTCCCTCGTCAAAGTTGTGAGCAGTAGTTTCACCGAGAGGTTTAGGTCGAGAATGTAGACGGCTAGATGCCATGATTTTCTTGATCACTGGTGTCTCACGGAATTTGCAGAGGAAGTTGTTTCCTGAACATTGAAATTCTTTCTTTCAACTGGGGAACTTCCGGTTCCTCACAAACCGTGTGCTGTCTTTGCTCTGTTAGGCCGGTTTGCTTAGCTCACTCCAGAAGTCCAGATGCTCCGTGCGAGATGCAACTGGCAAAGTGCCAAGCCTTCTTGGCTTTATTCAATAAAACGAAGCGCAGCACAGCACAGCGCAATCTCAACTCGAATGGCAAAACACTGCAGCTTAAAGCACCCCGCTTTATCGGCGTGGCGCGTTCATTTCCAGACCGGATGGATCATGGATGAGAGGCACCAGCCGCACCACAACGCGCGTCGCGTAATCCCGTTTGGTATGCATTCGCTCAAGCCGTGCGGCCCACTACGACGTGGTGCGGCTCAGGCAGTCGATGCCGCGGGATTGGCCCGTCTCCCGTACGGGAAGAACGTGGTGAGAGTGTGAGACGGAGGCCGTCCGTCCGCCAAAGATCAGGCCTTGGTTTGTGCAGGTGATTTGGCGGGAAGGCCGGCCCTATCCCCGTAGCGCGGGTGGACGGGTGCAGCGCAGCCGCGGGCCGAGATTCAGGAAGCATTAGCATTTTTAGCCTTTTTTTTTGCTTTTTTTTTTGTCAATCTGGCATTGCATAAGTAGCGACAGGTGATATGTGCCACCTGCTACGTCTATGTATTATGGTAGGTAGCCGGTCTCACGGCACCCTGATCGACCACAGTAGCAGCACCGAGCCTACTGCGGTAGGTGAGGTGACGCGCTCCCCCAGCTCGACAGCAACTTGCTGCCAGGGGGCTGACGTGTCACTTGTAGCTGCTTTCGCTATCGATAAGTAGACTATTTTTTAAATTTTATTCGCATGCCAAATTTGCAAGAAAAAAATGTGTAAGAGGGCCGTTAAGCCAAGGCTTCGAGATTTAGAGAGGTAGACTGCAAGAACAGTACCGTAACGTGCAAAACCAGGTCCGTCTTCATCTTAAGCTAGCTTGCACCCTGCATTATGCAAGCAAAGAACTTCAGCATATTGTCCGATATAAAACTGAATCTTCCTCTGCACAAGAATCTCTTAGCATGTTCTTTACACTTGTTTCCACGCTACTTTCGAACAGTCTGAATTCAGGTCGCCTCATCTTTTCTGCAAACAAATTCCCCATGTGCGCTGGCCACTCGATCCGCGTCATGCAACACGAGGGCCTAATTGATAAATTACGAAGTACTCCATCCAGTAGGACAGCAACTTGATTATGTAGGTATTATTAGCTTATTATATGCATGAACAAAATATCTCACGAGGATTTGGCACAACAATAAAAATCCTGATCAGAGTATCAGACCATCCATAATACTCTCAAAAAACAATAATAAAAATGCGATTTCGAATATATTACGAGGGTATCTCAAAAGGAAAATTAAAGCCAGGAGGAGACATCATTATGCGCTGCAAAGAACCTTCATGCCATCAGCAAGAAAATCGTAAGAGGAAACCATTAGCCATTTCGCTCAAGCACACAATTGATTCAACCCTTCGTTAACTTTAAGATACATATCTTAATCCTTTCTTGATCTATGCGGAATCTTCACCCAGGTACCTGTTCTAGAGCGTTTTCTCTCCTCTCTTCTTTCATCGTGTAGCATCCTCTCGATGATTAGAGAACCGGATAGACTCATCCGTGTACATACATACTTCACTTGTGCATTCACTCTCATGTTTGGGTCGCATGCTTCTAGACAGCAAGCTAGGAACAATTTAATGCACACACATGTAACCATTTCATATAAATTTGAAGGAAGAGAGGAGGGTATTTAAACACCATTTAATTCCAAATCTTTTAGTCTAGTAATCATCAAGCTAGATCACTCATTATTAGAATTATCTCTATAAATTACATGGACCACATTAAATAAATAAAACATTCTTACACAATCTCCATATGCAAGTCAGTGATCATTGAATGAGGTTGAACAGTAGAGCTTTTGGATGGTCCACACACATTTATTCGTCAGGGGCAAGGTGGTTCTACTTTTTAGACCATATGTAACCCAGTGAGAGGTATTAGAAACACAAACAGCATCCATGCACATTAAACTAACTCGATCAACTTTAGTCTTTGGTGATAAAAAGATAAAGCCAAGCAAAGATATGAACTTTATTCGGATGCCATTGTAGGATTAGAAACCCTGTAACGAAGTGCACAATATCATGCATCTTTTCCCTTACGATCTTACTCAGAAGTTTCTAGATCATTAAAGCTCTATGGAGGCAGAACTGTTTGAAACCAACCATCAGGCTAGAGTGAAGACTAGTCCATCGTGCATGCTATTGCTCTTGTCGCAACTGTTCATTTCTCTCTTGTAGGCTTGTAGCTTCAATTTTCAGTTAGTCATATTGATCTAGCTACGAGTCTTGCGATGCCTGAATGCTGAATCTTAACCACTGGTCAGTGGTCACAGTAACTGAGACAGAGGACCGCACGGAGTTAGGGGTCGGAGCCTTCATCTACCTATCCAAATGGCAAGAGAATCATCTAAAAAAAATGCAAGAGAACAATCCTGATGTTTGATTTGCTTTCTTTTGATCCTTCTGTACCACCAGATACTCCAAAGTCCAAACTTTTTTAAATAGAAACGGTAAGGCTCCAAAGTCCAAGCTAAGAAACAATAATACGAACGGCAGAAAGAGCAAATCAACGAACTGGATTTATTGTTTTATTTTTTTTTTCATTTTTGGTGGAAACATGCCATAGTAGAATTATAGAAGACAATAAGTCATGTAATCAGGCAAGTACAGTTCTTGTAGATCAGAATACGTTGATATTATGCCAGTCACAGTGTAAAAAAGAGCTACTACTGATCTTTTTTTTAAAAAAAAAGGAGTTACTACTTGTAACATGTAGGATCTATGATTTGCCGTCCCGCAGCTTGCAAATACGCGGGCTACTTTGGCTGCACTGCACGCATCAGCGTCGATGCCGATGGTGACAATGATGACTGAAGAAAATGAAATAGTAGGTCCGACTTGTACGTCAAAAACCGACGCATTTCAGTTGCTTCATCTTTGTACAGTAATATTTCCGTTTATGAGTATATGTCATTATATGATATTGCACACATACACCAAGACATGTATAAAATATTGCACTACTTCTCTATATTAGATCACATATTGTCCTTTAAATAGTATGTTTTACTCTAGTTTATAGTAGCAAATAATATTGAAAATAGTTCAAGAAAAGGGACATACAAACAAAAAACAATAAAAAGTCACATTGAAATTTTCGAATGATATGTATTTAAAAACAAAATTTGAAAATTAAAATGACACGTATTGAGAAACAAAGAGAGTATTTCCAAAAGAAGCTGCACGTGTGTGCCATACAACTCGTGTACCGCTCAGGTGCTCGTAAAACACAAACCATCTGCAAAATCAAGGCAACACACGCGCAGAAAATGAAAAACTGCTAGCAACAGGCCAGTGAGTGCACAGGAACCTCTGCAACCAGCGAAGAAGAAGTTACAGTGGGGGGCGCGCTCGTCCGTGGTTGCGACTGCGCCGTGTGGTATGTAGCCGGTGGCCGGCCGTTGGGTGGCGCGTCGCCGGGGAGGGTGGGTCACTCGCACCTCTACGGGTCAGAGGCTGTAGGTTACGGTGTCCTTTTCCGATCACGTACTGCGATTCGCTCGAGGAAGCTGTCAAGCGAAGAATCCTGTGATGTGCCGACGTGGACGGCTCCCCACCCTCCACGTGCGCCCGCTGTCGGTGGCATCCATTCTTGCTCTGAAAGAAGAAACAGAGTATTCTCTCGCCTAGTTTAGCACGGTTTTAGTTTTAGCTTCTCCCCTTCAAAAATCGAAAGCTATCCTATATAGTTAGTTTTTTCGTAACGAAAGTTAGAAGTCAGTGGTAAAAAGCTAAAAGGCGAAAGGTAGTATAAGGTAGCTATCATAGTTTCGATAGGCCAGAGTTATAACTTTATCATTATAGTTCAACAAAACTACCCCTCTTAACAAGTATAAAATATCTAAACTTGATCTCTCTCACTCATATTCTTGATCTACACCCTTTACATCTAAACTATTAAATCTCAAATATCTTCAGGCTAGCAATTCAACCGTATAATCTTTGAGCTAATTGAAAGCTATTCCTCGTCCGCGAACCAAAGAGAACGTTAGTGAGATGTTGGCCCGAGTTGAGCAATTCTGGGCCCACCTATCGGCCGGGAGTGCCCACCTGTGAGCTGTGACTTTGGCTGCGCTGTGTTTTGGCAGCGCGCGCCCGTCGGAGCAACGAGAGGATGACATCGGACGGTACGGATACACCCACGCGCTCTCTGGCTTTCTCACCTCCTTCCTACCATGTGACGATCGTTCGCGTGAAAAGATGCGCGACTTTCTACTGCTCTTCGGCTTGACAAGTAAAGTACACTGTGCATGTTTATCACGAGGCAATTGCTAAGAGCATCTGCAATAGTTTTTTCGTATGCACATTTCTACTGTTATTGAAGAAAAATATTACACGCGTAGGAAAAAATATTTCACGTGTAGAAAAAAAAATGTTATAGCGACCCGGATCGATATTTCTACTGTTATCGAAAGAAAATATTTCACACGTAGAAAAAAAAACATTACAGGGTTCGAAAAAATCGGACGTACGACTCCGAACAACTTCGTTATCTGAACGCTTAAGTAGGTGGCAATAACAGCAGTGAAAGGCAATTTCTTCTTCTTCTTTTTAGAAGGCGGTGAAAGGCAATTTCTTCTTTTTAGAAGGCGGTGAAAGGCAAATTCTTTTTTTAATGCAGTGAAAGTGGTGAAAGGCAATTTCTTTTTTAAAAGCAGTGAAAGGCAATTTCTTTTTTTAAAGCAGTGAAAGGCAAATTTTGATTTGTAATAGACTTGATAACTTGTTACGGTTCTAAGGTTTTTTTTAAAAAAAATGATGCACACAACCCACGTACACTACATTTACGTAACACACTCACACACATATACGTGTTTCTTGTCCACGCTAAGAAACACATTCCCATTAAACACACATGTGTGTATGGGGCGAGCAGTGCCTCGCCACCGGGCCCGGGCCCGAGGCTGGCGACAAAAGCCCATGTAAGAGCATCTACTCTCATGCCATGACAGATTCACGTTTGAGGTTTTCGCTAGGTCACACTGATTTCGCCAAGGCCCCGACACGCTGATGACGATCACGCCGCACACAGGTTTTCTATGGGCTGGAATGGTAGGCAATCTTCAGGTTCTTACGGCCCAGGCATTTAAGCGCCCAGGGATGGCGCTTGGCAGGCATCGCTCTCTATTGTTTGTGCTGGACGTCGCAGGGCTCCCCAGCACTATGGGCCATGCTTTCTTTTCCTTTCTATTTTGTATGTTATTTACCTTCATCAAATGTTTTACTTAATCCTAAATTCAATATAGACTCTCGATTAGTTATTATGAACATCCCGATAAATTATTGGCTAGATCTCGATTACTACTATCACCATGTGCTAATAGTATAATACACTACACTTTTTGTTTTTTTATCATCCAACGCTTTTTTATCCCGTTATTCACGCAAGGCCTATTAATGGCACACGCCTATTTTGTATTAGACTTACTGATTTTGAAGTCGTTGGAAAGAAAGATGTTAGGGATGGATGATAAACATTAGATCAACGTGGAGTTTGTTGGGTGTCTGTGACAGTAGTTTACATTCATTTTATTTTCATCTTCGCTAGCTCGAGTCGATTGCGACCTAGTACAGCAATCTTCACCTGAACTTTAGCTTGCGAGTCAAATTAACCTTCTTCGGGCCGAACCTTTTCTTGTACGGTCGGCCAGCTTAACTTGTCGGGTAAGTGAAAGGCTTTCTAGTGCTGCTCAGATCTCGCCATGCAATGGTCTGGGCCCGAGGCTTCGAGCCCGGCTGGCTCCGCCCCTATGTGTGTACGTACTCTGATGAGCGCATGCCGCAGTTCTCTGTTCTGACTTCTGAGTTTGTTCACCGAACATTGCTGGGAAATGTTTTGTTTGCTTCAGCCCAGTCCGTGCCCAACATATTGCCCGTGTGTTGGGGGGCAAGCTAGCAAGGAGAGAGTGGCGGATCCTCTTTGATCTCTTGTATGATGCATGTTTTGTTATTTGGATGAGCAAGCAGTTGATACTTGATAGCTAGTGTGTCCGGCTGTATTAGCAATGTCTGGAAGATGCCACGTGTACGAGGTAGGGTGAAGTGCTTTTATGCATGTGTGCCGACGAATGATGAAGCGGCAGAACGCTCCGTAATGTTGCCGCTTTCAGGACCATATATATAAAGCCCCAATTCTCTTTAGGCTTTGTCGCCCGGTGCGCCTTAATCATTGGCAAAACGCAGGGGTTGCTATGCTTACTCTCCTCTTAGTGCTAGCTAGTTTCGGGTGCTACCATCAAGGTTTGAAAAATCGACGAAAATAGCTCGAAAATCGTCTAACCAGCTCGGTCCAATTCAAATTCAAAAAAATTGAGAAATTTGGAAAATTTTATTCAAAAGTTTCCTAAATTAGTATTAATAGCTTTTTGACATCTTCCATAAAATTTTCTTGAAAACCCTAATTTGTGTGACATTTTTGAGCAAAACCGTATATATATAATAGAAAAAAGAAAAAATGGGGCAAAGTAGTTAGCAATTTCTAATTTAATTGAGCTGTCAAATTGTGTTTTCGAAAAAATTTTATGTGAGCTTCTGAGGCAATGCTAATGATGTTGTAAAATGTTCAGATGATGATCAGACATGTGGATTTTTTTTTTAATTCTGACAGTGCTACTTTGTATATACTCTTCTATTTTTTATTTTGTAGGGGCACTAAATGAAGTACAATATTTATGGAAATTTACTACATGATCCTTGGGCACATTTTATGATACCATTAAAATTTCAGAGCATGATCGAGCTTATAAATTTTTATAAAAATCTAACAGTGTCTCTTTTCCTTTTCATTAATTATTGTTCTTTATTTCCTAGAAGGACTAAATAAATTTAAAAATTATTAAATTCCTCTGAGGTGTTTTATAGATTAATTGGGATTTATTCGGATTTTCTACATTATTTTTCAATTTTCCTTGAGTGTGCCGATTTTCAATGTAAACCAATCAAACTGGTAGAAAATTAAAAAAAAACAGGTGAAAAATTGAAATAAAAAACCGGTCTTTGAGTGTGCCTATCTAGGTAAAAAAATCGAACAAAATCGGTTGAAAATAGGTCAAACCGGTTAATTCTCTTTTTTTTGCCGCTTTTGACCGTTGAATTTAAAAAGTTTGACTTTGTAATTCGTGTAATTTCTACCAATTTTCGATGAAAATCGGTGCTGAGATGGTGGTGATTTTCCCGTCCGACTCGGTATTGTAAACCATGGCTGCCATACAATTCACAGCCAGGACACTCATATATAGGCAATGTACAGGAACAAACCAAACTGAGGCCTATGGGAATTACTTCCATCATAGCAGGAACAGTATATAATTGTACAACGAAGCGTTCCAAGACATGCATGATTGACGAATGAGTAGTGCTTACCTGCCGGTTCTCTCAGAAACCGACACTTGGGCTGTCATATTTCCGGCAGTACGTACAGTCCAAGGTAGAACGAACATCTTCCCTAGCTCTACAATAGTGTGTATACGAAGCATACCACTCCTGAGTCCGGTCCTGGCAAAAAGGAAAGCTGATCAGACGAGATCTGAAATGAAGAAACGGGCAGTAGTAGGTAGGAACGGAATAGGGTGAAGTGGCGAGCTCGCCCGAAACAACACGCGGCTTGACTTTGCTTGGAGGCGAATGCCGGCAACGCGGAGGAGATCGAGCCGTCCCAAGCAAGCAGCCCTGCAACCAACCACCAACCAAACCATCCCACTCACCAACCCGGACGGACGCATCGATCAAGTGTACCTGACCCGAGAGGATGGTGCACTGCACCCCTCGACGCGCCACCTCAACCGTTCACGGCTTCACCGTCTCCTCTCGTCCTTGTCATTTGCCTTCACAACCTTACGTTAGTCTATCAGAACTCTCAAGCTTAAGGTTAAAACTTCACCGTAATCCCTCGCCTTTTCCTCTCGATCCAGAAGAATCACCGGTGATCATGGCGTTGGGGTCCAGGCCATTGGAGTTCTTTTGTTCCTTGCCATTGTACAACTACAGTCCCCACGGTAGTTTAATTGCAAGGTGGCCTGGGTTGCTTGCTTCGTTTTATCAGTATAAATATTCTTCTGCGCCCTGCCCTGTCCCTTACTTGTACCCTGTCTCTTTCTCCCACCACCATTTATTTCTTCTCCTCCTCCTGATTCTCCAATTAAAGCAGCGCAACTCACATTTTTGGTCTAGTTGTTACTCCAGTGTCTCTGAATTTGCCGGTTCTGGCGCAGCATATACATAGAGTGCAGGGCAAATTAAGCTAGTTAGGTTAGCCTCTGGTGGTCTCTGAGCAGCAATATTTTTTAGTTCGATTGGTCAGGGCGTGTACATACAAGCGTAGGATGAGAAGATGATGCGCGGGAAGGATCAGAAAGCAGCTGCATTCTCCCCGATGAAGGAGTCCGTGGCGGCGGCGGTGAAGGAGGTGTGGGAGGTGCGGCCCGGAGGCATGCTGGTGCAGAAGCGGAGTCCGGACTCCGACCCGCCTCCCGGCGGCGCCCCCGTGCCCACCATCCGCGTCAAGGTCAAGTTCAACGGCGTCTACCACGAGATCTACATCAACTCCCAGGCCTCCTTCGGCGAGCTGAAGAAGCTGCTGTCGGAGAAGACGGGGCTGCACCCGGACGACCAGAAGGTGGTGTACAAGGACAAGGAGAGGGACTCCAAGGCGTTCTTGGACATGGCCGGCGTCAAGGACCGCTCCAAGATGGTGCTGTTCGAGGACCCCACCGCGCAGGCCAAGCGTCTAATCGAGGAGCGCCGCATCAGCAAGGCCGAGCGCGCCGCCAAGTCCATCTCCAGCATCAGCCTCGACGTCGACAAGCTCGCATCCAAGGTACCGGCTTTATATATCTGTTTAGCTCGCGTCCGTTCCATGTTTCCATGGCCGGCGTTTCTGTGCTCGTTTTTTATTTGCGGTGCGCGGTTGATTTGACTTCGTCGGCGCGGCCGTTGGCTTGTGGCAGGTGTCGGCGCTGGAGACGATCGTGAGCAAGGGCGGGAAGGTCGTGGAGGCCGACGTGGTCACTCTCACCGAGGCGCTGATGAACGAGCTAGTCAAGCTGGACTCCGTCGCCGCCGAGGGCGATGTCAAGGCGCAGCGGCGAATGCAGGAGAAGCGGGTGCAGAAGTACGTGGAGACTCTTGACGCCATCCGTGCCAAGACCAAGAACGCATCAGCGGCGCCAAAGGCCAAAGCCCGGCCTCCGCACCTGCCGCCGCGGCCGCCCCCGGCGCAGCAGCAGCAGCGCAGGCAGTTCCAGCCACCGGAGCCTGCCACGGCGACCGCGCCTGCGCCACAGACGGCGACGGCCAGTTGGGAGACGTTCGACCTGCTGTCGTCGGTGCCGTCAACGTCTTCTGCCCCGGTGACCACCATGGCGCCGGCGACCACCACCTCGCCGTCCCCGAGGTTCGAGTGGGAACTCTTCTAGAGGCTGGCCGGTGGGTGGGCCCCACCTGCCACACGTGTGTGCATGTTCATTGGCTCAGCCGGTACCTGTCTTGTTCGTCCCGGTCATGATGCATGTCAATTTGTCATTGTTCCTTTCCTTTCTTCCCCTCCCTATTCTTTCTTTCTTTTGAGTGTATATTGATCTCTACAAAAGGGCAGCAACTCCAGTGAGATATGAGTGTGCTCAGTGACTCCTCAATCCTCAAGAAGACACACACACACATCCATCCATGAGACCATGCATCATCCATGGTCTTCAAATAAGTGGTGGCATTATGATGAAGGAATTTTCCTCGACAATATGTATAGTACTGTATAGTGTACATCAATGATCAGCATATATGCCTGTTTCATTCCTACTGTATGTATGTATCATCTTGTACAAATTTTCGATGCTACATTGCTGGTATATTCAAGAGAGGAGAGTGATGAAGAGTGAGAATTGCAGTTGCAAATGGATCTGATCTGCACTGATTGATTAATTGGGAGGCATGCAATTATTAGGCATCTGCCAGGGCAAGGTGGTTAGCGTTTGGAGGCATTCGACTGCCCAGAACTATGTGCTCGCTTCCATGCCGGATTAGTGTACATTGCCATGACTCAAAAGGTTCCATTTTATACTACTAGCTAAGTAGTTTTGTTTGCCCATGCCTTCGATACCTTTTCTTTTCCTCTGTTTTCTTCTACCACTGTCATGAGGTGTTCTCTAGTATAAGCTTTGTTCTGTCGGCATGACAGGTTGGAGTATTAGCAGTAGCAGTTTATAATGGTTGGCAAGGAGACATAAGACGGCAGAGTTACTCGGGCTGTGGGGGCTGTGGATATATTTATTTGTGCGGTTTGTATAAGCTCCATGCTTTCATTCATGTAGTGGCCAGATCATTCTATTGGTTGTGATTGAGTGGTACAGCAAAGACAATACTGGTACTCCCTTACAATAATCTTCTGGGCCTTTCTATGGCATTAATGACCTGATCATTGCATAACTTTGTTCTCTTCCACGGTGGCCTTTCTGTTGGCTGTTCACTTGATCAAGTGAACTAGAAACCTACTCTACTCTTGGCAGCCTTAAAATACAGAAACTTACTAGCACTACTAATAAGAGCCTTAAAATATAAAGGACAAAAAATCGGAAGATATCTCTATATCTGCAGTCTTATAACTTACAGATTTCGCCTCTTCCATTTTTTTTCTGAGAAACGCCATGATGAACAGGATATATATAATTAATCGGCATGACAAGCTCATCAGTCATCAGATATATAAACACATTTCTCTACCTTTTGGTCAATCTGTTTGGGGTGGTGTGCACTGAGTAGAGCATCAGATGTGGTTGGTTTCTGGCCTGCAGCTGCAGAGATGCCTTTCTTGAGTGAAGGACTGAGGGCACAGAAAGAAAGACAGGGTGATGCATGTCGAGTTGGCAAATGTGGGCAATAATGTGTGCCGAGATCGATGAGCTTTGGAAGCTTCATGCCAAGCTAGGACTAGGAGAGAGCATGCAGTAGCTTATTGGGTTGATGAAAAAGAATACTACTTGCTACCTATAATCAATTAGTTTCACGCTGTACTTTAGCCATCGATCAATTTGGTACAGGTGCCTGGTCGCTATCGGCAGTCGAATCTGCCCGTCATTTGACACCATTGGCGCGACGGTGACGACCCAGCTTAATTAAAACATCAGTTAGCTACAAGCCTCCTCCTGGTTGTTTACTTTGCTTGCACATTTTGTATAGAGACAGCCAGAGAGCAGCTCTAACTTTCTTCCTGAACACAACTGCATTTTCAGTCAACACTGAGCCGTTAGGACTGAGCAGTCGGTAGAGTTTCAAGAGCTCGTTAGGTGTGACGACGAGGCGTGTTTGTAGTAGTTTCGGCGAGGAAACGTCGCATTGACTTGTTAAGCTGGTCATTCCTCTCGGCCTGTGCATGTACTAGTATATAGGTGTGTTTTACTTGTCACTGAGAGCAAAGTACAATAGCGAAGCCAACTACCGACTAATAGTAAGTTAAAAGTCAGTTTGTACAATAACTGTTTCTAAAGGCTGTCTTTAGATATTGTGCAATAACTATCTTTTCTTTCTTGTACATAAATGATCTACTTATGCTCCCGTGCAAAGCTGGCTACTAAATAAGAGCTAGCTCTCTTCTCTCTCCTCCACATAGACCAAAATTGAAGTGTACATACTAAGAGCTAGCTGATGTGATCTTATTGTACATACCCTGATGTATGCGGATACTAAAAATTAAATTTTAGTATTCATCACAAGCAAACACCTACTACTTGCTAGCAAGCCATTAATATTAGACCCTGTTTGGATTCATTAGTGCTAATAGTTAGCTGGCTAATAGCTAATAGTTAGCTAACTATTAGCTGGCTAATTATTAGTAGGGGCTGTTTGGATCCACCTGCTAATATAGTCCACAAAATCAGCCAATTAAAGAGAAATGACCATAATGCCCTTTTAGTAGGATAGTGGACGAGTGGATAAGATCGCTCGAGTGGATAGGGTTGGAGGGAGGGCAAAAGTGTCAATTAGCTATCTATTAGCAGCTTTTAGTAGGGTGCAACCTGCTAATGAACTAATTGTTAGCAGGGTGGGTTGCTAATAATTAGTAGGTCTATTAGCAGGTCTGTTTGGATACATAACTGCTAATTTTAGCAGCTAACTATTAGTGCTAATAGATCCAAACAAGCCCTTAGTATATGTAGCTAGCAGCATGTGCTGCAAGCCTCGTTAATAGGGCAAAACGTTTGGGAAGTCGTCCCTTTTTCTAGCCTTCTGACGAATACTAATAAAAAGGATACCCCAACAGCCCGAAGCAACGAGCCAGCAGCCTCAAGCGTATCTCCAGCCCAACAGGCCGCACCCGCCACGACCGATTCACTGCGAGATCGCGAAAGGCATCCGCTCCGACCGCCGGGAAGCGAATCCGACCAGACGGCGATCCCGACTTCTCTTGGCGGGCGGGATCTCCCGACCGACCAAACCAAGGTGGTGAACGCCGAGTGCCGCGTGTCAAGTCCTCACCGCCTACCGCCACGCACCCTCGGATAAAGTCAATCGAGCGACTATACGAGGCGGTGGCTCCTTCCCAAGAAGATCCGTGATCAGAAGACAAAGCTTCCAGCCCCATCAACCGGCCACGATAAAGACGAGCGCACGCTCCTCCCGAGGCAAGACCGTCACACGCACTCGACGCCAAGATTCGCAAGGATCACAGAGGGCAAGTACGCTACTTCCCGGGAAATACCTAACCTCCCTGACCACCAAGGCTACCAACCCAGCATGGGCAAGACGGGTGGCGACCAGTCCACAAGACGAAGGACCGGAGCTCCTAGCGTAGGTCGCCTCGCTTTTCCTCCTAACTCTCGATGTAACCTGCCCCTTCCTTTTGTATAAAAGGAGGCAGGGCTAAACGATTCAAAGAACAACGAGCAAGAACAAGAAAGGGAGAGAGCGCTATCAAACTCCTCTCGCTAAGCCATTGGCATCCTCGCTTGTAAAACTTTGTGCAGTCATCTGTACCAAGAGTAATACAACACCACCACACACGAACTGGAGTAGGGACCTTCAGCCCGAACCAGTATACATCTTGGACTCACGAGTCTAACCATTCAGGGAGTGGAACGCGCGACCCCCTAGACTTACAAATTTTACTTGCCGGCGCTCCCGAAAACGCCGACAGTTGGCGCGCCAGGTAGGGGACTTCGCGCGTCTTCATCACCATCTCCGGATTCCGTTTATCTCCCTGATGGCATCCACCCACTGCGACAGCATGATCGCGCGGGAACCGGATCCGCCGGCCTCGACCGGCCCACCCCGACGGAGGGCTCACGCCTTCGTCCCGCTGTCTCGGAAGACAGCGCGCCGAGAGCTTGGGCGTCCTCTCCGGCGGCTTCGCCAAGCTCCGGCTTGGGGCGCCCCTGCGGGCCCCGAAGCCGGAACCCGAGGAGTGCTCCGCCGCGGTCGGCGAAAACTCCCATAGGCCCGGGCGGGTGACCATGTCACCCCCCGTAGGCTCGCGACTGGTGGCGATGGCTGGCTACATGCCAACCTCCGTCCACGAGTTGCTGGAAGACTCTTCCACCACGGCCCAGCCCGACGCGAGTATCCCGCCCAGACGGCACTCTCGCGAGTGCAACGTGGCGAGCCTGCCGATTTGGTCGTAGCCACCGCGGCTACGACGGTCCCCGTCCGGCGCGACCGAGGCACGGAGGGGGAATACCGGCCAGCCAGCGCCGAACGCGCCAGCTCGCCGGCCGAGCTCCAACGGCAACGCGAGAGTCGAGGAGCGAAGCGGTCGAGCTCGACCGCTCGTGCCAACTCGAGCAGACGAGCCCGAGCCTGCAAGTCGGGCGACGCAGACGGGCGCGCGCCAAGAGCACCACAAGGTGGGGCGTAATCCGCGCCCCGCTTTTTCCTCACGCGAGCCAAAACGTGGCGCGCGCCGCAATCGCCGCCCGAGGCCTTCCGAGCCCGCAAACCCGAGGCCGAGCTACCTACCGAACCTTCGGTGGTGGAGCGCGCGCCGTCAAAGACATGTAGGCCTCCGGCTCCTACCACACCGGCGCTACTTCCGCCACCGGCCCGTCTGCGCCATGCGTGAGAGCCGGTGGGCGCGCCAAGACCGCACCACCCCAGCCTCACGCACCGGTGCGCGGCGCCTCGGTAATGCCTACGACATCCGCGCCACCTCGAGGTGCGAAGAAAGATGGCGAGGACGCCGCCACTCACGTGTTGCGGATGGTGAGCGCCACTATCGCAGCCCGAGCCCCGATGGTCCCGACCACGGGCTTTTTGCTGCGGGATCCGCCAGCGGATTTCCCCGATTCCGGCGCCTACCAACATTGCCAAGTACACGGGGCCACCAACCTGTGTCGGCTCAAGATTACGGCCGCATGCCGGGTCGGGAGCGACAGATGATCTCTTCATCATCCAAGATTTCCCATCTACTCGCGGACTCGGCCGAGCTCGGCTCGAGTACCGCCGCCAAAAACTGTCAGAAGCTGGGTGACTTGAAGAATCTCTTCGTCGGTAACTTCCGTGGCACTTACAAGCGCCGAAACTCTGAGACTCGAAGGGCTGCAAACAAGCAGCCAGGAAACCTCGGGACTACATCCGGCGGTTTTCCGCCCGGCAACGAGCTCCCGACATCTCCGACGCCGATGTCGGGAGCCTTCATCTACGGCACCTCGCAAGGCCTTGGTGCACAAGCCGGGCCGCCAAGCCCAGACCACCAAGGAACTCTCGACATCGCCACTCAACCACGCCCCGCGAGGAGGCCGTAGGGCTATTTTCAAGGGAGGAAAGGCCAGCAGAGCCCGCGCCCAAATCGGTCTTCTCCCGACCGCTTCGACAAGCGGAAGCGGACGGAAGCGGATCCGTGAGACTGCGGTCGCCACGGCCGGCCGACCGCCGCCAAAGCAGCGCGCCGACCGCCGCCTCACCACTTCGAGAAATTGATGGACGGCCCATGCCCAAACCATGGGTTCTCCGTCAAGCACAAATCACCGGATCGCGAAGTCCCGAGGCGCTATCTCTAGCGTCCCCACCACGCTGCGGAGCAAAGGAAAGAAGCCCGCCGCGGCCCCGCGAACGGCGGAGAAGAAGGCAGACGACGAGTTCCCCGAGCCCGACGGCTGCCTCATGATCTTCGGAGGACCGGCTTGCTACGCCGACAAGCGTCGACTCAAGCTCGCATCGCGAGGTCCACACCGCCACGCCGGCGCCCCAATATCTTCGGTGGTCGGAGTTCCCGATCACCTTTGATCGGACCGATCATCCCGATCGCGTCCCACAGCCGGGAAGGTACCCGCTGGTGGTCAGCCCCGTCGTCGGAACGAAGCGCCTCACGAAGGTGCTGATGGACGGGGGCAGCGGCCTCAACATCCTCTACGTTGAGACGCTCGACGCTATGGGGTCCGCGCTCAAGCCTCCCGCCAAGCAAGGCACCTTTCCATGGCGCCATCCCGCCAAGAAGCCCATCCGCGGGCGGTCGACCGCCCGTCACCTTCAGGGAGCCGGGAAACTTCCGCACCGAGACCCTCACCTTCGAGGTCGTGGATTTCCCCGGCGCCTACCACGCCATCCTGGGGAGGCCATGCTACGCCAAGTTCATGGCGATCCCCAGCTACGCCTACCTCAAGCTGAAGATGCCCGGACCGCATGGAGTCATCACCGCGGCATCGTCCTTCCAGCTTGCCTTCAACTGCGAGCGCGGCAGCTGCGAGCTCGCCTCGGCGATGCGTTGCCTCTGCGGAACTCAACAAGCTCGTGAAGGAAGCCGCCGAGTCCGTCCCGAATCCAAAGAAATCGGTATGGATCCTTCAAATCCGCCGAGGACACGAAGGAGGTCACGGTCGATCCTCGTGATCCGACCAAGACCGGCGGGTCGAGCCACGCCCCGCCAAATAGGAAAGCGCTCGTCGACTTCCTCCGCACTAACAAAGATGTCTTCGCATGGAGGTCCTCCGACATGCCGGCATTCCAAAGGAGGTCGCCGAGCACTCCTTGAGCGTCCGACTGTGCTCAAAGCTTGCCGTGCAACGCCGCGCGCCGCCGACGAGGAAAGGCGCAGGTTATAGGGAGGAGATCGCCAAACTCTTGGCGCAGGTTCAGAAAGAGGTGCGCCACCCTGAGTGGCTAGCCAACCCTGTACTTGTAAAAAAGAAGAACGGGCAATGGAGAATGTGTGTTGACTATACGAGTCTCAACAAAGCATGCCCCAAGGACCCATTCCCCTTACCTCGCATCGACCAAGTCATCGACTCCACCGCTGGTGCGAGTCTCTTTCCTTCGGATGCCTACTCGGGCTACCACCGATTGCGCTAAAGGAGTCCGACCACCGCGACTTCCTTCATCACTCCGCTCGGCTCGCTCGCTATGTCACAATGCCCTTCTACCAAGAACGCGGGCGCTACATACCGGCGATGTATGCAAACGTGTTTCAATGACCGGATCGGCGCAACGTTGAGGCATATGTCGACGATATTGTCGTAAAGACCAGAAAGGCTGACGACCTTATCGCCGACCTAGAAGAGACTTTCGCGAACCTTCGACGGTTTCGCATAAAGCTCAACCCAGAGAAGTGCGTCTTCGGGGTCCCCAAAGGAAAGCTCTTAGGCTTCATCGTCTCTGAGCGAGGCATCGAGGCCAATCAGAGAAGATCTCGATCGCGAGGATGGGCCCGGCCAAGAACCTCAAAGGGGTCCAGAGGTCGACCGGATGCCGGCGGCTTTGAGCCGTTCGTGTCTCGCCTCGCGAACGCGAATGCCGCTCTACAGTCGCTCAAGAAACCGACCGCTTCGCTTGACACCGAGGCTCGGAGGCCCTCACCCGCCAAGGCCTTCTGTCCTCGCCGCGACCTGGTCGCCCGGCAAGAGTGTGAACTGGCCGCCTCTACATCGCGCCACTACCCAAGCCGCCGGCCCTCGTGGTGGAGCGAGCGTAAGAAGGCCGTGAGCTCAAGGTACAACGCCGGTCTACTTCATCGATGAGGTACTTTCCGAGTCCAAGACTCGGCACCACAGTGCGAAGTTACTCTCCACGGTGCTCATCGCAAAGAGGAAACTCGCTCACTACTCGATCAACACGCCATCACCGTGGTGACCACGCCCCACTAGGCGAGATCATCCACAATCGCGATGCCTCGTGAAGGATAGCCAAATGGGCGCCGAGCTTAGCGGCCATGGCATAATATACGCCCCTGACGGCGATCAAGTCGCAGCTCGCCGACTTCGTCGCCGAGTGGGCCAAGCCGTGCACCACCGGTGGTCGAAGACCCGAGCATCGACAATGTACTTCGACGGGTCTTACACCAAGAATGGCGCGGCGCGGAGTCGCCATCATCTCCCACTCGAACAGCTTCAATACGCCATTAGGTTGCTCTTCGACGCGACCAACAACATTGCCGAGCACGAGGCTCGCCAACGGTCTCGGATCGCCGCCGACCTCGGTGCTCGCCGGCCTACGCCCACGGGGACTCCAAGCTTGTCGTCGACCAAGTCATGAAGGTCGCGGAGCCCCGAGACGCCCGCATGGCCGTCAGATCGTCGAGAAGTACGCCGGCCGAGGAGCGCTTCAAGGGTTTCGAGCCACCATAGCTACCGACGTTACAATGGCGAGGCCGATCACCGCCAATCTTGCCTCCAGAGAGCCCGTCCCGCCGGGATCTTCGTCTCGACCTCCTGCGGCCATTGTCCGGTGGACTCGTGGTGGCGGCCACCCGACCAATCAAAGACGGCCGCCCGACCGACGCGCGGTCGGGCGAAGACTTGGCCGGATCGCCGCGGTGTCCGGGCACTCGAGTCCGACCGAGGAGGCCCTACATCGACCGCTTGTGGACGGGTCACTTCCCCGACCGACCGAGGTCGGCGCCTCGCCGCCGGCAAAATCCTTCGTCCCGATCGCCTGACCTCTACAAAAGGAGTTCCTCCGGTCCTCCAAAATGTATCTTGACCGACCAAGGAAAACAATTGCTTTGGACGACATACACAGGAGTCTGCGGTCACCACGCAGACCCGATCTCTTGTGGAAAGGCCTTTCGACAAGGTTTCATCGCCAATCATTGTGTCGACGCCGAGCATATCGACGACTTTGTGAAGGATGCCGTTCTTTGCTCTCAGACGATCCGCCACCAAGCTTCTGAGACGATCCCCATCACGTGGCCTTTTGTCGCTTGGGGACTCGATTTGGTCGCCTTCAGAAAGCGCCGGGCTTCACCCACCTACTCGTCGCGGTAGACAAGTTCACCAAGTGGATAGAGGCCAAGCGGCCGTGGCGCCACGTCGGTACAAGCGCCATCTTCTTCCGCGACATCGCTTTTAGGTTTGGAGTCCCAAACTCCATCATCACCGACAACGAACACGCTTCACGGGAAGGAATTTCTCGAGTTACGTGGCGACTTCAACATCCGTGTCGATTGGGCGTGAGAGCCCATCCGCGGACTAACGGCCGTGTCGAGCGCACTAACGGCATGATCCTTCAAGGACTCAAGCCGCGGATCTTCAGTCGGCTCGAGCATTTCGCAGGGCGCTGGGTAGCCGAGCTGCCCTCCGTGCTCTGGAGTCTGCGGACCACGCCGAGCCGGGCGACCGGGTTCACACCCTTCTTTATGGTGTTCGGCGCTGAAGCCGTTTTGCCCACTGACCTGGAATACGGCTCCCCGAGATTGCAAGCCTTCGATGAGGCTCGGGGCTCGCCGCAACAAGACGCCATCGACCACCGACGAGGCGCGCGGCGTGGCCGCCCTGCGGTCACCAGATATCAACAAGCCTGCGCGCTACCACACCGCCAAGTTCGAGGGCGATCCTTGGTACTGGCGACTTGGTTCTGCGTCGGTCCGACAACCAAAGATAAGCACAAGTCGACCCCCAGGAGGGTCCTTTCACCGTCGTGGAAGTTCTCCGACCGCACCTTCCGACTCAGGACGCCGATGGTCGATCCTCCTAATGCCCGAACATTGAAAAGTTAAGGCGATTCTATCCCTAA
This sequence comes from Otatea glauca, assembly GCA_036346275.1. Classification (NCBI taxonomy): domain Eukaryota; kingdom Viridiplantae; phylum Streptophyta; class Magnoliopsida; order Poales; family Poaceae; genus Otatea; species Otatea glauca. The sequence continues at coordinate 45,976,182 of CM070726.1, read as the reverse complement.
ACTCTTTTCCTCTTCCTAGCATGCTCTTTACCTTCTTCCTTCCGGCACACAGTCGCGTCGCGACGACTGGGTCGCCTTTAGCACCCGCTCAGTCGCCCTGTCGGCACTTGCGCTGGTTGATGACCCAACCGACCACAAGGTCCTTCCCGGCGGTAACTCCTTTGACCCAAGTGCTACTGACCACGCCCAATGGCTATGGTTGCTAACACTTCGCGGAAGAAGGAAGTACCCGAGTGGAGTGACCTTTGGGCCGGCAGGAACACTCTCCCGCACGAACTCGCCTATCCCACGCGCTTATGAGGGCACGTGACCCGACCGGTCATGAGGTCCATCCCGAGCGGTAACCCTCTCAACCCAAGTGTTACGGCCTCGCCCGGCCACGGTTGCTAAGTAGCACTTTGCGGAAGAAGGAAGTGCCCGAGTGGAAAGATCCTGGCCGGTCTAGAACACTCCTATCCTCACAAGTGCGCCTAACCGCTGATAGCCAAGTCTCCAATCCACCTCGCTCCTCCCAAAACAACCCGACCTACGCACAAGTGGCCCTCGCGGTCCTTAGGGCTATGGTCGCCAAACGCTCATCCTAAATACGAAAAAGGACGAGGGACGATTCGGGACTTGATAATTTCAAGATTGTTTAAATAACGGTCTTTACAATCTAAGAAGGATAAAGCTAACTTTTTCTACTCTTCTTGAGGCGGCCGGTGGCGGCGGAGAGTTGGTCGCCTCGCTTCTGGAAGGCGGCTGCGGCGGATGCGGTGGCGATCTCCCGGGCGTGCGGCTCAACCAAGAGCTCGAACCGGTCGATCTCCTCGTCGAGCCGGTTCCGCCACGCCGCCCCCACCACCGCGAGGTCGATGCCGTCGAGTACGAGATGGTGTTGACGGCGCCGATGAAGCTCCAAGCGCGCGGTGACCACCGCCTCTTCTACGGTCCGCACTCGGGCGGTAGCGGGCAAGGGCACTCGGGCCTGCCCCGGCTCCAAGGATGCGGTCGCAGACCTCCCGACCGGCCTTGCGGAGGGCCTCCAGCTCGGCGCGCATCTCGGCCCGACCGTCCTCAAGAACCTTCAACGCCGCCGAGCCTCGCCCCGCCACGATCGCCACGCCACGCGGCGGCCGAAGCGTTCTCTGCGCCTCCACGGCGACGCCGATTCTTCTCGCCTCGCAGATTGCGGAGATTTTGGATAAGTTCGCCTGTGGTCGCACCCCAAACTTAATTGAAGAATTGAGACACTTACCGGCGCATGAGTTGGTCGATTGCGACTTCCGACTTCGGCGCCTCGTATGAAGTCTTGGCTCGGCGGCTCTTCGACGGCGATCGCCGCTCGAGCGAACTCGGCGTCCCTCGAGCCTTGTTCCGCTCGGTCCGCAGACGTGTTACTGCGTCTGCGCGATCCTCGCGGCAACAGCGGCATCCTTGGCCTCGGTGACCTCGTCGTGAGGACTCGCCCGCCATTTTCGCCCTCAAAGCCTTTGCTCCTAGGCGCTCATCATGAAGGGCCTTTGTGGCCTCTTCAAATCCTTAGCGGATCACCACCGCCTCGACCGCCTAATGCGCAGGCCTCTGGGCAGCGCGGCTCAAGGCGCACTGATCAGACTCCTCCTCGCGCACCGCCCACGATCGTCGGAGGCCGCAAGAGCTCGACCGACGCGACGGCGATCCGCAAGTCTTTGCAAAAATGTGGACACTCCGTTAGTCGCGCGGAAGAACTATCAAAATGTGCAACGAATCGAACTTTTGGTGACCTACAGGCGATGGTGGACTCCCGACCATCATATCGGTAGCTACGGTGGAAGACTTTAGAGCAAGGGCAAGACCTTCACGGATCGCCCTATCTCTCGCTTCGGCGCCGGTAGCGCTTGCCGAAGGTGGCCCACTCGCTCTCCTCCGCCTCGCCCATGACGCCCGGGCAGAATTACACCCGGCGCGCGCTCCGCCGCTCGTTCGGGCGGACGCCACCCGTCAAAGCACCATGGGCAAGGGTGACGAGGTCAACCCTTCAAATCCCCTCGGCGACTTGCGCTGAGGGGCATCGGTCGGCACCTCCCACGACGGCGGTCGGGCACCTCCGTCGCCGGCTCGCCACGATCGGGCGCGATCACCGCAACGCCGTTGTCTCATCCTCGAAGCAGCGATCACGCGTCGTCGGAGGGTCCCGCCGAGGCGGCGGAAGTTCTTCTTGGGCACGACCTCGGGTGGGGCTCTGTCCCCTCGAAAGCGATCGCGCCCTCGGACGCCGACGCGCGACCTTCGCCGACCCAACCGGTCATCGAAATCACCGCGCCGTTATTTGCGGGGCCGATGTGGCACGCCCACGATCACCCCCAAGATAGCGCGACGTTGCAAAGATGCAAGAGTCGCTCGGCGGTTTGCCAAAAAGAAAATGCTCCAAAATAAAATAATAATACACTTACAAGGCCGGCGGGTGCGTGGCACGCGCGCTCTCTTCTTGGCCCCGCCAAAAAGTCGTCGGCCGTCGCTTCGAAGCCACCTCACCGAGACGCTGCGACGACCGCAAGCGCAAGATCACCCCACCGGAGGATCCGTGGCCACGGGCCCGTGACGCCGCCTCGCCGAGTCCACGCCGGGCGCCGCCGATCGGCAGTCGTGAAAAACCCACCATAGGGGTGGCGGAGGCACTCCGCCGTTGTCGATGGAAGTCGTCCCCACGGCGGTGGTCTCGACACATCTCGCGCGCGCTGCGCGCTGCCGCGCGTAGCGTTCCTTGCTTTCTTCCTCCTCCTTTCCTCCTTCCGCTTCTTGCGGAGGAGTCGACCGCCGTCCTCGCCGGGCGGCCGCTCGCGCTTCCTTATCCCGGGAGCGGCGCGGGAAGACATCCCCATGAGCCCCGAGAGGATGCAGGAATGTCGGTCAAGTCGGCGAAGACGAGAAAAGAGAGGCGAAAGGAATTTCACCGCTTACAGGTTGGCGGAAAAGCCCGAGAATGGCTCGGGTGGCCATCCGCGCCACGATGGCCGCCGCCAGAACGGCCGCCACCCGAGCCTCCACCTCGAGACGCGGCGGCTCAGTTCGCCATCCTCGCCGGTCGGACGGCCCGCAGATATCGGAGCGAAGTGCGGCTGTGCACAAGTGGTTGCACGCGCATCCCCATGAAAGCGCGCGACAACCACGCCCCCGTGAGCCCTCTCCTTTGAGCCACGATCGCTCCACGATCGGGGCCGGCTTGTTCTTCTCCCTCTTTTGGCGCCCAGTTCCACCTCCTCCGCCACGGAAGCTCTCCGGTGAACGAGGGCGCTGTCGCCGACGTTTGAACGTAGAGCCATTCGAACGCCGGCCCTTGTTAGACGAGGCGCTTCACCTCGTGTACTCCGTGCTCCGACCGGGCGAAGCCGAGGGCCGAGCCACCAGGCGCCGCGGCGTCCGACGGCACTGTCCTTCGAGCCTTGCTCGAAGAAGTGCCTCCACAACGCCCAAAGGCGGCTCGATCCCCAAGAAGGCTGCGCAGCGTGATGAAGATGGCGATGTGGAGGACCCCATTAGGGTTGAGATGGTGCACCTCCACCTTGTAATGAAACAACGGCCCGAACGAACGGGTGCAATGGCGAGCCAAAGCGCGCCAAGAACGAGGTGGGCACCACGATCTCGTCGCCCGCGCGCGGGTGATAGCCCTTGATCGGCACCTCCAGTGGAAGGTCTGCGGCATGAGAAGCCCTTCTTCACCAAGCCGATCGACGGGGTGTCTTGCGCGTGAGCACTCCGCCACGACATCTTCACTGGGAGACGATCGGAAGGTGAGAAAGAAAGGTCGGGTTTTCTTTCCTTAGCTCTCTGGTGCTCTTCTTGTTTGAGGCGAGACGAAAGGGCAAGAAAACGTGACCACTCGAAAGCACCCAAGGCGATTTATAGAGGCGACGAACGCCGCCAAGCAGCGCCTGGTTGCGAGCGTCGCGACCACCCTCGCTCGTCGCGCCCACCGTAACTCGGGGCCAATACCACTCCGCTTTTAATCCTGTCTTGTCGGCGTAAAGGGCCATAAAGACGCCGCCCCGAACAACGTGTCCGTAACCTCTCGGTCTCGCCTTTAGGCGGAACAGTTGCTCGGCGCGCGAGAAGCCCATCGGGCGCCGCGCCCCAAGGCGGCAAAGCTTTGTGGCTTGCGCCAGGCCCAGCCGAGGAGCTATGGGTTCAAAAGGCCTACCCACGGATGGGTATAAAGCCGCCCAAAGAAAAACTTGAGCAAAGGCGGTATGAGGTGAGCCCCACGGTGGGCCCTCGGTTAGGTCGGTGACGGCCTAATCACCTCTACTCGCCCGAGACCATACTTCACACTCTCGGGAGCTCATCAATGAGCGGCACCAGTGTGCTCTGGCGGGGCGGACGACCTAGAGTCCATACGGGATTGAGTAAAGAAAGGTTTTTATGGGTCGCCTCACAGCAGGGCGGGACACCCTACTCGGGACCGTCCCGCTCGGAAGGGTCCCCCTGGGCGGGACCTCCCGGGACCCACTCGAACTACCCGCTATTAGCTCCACGAGCACGGCGCTCAAACCAACGCAGTAAACGCGCCGCTCATCCTCCGGTCCCACACTGCGGATGGGGTATACATGTGGGATAGACGGCGGCCATTCCTCTCGCAGCCTACCCTCGCCCGACGAGGACTCGAGAAGGATGCCCACGCCCGGCCACGACGGTGAACGAGCACTCACGTCCAGCTACGACAGTAACGAGCACTCACGCCCGGCTACGACGGTGGCGAGCACTCACGTCCAGCACGACGTAAAGCGAGCACTCGGACACCGAACCTCACAGAGGCATCCGGTCGCCCCGCCGACCAAGGCACTCGGACACCGAACCTCACAGAGGCATCCGGCCGTCCTGCCGACCAAGGCACTCGGACATCCGAACCTCACAGAGGCATCCGGTCGCCCTGCCGACCAAGGCACCGTCTAGCTACGACGTTAAGCGAGCACTCGGACACCGAACCTCACAGAGGCATCCGGCCGTCCCGCCGACCAAGGCACTCGGACACCGAACCTCACAGAGGCATCCGGCCGCCCCGCCGACCAAGGCACTCGGACACCGAACCTCACAGAGGCATCGGGCCGCCCCGCCGACCGAGGCACTCGGACGCCGTAACCTCACAGAGGCATCCGGCCGCCCCGCCGACCAAGGCGATCGGACACTAGAACCTCACGGAGGCATCCGGCCGTCCCGCCGACCAAGGCACCGTTTAGCTACGACGTTAAACGAGCACTCGGACACCGAACCTCACAGAGGCATCCGGTCGTCCCGCAGACCAAGGCACTCGGACACCGAACCTCACAGAGGCATCCGGTCGCCCCGCCGACCAAGGCACTCGGACACCGAACCTCACAGAGGCATCCGGTCGCCCCGCCGACCGAGGCACTCGGACGCCGTAACCTCACGAGGCATCCGGCCGCCCCGCCGACCAAGGCGATCGGACACTAGAACCTCACGGAGGCATCCGGTCGTCCTGCCGACCAAGGCACTGTCTAGCTACGACGTTAAACGAGCACTCGGACACCCGAACCTCACAGAGGCATCCGGTCGTCCTGCCGACCAAGGCACTCGGACACCCGAACCTCACAGAGGCATCCGGTCGTCCCGCCGACCAAGGCACTCGGACACCGAACCTCACAGAGGCATCCGGTCGTCCCGCCGACCAAGGCACTCGGACACCGAACCTCACAGAGGCATCCGGCCGCCCTGCCGACCAAGGCACTTTGTCTAGCTACGACGTTAAACGAGCACTCGGACACCGAACCTCACAGAGGCATCCGGTCGCCCCGCCGACCAAGGCACTCGGACACCCGAACCTCACAGAGGCATCCGGTCGTCCCTGCCGACCAAGGCACTTGGACACCAGAACCTCACGGAGGCATCCGGTCGTCCCTGCCGACCAAGGCACTGTCTAGCTACGACGTTAAACGAGCACTCGGACACCCGAACCTCACAGAGGCATCCGGTCGTCCTGACGACCGAGGCACCATCCACAACGATTAAAACTAAAGCAAACTCATCGCAGAGACATTTTCATAAAGAAAAAGAAAATTTCATTATAGGCCAACAGGCTCAAACTTTACACAACACACGATGCGAGCGGATACAAGAGTGGCCCGCGCACCACGGCGAGGACTCTACCCACGCCTAGAACCTATCAAACATCAAATGCGGCATCGGTGGCACCGACGGCATGTCGGTAGGCCCTTGCCGGTCGACGGGACCGCGCGCCGCTGGCAACACGCCGATGCCTCTGCCGCTGTTCAGCGACATCGACGCGGCCGCACTAACTACGGTCGGCGCCCTTGCGCCATCGCCTCGTAAGGGCCCCTTACCACCTCGAGCCTCGGAACGGCCTCGGCGTGGCGTATAGCGTCGCGGCTGCGGCTTCTTCCTCCCCGAGCTCGGCCATCGCCGTCGAACTCAGCCCAAAGCTCGCAGAGGATCTTCTTCTCTCCCGTGACGCCATCGCCAAAGCTAAAGACTAGAGGATGTCTGAAGCCATTTGAAAGAACAAAAGAAAAGCTCGTCCCCTTCAAGCAAGCTACGGTATGCGGATATATATATCCGGGCTAAGGAGGCTAAGCGTCTGTAGTAAATGCGGTGCCAAAAACGAAGCATCCTTCACCGTAAACCCGAGGCGATCAAGAAGACGAGCGGCGCGGCGCATCAAACTACGCTTCGGCATGCGAACGAGGCAAGTAAAGCCCCCCGGTTCAAATGCCCGGCCAAACTCGGGACATTTGTCAAGTCCAACGAAGCACACCGACGGAAATCGCTAACCGGATCGGCCGGACCGACCTACGAGCCCGCCACCACTTTCGTCAAGTTCAACCCCAACGAACTGCAAATCGCTTGGGAGTTCGGGGCTCTCGGCGAATACTAATAAAAGGATACCCCAACACCAAGCAACGAGCCAAGAGCCTCAGCGTATCTCCACTTAACAGCCGCATCGCCCGCCACGACCGATTCACTGCGAGATCGCGAAAGGCATCCGCTCGACCGGCGGGAAGCGAATCCGACAGACAACGATCCCCCCTCTTGGCGGGCGGGATCTCCGACCGACCAAACCAAGGTGGTGAACGCCGAGTGCCGCGTGTCAAGTCCTCACGCCTACCGCCACGCACCCTCGGATAAAGTCAATCGAGCGACTATACGAGGCGGTGGCTCTTCCCAAGAAGATCCGTGATCAGAAGACAAAGCTTCCGGCCCATCAACCGGTCACGATAAAGACGAGCGACGCTCCTCCCGAGGCAAGGCGTCACGCACTCGACGTCAAGATTCGCAAGGATCACAGAGGGCAAGTACGCTACTTCGGAAATACCTAACCTCCCGACCACCAAGGCTACCAACCCAAAGATGGGCAAGGCGGGTGGCGACGATCCACAAGACGAAGGACCGGAGCTCTAGCGAGGTCGCCTCGCTTTCCTCCTAACTCTCGATGTAACCGCCTTCCTTTTGTATAAAAGGAGGCGGGGCTAAACGATTCAAAGAACAACGAGCAAGAACAAGAAAGGAGAGAGCGCTATCAAACTCCTCTCGCTAAGCCATTGGCATCCTCGCTTGTAAAACTTTGTGCGATCATCGTATCAAGAGTAATACAACACCACCACACACGAATCGGAGTAGGGACCTTCACCAACCAAGATACATCTTGGACTCACGAGTCTAACCATTCAGGGAGTGGAACGCGCGACCCCCTAGACTTACAAATTTTACTTGCCGGCGCTCCCGAAAACGCCGACACCTTCTATACCTCAGATTTTTTATAAATGAGTCCCCCTACGAATGCATCAGTATATTTAGCTTTCTCTCTTGCCATGGTCTTAGAGATCCGACGAACTTCCACGGTAGGAGAGTGTCGAAGGTGACATGTGTCACTTTCCGGCGTTTCCGTAATTAGAAATAGGATTTTTTTTGTAATTGTGGTAAAAAAGAGAGGCTAAATTTGCAAAAAAATACAAAGGGTTAAAAAAAAGATGATTTCCAAAGAAGCAAGCAAGCTAATGCCATGGCAAGGTTGACGTCTCTTCTTAGTTCACCTGTCCCAAGCAAACACCACATGGGGATGTGCCATCCTTTTTCACTGTCCATCCACAAATTGCGAGTTGTGTGGCTGAGAGCTGCATTGCATTGCAAGGCAACAGGCACTCGGCAGATTCCCAATTTCCCATCCCCATGTCCATTGCAAGGACAAGAGGTGCTGCTGTGCCGTGCATGCTTGCTCTGCCCCTCACGCGCTAGCCCATCTCCTGACCAAACCAACACACCGATCATCGATCGCAGATTCGCAGCACAGATCCAAGGAGAGCCCGGCCTGACACGCTCTCTCTCAGCGCCAACGCCGGCTGTACGAAGGATCGCCGCAGGGAGCTCGTGCCGCCATGGTCTACGCACGCCTCTCTCTGCGCCACACGTACGTCGACTCTGCTGGGCACGGTGAGTTGGCATCTAAATTGCAAAGTGCATCGCGAAGTGGGACGTATTGTCGTGGTGTGCGCAACGCTGGAGCATAATGGCCATCTGTAAGCTGGAAATAGCCCTGCTGGCTGCTGCATTGCATCGTGATGTGCAGCCACATGTTTGCGGTCACCCCTCCACATGATACCACTTGACCCCGCCAAAAACTCCTCGCATCCTGTAACCAAACGACGCGTCCAGTTTCGCTATCTTCACGAGCTTGGGATCTCAGGATCTGCGTGTTGTCAGTCTGTCCTGATCATTTTGGACCCTTTCGGTTAGGCTTTGGTGTAAACAGGTCTGGACCCTACACTATTGGCCAATTGGCACACCGTAGAAACGACTCCATCAAGGTTTGGATGGGCATAAACGATGGACCGGATTTGTCTGGCCCGTCTAAAGACACCGTCAAAAGACGGAATTAGGCTAGTTGCCCGAAGGAAAGGGCAAAAAAAACATCACTCTAGAGTCTACAATATCGGCCCATTTAGGGGCCCGTTTGAGTGGGCCGTGTCAGTCACAGCCCACAGCATTTGCAGGAGAGGCTACAGATTTACAGGCCATTTGTACAATTGTACGTGCCTACTTCCAGGTGTGCACTGCTGTTCCTTGCAACAATTTTGGCAAAACACCACTTAGCAACTATCTTTCGCCAGCCGGGAAAGGTTGTTTCCATCGAGTTCATCGCTTATCTAGATTCATATACTTTGTTTTTTTTTTTCAAATCTAGCCCTTTATCATATGCATTTGCAAATTTGTCCTCCCCCTCGCTTAGAAGGCATGTCAGATGACATGTGTCCCTTACCACACTCGGAGAACGCGAAAGCTTTCTACCGTGCCCGGCGAGCGCAGAAGCTTACTAGCGTCGTGGCAGCACGCACGAGCATAAGGGCAGCATGACCCATCACAACAGGAGAGTTTCGCACTACCCGACAGCAGCAACGAGGCTCGCCCGAGCGCTCCCTCGATCGGCCGCCTGCTCATGAACGCCGCCGCAGCGCCGACATGCTTCAGTGCTCCCTAGGTGCGACAAGAGAAATATGTCACCTACTGTACTTTCTATGGTGATAGAGGAGGCCAAATCTCTGAATACATGTGTGAGGGACTAAATTTGAAAAAAAGTTATGTGATGTTAGATAACTATGATTTCGTTTCGCCCCTTACTTGCATGAACCGGACGATACAAACCTATCCATCCCACAAATGATGATTTTTTTATTGTTTTAGTCCTCTTAGTAATTTTTTTTTCTGGAAGTAGCCGTTCTAGCGATGAAATTACAGATTTGCCCCCCAGCCACCAAATGCAGCGGATGGACTCCGCTGGAATTTTTTTGATTTCTTTTCAGCGCTTGCAGTCCGAAATAATTTTTTAATTTGCAGCAGTCCAAGTCCGCTAGAATTTTTTTTCTGGTGTAATCTAGCGGGAACTGCTGGTTAATTTTTTCGCCCTGAAATAATACGGCGGAGGTACACTACCGAAGCCTGTCCGCTGGAGAGACGATCTCCTGTTTAGCTGCATCCAACAATTAATTTCTTAACTAACTGATCGAGCAAGTTAACTAGCATCATGGGTGTGCTAACATGCTTGGGCTCCAGAAGCTGCTGGTCGATTCGTTTGGGTGGGGAACTAATCCAGCCGCTGAATGTAGGATTTGAAATCTCATTTTCACTCGATATCTCAAAGCTGATCTGAGAGTGAAATCTCGTCGAGATTTTGAAACTTCGGATAAATTCCGGACGAAATACAAAAATAAAAATTTAAATCCGGATTTTTTTCAATCGAGAAAACCGAGATCTCGGCCAAATTGCACCGAGCGAAAAATAGCTCAAACAACGTCAAAATTTTTTGAAATATTTTATGGAGGTTCCTGATACATCATTGATATTTCCATAAAAAATTTAGATTATTATCAAATCTGATGAATTTTTAAAAATTCAAACATTGCTACTGTCCTGATAAAATGTTGACTGGTAAGTTTGAGCCCAATGAAAAATGAAACAAACCATGTTAGAAAATTTTGAATTTTTTTTCCATGGTTATGATGCATCACTAATATTCCCATAAAATTTTTAGATGAGGATCAAGCTTCATGAATTTTTAAAAATTCAGACAATGTTTTTGTCTTGATAAAAACCTTATTGGCAAACTTCAATCAAATGAAAAATTTTGCAGAAGGGTTCTAAGGAAATGCTTAAGATCTCATAAAATTTTTGAATCATGATCACACTCTAGTGAATTTATAAAATTCTTACAGATGCACTGTACCATTTTATGTTGTTTCTGTTTTAGATTTTTGAAATATAAGAAATGAAGTTCAATGCATATAGAGATTTAATTGAGCAAACAAAAAAATTGAAAATTTTAGAGAATGGTACATAGGCAACTCTTAAGATCTCATAAAAATTTTGGATCATGATCACACTCGAGAAAATTTATAAAATTGTGACAATGTTATTGTCCGAATTATGTTCATTATGTTTTTGATTTTTTAAATATGGCGGTACTAGTAACATCAGTGCTACGTAAAATTATGGTGTTAAACGTAAAAATTGTTGGACTCCAGGAGAGGAACAATGAGGAGGTCGTCTACCTCGGCAGTGACTACTACACTTACTGCTGCTGCGGCAATGCTAACTGTAACTGTGCTTGCCAGTACCACGATAACCAGCCTTGTCCACGCCGTCCTGACAATCAACACTCCACGTGGGTACTTTACGATTACCTATTCGAGCCTTAATGTCCTCCGCCATTAAAGCATAGTCCTTCCCGCACTTTCATAATTGCAAAAGGCGCACTAATATCATACTTTTCTCCATGTTCGTGACTGCTCTATGTCGCCATTTATACCATTCAGACTGTATGTGCCGTGTAATCCCCATTTATTTATGAAAATGCTATATTTCAATCAGTCTACTGTTGTCGAACTTTAACCATACAATGAATGTTTTTTTTTTCAAAAAGGCCGTATGGCGTCCAGCGCTCAGGTTCCGTGGAAAAAACAATAAACTTTTTTTAGCGCTCGGCAACTCTACAAGATTTTCACCGCACAAAAAAAAATCCAACTTGTCGCGGTCGCGGAAAAGAAGAATCCCGCTGGCCCGAACAGTAGAAAATAATACTACACGGTCTGCCCACTGAATTTCCACTGTACTAGGCTAGACTCGCAAATTCATCGGTACGAGAGCGATCTTTAGAAAAAATACTGCCAGTGATAAATCCTTGGCCCGAATCCAGCAGTCCTGTTGTAAAATAAAAAACCATTGAAAAAAAACTGGGCAAATAACAAAGAGAAAATTTTTTTCCAGTGGCACCTAACCGTTGGACTCTGGCTGGAAAAAAAAACTACGCGTTGGAAATAAAAAAAAATCTAAGCGGTTCGGTTCCGCTGAAAACAAATAAAAAAATTACTGCAGAAGCCGCTGACTAAAAATAAAAGCAACATTTCGCTTAGCCGAAAAATAGAAAACAAACTTCCAACAGACTGGAACCGTTGGAAATCAATAAAAGGAAATCCAGCGCAAAGGGTTAGCTGAATTTTTCCTGTACTAAGGCTATTTTAGTGATTTCGTCGCGACTACGATTATTTTTGAAAAAAAACAACATGCACAGAAATATAACAGGAAATATTCAGAAATGATTGTAGTAGCATGCTAAGCTCGACACATCTAGAACAATCCAAAGCTGAAACTGTTTCCTGGCTTTTCGTACAGTGATCTTGGACTGTATTGCTGGTGCACGCTACTGGATCCAGTTTCAGCTTTCTGAAACGAGGGGGGCTACTAGGTACAGGCAGATCAGACTGCAGAGATAAAGCAGGAAATGACCTTTTGGACTGAACGAGAAGGTGCGTTTCACTTGGCGAATGCTCATTGATCGGAAGGGGACATGGCACGTCAGCCAGAATGATGCCACATTCTACGCACCAAACCAGATTGCCCGAACAGTGCAGAGCGCCATGACTAAAACAAAATGCGGAGACAAATAGCTAGTTTACTGGAGTAACACGCAGAGGAGTGCACATCGCATGGCTTGTGCTTAACTTGGCATAACATGCGGCAGTGCAGCGAATTTGGTAGCTCATCAAGACTCAAGAGCCTAAAAATGCCAGTGCAACGAACCGGGAAACCAAGGTTAATTCTAGTAGCAGCCGGTTGCGTGCAAATAAACCTGTCAGAAAGGAAGAAGGTTGTGTTTGTTTTTGCAGAGGTGATCGAGATGGAGAAACAATAAAAGGCCGAGGCGTGCAACTGTATCTGTGTGTAACTACATGCAGATTTGCATCATGCGGCCAAACAAAAGGATAAGGCAACCGTGGCATCAGACGTTAGCGGCCGGACACATCAGGATATATTGACGGCTTCTCATAACATGTTGGTTGCATGAGATGTGTTGGAGTTGGACCACGGCCTTATTCCTCCTCCCTTTCCATGGACGCACGCTCGCGCAATTGAAACCAGCTACGCTGTACTTGTACTGTATCACTTCGAGTGGGCAGCTGCATCTGGATTCTGGAGAGGGCACTGAAAAAAAAGAAAAATCTCAGTCTTTCAGTACTACCTTGACGACCATACACCTTGTGGAGTTGTGGTTTCTTACCGAATTGGTACTCATTGTTGGAGTAGGACAGCACGAGAGCACGGCTAGGAGAACAGAGCGTTGCTCAGTTGACTAGCGGGCGTGGTCGCTCCGCAAGCCCGTCCGTATTCGAGTCGAACGCGTACTCAATAAAAATATATATACACATGTGTATGTTCATTAGGATAGTGCGTACCTGTGCTTCAGAGATATAAAGACTACGGAAAATTTCAAAAATTTCTTAGTGTATGTATAAGGTATACACACGCGACGTAGATGTGGTGTACTTGAGTTATATGGGTCCTTCCGCCCCTGAAAAAAAAGAGCACTGCTCGGAAATTGGGTGACTTTTGTTGGCGCGTGGTGGATATGAGCCAATGCTTGCCAAATATTTTTAAAAATATCTTTTTGTGTACTTCCTCAGTTCAAATTTATGTCATATGTTTTTAGCACATAGTCTAAAAAGGTATTGAACGTTGCTAAACTGTCTCTAATTATTTTTTTAAGTACTATATTTAATGTATGCATGTAGAGTAAAACTGAATATATATTTACTAAGAGTATAAAAGGAACATCACACTAATTTTGTATTGAAATGTGATATACATCTTATATTTGTGAGTAAAATCGTTAAAAAAATACTACTTATATTTTTGAACGGAGGGAGTGGTATTTTTATTGTATAATGTGGTATATGTATGTAGCACTTTTATCGAATATATATATGGTTGGAATATTATCACCATTGTTTATCAGGCTGATTTCGTAATTTTGGTATGTACAGTACCCCAAGTGAGTTGGATGAGACGTAACAACCTAGCGAATAGACGGGGCTCACTTACACCAGTCCCAAGTCCCTAACAACCTGCAAATTGAGCTGCAATTAGGTGCCCACCACATAGAGGGGAGGGGGAGTAAGGCTGACAAATTTTTTTTGTTATGATTTGTATCAAAATTGCTTTAATTACATTAGTTAATGGGTTTCAAATGAAAAAGGCTAATGAGGCTCAGCTTGATAATGATAATGGCTTGTTAGCTCGAATTTGAAACACTACTTAAATGATAAATAAAATAATTTTATATTGAACTATATCAATTTAGAAAGGAAGCTTGATAATACTCCATTCGATGACAAATAGTTGTCGTTTTGGAGATCAACACGATCTTCAATTCATAGCTTTGACCACTAATTTCTATTATAATATATTTCTAAAACCCAATAAAATTATAATATTATGAAATTACTTTTCGAGATAAATCTATACATATAATTTTTATGTATCCAATTTAAATATTTTAAAAGACATTGACAGTTGAAGTTTTAAAAGTTTGACTACATTTATATCCAAAATAACAACTATTTGTGACCGGAGAGTATCTCGTTAAGCTTGATAGCCAGTCCTAGGAGGGAGGTTAGATCTAATCTACCGGGAAAAAGGCAGCCTTTCCTAAAATCGATATCGATGTCATTACTGGCTAGTCATAGATTTCAGTTGAGACACTCAGTACCAATTCTCTTAACTCTGTTATGCGCATGATAAGAACAAATCAAGCTTCCTCGGAAAATTGATATGCTCACGTAAATTCTATATCGATCAAACACAGGCATTTGAGGCTGCCACTGCATTGCTCTCCATGAACACACCGCCAACTCCAACTGTTCATTGTTTTTCCTTTCATGACTCACGTCCAGTTACATGATATGACCAATTTATAGATTGTGGCTGCATTGGAATAAAACGCTTAAATGACCAGTTCCAGACCATACTCAGAACATTATTCTTGCAAAGCGTATAGAAAGGTTTGCGTTGCTCCAATTATGTTGTCGTGCTACAAATTATGTCTCATAGAGCTCCATAACTGAAATATGACTTCCATTCCAGCACAGCTCCGCAGAACATGTAGGAAAATCTTCGGGTGTCAGAAGGCTTTTAGATGAAAAGACGGACAAATAAACAGTGACAAGGTGCCTTGCATTTGCCACACTGTTTTCTCCACGCAAATCATCCAACTAAATTCCATATAAGTTATTTATTTTCCATCTTATTGTATGCAGATCAACTCCGTCCTAATCGCAGCATACACGCCGTGATCACCCAGATCGATTTCCTGACTTTTGAACCAAAGTCTGGTTTATGTGCTATCATTTATGGAATAGAATACCTGACTTTTGCACTGCCGCACTGCTTGAGATGCTTGCAGTACTACCATAGGATAGTGCTATGTTTTGCTCACAGCAATATCCATTAGGATATTTATGATTTTGTGCACTGCTAGATCACATCTTTTACTTTGGTCTTCAAATGCTGAGCTTCTGCAACCCGTAAAATCTTTTGCTGAATTTGTCTTTTCCATATCTTTAAAATGCGATTGAGTTTGGTCTTCGAATTTTACAGGGTTGTAGAAACTCATCTCTTGTACGTATGGTAATTTTTAGAAATCTTCCAAAACTTATACATTTGGTTTTTACCAAGTTTACAAGATAAGAGTGGCTTACACTCTGCCATGTATAAGCTATCCACCTCTCTTTGTTCTTCTTCTAAGTACTGTCTGTAAGCTTCCTGAAAAACCTTATGGCTCCTCTGTTTGTTACTTGTTTTTCTTCCGTTTGTCATGCATATCACACCAGTTTATTTACAACTAAATTTGTATGCCCTCCACTACGTAGCAATCATATCATCTCAACTCTGTACATAGAAATCAAAATCAATGGCGTTATCACAAAACCCGAGATCAGATTAATCGCACAACAACATATATACACCCTGTCATATGCCAACTGGCGCAGAGAAGCGTGCTAACCTTTATAGTTTACATTACGGAAAACCCAATGCCGGGCCATGGCCATCCCACTCTGACATGCCCTCTCCCATTTCCTGGGAGCAGAGACAGCATGCATGTCTCACTCCTATGGCATTCTTCCACCATTTTATACCATTGTACAGCCCAATCCAGGCAGAGTTTTCTATGGATGCGGTCCCAGAAATGAGAGAAAGGATAAGAAAGCTATGTGTTCACCGGTCCACCCCATGTGTGCATTGATCTCAACCCCAAGCATGCATGAGCCTGATTACGTGTGTACCACGAGATCTTTCTGCGAAATTTAGCACTTACCAAATTGTCATCCATGTCATTTTTAGCTATTCCATCAGATAATTG
This sequence comes from Otatea glauca, assembly GCA_036346275.1. Classification (NCBI taxonomy): domain Eukaryota; kingdom Viridiplantae; phylum Streptophyta; class Magnoliopsida; order Poales; family Poaceae; genus Otatea; species Otatea glauca. Next base: position 45,960,005 of record CM070726.1, on the reverse strand, counting down.
GAAGCTCATATCTTGGAAGCAATATATAGATAGTGCCATTGCCTACTCTTCAGAAGAATAATTCAGACACCGTGACCGTATCACACTGGCAATCTTGGCTCAGGTAGCTTCACACGGTGGGATCTCATCGCCGGGCCTAATTGGCCTTCCCCAGAATAGAACTGGCAAAATATTTTGGAAGTTTAACGGAATTTCTACGTGCATTTGATTGGTGAAAAAGTCAAAATCGATTGTGATAAATAAAATGTTGAGTTGGTCGACTAGAATAAAGGGAACTCCCAGAAGGTGTATTTGTATACTGGTCAGAGGTTATGTTGTAGTAGTATTTTCTAGAGATTTGGCAGGATCTCTCTAGTATTGGAATATATCAATTGGTCAGGTAAGTCTTAAAAAAGAGAGGAAAAGGTCCATAAATCATCTAAACTTTGCTCAAAAGTTTGCCCAACATCCTAAACTATGAAACCAGACATTTGACCTCAGAATTTTATAATCTGATTCAAATAACGAACTGAATCGGTTTCGCATAGTGGTATTACCTGCGTGACATGATAAGTGGACAGTTTTACCATATAGGATGACACGTTGGACAGTTTAGGTGAATGACAAGTGAGGCTTACAATTACAGAGCTTCTCTTCCAAATCAAAATAGAGAGGAAGGGAGCAACATAGGTCGACAACCATAAAAGTATGATTGGGAGCTCGGTACAGGGGAGAAACCCATGTGGGCATAAATAATCCCTCTTGATGCTATTCAACAATCCTGGAGACGTATGAAAAGATTAGGCTCTATTTAGAATGCGGAATTTTTTTTATTCCTTCATGATTGAACTGCACTTTATAAAATTTATGTAAAATTTCTGCATTCTAAATGGGCCTTGACCTGAGGAAATTGTACTTAAGAAGAACGTCAACGTCACAATATATATATATATATTATATATATATATAGGAAGCCGAAATGGGGCACCATGGTGCCTGGGCACCATGATTTCAAATGCGCAAATTCAAGCCATATTCGAGTATAATTTTCAAAAATTTTAGTTTTAGGGTATATACCCATCTATAACAATTCAAATGAAACGCATACTTTTGAAAAAATATACTCGAATTCAAAGATTTTGAACGAGTTTGGATCACATGCTTTGCTGATTTATATATAAAATCAGCACATACCTACAATCAAACTATCATCAAAAAGGGAAACTATAGTTTTGAAAGACCATGTGGAGGTCGATCCATTTTTGTGATAAGTATTTGACTTTATTTGAGCAAGGTGTGCTCAAGTTTGAGTTTGATTTGGATTGATTTTCAAGCTAGAGCAATTTGAGTGGCTGGTCGGAGACCAGTCGTCCGACCCCGAGTGGTCGGGGTTGTGGTTGAGTCGGAGACATCGTCGACCCGAGTGGTCGGTCTTTGGTTGGTCGGAGACCGCCGTCCGACTCGAGTGGTTGAGTCGGAGACCAGTCGTCCGACTCCGAGTGGTTGAGTCGGAGACCAGTCGTCCGACTCCGAGTGGTTGAGTCGGAGACCAGTCGTCCGACTCCAAGTGGTTGGTCGGAGACCAGTCGTCCGACCCCGAGTGGTCTGGGCTTTGGCTGGTCGGAGACCAGTGATCAGACCTCGAGTGGTCGGGATGGAGATCAGTGGTCAGACCACGTGTGGTCGGGGTTTTGTTGGTCAGCGTAGTGTATTTCTTTCTGTTGAGATGGATATGTGTTGTTGGACATTGCTATGTGATGTGGTTTCCTTGTCTATGATGGTTGCAGGACTTTGGAGCTAGGTCATGGTGAGGCGAAGGAGATCAGGACTAGGCTGGGAGAGCTGAGGTCCAGATGATCAAGGTGTCGCCAAAGATGACTGAGGCCAGGGAGTAGCTGTAAGCCAAGAAGACAAAGGAGTGGATGAGATGCTAACTTGAAGCTGCTCTGATCAAGGAGGACCGTTGGATCGCGGTCAGGAAGATAGAGTAGCGGGTCAAGTTAGTATGATTTGAAAAGCGTGCAAAACCCGTTGTGTTGTTGGGTTTCGGGTCAGCCCATGCATAGCTGTGTGAGTGGGTAAAATCTCAGCCCTTGATGGAGTGCTCTAGGGTTTAGAGGCTCATCCAAGGGTGGTAGGTGGTCCAAGCATGCTATAAATAGACAGGGAGAGGGGTGTCTCCTTGTGGGTGAAGAGCATGTGAGGAAAGTGTACGTGAGTAGGTGAGAGTGCTCTGGAGGCCTCTGTGTTCTCAAGCTTTGCCCACTTTGTAGTGAGGCTTTGTAAACCTACCCTCCGCAATGAAAGACCGCTTTCCGTCTTTGAGTTCACTTTCCTCATTTACATTATGCTTTAAATTCATCATTTAATTTCATGCACTTTACCTTCCGTATGGTTGAATTTTCTTCCTCTCCTTCTAAGTTCTTTTGGATTTTATGCCAAGGATGAAAGATTGCTGGATGAATCTTCTATAGATCATATCCCAATCATCTAGGCAATCTACAACCTCTTCTATTCAGTTTTGCAAGAAACCAATTTTTGTGCCTAGTAGAAGAAAGTGCCTTCAGATCGTGTTTCTATTTGTTTGAAGGGTTGTTTCTTCATGTACTTACTTGCTATGATTTGTGGAGAGTCATCCAAGGATATTCTGACTATCAACTCCCACCAGCAAGTTAGGGTGAGGTCCGTGTTCGTGACTGCTTTTTGGTGTTGCATTTGTTAAACCGAAAAGGACGGAACCTTGGTATCAATTCCTTCGATTGATGATTGAAATAGGTTCCGACATCCTTAGGGAGGTGTACACCAATTTTCACTGCTTTTGGATCAGTAGATCAAAAGTTACATCGATTCTGCTTTTAAGATTGTGCTGATTTTCTGCTCACCGTAACACTATTCACCTCGAGTATTGTTCATCCGACTTCTAAAGGTCGGAGTACATTCATTCGACCACCGCAGTCGAGTATCGCTCATACGACCGATTCGGGTCGGGTACTGCTCATCTCGAATATCGTTCATCCGACTAGTGCCGACAACCTGTTCGCAGATGCTTTGCTAATCCCGAACACCGCTCATCCGACCAAGGCAGCTTTTTCGCTCACCCGACCTTAACTAGTCGGTGCCTCTGTTCATGCAATTGCCTGATCGATGGTTCAGTTCTTTCTTTCTGGTCTTTTGGTGGTTTGAATTCTAGGGGGAAATTTTATTCGGGAATTTTATTTGGGATCATTCACCCCCCTCTGATTGCCATTTCGATCTTTCAAGTTTGAATTTCAGTTCAAACTTATTTGAACTAGTTAGTAAATTGGTTAAACTCAGCATCATAAAAATTTCAAAAAAATTCGCATGAAAATACATATGAAAAATATCCTTTTTAGATCATGGTGCCCAGGCACCATGGTGTCCCAAGTAATTATACTATATATATATATATAGAAACACTATTCTACAGCTGCGTATAGAATACCATATTTAACGCGTCGGTCAGTTTTGCAGTCCAACCGAGCCAGACGTTGCACTAATTAGCGCTACGCGACTGAGCCTTGGAATATTAATCATCCGGAATTAATGCATGCATGTGTGTGACCGAGAGATTGAAAAAGACGTACATGGCAGTAACAGATTTTACTATACTAATATACAGATTTTACTATCTATTTATATATGTTTTACTATCATACAGTAGTAAATTAATGTTCATTTTAGCAGTAAATTTGATTTATGCAACGTTTATTAGCAAAACTTATATCATGTTATTCCTCTCGTCGTCAATAATCTATTGGTGAAATTCTTTCGTGAATTGGAGCATTGAATAAAAAGTTATAGCTAAAATAAAGAAAAAACAGATTCGTGTACTAGGAAACGAAGTAACTTTGAAGCTAGCCGATCCAACTAATAAACATGTTTCTTAGTTTGTATATGAATCTGTTCTTTCTTTATTTTAACCATAAATTTTAATCCGTAGCTCCGATTAACGACTGGTTTTCATGTGTAGCTTACTGACGATGAGTGGAACAAAATATTATAAGTCTCACTAATAAATAGTATTTTCCTGGCTGGTAACAAATTTTACTATCTTTATATATAGATTCTACTATATATTTATATATGTTTTACTATTATACAGTAATAAATTAATGTTTATTTTAGTAGTAAATTTGATTAAGCAACGTTTATTAGCGAAACTTATATCATACTGTTTCTCTCATCATCAGTAATCTACTGGTGAAATTTCTTCGTGCATTGGAGCATTGAATAAAAAGTTATAATTAAAATAAAGAAAAACAGATTGGTGTAACTTTTGAAGTAGTAGCATAGCCGAACCAACTAATAAACACATTTCTTAGTTTGTACATGAACCTGTTCTTTCTTTATTTTAACCATAATTTTTTATCCGTAGCTCCGATTAATGATCGGTTTTCTCCAGTAGCTTACCGACGGTTAGAGGAATAAAATGATATAAGTCTTGCTAATAAATAGTATTTTCCTGGCCGATAACAGATTTTACTATCCTTATATATAGATTTTACTATCTATTTATATATGTTTTACTATTATACAGTAGTAAATTAATGTTCATTTTAGCAGTAAATTTGATTTATGCAACGTTTATTAGCGAAACTTATATCATGTTGTTCCTCTCATCGTCAATAATCTGGTGGTGAAATTCGTTCATGAATTGGAACATTGAATAAAAAATTATAGCTAAATAAATAAAAACAAGATTCATATACAAAACTATAGAAACATATTTTCTAGTTCCTCTGTCTGTGTATATGGAATGGTTTACTATCGATCTGAGTTCACACTCAACGTTCGGTCATAAAACATTTTCATGCTACGTCGCTTTAATTACATCGTTGCACGGTGCTTATGGCCAGCGCGTAGAATAACTAGTTCTACGCGCTGACGCAGAATAGCGCCACCGTGTATATATATATATATATATATATATATATATATATATATATATATTATAATTACCTAGGACACCATGGTGCCGGGTTCCATGATCCAAAACGGGTATTTTTCCTATGTATTTTCATGCAATACTTTTTGAAATTTCTATGATGCTGAGTTTAACCAGTTTACTAACTAGTTCAAACAAGTCTGAACTGAAATTCAAACTAGAGTTTCCCTTTTTGATGATAGTTTGGTTGTAGGTATGTGCTGATTTTATATATAAATCAGCAAAGCATGTGATACAAACTTGTTCAAAATCTTTGAATTCGAGTATGCTTTTTCAAAGGTATGTGTTTCATTTGAATTGTTATAGATGGGTATATGCCCTAAAACTGCTTTTTTTTGAAAAATATACTCAAATATGGTTTAAATTACAGATTTGAAATCATGGTGCCCTATTTCGCTTCATATATATATATATATATATATATATATATATATATATATATATATATATATATATATATATATATATATATATATATATATAAACTGCACATTCTAACTCGCGGCATCTTCATCGTAGTGCCACGTGGCATAGCTTAGCACACCCCAAAGTAGTCCGTATTTTGATGGCTGTATGGAATATTATTCCTGGAGATTAATAGAGAATTCAGACATTTCAAATAGGCAATTACAGTGGTTTAATCCACCCTCCGCCAACATATCTGCCATGACAAGTGCAGTATGTTCGGTGTGGATTGCTATCATGGGGTCCAATAAAAATCAAGTGACAAATATCAGCAGCTGTGTACTTGAAAAGTAGAGCTGAAAGCGTCGTGCAGGGAAATGGGCACAAGCTGTTGCTTATTATTTACTTTAGGAAAAGTAAAGTATCATAATTGCAACTAGATGCGCCGGCGCTACCACGCCGCGCCTGCGGCAAAGCAAAATCTGGGTCTTCCTGCGAAAAAAGGGATCTAGATGTAATCTTAAAAAATCTCTGGGACAAATCGTATAATTTTGGGGCGCATTTTTGAAATACCCGAAATATCGAGGGCCTTCTCACAAGAAATTGGACAAAATTCTAGGAAATTTTCTGAGAAAAGGTGTATTTTTTTAGTTTTTTACTGCAGAAAGTCTCCTCTTGTAAGGAAATTCTGGAAGTTCTGGGGCCTGGGAAAAAACACGGACTAAAACGTATTTTTAGAAACGTCATCATATTTTTTGGAGGCTTTGTACGCAAAAGAAAAATAATTTCAGTAGTTACAGGGGTCTCAATATAAAAAAATGGGCTAATATGTAATTCCGAAAACATTCAAGGTCTTTTTCGAAAAAAAGAGGCCACACGTCGTCCGAACGCTCATTGCGTGTGCTCGTCACGCGTCACTGTGGGAAAATTCGCCTCGCGAGCGCTCGCGCGGAAGAGTGGCTCGAACCCTCAACATGGCCGGCGCGGGCGAAGTGCTTTACCGCTGCGCTACGCAGCTCCTTACGTATAAGACAACAGAGAATTTACTTAAGCTGAACAGTCGAGTTAGTCACGCGGGCGACGTGGCTCAACGCTGAGCCAGCCGTACGCACGGGCGGCCGGTTTCCTGCTCACACTCGCGACGCGGCGGCCAGGCGCGCGGCCACGAGGCCCGAAAGCTAACGCGGCGCGCAGAGGGAGATGGAAATCTTTCTCACTTATATACGGTAGTATACATTCGTTTCCAGTCACCAGTCATCACGTTTCCTATTCGAAAGTATCTCTATGCTGAGCAGGGTTTGCAAAACCATGGTAAACCGACCGGTTGCGTTCAAATTTAAATTCAAAAAGTTTGGAAACTTTGAAAAAAAATATCCAAAAAATCTTAAAATTAGTATTAATTGATCTATGACCTTTGATCTGATTTTTTTTGAAAAAACAAAGTTTGAAGATGTTTTTGAGCCATTCAAATTGTTGAAAATAAAAAAAGCAAACAAAAAATGGTAGCCAAGCTGCCTGTGGGCCGGCCAACCCACCCCGGCCGGCCGGCCCACCAAAGAGGCATGACGTGCCGACCAGGAGAGGATGCTCTTGAAGAGGAACGCGGTATGCTACGCTAGCACAAAAAAAAATCTACCGCGTAACCAGAAAGCTACTCGCAAGAAGGGGATCATAGATAAGATTACCACTAGACGCGCAGTTGCGGAATCCTTCGCGCGTCGATGTAGTGGATCGTCCTCGCCGTAGTCGTTACGTCGATGTAGTGGATCGTCCTCACCTCGTCGTGGATCGTCCTCCCACGCCGCAGTCGCAGCAGCGTCACCGCAGTAGACCACACGTCCAGAGATGGAACGCCGTGTGTCGGTGTGCAAGCACCTGGTCGCTCGGCAGGGGCAGCGAGAGGAGTAGGCTAGGGTTTCGAGTAAATCACTCCTAAACCGTGGGAAAACACACCCTGCGCCCTCCCTCCTCCCCTCCTTATATAGCCACAAGATAAAACCCTAAACTAGGGCCCATCAACGTGCTAAGCCCACGAGGTTCATTAATTACGGATCCAATCCAAATTAATGCGCCCCACCATTAAGTGTGTGACCTGCGCAGTTCACGTGACGTTTGGACATGGATTCGGAAAACTCCTTTTCAATCCAATAGTTGGTAGCGGCTTCTTGCAAAGTATGCCAACTCCCAAACATACTATGATCAAATCGGACAGAACTTATCAAAAGTACTCGTGCAATAATCCCTTTGCCAAGTATATGAAGATTGATCTCAAGGCGAGAAGCATGTCATCCTTTGATGATTCAATCCATCTCTCGTATCCGTGATATATTAATAAGTTGTGATTGACTCCTCAATCACGACATGGCCATGCACTTCCTTAATCATATCACACGAGTGGCCTTGTCATATATCTCCGTTTCATTGGAGTGGCAAATCACATCTTAACTGCTCACTTCCCTCTGCACGTTTCATAGTAAACATGAAAGCTACCTTTATAACTATCCAGTTAGGAAGTAGTGTTTGATAGCCCAAGGAAAACTATTACACATGTAGGGAATATGACAATCTCAAGTCTAAGGATCATACATCTACTAGGTATGAGATACACTGATGACACATAAGAATGAAACATTCTCACAGTGTCCCATTGCGGGTCTATCTAACCCATGTTCTTCAACATGCATCCACAATGTATAGATTATATCTCCATATCCCATGATCTATGAAGCATGATCATCGATCACTACATGTGCTGATCTATTCATCGTTGTCCTATACGATGAAATCCGATCAGAGATATTTATCGAATTACATCATTAAGTAAAGAGCTTCATAAGCAAGTCACATACTTGTTGATCAATAGAATGATATACATTCATTGGACCAATAATCATAATATTATTCATAAACATAGTCATGTTACAATCATCTAAATGATTGCCTCAAGGGCATAACACTAACAGCTCTGACCAAAAAACTAATTGCGCTCCACCTTTCCCCATTCGACGCTACTACCGACCGTGTTGCCGTTGCCCAGATCCGGCCGCCACGCACCGTCCAACCGCAATCCAACGGTTTTGCACGAAAACCATTCGGTTTTAGCGGTTTACCGGGCAGCTAGCAAAATTCGATAGCACGAATGGAAATCGCTATTTCAGGTCGGTTTTCTCTCGATTTCCTTCTATTTTCGCTCGATTTTTTATGTAAACATGCATGTATCTTGTTCATGCATGTATGTGCAATTTGTAGTAGCAATATTTACTTCACGATGAAATGCTCACTGTGTTGATGATGAAATGCTCACTATTTGTTTGTTCACCAATTTGTAGTACCAATATTTGTTCGAGTATGTTAAGTAGCAATATTTTCTTCAACATATTTTAGTAACAACAAATTTTCAATTATATTTAGTATCAATAATTATTCAAGTATGTAAGTAGCAATATTTATTGACATATGTGAAGTAGCAAGATTTGTTCAATTATGTCAAGTAGCAATATTTAGTAGCAATATTTGTTGAAGTATGTGTAGTAGCAATATTTTTTCAATTATATTTAGTAATTAGTAGCAATATTTGTTGAAGTATGTGTAGTACCAATATTTGTTCAATTATATTTTTTAGCAATATTTATTGAAGTATATTTAGTAGCAATGGACGACACCCACACATGGTACTATTTGCTGAAGTAGCGATATTTGTATGTATACTTTTATTATGTTCTATTAGCATATGGCAGACCATGTTGACGTGGTGTGGGAGCACGGCGAGAAGTTGGGTGCTGGATTTCGATGCAAGCACTGTCTCAAAGAGAAGAAAGGAGACGGTACAACCTGACTGAAGCATCACTTGGTAGGGCACGGTATGAGTGTTGTCCATTGTAGTGAAGTTCCTGTGGAAGTTCGCGAGTACTTTCAACGTGACCTAGATAGGACAAGGGATAAGAATCAGGACAAGAGAGATGAGAGACTGAGGAAAGAAGAAGCAGCTGGAGATTCTCCGCTGAGGCGAAGTGTATATTCAGGGTACACAGGTGATGCTCATGAGGAGGACCAACTCCAGCATACCATGGCTGCCTCCAGGGTAGAGGCAGAATTTAGAAATCGGGTAGGTGGCAGGTATGAGCATGGTGGTGGTAGTGGCTCCTCTAGGGGTTGGAGGAGATCGTGGCGGTCTGTTGTCAAAGATGTTTTAGAGTTCCTTGCAACGAGAAAGACTGCAGGAGGTGGGGGATTACAACGTTAGTATGGCTCGTGGCCTCGTGCAACCAAGGATTGACATCCATCAGTGAGCAAAGAAGGGGAAGAGTGCGAAGCAGGCCATTGGCTTGGCGTGGGCCAAAATTTTTCACACAGTTACTATCGCGGGGCGGAAAGTAGATAGTCCATACTTTGTTAGTGCCGTGAGGGAAACAAAAAAACGGTAAGTGAGATTTAAAATGTTCGTTCAGTTGTGCGCCGTTTCATAGCTAACATTTTTTTACTATGTTTCATTTGCAGGCGAGGGTGTCACGTCCCCGAGTGGCCAAGATATAGATGGAAAATATTTAGATACCAATAAAGCAGACATAAAGGAGAACTTTGCAAAGTTCAAGCAGGAATGGCCTACGTACAATGTGTGATTCTTGTACAGGACTAACACGCATGAACATAATTAACTTTATGATTTACTCCAATGGCACTATGTTCTTTCACAAGTCCGTCGATGCCACCGGCTAATCTCAGGATGCCTCGTACTCGTGCAAGGTACTTGGTTTTGTTGGTGCTCTTCTGCAATTTAGTTATAGTACGCATCACGTGATGGAGGAACTTGGTTTTGTTTGCTCATGCAGGAAATATATTCAGTGGTCAACAAGGTGGGTTCGACAAATGTGGTGCAGATAGTCACGGATAATTGTGCCAACTACAAGAAGGTGTGCAAATTCATCGCACGACAGCACCGCAATATCATGTGGCAGCCTTGTGTGGCCCACACCATTGATTTGGTGTTGAAGGAGATTGGAGAGTTCCCTAATCATGCCTCAGTCATCGAGAGTGCGCGAAAAATATCTCGATGGATATATAACAATTACAAGCTTCATACTATGATGAAGAAGTATATTGGAGGCGAGTTGATCAACTGGAATGCAACTCGTTTCGGCACTAACTACATGTTCTTCGACAATTTCTTTCAGCGCAAGGATAAGTTCATGCAATGGATGGCTACCAAAGAATTTGTAAACTCACTCTTTGTTGATACCACCGAGGAGAGGTACGTGTATGGCTACCTCTCAAGCTTAGACTGGTGGGATAATCTTCAATCTGTTGTCAAGTTGGTGGAACCATTTTATGCCTTAGTGTGATTCGCCAATCAGGATAGGGTGCCTACATTGAGCGAGATGATCCTACGGTACACCATAGTGCGACAGGAGTACGATAGTTTATTCTTTGACTCTCCAGCAACAAAGGAGATGTACATGGACGTAGTGAACCAAAGAATGAATGACTTAACACGCCACACTTATATGAATGCCGGTAATACATTCTTCTCTGGAAAACAGTATCTTGCAGTTGCACATATGTTACATACTTATACTGACATGATTCGTTTCGCTTCATGTAGCTGTCGCCTTAAACCCCTGGACTGCCTACGCTTATGGCACGAACATCAACTTCTTACCAAATCTCTGGGATGCCTTTGAAGCTCTTGCTAATGACACTGAAAGCGCCGTGCAAGCTCTTTATGACGCCGACGTTTTCAGAAGTAAGGTTGGATCGTTCTCAAGTGCTCTAACTAAGAGGATGGCACAAGATGGCAAAACATCCTCTGGTATTTTCCTTACACCGTCTTAAATGTAATGGTACTCTCCATGGTACTTACTAATTTTTTTGTTAATTTGTAGCACATTGGTGGGATGTGTTCGGTTCGAAAATACCCATCCTTCAGCGATTTGCCCTACATCTCGTGTCGCAATGCACATCTTCTAGCGGATGTGAGTGCAATTGGAGTACATTTGCATTCATCCACACAAAAAATCGCAACCGCCTGTCATACAAGAAGCTACATAACTGGTGTACGTCAACTACAATTTTTGGCTTCGAATTCAAGCCGCGGAAAATGAAAAGCGCTCAGATGAAGACGATCCATTCCAGCGTCTTATGGAGCTTACATTATACGACGATGCAAATCCGATCCGATAGTGGATGAAAAAAGGAAGGTCCAATGGTGACCCATTACTTGATGAGGAGAATATAGTGAGTGACACCCCTCTCCCTTCATAGCTTGTGACACAGACTGATTCACCCTACTGTATTAAGGATTAACATTGGGGCTGCAAGCATCCTCGAATGGGCAGAGAGGACAATCGAGGACACTCATATAGGGAAGAGAAATCACCAATTAGTGTCGAGTCAGGATGCAGGGAAAAGGTGAGCATCCTCTAAAGGAAAGGGGAAGCATCCCGTAAATGAGCCGCATTATGTAGGGAGTGATGACTCCACTGAGAGCGAAGACCGTCAGAGCCCGCCATACCAAGAGTCTAATGATAGCACCTCCAAGACGAACACAGATGGCAGTGAGTCCGGTGGCTATGCCTCCATACCTCCCACACACCAATCAGAAGAGCAGTGTGCCATCGAATTTACAGGGGAGTCGCAGTTCACTCATGAACACAGGACAGAAACCATGACGCTCTCCAATCATAGAGGACAACTAATGGAGGAAAGGGAAAGGACGCACCACAGGATAGCTCTTGCTCCTATGGCGTCGCTGAGACACAAGGGAGCTATGGCTCATATGACAGCTATGACTATGCCATCCTCGATGCTCATGCACAACCTCTCACCCAATGGGTCTATGAGTGACACGACCCTGAGTTTTATATCATGTTTTATCAACAATGGAAAATGATGAGTACATGGACGAGGCAAAGCTGGCACGATTACACGGCGGAGTTGCTAGCTACACGAGGATTGTCCTTGATGTCCACTGAGGAATACAACATGGCCAACCAAGTGTACACACAACAATACTACCCGTAGCCCCGAAGGTAATGTTTCATTTCATTGCAACTTGATTTTTTACTGACATAGTGTCCATGTAGGTCCAACATGGCATTTGTGTGGGAAGGACGGCGAAAATATGCCTATTTTACAACTTTAAATGAAAGGTATCTAAATGTGAATGGTATTGATATGTGAATGCCTATTTTTTCACTTATTGGATTGATATGTGAATGGTATTGAAATGAAAGGTTATCTGTTCACATATTATTGCTAAATTCTTACTTTACAACTTCATATTATCTAAAATATAGCAAAGGTCATGCCAAAATTTTATTTCATTTGTATGTTTCATTTCAGTGCAACTCAATTTTTTTACTAATATTCCGTTCATATAGGTTGAATATGGTATTTGTGTGACAATGTAAGAACGACGAAGCTATGCCTACTTCACAACTTCAAATGAAAGGTATTAAAATGTAAATGGTATTGATATGCGAATGGTAGTGAAATTGTGAATGGTATTGGTATGTGATTATGTGAATGCCTATTTTTGCACTTGTTGGATTGATATGTGAGTAGTATTGAAATGAAAGATTATTTGTTGACATATTATTGCTAAATGCCTAATTTACAACTTGCAATTGCCTAAAATATAGCAAAGGTCATGTTGAATTTTTTCCATATTTAGGAGAGATCATACCGGATTTTTTTCGTGTTTTTACGTACTTTTTTATATATTTCTTATATTTTTCCTTTTTTGGCCTTTAATCGATTTTTACCATTTTTTTTGCAATTGTTCCCATTTTTTACATTTTTTTCCTATTTTTCTTAACTGCCTTCAGTTTTTGTGAATTTTCGAGTTGTTTTCATTCATTTACCACAAAATTCGTTCGTCGGTTTGACCAGATTTCAACATGGTTTGAATTTCCATACCATTCGGTTTTCAACAGTTTTTGAACGGTTTTTCGCTATTTTCACTACTGTCAGGGGGTCAAAATTCGGTCACGAAACGGTTTTGTTAACCCTGATGCTGAGTAAAAAAATGGCATGGATTCTGAACTTACTATCAACCAGATGTGTTTCAAGGTCTTTCAAAAATTTCTTTTGGTGCAGCATAGGAGCACAAGGTTAGGCTTTGCCTGCAGGTTAATTTGGTTGATCCCAGCAACAGATGTCGTTTCTACAGAAAATCTTCTTCTGCTTATAAGCCACACAGGCAGGGCCTTCCACTTGGAGGCCAAGTGCCATCCCATGTCACCTGGAAAACTAAAATGATGACACGATATGCTATGCCATTTGTGATGTTGAATAATAAATTGATCGTCGTAGATCAATCCTAATGCCAATCAAGAATATTGAGAATATTCGAAGAATAATCAAAGAATAGATGAACACGACATATAGAAGATTCCAACTTGTTTCTCTTTATTGATTGTAGATTGATTCTCCTGTACAATGTGGCACCATAGTTATACCCAAAATTCTTCAAGGGTAGTTTCGGAATTTGTCCATCAAAACCAAGAGTCCGATCATATCTCAACAACTAAAAGTCCGGTTATATCTCAACACTCCCCTTGAGCAAATACCACGTTATGCATATGGCTCATCAAAAACTCCTCCAAAAACCCAGTGGGTACAAAAGGATGGAGAAAAGAATATATTGCAATCACATATTGTGTTATACTTGTTGCCTTATTAAAACTCTTTATTGAGAAATGTTTAGAAAAACTCACAAAAGAAAAAAGAGTGCAACTTATAATCTTCTGGATTATGGTAGTATCTTCAGGATCATACTACGGGTTATGGTTTAGGGATTTACTCCCCCTAAACTCCGCATATCTCTAAATCATCTCTTTACCTCACCATTCTTGTAGGGTTCGTGACGATAGAAAAGTTTAGGGAAATATGCTTTGTAATATTGCTATTTACATAACCATTTACATTTATGTAGCACAAGCAACATTATCTTCATAGATAATTATAGCGGTATCGACGGTATTAATGTCGCATTACTTGTGGATATGGCTAATCACACATCTTAGCCAAACACATTCACATGAACCTTCATATAATCCTATAATCTTTGAGTGGTTGGTAGAAATAGCTACCAATGCCTGCTTAGAAAATCGCTAAGAAATGGTTATACCATCGCAGAGAAACACAAACCTAGTCTAACATTTGGCACAGTGGGGATCAGATAGATAGCCAGCATCCGTATATCCCACCATGGTTGAGTCTTGGCTCTTACGGTAAAATAAGTTAAGATCTTGTATACCTTGGATGTATCTGAGTAAAGTCTTGATATTAGCCTAATGTGACGCCCCCACTTTACCTGACCAGGCCAAAATCGGTGGAAACATCACAGAGCAGAGTGCGCCAGGGTCAGGCTAAGGAAAACAACATATGTAGAACATAAACTTCCACCGAATAGTACTCGGGGAATTATTCTTAAAGTACATATAGTACTGTCTTAGGTCTGGCTACGGTGATTTCTACACCGCCCGCCTAATATTACAATATTATTCTAGATGCCTCCCTCCTAAGGGTAGATTTATTCCGCCAGGTCTTAGTCGTCAGCCCCCTCGTATTCATATCCCTCCACAACAACTTCAACATTATCATAAAAATTCATATCATCAAGAAAATCGCCTTCTACCTCATCTAGGTGAGTGGACTCAACAGGTTCTGAAAAACAACAGAGAAAGCAAGGCTGAGTACTCCAGTACTCAGCAAGCCGTGGAACCTTTATACATGGGTATATAAATATAATTTTCGGCCACCTAGCCGCTACTCCAAAGTAGTACTTTACCAAAGGTACCCTTTCCCCATTTGTTATAAAAAGTCAAGTTTTAACTTTTAAATCTACTAACTGCAAGACAACGTGGGGTTTTACATCCTGTGTTAGAGGAAAACCCACATGACGCACTTCCAAGCCCGGAAGCTAGGAGTGATATCACATTTGACTCTGATCAGAGGTGCACTGCTTTGCCCATAGCATCACTTGGCTTATTGTCATAGTGCGGTTCCTTAGGCACACTAATAAACCAAGGAAACAGAACGTTTGGCTAACCGTACTCTGACCTCTGCCATACCACCTAGCTTCACCAAAGGCACGCGGGTCGAGACTCCTCCCCCGACGTCTCGCCCTAGGGTGACTGCCCTCACCTGGCACAGTCACCTTTCTCACCTTAGCAGAGTCAGCTACTTGTAGGTTACTTAGTTCAGCCCGTCCCATACCGGGTCTATGGTCAGCACGGTTTGCGCCGATTTTGAAGTAAGCACCAATTTGGTTTATCCTTAAATGATATCTTATGTGGAGGAGCCCTGACTTTCATAGCAACCCAACCGGGGTTGTTCATACCCTGAACTCCTCCACCCACCATTTACTCCATAACCTCACCAAGGTTATGGTTCTAACACTGGATCTAGCTGATCCAAATAGTGTGATTTAATTTCTTTTAGAAATTAGTTTTTGGGATGAACGCAAGAGTTTCAAACAACCCAAGCCACAAAATCAGTTCACAAGACATAGTCGAAGGGCGACTTGCCTGGTTGTGTGACCCTAGGGTGGTCCACCGTGGGAAGTGGCTCTAGTTGCCCTTTGCAGTTCTCGGAATGATTTCCTAACGATAGCACCAGCATTTTAATAGTCAAGACTTTCTCAAATTGGATTTAATTTCTAATGTAACTTTTTGTATTGGGTGATTGCAAAATAGATTGTTTATGGGTTTGTATTTGAGATTTGCGACGTTTTATTTGCTTATCTGCGCATGTTTGTGTGAGAGTTAGATTAAGGGCTAAATTAGAGAAAAGAAAATAGAAAAACAAGAAATAGACTTTAGATTTATTTTCTAATGTTTTCTTGGTCCATTTTCTTGTTCTGGTAAATTGGTTTAGATAAAACATATTTTATTTTATTTACTTAATTATTCATATATTCATTTTATTAATTTATTTATTTACTTATCTCTTTATGTATTATTATTCATATATATATTATTTATTTATCTTATAGATCATATGTTTATATATATGTATAATCTTTATTTATTATTTTATTATTTTATTTTTATTATTATTTATTTATTTTTGGCCGCCGGCCCAAAAACCTGGCCCACTCGACCCGGCGACATTTTCTGCCCTAACCCTACCTAATCTAATCCCCACCCTCTCTCCCCACAACTCCCTCAAGCCGCACCTCTCTTTCTCGCTTCTCTCCTCCCTTTTTCTCCCGATCGCCGCCCACCTCTCTCTCTCCCTACCACGCCGCCATCGCTGCCTCCCCTGGCCTTCGGCCCCTCCGCCTCGCTCGCCTTTGCTCCCCCGACGCCGATCTCCCCTGACGCCGCCTATCCCTCACTCCCGGGCGTTGCGGCCGGCCTCTCCACACGTGATGCCACCTCCGGCCCCACACCACTGGCGACCTCGCCTCCCATGACTCAGGGCTTCCCCACGCCAGATCTGGCCGAACCCTGTCGGATCCGGGGCCCTCCGAGATCTATCGCCACCCGAAGCTAAGAGAACAACCCCTCTTTATTCCTTTTTTCTTCTTCTTTCTTTACTCATTCTACTTCTCTCTCTTCTAGCTCTAGGTCGCCACCGAGCTCGGCCCGCCCCCGCGAGGAGAAGGTCTACGGCCAAGGGGTCGTACCCATGGTGGCGCTACAGCCGCCCGCACCGACCACCACTACTTCCTCGGCTAGGAGCTCGGCTCCCACATGCAGCCGATCACCGAAGCATCCTACCAAAACTCGCCCACGGCTCAATCATCTACCGGCTGCCACAAGCTAAGTTCTAAACCTAATCTCTTGTCAGAACCATTTTTAGTTTACCCTTTTTGTGATATGAATGATATGTGTATGAGTAACATTATGATGCTTGGATCATTGGATGAATGTCGGGTTATCTGTGATTTAGTCTATTCACATGATTGGCTATCAAGTAAATTTTATTTCCTGCCGATTGATCTATACCTCGAGTTCATGGTGTTGGTATGTGTTCAGAATTGCCTGAGTATATTTTTATGCTAGTTAGTGACTTAATTTGTTGATCAATAGTTTTAGTGAAGTTTATAACATGAGGTGCTAAACATGCTGGTGCTTGACAGAAGCATATTTACATGCTTGTGCTTTGAATTTGATTGGCCTTACAAGGCATAAGGCCATAAGTTGTTAATGATATATATATATATATATATATATATATATATATATATATATATATATATATATATAAATGAATCTTGTCTTACTGGTTCTGGTTCTCAAGTAGAAGGTAAGAGATCTAAAAGTACTAGCTATAGAAATTTATATAGGGAACACAAGAGAAAGCATCAAAATCTTATGAACCAAAGCTTCTATTTTTGGCAGATTATCCAGATGTTTGATGATGTGGATTATATGAACATGCATGCTAAAAAGAAAACAAAAGCTACTGGATTCCTTAGTTAATGTAGTGCTAGAGTATTTGATTGAATAGATTGTCGTTTATTCCCTTGTTTAGCTCCCATGCAAGATTAATGTGTGTTGGGTGTTGGCAGCACAAGATTCTTAGGTTTTTATTATGCTACTGCAGACTTGTTATTTCCATTTGACATGCTACTATAGATTTAATGCTTGCCTGGGTGGTTTTAATACACAATTCATGAAATATGTGACTACCAACCTTTTAGTTGCATTCAGAAAAGAAGAGAAAATATAGGCCATTTAAAGATTGACACCTGGTAAACGCAGAGATGACTGGAAGATGGTGAAAGGGGGGATGTCCTCCGATTGGCTTTACTCCTCCATGGCCTACTACTTCCTTCGGCAGAGGAGGACCAGCAAGGACAAAAGTACTTTGGTGGATGAAGGTAGGTGTATGCAGTAAAAGCTTCTAGGGTGTACCAGCTGGCTCTTATTTATATTGCTAGCTTTTACCTCTTTGAAACAGCTAAAAACCACCCTCTTCTGCAGGAAAACTGTGGGCTAGAGCTATATGGCATGCATGTAGCCAAAGTCCTGCCATTTGGCAAAACAGCATGGGCAAAAGAGCAGCTAGCTGCAAGCTGGAGAGATGGGCAGAGGGTGGGCACGAGTGAGAAAATGAGGTGGCAGATTGCTGGCCAAGGAAGGTCGGTTTGGTTGGGTGAGAGGGAAAAATTTAAAAGTGAAAACTTGTACAATCTGGGAGACTGAGTGTAATGATTGAGGGCTAACTTGAAGAGTGTGGCTCCATTTTACTGAACTGTGCGATGTATGATTTGTAAGCAGAAAGTGGTCTGTACTTAGTGGTGTAACCTTGATGCTCGAGAGAAGAAATATAAATTTTTCTGAATGTAATCTATACTGTGATTTGAGGAACAGCTTGATGCATGAGAAATTAGATAGAGCCTGATTAGTTTCTTTAATAAATTGAATGGGTATAAAATATTATAATTTTAAGTATTGGTTTATCCAGATTGGATGTTATACTTGTGTGGAAATGATATGCAGTTTAGCTAGTGTGTATATGAGCAAAGATGTTCATAAACATATGTGTATTTAAATATGAGACTTTTGAGAGTTGAGAAGATTGATGAGAGAAGGTATATTGTTGAGGTTGTGGTTAAAGTATTTGGGAAATAGAATTTTAGGTAGGTTTTTACACCTAATGCCTTCTGATTGGGACTGCACTGTGTCTAGCTAGCAAATCTATACCAGGCCTAGTGAAATTCGCAAGATACAAAAGTGCCCAAACGGCGCTTAAGTATGGAACTTAGGTCCTTAGACTTCCTCATTTCCCATTCTCGATCAGAATAAGTCTTTATCCACTTCAATGGATCTTACTACTATGGGGTTCTTTAGTGGATGAGATTTATCTATATTAAATTTATCCACTTCAATGGATCCCACTACCAAGACTGGTGTATAAAGATTCTTTCTAGGAAATGCTCTAGCTGTAGTCCTAAGTAATATTTAGTTTTACCCAAATCTTTCATCTCAAACTCTGTCATAAGGTAAGAACTTGCTTCCTTTATGTCCTCTAGGGTTCTGATGATATTCAGATCGTCGACATAGACTAAGATAATACAAAATCCATTCTGGGACTTCTTTATGAATACATAAGAATAATCATTATTATTGGAGTAACTCTTCTTTAGGAGGAACTCACTAAGTCAGTTGTACTACATTATCTCCGACTGTTTTAATCCGTATAGTGACCTTTGCTGTTTGACACTATACATATTGCAATTACTTTTATTTGGATCTAGAATTTTAACTCCTTCAGGTAGTCTCATATAAATATCCATATGTGGTGACCCATACAAATATGCGGTTACTACAACCAACAACTACATTGATAAGTTCATCATTGATATTAAATATCAGAATGTTATTCCACTCGTTACAGGAGAGTAAGTTTCATTGTAATTAGTGCTGAGTCTCTACGTGAACCCTTGTGCTACAAACCCCGCTTTATATCTCACCACCTAGTTGTTTTCATTTCTCTTCTAGATGAAAACCCATTTGGATCCTACAAGGAACACTTTAGAAGATATTCGGTCAACGGGCCGAATACTTTGATTTTGTTAAGCGAGTGCAATTCTGTCTCAATTGTTTCGTTCCATTTGACCCAATTTGAGCGCTTTTAGCACTCTATCATGGACTTTAGTTCTGAATCCAAATCAAGAGTTTTAGCAATTTTTAAGGCAAAATATATGTCGATAATTATAGTCTTTCTTTTATACAACTCTCTAGAATCCAAATAATTAGTGGATTTTTCTTTATTAATTTCTTTCAACTCCTAGGGATTTCCCACAAAGATGGAGTCTGGTTGTTATGATCTCCTAGCGTCAGATTGTGCATGTAAATAGTAGCTGGGTTTACCATTTTTAGGATGGTTTACTTTAGAGATTTTCTCAACATCAGGTTGAACTTCTTCCACTATCTTGAGGAGTGTTCTCACTTGTTCAGTTCTCTATTTCTAGGGACATCTCCGTGAAATTGAGTCCTGTGCGCCCAGAGGTTTCCCCTTCTTATTATGAGGGGTAAGAGTGGATTCAATATCCTTCTGAGATATTTTCACTCTTTCCAGTGCGTTTACTGCAAACATATCAGATCCTACAACTCCCTTATGATCAATGAAGGCATTTTGCATATTATTAGCTATTTATTGCAGATTTATTATCCTTCAAATTTCAAGTTTAGAGTTTTTAGTGCGAGGGTCTAAGGACTAAGGGCCAGTTATATTCCAATCTATTTTCCGACATTCTTTAGTGTGGTATTTTTATCCCTCTAATGACGCAAAATTGTCCTCATCAAAGATACAGTCAGCGTACCGAGCCGTATACAGATCCCCTGTCGTAGGCTCTAGGTATTTTAATAATTGATAGAGATTCATAACCTACATAGATCCTCAACTTCCATTGAGGGCCCATGGATGTATGCTGTGGTGGTGACTGGTGAGATTGGTACGTATACAACACAACCAAATTTTCACTGATAGGAAGTACTTGGTTCTTTCCCACAAATTATCTGCAAAAGGGAAATTTCATGGTATGCAGATGATCTAAGTTGAATTAATACAACAGCATGTAGCACTGCATGACCCCATCAACTGGTGGGTAGCCTACAATTCTATAAGAGTAGCCGAGCAATAAGTTTTATTTTTTTAATTAATGATTTTGCAAGGCCATTTTATGTGTGGACATCAGGTACTGAATGCTCTACATTAATGCTCAGTAATCAATTTAATGCCTTTGAGATAAACTTGCCAACATTATCCATTCAGATGTACCTTATCCTTTCATCTTGAAAGGATGCTCTTAATTTGATAATCTGGACGATTAATTTAGCAAAAGCATGGTTATAAATAGGCATACATGAGACCATCTAGTGAAGCATCTATTAGTACCACAAAGTATCTAAATGGGCTAGATAGGTCCACAAATATCACTTTCAATTCTCTCTAGAAAACTTGGTGATTCTCTTTTAACTTTTAGATGAAAGGGTCTAATTATGAGTTTCCCTTTAGCACAAGCATGACATTAGAAGCCTCATGTCTAGGAAAGTTTGCAGTTTTTATGCTATGCCCAGCAGAATTATCGATGATTTTCTCATCATATTTAACCCAGGATGACCTAGCCGATCATGCTATATCTTAAATATTTCTAGGTTTTTAAGTATTTTCTTCATCATAACAAAAACTTTAGGTCTTATATATGTATAGTATAATCCTAAGGAAAGGAAGGAAGTTTTTCATTCACACATTTGTTGCACCCGTTAAACTAAGTCATGAGTAGGTTTTTGATACCATCCTCATTTTGTCTCCACGTGGAAACTATTTAGACGGATGTCTTCCAAACTTACTAGAGTATGACTGAACTCAGGGTACAAGAGAGCATCCTCTATTATTATACGAGTACGAGTAGGGAGAACTATGATGGCTTTTCCAATGCTATCAATG
This sequence comes from Otatea glauca, assembly GCA_036346275.1. Classification (NCBI taxonomy): domain Eukaryota; kingdom Viridiplantae; phylum Streptophyta; class Magnoliopsida; order Poales; family Poaceae; genus Otatea; species Otatea glauca. The sequence continues at coordinate 45,938,248 of CM070726.1, read as the reverse complement.
AGGGCATCACTTCCGATGATGGTCATAATATTTTCAGTTTTCATAGCCGAAGTCTGAAATATTTATTTTCCCTAAGAATTGAATTTGTGGTGCAACTGTCTACAAGACAGATTTTCTCATTCACCATTGGATTATACATTGTTCTATATTATAAGTATGCTTTTAGCATTAAGACAATTATTGCTTTGGGAACTTATATAGAACAAACATAGCACAATAAATGAATCAAATATTTTGAGAAACAACAATTTATTCCAATTTAAATGATAATCGCACAACAGGAGCGTAGACCAATGTTCGTTCAGAAACTAAGAATAAAGTGATAAGGAGACTCATAAGGAATATGTGACATCGACTAGCAAAACAAAAGAATACTTAGAAGACTAGTTTAGGTCTTCATATAAGTCGTAGGTGTCCTTCTCGGACTCTCGAGCTTAGACCTAAGAAGATCATCTTCATTCATGGAAGTATTTTCATATCCGAGAATGTCCTTTTGGAACTTCTTCGTGGGATCAAGAACCATATCATCACTTTTTTCGGCGTCTGCATCAATAACATGTTGAGCAATGAAGTGTCCCTCAACATCAACATTATTCTCCTGTGTTTTTTTTGACATTACCAGTGGATTGCATGTAAAGATCCAATACATACTTGGGGTGTGGCACTTGCGCAACCAATGGTCCATGTATCTACACCTAAAGCAAGGTTGTGAAGGTAAGAAATCTTTTTGATCGAATCTTGCTTCTAAAAACTCCCTCGCCCTTTAACTTTACCTCTCCTCTGGGGCTTGCATCTTCCCTTCTGTATTCTGCCATTCTTTCATTTTTCTCCATGATGTCTTTGGCCTTTTTCGTGGCTATGGCTATTGCTAGGCTGCTGAGCATTGGCATGTGCTTCTGGCATTGCATGTGTCCCATTGGAAAAAATATGGTGATTCTTCATCAGGAGTTCATCATGCTTCTCTACTTCTAGAAAAGTGTATTTAAGCTCAGAATACTTCTGGTATTGGGCATGACGATGTTGCTGCAATATCCGCATTTTAGGGTGGAAGGTGCACAAGGTCTTGTCTATCATCTCAGTATCTGTAACTTTCTGATTACAGAAACGCAGTTTGGAGACCAGCTTGTGTATGGTGCTTGTATGCTGCAACGGTTTTCTAGTCCTAGAAGCGTATGAGGGTCCATCCGCGCTGTACTTCTAGCAACAGGGCGGATCTTTGCTTGTTGCATTCCTTAGGAAAATCCATAGTGCTAGCGGGTCCTCCTCCTTTAAATACTCGGCCCTCAAGTCCGTATATACATGGTGCCTTAGAGTGTGCAAAGCCGCACACTTGGCTACTTCAGGAAGAGCAGGGGTGCCAGCTTCAGGCTGGGTAATAGCAGCTCCAAGAGATCGAGCTGTCAGGATAATCTTGGCATCGAGTGCCCAGGTTAGGTGATGGATGCCATTTAGGCCAAGCTCGACAAATCCCCTCTTTGTGATGTCTGACACATCCTATGTTATATTCATGCAAAAATAAATTTTACTGCTGGTAAAATCGATATATTGCATGCAAACTCTTGAATCGGCAAAGATTGGTCTATATATTATCAGCAGATAATTATCTAAAATTTTCCTAGCATTTTTCATAATTTTATGCTAATTATCAAGTAATTTTAAAAATTATTGATATGATAAAAAAATTCAACATATGTATAAACATGGAATTATGCTAGAAAAGTAAACCCATTGATATGAAGCTTCTAATATGTGCTAGGTCTAAGTTTCAATATTTTACGAAAGCCTATATACTTAGAAATTCAATTTATTAGATTTAAGATAAATTTTCAAATTTTATTAATTATTTTTGGGATTACTGGACACTTCAGAGTCTACAATGTAAAATTTCCTTATCTCAACAAATTTATGTAATTATAAAGAACTTCAGCGTCTTTTTCTGCATAAATTATCGCATCGCAAGAATACCTAATATGGGGCTAAACTGCAAAATTAATGTGGCCTAAAAAAACTTGGTCTTCGGGCCAAATTGTGGACAGGCCGTGCGGCCCGTGCAGCCCGTTTAAGTATATGGGCCGAATTCGATTTGGCCAGACCGTATGGGCCAAATCCATTTTTTTCTTTCTCTTTCTTTCTTGGGTCAAAATTTTAACGGACCGTAGCAACCCACAGGCCACGCGGCCCAAAGGGGTTGGTAGGGCTAGGTTTTTTTAGAGGATTGCAACTCTTTTTCAACCTTAGCCCGATTGTTGTGGGGAGCTACCTCGCACGGTCTTAGTGGTGGCTAGCGCGGCGGGTGGCTATTTCGAACTGTGCATCCGGCGCACGCGGGCAATGGCCGACGCTCTTCAATGGCGCGTGGCAGTGAGAACCACTCACGGTGTCGAGCGACGGGTGCGCGGTTCAGCTGGCAGGCCCGCGCGGCGCAAAGTGACAGGCTCGCGCGTAGTTCAGCAAGTGCACATAGACTAAGCGTGCACACGCGGCGCGGAGCGATGGGCTCGCGCTCGGTTCGACCATCGGGGCACGCATTAGCGAGCGCACATGGGCAAAGCCATAAACAGTAATCCTATGTACAGTAAATCAAACTAGAACCCTATTTAGCAAGAATTAATCTACAAGATTAATCTAATAGCATGGGATTGAAAAGAGGGAATCTGACGACATATCATTTGGCTTTGGAGAGCTTTCGTGCTCATAATGTGTTGAATAGTAAATTGATCGTTGTAGATTAATCCCAATGTCAGTCAAGAATATTGCAGAATACCCCAAAAACAATCATAAAATAAACGGTTTCAACTCTTTTCTCTTAATTGATCGTAGATTAATTCTCTTGTACAATGGGATACTATATTTATAACCAAAACCTCTCAAAAGTAGTTTCAGAATTCTTCCACCAAAACCAAAAGTCTGGTTATATCTTAACAACCAAGAGTCTGGTTATGTCTCAACACATAATCCTTTTTTTATGAGTGATAAGGCATGCCACGTCAGCCCTCACCTTAAAAGTCGTGTTAATTTACGCATGGTCAGAAACATGTTAGGACAATTTGATTTTAATTAGAGTCACAAATTTCAGTAAGATAGTTGAACAAGTTTAGAACCTTGGGTACAATTCACCCTTCCTTTGATCAATCACGAAATAATCTTAAACAAATATTTGCGAAAACTTTTAAATGGACAGAATCTTATTTAGTGCCAAAAAATTATCTTAAAACTGCATCAATTAAAAAAATAAAAGGTTTTAAAATGTATCTTTATTAATATATAAATAAGATTAATTTGACGGTGGTCATATGTATTCTCTCTCCTCTCTAAAAAAAAAAGCAGTGCGTCAACATATGGACCGCGAGTCGTGACACGCTCACCCACCTCTCGTGAATAAAAAGGAAACTATCCGTATATCTCTCTCTTTTTTGCCTACACCCGCCACCCCTAACCTTCTCCTTTGTGTGGCAACTCAAGAGTTAAATTTTATCTTTATAAGACGTCTAATGATTTGATTATTTAATTAAAAATGAGTTTCCATTATTGCAACACGTGGGTTGACTAGTTTTATTAAAAGAAATCTGAATCGTAACCTGTGGGTACAAGTAAACAACATTTTCTAGAGAATTTAAAATCTTTCTTATGTCCCACGCCGAACATTTAAAACGGATGTCAGCACAACGGCCGGTTATATATACGTCCAAGCCCCTAACCTCCCTCTCCATCACTCCGTAACACCTTTAACCCTTGGCACCAACAAAAACGTACCATTAGCACACTACTATCCAAACCAAACAGCACGCGCACACATCACATTACAATGTGCCATTGCTCCGAGCCAGCACAATGCCACCACGTCCGCGAGGCTCTGCTCCCGCCGCCCATGGCCGCATACCCAGCGCTGCATGACCAGCCGAAGAGAACGCGCGGCGACGGCGGCGCGATCGCCGAGGTGGCCTCCATCGTGCGGCTCTTCATGCCGATGGTCGGCGCTGGGCTGCTCATGTACATGCGCTCCCTCGTGTCCATGCTCTTTCTTGGCCGGCTTGGCCGCTTGCCCCTCGCCGGTGGCTCTCTCGCGCTCGGCTTCGCCAACATCACCGGCTACTCCGTGCTCTCCGGACTCGCCGCCGGTATGGACCCGGTGTGCGGACAGGCGTTCGGTGCAGGCCGCACGTCCGTCCTCACCGCCGCGCTCCGACGCACTGTCTTGCTGCTCCTGGCCGCGTCCGTTCCCATCAGCCTGCTCTGGGTCGCCATGCACCGTGTCCTCGTCGCCACCGGCCAGGACCCCGACATTGCCGCCGCCGCGTACGAGTTCATCCTGTGCTCGCTCCCAGACCTCGTCGTGCAGTCCTTCCTCCACCCGCTCCGCGTGTACCTCCGCGTGCAGTCCATCACGCTCCCGCTCACGTACGCCGCCGCCGCCGTGCTCCTTCTCCACGTCCCCATCAACTGCCTCTTCGTGCAAGGCCTCCGCCTCGGGATCCGCGGCGTCGCGCTCGGCGCCGTTTGCACCAACCTAAACTTCTTGCTGTTCCTTGCGGCGTACGTCTACTTCTCCGGATTAGTGCATGTCAATGACGGCAATGGCAAAGACGGCGCGTGCGCGACGCCGGTTGAGGAGGGTGCGATGGAGTGGGGGTGCTTGGTGAGGCTCTCCGTGCACAGCTGCATGTCGGTGTGCTTGGAGTGGTGGTGGTACGAGATCATGTTGCTACTCTGCGGCGTGCTCGCCGACCCAAAGGCGGCTGTGGCGGCGATGGGGATACTGATACAGACCACGTCGCTGGTGTACATCTTCCCGCACTCCCTCAGCTGCGCGGTGTCCACGCGCGTTGGGCACGAGCTTGGCGCGGGACGGCCGGAGTGTGCGCGCCTCGCGGCCCGCGTCGGGCTTGCCTGCGGCGCCGCGCTCGGCATCGTGGCGTTCGCGTTCGCAGCGTCCGTGAGAGGTGTGTGGGCACGGATGTTCACCACTGACGCTGCCATCCTATCGCTGGCGTCCGCGGCTTTGCCCATACTCGGCGTAGCCGAGCTGGGAAACTGCCCGCAGACGGCCGGTTGCGGCGTGCTGCGCGGCAGCGCCCGGCCGGGGAAGGCGGCGAGGATTAACGTCTCAGCCTTCTACGGCGTCGGCATGCCGGCCTCGCTCGCGCTGGCGTTCTGGCCGGCGCGGCTCGACTTCCGGGGCACGTGGGCTGGCATGCTCGCCGCGCAGCTGGTGTGTGCAGCGCTGATGCTGCACGCCGTGCAACGCACGGACTGGGCAGAGCAGACCGTTCGCGCGCGCGAGCTGACCGGCGCCGTCGGCACTGTCGCCGAGGCCTATGGCGACGTCAAAAGCGCCAATGCAGACGTAGCCAAAGTAAAGGCGGACAACGGCTTGCTCGTGGTGTGACCGTGCTAAGTTGATCACGGAGTATTCTTGCACTGCTTAAATATTTGTTTTCGTTTTTAATTTTTGAACGTCCATTGGATTTTTTAGGATTTGGAACGATGGATAATGGAGTCATGCACGCATGATCGATCCTTCTTATTTTTTTTCCTCTTCGAATTGTGTATGTGAAGAGATGAGACATTTCCTGGTAAGGAATTAAGGATGCTGCCTGAAATGAGTTGCAAATAATAGCACGGTGACATGTCACATGAATACACGATTATGTTTGCACCACACGTGGCGTCTCACAGTTTTCTGGCCTAATATGTTATTTGTGGGGCCTAACTTGTGTTAACCTATATGGTGGTTACGCATAGGATTTCATTGTTACTTGTGAATGATATGCATATAATCATCTTTTTCATGTAGATTCACAGTGTTTTTGGCTAATCACACAGTACTGATTTTTCACACACTACTTGATGAGGTTTTCCATTTAAGCCTTTTATAATAAATTCGTGATCATACGTTGATAAAATGGGTCCATAAAACCTAAGGCCCATGACATATTAAAACCCATGCCTATTTGAATGGTTAGATCTTCGACCAGTTCAATCAATGATGGTCAAACTCCTGCTTCACACTGGTCGTCACCAGCCAGTGAAATGGCAACCCCGACCAGCAAAACTGGTCGGGGACAAGCGATTTTTTCCGTACAGGTCTCCGTACGGACAGTTATCTGACAGAAACACATAACTACCTGGAAATTATCATCACAAAAGGCGCCTGACGAGTACTCATACCATGGGTACCCCAACGGCCCGGAGTGACGAACGGGCTGCCCCAAGCTCGGCTCCAACCAAAGGCCCGTGGGCCACGGCGACGATCGACCCGACCTAACGAGCTGCCCCAAGCTCGCCCTCGACCCAATGGGCGTCCGACCCCGCCACAGTCGGACTCCCACGAGCCCCGACCAAGCCGAGGCAATCTCCGCCGAGGGCCAAGTGTCGGTCTTCCGCCGGCCATTAGCCACGTGCTCTACGGACACGATACCAGAGTGATCGTGGCGGGGCGGTGGCTCCTTCCCGAGGTGGCGAGGAGGTTGCCGAAGTCAAGCTCGGCCTCATCGCCTGCATAAGCACAGCGGAAGACGCGCTCCTCCCGAGGCAACGCCAAGACTTGACAGCTTGCAGAGGGCAAAGCGCTTATTTCCGATGAAATGGCAACCGCTTCGCTCAATGAGTCCACCAACCCGGCGTGGGGTGAAGCGGACACTGACCAATCGCCAAGACGAAGGACTAGAGCTCCTAGCATAGATCACCTCATCCTTTTCTCTCCCAACTTACCATGTAATCCCCCTCCGCTATATAAAGGAGGCAGATCCTTGGGAGAGGGCTCCTCTCGGCCTTCACGAATAGGCTGTTTTCGCCTCACTTATTCGAGCCCTCGGCCCCGCTATAAAACCGTGCGATCATCCGCACCAAGCAATATAGCACCACCACACGAATCAAGTAGGGACATTCGCCCAACCAAAGATACATTTTGGGATCCTGAGTCTAACCATTCAAAGAGAGGGAGCGCGCGGCCCCATAGACTTAAAAATTCACTCGCCGATGCTCAAACGCCCGATGGGCACACTGTAGGGGCATTCGCGATCCTTATCGCCGCCTCCGATTCCCATTTGCTTCCTTGATGGCTTCTTCGCCACGACGACGCCTCCGCATCAAGGAGCTGGATCCGTTTCGGCTCCCTCGACTTCGTCGCCACTTCGGCGAGAAAGATCATGCTTGTCCCCGCCGCCTTTCGAGACCAGGCATCCGCTAGGAACCTGGACTCCATCTCCGGCGATCTTGGCAACCTCCCGCCGAGGCTCCGTGCGACCCGAGGCCGAGCCCACCTGCGCCGCGCCATCTCCGCAACGACACCGTGAGTTCGGGCGGTGACTACGCCACCCCATGGGCTCGCATCTCGTGGCAATGACCGGCTATATGCCGCCTCCGCCCACGACTTCATCGAAGACTCCTCCACCACGACTCCAACTCCGGACACGTAACGCGTTGCCGACGGATCGCACTCGCGAGTGCAACATGGCGTGTGGTCGACCGACCGCAACCCCGCGACCACGGAGCTCTCATCCAGCCGCACTGCAGAGCAGAAGAGGAATATCGGCGAGCGCTACTGAACGCACTCCAAGCTCGCCGTGCTGAGCTCCAACAACAGTGCGAGGAAATGGAGGCCCGAAGGGTCGAGCTCGACAAACTCCAGGCCGACCTGGAGCAGAGTCAGCCCGAGCCCCCACTCGTGCCTGGCGCCACGCGCGCACGCACGTCGTTCACCACCACCGGTGGAGGAATCCGACGGCCTTCCGCTCTTCCCACGCAGCCAAAACGTGGCCTCACCGCAATGTCGCTCCGCAGATTCCCGAGCCGGACGACCCGAGGCCAAGGCGACGTATCGTAACCTCCGGAATCGGTGGAACGACCGCTGTAGTACATGCAGGCTCCGGCCCCACCGCCGGCGCCTTCCAGCCGCCGAGCCGCACGCGCCAAACCGGCTGGTCCGGCAAAGACGGCAGACAGCCGCTAACAGCCCTCAGCCTCATGCACCCTGCTGGCGCCGCCCGATAACGACTACGACGTCCGCGCCACCATCAAGGCGCGAAAAAAAGCGGCGGACGAAGCGGCCTGGTCACGAGTCGTAGACAGCGGTCGCCGCGACGATCGCAGCCCGAGCCCCGATGGTCCAAGACCACAGGCCTTCTGTTAGGGGATCCGCTACGCGGATTTCTCTGCCAGATTCCGGGCACCAATCAACATAGCCAAGTACACTGGGGCGACGAACCCCAGCGTTTGGCTGGAAGATTACCGGCTCGCATGCCGGGCGGGAGGAGCTACGGATGACCTCTTCATCATCCAATACCTCCCCATCTACCTTGCGGACTCAGCTTGAGCCAGGCTCGAGTACTTGCCCGTGAAGACTATCAGGAACTAGGCCGACTTGAAGAGCCTCTTCGTCGAAAACTTCCAGGGCACTTCCAAGCGCCCCGGAAACTCCTGGGACCTGAAGAGCTGCAAGCAGCAGTCGGGAGAGACTCTCTGGGACTACATCCGGCGCTTCTCCCGATAATGCAATGAGATCCCCGACATCTCCGACGCCGATGTTGTCGGGGCGTTCATCTACGGCACCTCCTGCAAGGCCTTGGTGCACAAGCTGGGCTGCGTCAAGCCTAGAACCACCAAGGAGCTCCTCGACATCGCCACCAACCACGCTCGCGAAGAGGTGTGGGGTCCATCTTCGAGAGGGATGGCAAGCAAGAGCCCAGCGCCAAGCCGGTCCTTCCGACCGCTCCGACAAGCGGAAGCGGCAAGGGAAGCAAGGCCGAGAAGGCCGCCTGGTCGCGGCTGCCGACTACCCTGCCAAGCAGCAAGCGCGACAGGCTGTCGTGCCCGACCACTTCGAAAAGCTGATGGAGAGCCCGTGTCCTAACCACGGTTCCCGTCACACAAATACTAGGATCGCGAAGTCCAAGCGCTCCTCTCCCGCACCCCACAACGCCGCGGGTAAGGAAAGAAGCGAGACCCGCACCACGGGCCGAGGAAAGAGGGTCGACGCCAAGTTCCTAACTCGACGGCCGCCGATGATCTTTGGCGGACCAAGATGCTATACCGATAAGCGGCGGCTCAAGCTCACCTTCCGCGAGGTCCACACAGCAACTCCCGCCGTTCCCCAATACCTTCGTTGGTCGAAATCTCCGATCACCTTCGATCGGATCGACCACCCCGGCCACATTCCACAGCCAGGGAGATATCCGCTGGTGGTCGACCCTATCATGGGAACAAAGCGCCTGACTAAGGTGCTCATGGACGGCGGCAGCGGTCTCAACATCCTATATGTTGAGACGCTTGACGCCATGGGGGTCCCCCACTCGAGTCTTCGGCCGAGCAAGGCACCCTTCCACGGTGTCATCCTCGCCAAAGAAAGCCCACCCACTCTGGCAGTCGACCGCCGCCACTTTGGGGGCTGGACAATTTCCGCACCGAAACCCTCACCTTGAGGTTGTGGATTTTCCCGCCCTACCACGCCATCCTCGGGAGGCCGTGCTACGCCAAGTTCATGGCGGTACCCACTACACCTACCTCGTTAATGCCTCGCCACGGGAGTAATCACCGTGGCCTCATCTTTTAGCTTGCCTACAACTATGAGCGGCAAGCTATGTAGTCAAGGCCGACGGCCATCGCACACCGAGCTCACAAATCTTCTGAGGGAAACCTCGCCCGCCGACCGCAAGTCGGGCCGGCCTTCAAACCACCGAGGACACGAAGGAGGTCGTGGTCGACCCTGAGGATCCGGCCAAAACCGTGCGGATTGGAGCCGCGCTCCCCGCTAAATAGGAAAGCGCGCTCGTCGACTTCCTCCGCGCCAACCGAGACATCTTCGCATGGAGGTCTTTCGACATGCCAGGAATCCCAAGGTAGGTCGCCAAGCACTCCTTAAACATCCGATCAGGCTCAAAGCCAGTCACCCAACGCCTGCGCCATTTCGACGAGGAGAAGCGCAGGATCATAGGGAAGGAGATCGCCAAACTTTTGGCCGCAGGGTTTGTCAAAGAAGTTCGCCACCCCGAGTGGCTGGCTAACCCTGTCCTTGTAAAAAAGAAAAATGGGCAATGGAGAATGTGTGTTGACTACACGAGCCTGAACAAGGCATGTTCCAAGGATCCGTTCCCTTTGCCCCGCATCGACCAAGTCGTTGATTCCACCGCGGGGTGCGAATCCTTGTCCTTCTTGGACGCCTACTCGGGCTATCACTAGATGGTAGTGAAGGAGTCCGACTAGCTTGCGACCTCCTTCATCACCCCGTTCGGCTCGTTCTGTTACATAACAATGCCATTTGGTCTAAAAAACGCGGGCGCTACATACCAGCGATGTATGCAAACGTCCTTTAGTGACCAGATAGGCCGTAACGTCAAAGCATACGTCGACGACATCGTCGTTAAGACCAAGAAGGCCGGTGACCTCGTCGCCGACCTGGAGGAAACCTTCGCGAACCTCTGACAGTTTCACGTAAAGTTCAACCCCAGGAAATGCGTTTTCGGGGTCCCCAAGGGAAAGCTACTCGGCTTCATCGTCTCTGAGCGTGGCATCGAAGCCAATCGGGAGAAGATCTCGGCGATCATGAAGATGGGCCCAGTCGGCAACCTAAAAGGGTTCAAAAGCTAACCGGATGCCTTACAGCCTTAAGTCGTTTCGTGTCTCGCCTCGGCGAGCGTGGAATGCCGCTCTACAAGCTGCTCAAGAAGTCCGACGATTCACTGACTCAGAGGCTCAGAAGCCTCACCCGATCAAGACTTTCCGACTCATCCCCTGTGATCGTCGCCCAAGCACCGTGAGAACCATCGCTTCCTCTACATCACCGCCACGACCCAAGTCGCCGCTGCACCCTCGAGTAGAACGAGCGTAAGAAGGCCATGTGCTCAAGGTACAACGGCCTATCTACTTCATCGCTGAAGTCCTCTCCGAGTCCAAAGCTCTGCACCGCAGTGCAAAATTGCTCTGGCGCGGTGCTCATCACGAAGAGGAAGTTGGTCCATTACTGACGACATCCTCGTCACCGTGGTGACCACGCCGCCGCTTAGCTAAATCGCCCACAACCGCGACGCCGTGAAGAATAGCCAAATGGGCGCTTGAGCTCAATGGCCACGACATATCATACGCTCTCGAACGGCGATCAAGTCGCAGTTCGGCCGACTTCAAGGTCGAATGGACCGCTTTAATCGCCACTGGCGCTTGAAGACCCCGAGCATCGACAATGTACTTCGATGGGTCCTACGCCAAGAACGGCGCGGGTGTGAGAGTCGTCATCGCTTCCGCCAGAACAAGCTCCAAGACGCCATTCGCCGCTTCTTCGCTGCGACTCAACAACGCCACCGAGCACGCAGGCCCTCGCCAACGGTCTCCGATTGTCGCCGACTCTGCGCCACCGACTTACGCCCACGAGACTCCAAGCTTGTCGTCGACCAAGTCATGAAGGCCGCGGAGCCTCGAGACGCCTGCATGGCCGCATACTGTCGGGAAGTGCGCAAGCTCGAGGAAAGGTTCAAGGGTTTTGAGCTTCACCATAGCTACAGACGCTACAATGGTAAGGCTGATTACCTAGCCAATCTCGCCTCCGGAAGAGGTTTGGTCCCACCTGGGATCTTCGTTTGCGATATTCCACAGCCTTCCGTCCAACTGGACTCGGCGACCGAGCGGCCGTCCGACCTGTCCGATGTGACCACTCCTACCGCCAAGCGGTCGGATGTAGAGTCGCCCAGGTCGTGCCGCGACATGCTGATGGCCGATTCCGACTGGAGGAAGCCCTTCGTCAATCGACTGACTGATGGATCGCTCCCCACCGACTCGATTGAGGCACGGCGCCTCGCTCGTCGGGCGAAATCTTCCGTCTTGGTCAGAAAAGACCTCTACAAAGGAGTCCTCCGAGTCCTCCGAATGTGTTCGCCGACCAAGGAGGCGGCGCCGCCGATATCCATGGTGGTGTCTGTGGTCACCACGCCGCACCCGGCCCCTAGTCGGAAAAGCCTTCCGCAAGGTTTCATCGCCGACCGCCGTGTCCGACGCCGAGCAAATCGCTTGCACTCGCGAGGATGCCAATTTTCGCCCAAGAACGATCTTCCAAGACAGCCTTACTGACGATCCCCATCGCGGTGGCCATTCGCGGTCCTGGGACTCGATCTGGTCGGGCCCTTCAAAAGGCGCCCGGGTTTTACCCACCTCCTTGTCGCGTGGACAAGTTCACCAACCGGATAGAGGCTGCTTGGCCGCCAAAGATCACATCGGCAAAGCGCCACTTTCTTCCGCGACATTGTCTTTCGGTTCGAGTCCCAAACTCCATCATCACCGATAACGCCACGTAGTTCACGGGAAGGAATTCCTCGAGTTCTGCGATGACTTCAACATCCGCGTCGATTGGGCAGTTGTGGCCCATACGCGGACCAACGGCCAGGTCAAGCAGGCAAACGACATGATTCTCCAAGGGCTCAAGCCACGAATCTTCAGTCGACTGAAGAAATTAGCGGGGCGATGGGTGGCTGAGTTACCCTCCGTCCTCTGGAGCCTGCGAACCACACCAACCCGGGCGACCGGGTTTACACCATTCTTAATGGTGTTCGGTGCCGAAGCTGTCTTGCCGACCGATCTGGAATACGGCGCCCCGAGACTACAAGCCTTTGACGAGGCACGGGGGCTCGTCTCGCAATAAGACGCCATCGACCAGCTCGACGAGGCGCGTGACGTGGCCATTCTAAGATCGGCCAAGTACCAGCAAGCACTGCGACACTACCACAGTCGTCACGTCTGAGGCCGGTCCTTCAACGTGGCGACTGCTCGCGCCAGTTCACCCAAAGAAAGACAGCACAAGCTCACCGCCATGGAAGGCCCTTCACCGTCGTGGAGGTTCTCCGACCTGGCACTTTCCGACTCAAGGACACGGATGGCAACGTCATCTCTAACGCGTGGAACATAGAAAAGTTAACGCGATTCTATCCCTAAAACTCTTTCTTGGCCCTCGCTCTTTTTTACCCTTCTACCGAGTACCCGGTCACCGCACGGCGCTCGGGGGCCACCGGTTGGCACACTCGTACGGGTCGCTTCTAGTCGGCGCACTCACACGGGTCGGTGACCCGACCAACCACAGGGTTCCTCCTAAAACGGTAACCCTCTCGACCCAAGTACTACGGCCTACGCCCCAGCGGCTACGGTTGCTAAGTAGCACTTTGCGAAAGAAGGAAGTGCCCACACGGAGCGACCCTTGGTCAGTCAGGAATACCCCTTTTCCACGCGAGCACAGCCAGTTCACGCACTCACACGGGTCGGTGACCCGACCAACCATAGGGTTCCTCCTAAAACGGTAACCCTCTCGACCCAAGTGCTACGGCCTACGCCCCAGCGGCTACGGTTGCTAAGTAGCGCTTTGCGGAAGAAGGAAGTGCCCACACGGAGCGACCCTTGGTCGGTCGGGAACACTCTTGTCTCGCGCAAGTGTGCGTGAATGCTTCATAACCAAGTTCCTGTCCTCTTCACGCTTCCCTCGCAAATGGTAACACACCGACCTACGCTTGACCAACCCCTGCGGTTTCTAGAGCTATGGTCGCCGAGCGTTCATCACAGTAGGAAAGTGCAAAAGACAGATTGGAACTTGCCAAACTTCAGTTTATTGCATGCTAAGGTTTTTTACATTGAGAATGGAAAACATCTAACTTTTCTCTACTCTCTGCGGAGGACGCTCCCCGGCGGAATCCTATCGGTGATCAACCAGGCATGCGGCTCGACTTGAATCTCGAACCTGTCGATCTCCTCATCGGTCCGGTTCCCGGCAATCCTGCTACTAACGGTGGCGAGGTCGATGCCGTCATAGTGGGAGATGGTGCAGACAAGCACCGAGGAGGCTCCGAGCGTGGCGCCTTCGCTCACTGAGTTCACGACGTGTTTCGCACGCCGCCCAGCTCGGCGGCAAGCGAACTCAACCCGGCGCGTCCCGAGCACTCGGTCGCGCACTTCTTGCCGATCCTCGAAGGGTCGCCAACTCGTCGGCCACTCGACCGAACCACCTCCACCAATCGCAATGATGTCGTGGCCACGCCGCGCCGTGGTCGCCACGCCGCGCGGTCTCCACCGCCTCTCCGCTTCCTCGACGGCGCCGCCAGTTCCTCGCAGCTCGCAGATCGATAACGCCGAGAGCGCACCCTACGAACCACAATTGCGTAAATCAATTAAAGAGTCAGTCACCACCGCCGCGGAGTTCGCCGATCGCTGGCTCCTCCCCGCCTTGGCCGCCTCCCGGCGGCGCCACGCCGACGCTGCGCTTGTTCGGCGCCCTTCTGGGCCCGATCCAGCTCGCCTTGGAGGCGGGTCACCTCCGACCGCACGGTCCCCTCCGTGGCAATGGCGGCATCCTTGGCGCTGTTGGCCGCCGCCAGAAGAGACTCAAGCTTGGACACCCGTGTCCTCAAGGACTTATTCCCCTGCCACTCCTCGTACAGGGCCTGTGCGACCTGGCCCAGCTCTTGGGGGACCTTCTCCGCCTCTACCTGCTCGCGGGCTAAGCCCTCCTGAGCATCGCGCAGCCCGGGGCGTAGTCGGTTGAATTCTTCCTCAGCAGCCGACCTTCGACCGTACGAACGCCGGAGGAGCTCGAACTTGTCCCCCGAGCGGTCCCGCAAGTGCTGGAAAACGCAACACCCTGTTAGCCCATGATAAATTCGTCGAAAGCTGCAAGGGCGGGGTTATGTCTGACTTACCGCGCCAGTCGGGCGGATTTCAGCCATAATCGCGTCCGCCACCCCGCTACAAGACTCGAGGAGGAGATCCAGGCCCTTCTGAATCTAGCTCACCTCGGCCTCGGCGCGTCGGACGCCCTCCTGCAGGGCCTCCCACTCGCCGTGTTCGCCGGTCGCCCAGCGCTGTGGACGCCCGCCGGGCTGGTCGCCTCGACCCGCCAACGCGGGCAAAGGCGCCGAGCACTCCACCGACAAAGATCGGGCGTTTGTGCTTACGGGGTCACGCGGCGCCCGTGGCTCGGGCCGACGACCACCTCCAACGCTCGACCGCCTCGCCGGCGGCCGGCAGCGACATCCGATTCCCCAGAACCTGTGTCGCGAAGCCGACGGACTTCGACGGTGGCGGCGGAGCTCCTTTCGCCTCGCCTCCAGACATGGCCCCGACCGCCAAGAGCCGCGGACCTCCTCGCGCTCCGGCCAACTGCCGGCGCCGCGATCGTTGTCGGCTCACGACGCTCTCCGACATCGCCGCGGCTCGACCGTGGTCCTCAAGCCCCGCCGGCTGCGGGACGGCGCCGACCGCCGTCACCACCGGATGAGCCGCCGCCACAGACACTTCCGTAAGCTCGCATGTAACGCCGATTAGCAATGCCCAAACTAACTCGCGGTAATGCAACTCGGGACGAACACTTACAGCAGCCGAGCGGTGCGTGGCAACCGCGCTTTCTTCGCCGGTCCTCGCGGCGAGACGAAGTCGCCTCCGCTTCCTCGAGGGCACCGCCACGGGCGAGCTCGCTCGCGGGCTCGGCGATCGCGGACTGCTACCGGGCGCTCGATCGAGCCACGACCAGTCGGCGGCGCGAACTCGACCCCGCGGTATGGGTCCTCAACGCCGCTGTCGTTGCCGTCGCTGGAGGTCAACCCCAGACTAGCCGATTCAACGACGGTCGTATCGGAGACCTCCTCGCCGCGCGCTCTTGCTTCATCTTCCTCTTCCTCTCCTCCTTCCGCTTCTTGCGGGCGGATTCGCGCAGCGTGGCCTCCGCGCGGGCCGCCGCCCTCAGCTCCTTCTCCCCCGGCAAACACCCCCGGGAAACCATCCCGGCAAGACCCTGGATAACGCAAAAACACTAATCAGATCGGCTACTAAGAGCTAAGGGGGAAGAGGAAAGGAGGAAGGATCTCGCCGGACACAAGTCCGGGATTACGCGAGATAATGGCTCGGTGGCCACCGCAGCCTCAGAGCACTCCCACCCGTGACGGTAGACACTCGCCTCGATCTCTAACGCGAGAGCTCCGACTTCACCGCCTCATGGGGTCGACGCTCGCGTCGAACATGGGGCGACTCGCCCATCGTGGGTTGACGCGCATCTTCATGAATGCGCCGCACAACGACATCGCTTGGCCGGGCCCTCGCTCTCTCCGGACTTTGATCCGCTGATAATCACGCCCACCTCGTTTTTCCTTCCGTTCGGCGCCCCATGTCCACTCGGGCCCCGCCACCGAGAGCCGGCCGGTGAAGGCTGGGGCGCTACCTCCCAGGTTCTGGGCGTAGAAGCATTCGGAGTGCCACCCCCGGTTCGAGGACGACAGCTTCACCTCGATGTAGTCCGATCCGCGGCCACCGCGCAACTGGAGGGCCACATCGCCTATGGGCGCAGGTGCGTCCGATGGCTTGTCCCTCCCCAGCCGCGCATGGAATAAATGCCTCCAGAGCGCCCAATGGGGATCGATCCCCAGAAATGCCTCACACATCATGATGAAGATCGCAATATGAAGCACTCCGTTTGGGTTGAGGTGGTGCACCTCCGCCTTGTAATGGTGCAGCAGCCCGCAGACGAACGGGTGCAGCGGGAGTCCGAACCCGCGCTCATAGAACGAGGCGGGCACGACGATCTCGTCATCCCCCGACGAGGGGACAGCGACCCCCGTCGGCACCCTCCACCATGAGATGTCCCGCGAGGGGAGGAACCCCTTCCTCTCCAAGCCGAGCGCGCGGGCGGGCTGAGCGGAACACTCCGGCCACGACATCTCCGAAGCAATAATAGCGAAAAGGTGAGAAAAGGGGAAGGTGGGGATCTCTTTTCTCCAGCTCCTTCGCTCTGGTTTTCTCTTGTCTCAGGCAAAGGCAAGAAGGCGACGAAAGCAAAGGCAAGTGACCTGCATAGCGTCCCCGCGCCAGATTTATAGGAGGCGAACAGGCGCCTAGCCGAGCGGGCACCAGTCGAACAGACACCTCCTCGGGTGTAGCGTCGCACGCCCCTTCCCCTCGGTTGCCACGCAAGGCCCCTGGTAAATGCAATGATTTCCAATTCATCTCTATGCATTTAAGTCTGATAGGACTGCAGGAGACGCAAAGACACCGTTTCGAGCAGCGTACCCTATGGCCTCTCGGTCTTTGCCTTCGGGCCGGGTCGGCTGCTCCGAGACGCATGCGAAAGGCCCGCTGGGCCGCTGCGGCCCCAAAGTGGCAAAAGAGCTCAGTAGCTCGCACCCGGGGCCCGGTCAAAAGCTGCGGGTTCCAAAGGCATGATCCACCAAGTCGACTCAAGCCGCCCCAGCAGAAAATTGAGCATGGGGCGAGGACAAGGCGAGTCCCCAGTGGGCCTCTAGTTGGGTTGGCGGACGACCCAATCGCCTTAACTCGTGTCCGAGACCATACTTCACGCTCTCCCGCGGAACCCATCGATGGGTGACAGCCAGCTATTCTTTGGGTCGACGGACGCCTGTGGTCCGATACGGATCGAGTAAAGAAAGGTTTTCATGGGTCGCCCCGGCTGGCCGGACACCTACGCCGACCGTCCGCTTGGAAAGGTCCCCTTGGGAGGATCTCTGTGTCCCACTCGGATCACCCGCTGTTAGCTCCACGAGCATGGTGTTCAAACCGACGCGGTAAACGCTGCTCGCCACCCTCCAGTCCCACACCGCGACGGGCGACACGTGGGATAGATAGCGGCATCTCTCGCAGATGCCCTCACTAGATGAGGACTCGGGATGGACGCCCTCCGCCAAGCTGCGGCGTAAAAATCAGACTCGTTAACACCTCTAGCCAAAATTGAGCAAGGGGCGAGGACAAGGCGAGCCCCCAGTGGGCCTCTAGCTGGGTTGGCGGACGACCCAATCTCCTTAACTCGTGTCCGAGACCATACTTCACGCTCTCCCGCGGAACCCATTGATGGGTGACAGCCAGCTGTGCTCTGGGTTGGCGGACGGCCCAGAGTCCGATACGGGATCGAGTAAAGAAAGGTTTCTCATGGGTCGCCTCGGGGGCGGACACTCTATCGCCGGATCGTCCGCTTGGAAAGGTCCCCGTTGGGAGGGATCTCTAGGTCCCACTCGGATCACCCGTTCTTAGCTCCACGAGCATGGCGTTCAAACCGACGCACGTAAACGCGCGTTCGCTCACCCCCTCCAGGTCCCACACCTGCGGACGGGGCGTACACGTGGGATAGACAGCGACCACTCCTCTTGCAGCTACCCTCTCCAGATGGGGACTCGGGATGGACGCCCTACGTCCAGCTACGACGTAAAACGAGCGCTCGTCTAGCTACGACGTTAAACGAGCACTCGGACACCAGAACCTCCCGAGAGGCATCTGGTCGTTCGCGCCGACCAAGGCCGCGTCCAGCTACGACGTAAAACGAGCACTCGTCCAGCTATGACGATAAACGAGCACCCGGACACCAGAACCTCCCGAGAGGCATCTAGTCGTCTACACCAAGGCCGCGCCCGCCACGACGAAATGAGTACTCGCCCGGCCACGACGATAAACAAGCACTCGGACACCGTAACCTCCCGAGAGGCATCCGTCGTCTGCTACCACCAAGGCGCGTTCACCACGACGAAACAAGCACTCGTCCAGCTACGACGATAAACGAGCACCCGGACACCAGAACCTCCCAAGAGGCATCTGGTCGTCCGCGCCGACCAAGGCCGCGTCCAGCTACGACGTAAAATGAGCACTCGTCCAACTACGACGTTAAACAAGCACTCGGACACCAGAACCTCCCTAGAGGCATTTGGTCATCCGCGCTGACCAAGGCCTCGTCCAGCTACGACGTTAAACGAGCATTCGGACACCAGAACCTCCCGAGAGGCATCTGGTCGTCCATGCCGACCAAGGCCGCGTCCAGCTACGATGTAAAACGAGCACTCGTCCAGCTACGACGATAAACGAGCACTCGGACACCAGAACCTCCCGTGAGGCATCTGGTCGTCCGCGCCGACCAAGGCCGCATCCAGCTACGACGTAAAACGAGCACTCGTCCTGCTACGACGTAAAACGAGCACTCGGACACCAGAACCTTCCGAGAGGCATCTGGTCGTTCGCGCCGACCAAGGCCGCGTCCAGCTACGACGTAAAACGAGCACTCGTCCAGCTACGACGTAAAACGAGCACTCGGACACCAGAACCTCCCGAGAGGCATCTGGTCACCCGCGCCGACCAAGGCCGCGTCCAGCTA
The DNA here is from genome assembly GCA_036346275.1 of Otatea glauca. Lineage (NCBI taxonomy): Eukaryota > Viridiplantae > Streptophyta > Magnoliopsida > Poales > Poaceae > Otatea > Otatea glauca. The sequence goes on along the minus strand of CM070726.1, from coordinate 45,919,146 downwards.
CGACGTAAAACGAGCACTCGTCCAGCTACGACGTTAAACGAGCACTTGGACACCAGAACTTCCCGAGAGGCATCTAGTCGTCCGCACCGACTGAAGCCGCATCCAGCTACGACGTACCGCGCCAACCAAGGCGGCGCATAAGTCATCTAGATACCCGTGCTTAAGAGAAACGGCCACATACCGACTGCTGACCCTCGGGGGCTTGAGTAGTCTGGGAAAGCGCCTAAAACGAAGTCATCACGCAGATGCAGCGATCAAAAAGGAAGAGAAATTTTTATTATAGACCCCCCGGTTCGAACATTACACAATGCTATGTAAGAACCTAAGGTCTACGCCCGGCGCACGCGCCCTACTACTTCGATGAGGGCGCTCCTCGCCTTGGATAGCCGTGGAACGACCTCAAGCAGCGTGTCGACGGCGGCAGTATCATGGGCCATGGCCTCCTCCTCCGCGAGTTCGGCCATCGTCCGGTCGTGATTTGCCCGGTACTCGGCCAAGGGATCCTCCTCCTCCACCTCATCGTCATCACCAAAACTAAAAATTAGTGGATGCGACGAAGCCATCGAGAGGTTGCAAAGGAGGATTCTGGGCTGTGGACAACCGTTCAAGCGAGCGGTGATATCCTTATATACCCAAATGAAGGGAGGTCAAACGGTTCCGAGTAAACGCAAACGCGGGAAGACGAAGCGGCCTTCGCCAGATTCCGAAGCAACCGAGAAGACATATGGTCAAGACGTGCCAAACCATGCGCGACACGCGCAACAAAGTAATTAAAGGCTTCCGCGGCGTAGATACCCCGCCAGCTTCTCCGGCGGCCGCCGAATGCGCCGAGCACACCAGCCGAACCAACCGACCAGTCACCGATCGGCCGACCAAGTCCGGTCGCCGCACTCGACCATGTTTCGCCGACCAAGCTAAACCCCCGACTGTATCTAACGAACTCGCTCGGGGGTTCGGGGCTACTAATGAGTACTCATACCATGGGTACCCCAACGGCCCGAAGTGACGAACGGGCTGCCCCAAGCTCGGCTCCAACCAAAGGCCCCACGAGGCCACGAAGGACGATAAACCCCAACCTAACGAGCTGCCCCAAGCTCGTCCCCGACCCAATGGGGCGTCCGACCCCCGCCACAGGTCGGACTCCCATGAGCTCCGACCAAGCTGAGGCGATCTCCGCCGAGGGCCAAGTGTCGGGCCTCCGCCGGCCATTAGCCACATGCCCTACGGACACGACAACTCAGAGTGACTGTGCGGGGGCAGGTGGCTCCTTCCCGAGGTGGCGAGGAGGTTGCCGGGTCAAGCTCCGCCTCATCGCCCGTGACAAGACGGCGTGAAGACGCGCTCCTCCCGAGGCAACGCCAAGACTGGACAGCTTGCAGAGGGCAAAGCGCTATTTCCCAATGAAACGCAAACCGCTTCCGCTCAATGAGTCCACCAATCCGGCATGGGGTGAAGCGGACGCTGACCAATCGCCAAGGCGAAGGACCAGAGCTCCTAGCATAGATCACCTCATCCTTTCCTCTCCCAACTTCCCATGTAACCTGCCCCCTCCGGCTATATAAAGGGAGGCAGGATCCTCTGGGAGAGGGGCTCCCTCCTCTCGGTCTTCACGAATAGGCTGTTTTCGCTCTCACCTATTCGAGCCCTCAGCTCCCGCTTGTAAAAACCGTGCAGTCATCTGCACCCGAAGCAATATAGCACCACCACACGAACTGGAGTAGGGACATTCGGCCCGAACCAGTATACATCTTGGGCTCCTGAGTCTAACCAATCAAGGAGAGGGAACGCGTGGCCTCTTAGACTTAAAAATTCACTCGCCGGTGCTCGAAACGCCGACAGCGCCCTTTGGCGAGAAGACCATTTGGCGGGAAGGCGTCCCCCAGTTACATGACACCCTTCAGTAATTCAACTGTCGACACTCCGTCAAGGATAAATAGAGGGCCAACCCACGCTGTTGAAGATATCTAGCATCATCTGCAATCCCACATTCTGACATCAAACGTCATCTGTAATCTGTGATTAACCCTCTGTAATTGCGTAGATCATCTTGTACTTAGAACATTCTGTCACAACCGCTTGGCTAATAAAGAAACATTCTCATTGTCTCCATTTCGATATCCAGGAGCCCGCATCTTATAAATTTTACGTAAGCTTGGTTAAGAGGCCTAAGGTCTTGGACATCGACACTACTATACAAAAGGACTTATATTAGACCCCTTATCACTAACGTTTTTTCAAAAATCGTCTGTGATGGTTGATCATCATTGATGGTTTTTTGTACAAACAGTCAGTGTTGAGTTCCATTATCATCACATCACAGACGGTTTTAGCCAAAAACCGTCTGTGACGAGCTTTTTTTGGAAATAAATACAAAAAGCCTCGACCTCCTCTGTGTTTTTATGGTTTCTCGAGCTATTTTTAAGGTGGCTGCAATTGAGAGGCGATCTGGTGAAAAGAGACCGTGGATTTGAAAGTATGATTGTAGATACTTTTGTTCTAGGTGATCTAAGGTTAGTAATTGGTTCTAATTTGCATTATATTAAAGATCTAGCTTGGTAAAGAGGGAAATGAAGATGGTTTAGCTTGGTGTAGATCCATTTGTTCTTTATGATCTAAAGTAGTAATTGGTTCTAATTGCATTGTACTCAAGATGTAGCTAGTTAGGTAAAGAGAGAATTGAAGATGATAAGGTGATCTAAGGTTAATAATTGGTTCTAATTGCATTATATTCAAGATCTAGCTTGGTAAAGAGGGAATTGAAGATGGTTTTGATCTAGCTTGGTATAGATCCATTTGTTCTTTGTGATCTAAAGTAGTGATTGGTTTTAATTGCATTATACTCAAGATGTAGCTAGCTATGTAAAGAGAGGATTGAATATGCGGAGTTTAAATGTAGCTTACACACACACGTATATATATATATATAAATATTCTATATATATATATTTGTTCTTTGTGATCTACGAAGCTATATAGGTTAATTGGCAAGTTTAAATGTAGCTTATAAGTAGAATATTTTAGATCTGTTTGTTCTTTAGATCTAGCATGGTTTATGATTTAGGGTAAGGTTTTAGCTAGTTAATACGTGCTCTAATTTAAGAATGTGTGCATGTGCACTCCTAGTGTACTTAATTCATTATTTAACACTTATTGTTATATACATAGCGTAGATGGACCAAAACTAGATGTACGCTGATAATCGTGCGAGTGCCGAGTACATTAATGTCATCTCTTCTATTAGAAGAGCTGCAGAGGAGGATATGTTGATAAGGGGGTGGAATTTATGTCTTGTCCATGCATTGATTGCGAGAATCTAAGGATATTTTGAAACTCAGCGCAGATCGAAGCACACTTGATTCTAAGGGGTTTCAAAAGCAGAGGAGGATATGTTGAATAAGGATATGTTTCACGATGACAATCTGTAGCAAATGCTGCACGATGCAGAAGGGAATCGTGATAAGAGGGAGTATGTAAAATTACAGGACTTGATGGACGACTCAGAGAAACCTTTGTTCCTGGACTGCAAGTCCAAATACACAACGTTGTCATCCGTGCTTGAACTGCTGAAATTAAAGGCAAGTAACGGTTGGTCCGACAATAGTTTCACGACGTTGTTAGGTCTATTAGCGGATATGCTTCCTGAGGGAAATGAGTTACCGACAACAACCTACAAAGCTAAGAAGGTTCATTGTCCCTGGGAATGAAAGTAGAAAGAATACATGCGTGTTTCAATATGTATACCCCCTTTTGAGTAATATCTACAATTAGCTAATGTTACCTGAACAAGAATTGCAATGCATACCTGAGACTACTTATTTAAATCACATCAGGGAATCCCTTGAATGATAGAAATTATTAGTACAATGAGAAGATATGTTATGGAGAGATCAATAATTGAAAATTGGTGAGTGGTGGGGTTCATCCTTTTTTTTCTGGTGCAATGCAAATTGTGCGACAATGAGCCCTATAAAATCTTTGAAAATGACACATATGTGTTATATCAAACTGTCTTAGAATATTGCAAGCAAAGCATCTCTAGCTCATTTAAATGACACATCACATATGGTTCTAGTATAAAACCGTCTTAGAACTAGAACTGTCTGCGATAAGTTTACATCAAAGATGATTCTATATTAGAACTATCTGTGATGGAGGTCCATATATCGGTCGACTCCTCCTCGTGCAGATCAGTTCACCAATGTCGGCCAAACCCTACCCTCGCGTAGATTAGTTCACCCCTACCCTCGATAGCGACCTCCCTCTCGACGGCGCCCTCCCTGGCCCCTCGGCCGCGCCCGCCCCCTTGGTCTTCTAATTCAATCAGGTTCATTTACTGATGTCTTGTGGGTTTTTTAATTCTAGGAAGATTAACTTCACATCACATTGCAAGGTTAAATATCTTTAACCTAGTTTTTGGTTTAATACTATCATTGTTATCCTTTGGAAGAACTTATGGATGGCATCCTTGTTTATTTCATTGATTAGGCTGCAAATTAGGGAAACCCAATTGTTTTATCAAATAGCCTTTATTGATAGTCCTTAGATCTATTAGTAATATCTGTTGATAGTCAATGGCCTTTGTTCTATGGATTATTTTCAGCTTAGGAGCTTGAGTTGTGGTTTGTGGTGGCATTCACCTGGAGAAAGTGAACTAGTATTGATCTTGTAGTATCATGTTCATTCAGCTACCATACATACTGTTGTACTGTTCTTGGTAAAAAAATTTGACACTAGGACCATTCATTCAATTCTCTATGTTGCTTAACTCTATTTAATATTTCAATATGACAACTATTCTCATTATTTGCTTAGATCTATTCATTGCATCGCCAAAAGATCTGGGGAAATAACTTATTTGTATTTCTTTGCTTGCATGGGATGCGCCTAAAGCCCAATTATTTATTGGATTGGGCAGTGCTAACTGTTGTAAATATAAGGGGATAGAAGACCGTCACATTGATCTTTTCTTAAAGTAAACCAATTAGTTATCAAAACTCTATGCAGTTCACTGTAAATGCTAACTTTAGACAACTTGATTGTCACTGTTTGTTACCTTTCAATCTGCAGCTTAGATTATACCTTCAAGCAATTATTTTACATTGCATTGTCATTTTCTGACAAATTTTAGGGTCTATATTTGTTTGTGTCGCCTAGAGTGAGCTCTCTAGTCAAATTCATAGCTATTATTTCTAACAAGCATGTCAAGTGTTTAGGGGAAATAACTACAGATGCCATCACAGCGATACTTATAAACATTTTGCTGGCATTTCAGGGCATATGATTTATTCTAGTCAGTTTACACAAGCATCTAAAAATCATGGAGGAGATGACTATATATGTCACCTTCCTTTTGGCATTCTGTTTTGGAAACAGTCAATTCTCATGATGCCCACCCTCTTCCAATCAATTTTGAACTCTTCGATACATGTTCTAATTGAAATGTTGATCTGGTTTTGGTACATGTTCTAATTGAAATGTTGGTTTACTGATTACAAACAAACTAAGTATGTTGTTAAGTAGCTTATTGATTAATGAAGCTTATTGATTAATGATGGAGCTCCCAATGCTTAACTATGTTGTTAAGTACCTTTCCTGGTTCATTTGTGCAATATGGTTTTGCTTCCATAGGAAGCATGTTATGTTGGAAATCTTAAGCATTTCAGAATTTGCCCTCCAACAATTGTATTTCCCCCTGTCACTTGATTTACCCTTTATCTGATCTGACAAGTATGTTGCCTTGTACATTGTTCTATGTATTGATTTATTGAATAATGAGTATTGCTCTATATTGCTTTATAACGAGTAGTCATCCTAAAAGGATAAAAGGTACTAGCTGATAACATGTCTTTACTATCTTGATTGCACTCTTTGCTATTTATTGTTGAAATGCTTTAGGTTGACTTTTTAATGTGATGAATATGTAGTTTGGTAGTTTGGCTTTATAGGATATTCTGGTATGGACTCTCTGAACTCTTAATTGGTTCTTTAACTCATTCTCACTCTTTGTTACCTTTTGAACGCTCGATGATGTAATTAGGGTCTCTAGAAGTTTATTTAAATAATTTTAGTAACAAATAAGGCCTTGAACTATGAGATTGATGTTCATATGATTATCACTGCATATCTTGAATATAAAGAGACAATGTCAATGGTATTCAATACATGTCATAACTCTTAGTATTAAGCAGCATGTTTATATGGACTGTGTATATGATAAAATGGTTCACAGCTTGTGCTTGATTTAGCATGATTGGGGTATGTACGAATCAGAAATTGGATCCTTGTGTAATGTGATTAGTGTAGTAATTTGATTCCTAAATTTCTTTATGTGTAACAGCCTCAAAAATCATAAAATAAAGAAAAATGAAATAAAAATCTTTTGTGTGTTATTTTCGAAATTTCTGAATTTCCTGGATTTTCTGTGTAATCTTTTGGCTTTTCTTTAATGCAAGAAAGTGAAACAAAGAATATGGTAAATAGAAAATGGCAAAAAGTAAAAATGTTAATTCAACAAAAATTTACCAAAGCCTCCAAAAATATCTAAGGGCCCTCCTCAGCTTGCTTAAGTCGGTGGGTAAGCTGGATTAATAAAAATAACAATTAATCAAAGATAATCATGAGTAAATATCTCAGGGTAAAATGGTAAAACAATTTGGTAAAAATATCTGTAAGTCATCCTGACCCAAATTTTTATCTTGCCGACATCAAAACAGTATCAACCTTCAGTAAAAATATCAAGAATTTATTAATTCATTTTATAATTTTAAAAATTCAAAAACAGTGAATAAATAATCTGGAAAACAGTAATGTCAGAATTTTTAAAATTTAAATAATAATAATTAAAGTCTGTAATTTTTACAGAAGGTGTATAATATCATTTAAAACCGTAATAAAAAGTTTTGTAAAATAATCATTTCATTTAGATCGCAAATTTAAAGAAAAACCGAATGGGCAATGCAGCAACTGTTGCAATGTCAGAATTTTATAAAAATATGCATGCATCATAAAATAGTGAAAATTTTTCAGGAGGCTGGTAATGTCCTTGCCGACCTATGGTAAAAATTTCATAAAATTTTGCTTTGTTTTGACCATCAAAAACCCTTTTTTATCCTGTTCGGTCGTGAGTCTTCTCCAGGCTTCTTTTTCACTCTCGCTGACGTGTGGGTCCGGTTTGTCAGTGAGACAGCTCAGCCGACAGCCGCTGCCATTTGGCCCCCGCGTGTCAGCCTCCCAGCGGCGTTCTTCTCCCCTCTCCCTGCTCTCTCTCTCGCGCGGCGACGACCGCCTCGGATTTTGTCGTACCCGCGCCCAAACCGACTTCATTTCCCTATATAAACCCCTCTCATCTCGTCGCAGCCGAGCTAGCCGTGTCCCTGCGAAGCCATTCCGCCGCTACTTTGGTCTTCTTCTCCGGCGACGGCAAAAACTCGAAACGGGGAAAAACTCGCAACCCACCGCCTCAACCCATTCCACTCCAATTCCTTCAACCCGAAGCACCCTAGCACCTCTAGGAGCTCGTCCCAAGCCTCGGCCAAAACCCTTTCTTCCCCGGCGAGCTTCTCCACCGTGTTTTTCTTCCGCCGCCACCGCGCACGGTGAGAGCCTTCCTCCATTCATTCTTCAAAGCGATTGATGGAATTGGTTCCTTGAGTCGCGCAGGTGCTCATCCGAGTGAAAGTGAAGCTTGGTTAGCTCTAGTTTTGCATCGCCGCCGCTCGGCCATTGCCGCCGCCGCCATCGCACGGTGGCGTGCCGCTGCAGAGCCCCTTAGGCCACTGCGCCACCACCAAAGTGTGCGCACGGATGCCCTTAACCTCAGGGTGGAACCCATTCCACCCCGGAGCTCGCTCTCGCCGGCGAAGCCCGCCAGAGCCGCCACCCTCGCCGGTGGAATCCGCCTTTTCGGCCGCTCGCACCGGGCCAAGGCGACCGCCCCTGGTTCGTGACGGATGCGCTGATGCTCGGAGCGGAATCCATTCCGCCGCCCGGTGACCGGACGCACGGCGAGCTCAAACTCGTCGCACCTCGCTCGGGACACCGCTAAGCGGCCCAATAGTCACCGCAGATTGCACAGATTGGCCGCTGCCGCCCCCACTGCTCGGTCGCAGAAGCGCAGAGCCATGCAATGGGTCTGCAGGCTACCCACGCCATGCGATACTGCCTCTCAGCACATCGACCCATGTACACAAGGCCAATCAATGTCACAGGTCTTACTGTCATTCAATACAACATGTTCCACCTGAAAAGGAAAGCGTGTTTTCCTCGTGAAAGCGCATTTTCCATTTTCGTAGCTTTTCCGATTTTTAGTATTTATTCAAAACCTAGATATTCATTTAGCTATAACTTTTGAATCATTTAACCAAATTCGATGAAATAAATTTATAAATTCATATAAAATTCAGTAGATTCAGAATATGCAAAAATATTTCAGAATTGAATTTTATTTGAATTTCGAATTTAAATTCAAAGAAAAGGTTAGAAATATGCCATTCATGAAAATTTAGCAAATAACCTCCAAATTTAGTAAAATAAATTTTATTAGAATCCATGAAATCTCAGAAACCAGAATATGTAAAAATACTTAGGGTGTGTTGTAAGAAAAAGTTAAGTTATAAAATGGGTAGTAAATAATGCCATAATGGTTTAAATAAACTAAATCTTAAATTGTAAATGGGAATAAATAACTCATGTAATCATTCCTGAATTTGTGAAATCATTTTATTTGAATATTTCCATCTGATTTCTTTTTGGCTCTATTGAAATTTGGTATTTGTTATATGTTGCCATTTGACGTGTAGAACCCGATTTAATCCGGTACATTTGACGACCGTGAGTTTGAAGTCGAGGATAGTCAACAAGGCAAGCAAACCCCTTTGATCATATTGATCCCAGTTTTATAAATGTTTTCATTAAATGTTTTATCGCATACTTTATTTTGTTAAAGTCTGCTATATTTCTGTAATGGTAATTGTACCAAGAGACTTATAGAACTTCCTTGATAAGTAGAAAATTGTGAACCTTGAAAACCCTAGAATAGCTTAGACAATATTTAATGACAATCTGGTTACTCACATTTAGTGAAATGCTTAGCCAAAGCTAAATGAAGATAAAGTCGTGAAATGATTAAAGACTTTGATATAACATTTAAATGGGTATGACCATTTTTGTGGTTGGTATTTGGTTGGAAAATGAAAACAAAACTATGGTTTAGATGCGGGCAATTATTGGCAATAGCCGGTTGTGCATGTCTTTGCACGTAGTGTAGGGTGGAGATTATTGCCCGTGTCGGATTAAGGACCGAACTATGAGTTGTTTTCAGGCCAAGAATATTCATACAACCACAAGTGCTGGTATGGGACAGCTCTAACTTATTAAGTTGTTTAAAACTAGCTTTGCACTTGGAAGGCCGGAGTAGTACGAGCTGTTTCTTAATGAATTGCTCGACGGGACGTCCACACCGAGGTGATCATGGATTAAACGTCTACCAATATAACGGTGTATGCCATACTGTGGGTAGTTCCATCATTTCTATGCTGTGAGTTCTTACACCACAGAATGGGTTATCGTCACCGTGCTGGTGCAAAGTTAGGTTTAAATAATGTAACAGCTTATAACATGACTCTCTGCGCACACCAAAGGCGGTGTGCAAATATCGATTGCTCAAAGAGTCACCATGTCTTGTGGGAAAGTTGTATACCTCAGAGTGTAAAACTAATCGATTAGCGCGTCATGGTCATGGACACTTGTAAAGTCATCACATAGTTAGCGCTTTGCTTATTTTCATAAAAAGTGGTTTCTACCACGTGTTGGTCATTTCATTGTGTGCGGAAGGAAATGGTTTTAAGTATGATCAAGATACCCAACCATTCGTGATTTATTGATACTTACATTCTATCACTTTCAATATTAAATTGCTTTTATTTAAATTCCATTTTGCAATCTATTATTCTGTATTTACATTTCAAACCACTTTATGCAAATTAACCTTAATAGCCTTTCATTGGAATGGCCTCGCATGTATCTTAGGATTTGCATAAGTCTTATGAGTACGTAAGTACTCAACTTGCCAATGTTGATGTTTTTAGGTGAAGAAACAGATTTCCGACGATTCTTACGTTGATGCAGGATACGGGAATTTATCGATGAATTTATCTAAGGATTTTCCTTGTCGCTTGCTCGTGGAACAATGGGTTAAAAAGGCATACTACAAGAATTTGTCTCCACTGCAGTTTTACTTTTGGTATTGTAAAAATAATATGTAATCTTACTTCCGCTGTGTAATAAAGTTTGTGTATGACTGTGATATTAATTTGTATTTGTGCGTACTAGCTACGGATCATGGGACTAGTACTGTATGCACATGGTATCCATTTTTGGTATTTATTTATCAAAAATGGGGGCCTTACATTATGCTTCCTTAATAGCACCATCTAGTTGTTAAGCATATGTGCATTAGCTTAACCCCTAGATTTTTTCATTATTGAATAAGACCAAAATTTGGACACAACCGCCAATGTCATTACCAAGTGTTTGCACTTAATTTATAAGATCACAATTTTGCATATGTAGTAATCTGAACTTTAAGAACATGTTAGTCAATATTAGCTTTTAAATTTAGCTGTCTTGGGGACCTTGCACGTGAAGGGGCCAGACAATTTAATTATTTTGGGGACCTTCTCACTGTTCATAGCATAATTTAGGAAGGTAAGAGTTTAATGTCTTATTTGCTTAGTTAATTGTTTAAGTTCAATTGTGATTATTTGAACCTAGGTGTAGTGGAGGTAAGAGATTAATCTCTAGCAGTCCTACACCTTGTGGCGAGGAGGCTGAAGATCCAACGACCTTTAGTAGCCCGACACCAGAGAGCACTCTGTCCATAATCTATATTGTTGTGCAAAGAGGCTAGATTTTATAGTCTTTAGGACTTTGCATGTGGCGAAAGTGAGCGAAGTGACCTCTTCTTTTTCCTTATTCTGAACATAAAAATATTTTTAGAAATATAATCTCCCTAGCAGACAAAAATATTTCTCATCCCACAAATAAAGAAACCCTTTTTTATTGTTGATTTCCTTGTTCTAAACAATACTCTTAAATTTTATTTATTTCCTCTTCTACGACCGTCTGTGAATTGTTGATTTACAAACTTGCTTGATCTTTGAAGATCTAACACAATCTAGTTAAAAAGAAGATGACATCCCCTTATTCCTCGTCACCGAATGGATCTGATGAGCCGAACATAGGAAAACCGAGGCGTGGTCTAAGAGGGCTAAGTAAAAGGACCCAGAGCAAATATAACATCATGGTGGTCGATCCGTAGGATGGGCCCCTACCACACCACCTAAGGCAGCGGCAACATTCCGGACATTGTGCGGAATAGTTGCACGAGAAAGGGTCCCCATCACCTATCCATCATGGAAGTTGCTGACAGATGAGGAGCGTGATAGCCTGGTGATAGAAATTTTCGAATCGTTCGAGCTCCTAGAAGATGCCATGCATGCACTGCGATGGTATGCTTTGCTTGTGACGGGAAAGGCATGGAAGAACTTCAAGAGCGTATTTGTTAGTAATTACGTGAATAAGGAAATGACTCCATTCCAGAAGTACAGGTTCATCACTGAAGACGTGTGGGAACGATTTATTGAGATAAAGATGACGGAAGAATTCGTGCATCAAAGTGCAGTGCACGAGACCGTCCAGGCAAAAAACACCCACCGCACAAACTTGGCTCCACTGGGTACGCAGGTAAGATCGTGCAATAGAGGAGGGAGGATGACGAGGCAATCTAGAAGGAGGCCTCGCTACCAATTGCCTCGATCTTGGACCCACACGCCTGAAACTGGGTAAGAGCGAGGTCATGTCCCACGTCTTCGAGTGGCGTGTCCTTTGCCAACCCCACAGACGAGGAAGTGTCCCAACGCCTGGTAAGATATCGAACTACATAGTTTGTAGGAAGACCATATATACCTTCATAAGTGAAATAACATGTTGGGATCTTGGATGCAGATAGTGTTGAGTATATAATCTTCCCAGGGCTCTTTCACTGCAGACAGAGAAAGATATACTCTCCACGGCCTTGGAAAACAAGGAGCATCCGGGTCATACGCGAGGCAAATGTGTTTTCGTTCGCTGGAAAATGGGATTCCCACAAGACTCCAACACATACTAGAGTAGGGATAGAAGCAAAGCCGAGCGTGAGGAATGACCAGTAGCACTCATTAAGGAAAAGATTGAGGAAAGGCTGAGAGCACAATTCGATAATCATCTAAGAAGCCTTGAGAAAAAGGATGGAGCAAAGGGTGGCTGTGGAGAGGCACGTATGGAACGTGCAAGCCCCAGACGCACAGATGCAATTTAGCCCAACTAACCATCGGAGCAGCTGCGCGTCCGCCCCAGAGACAAACGTGGATGACGCCAAATTTCCTATCAATGGCATCTGGGTAATAGGGTGGAGCAAAGGGTGGCCGCGGAGAGGCACATATGGAACGTGCAAGCCCCAGACGCACAAACTCAATTCAGCCCAACTAACCGTTGGATTAGCTGCGCGTTCGCCTTTGAGACAAACGTGGATGATGCCAAATTTTCTGTCAATGACATCTAGGTAATATGACCTGTTAAACATGTTAGCTAATTGTGTACCCATATGTAGATGGCCACGCCATGTAATCTTCAAGTGAGGCTTGCCAACGGCTTTGTTCCCCTACAGGCTGCTTGGGGGAGCGCATATCCATCCGGTTTAGGAGCGATTGTGCACAATCGCACGGTAGCTCCGGGCTACGTGAAGATCCATGTCGACGGTGTACATGGAATTTGCAAGGCCTTCACAATAAAGATGCCCCCAAACGACGAGATCGTGACACTAAGGGATTCCATTGGCACATTCATCCAATGGCCCAAGAGGGACATCTCCTTCGACGACTGTTCTACAGCACCGAAGCTACCAGCACTACCAGAGCCACATGTTGCGTCGAAGTTATCAACACTACCGGAGTCACTTGCTACACAGAAGCAGCCTACCAAATCGGCTACTGTGTCCCGTAAGGCACAAGGCCGGTACTTCACTTTGGGCCCAGTCGTCTCTCGTGAAGATGACCTATGATAGACGGCGAGGCAGCGACAAGGTCAAATCGAAGCGGACCACGTTGGCCCATGACTTTCCGTTGACCCCGTTGGCACGGCAATTCAAGCTAGGATAGTCGTTTGTACCGGAAGAGCTCCAACAGACGCTTACAATAGCCTACGTTAAATTACAAAATTGGTGCATGTAACAAGCCAACAAGCCAGTGACACAACGAGTTTCAAGTATCTCGGTCAGCTTCAAGGAGGAGCATTTCTTCCACTAGTTTTTGGGGGGCTTCTTCGTGGCCAGTTTCAATGACTTGTTCGATTTCTACAACCTCGACACCCTCGACGCCACTCATCAGATGCTGGACATTGTAAGCGTGTGTAATCACGGTCTACATTCGTGTCATACCGATAAATGTCATATATATATATATATATATGATCCTTACTTTTGTATATATAGATACATAATCATTGAAGCAAAAACAAAGAAAGAACCGGTGGGTTTCCTCGACCCACACATGGTGTCCAAACAAACCATGGATGAAAATTTACAAGTCGTCCAGGAGTACGTGGAAAAAGTATTGATGGCTCAACAGGGAAAAATTTCATACTTTTACCCTACAACCCGGGGTAAATGCTTCATCTAGTTGCTATGCTTGTTGATTTGTACTTTATACGTAGCTCGAAGTTAGGTTGAATGACCATGACGACATACATGTGTAGGTTTCACTGGGTCCTACTTGTAATTATACCAAGACAAAACCAGGTAATTTACCTTGATTCCATAAAGGGTGGCACCTACAACTTGACACCTATCGCAAAATTACTCGAGACGTCGTTCAATGTCTACAGAGCTTGTGGAGGGCCACACAAGGACTCATCGCACTGAAGCACGTTCATAAGTTTTCGGTATCTGCTAGTACGCAATAATCCTTCACACTATAATAATACCTTCGGAACTAACCAATTATATTTTGGCAGTGCCACCAGCAGCCAAAGGCCACTAACTAATATGGATTCTATGTTTGCACAACATGCAAATCCTTATTGGTGCAAAAAAGACTAATGTCATAGAGGTTTGTCAATCTTATAATAATTGTTTCCACTTATCAATTTATATACATGTAAGACTTTACTCTACCCATCGACAGGCTTAGAAATACGCTGAAGCTACCTTGGAACAAGCTAACCTGCTACGACTTCGAGAACAACTATGTGCCTTCTTGATGTGTGAGGTCATAAATCCAAAGTCGAATGCCACTCAACCTCACCTGATGAGTTGTGAATTTGTTAGTTACTACTTGGATTAATTTATGAACCTTGTGCTATAAATTTATGAGTTATAGTTATGAATTCAATTGGTTAATATATCTGAGATGATTTCTGAAATGGATGCATTGTACGTTGTAATATGTGATCTGAGTTGATTTCTAAGATGTATGTCATCATAATATGTTACTGATTTATGAAATGTATGTCAACGTAATATGTCACTGACGGTTCAAAAATCGTCTGTGATATGCCCTTCTTATCACTAACATATGTTTATAGACGATTCGCAAAACCGCCTGTGATAAGGTTTATGAATCGTCTGTGATGAACTTTTGTGCAGTAGTGACACCTTTTAAATGTCCTTTGAGAGCTACATATGGTCAGGTAAACGTGTAGAAACAAGTTTATATTAATTCCTACTTATGTATTCACTACACTAAAAGAATCTAACTACGCAGATGGTTCGATTTTGACCGTGTTAAAGCCAATGGAACTCTACATTTTCAACGATGAAACAGTCACATAATCTACAAGTTGATGGGGAATTATGTCAATAGCATCCATTTGTTGAAATGGACTCATTATTTTCTTAGTTCCAATACTACATCCAGTACTTATTAGTCAACAGTTAATCTATAATTTTACATCGTTGTCAGTTTAATTTTCGCCATCAGCAAAAATAGTTAATAAATAACAACACAGGCCAAATCCGACAAACAATTGACGCTCATTGCACACAATGCATTTGTCGGTATGGAGCTCTCCCGGGCCACATGCACCTTACATGCAAAACCACTGTCCTCTTTCAGCTGTATTATGTGCATCCTCAAGTACAAGGCTCACTGCCGTTTGAAAGATAAAAAGTAATTGCACTAGCTATCCCTCTCAGGCACAGGGAAGATCGATCAGCTGCTGATTCGACTATTCGAGCATGCATGCACGCCCGGCTTGGCCCAGGAGTGTACTGGAATCATGCGGGATTCCTGCCCAGGAGACAGCTTGGAGGCTTGCAACGTTAACGCCACATATATGGTTAAACAGTACAAGCCCTGAATTGCTTTCTACTGTTCCTTGTTGTCGTTCTCTACTGTTCTCTAGGTACAATTGCTAGTGACAAATTACATCTGCTTCTTTGTTTTTTTAGGCTAGAAACATTGGATCTGCTTCAATCTGCTTAGCTGTAGCTGTACCTCACTCAGGTTTAGTTTATGTGCGCAAACACCTAACCTGTTTCACCCAAAGGAGCACATGAAAGCGGAGATTCCTCCAAGTTCCAACAAAGGCTCCATGCATGGAGTACATTACATCTACATCTACTTTTAACTTGGTCACGGCACAAGGCATTACATTAGCTTCTGTCAAATATTATAAAACAATGTTCGCAACAGCGCATGCACATGCATGGATGCATGACCGTTTTGATCCCAACTAGATTGGCAGTAGCCAGTGGCTGCATCAGAGTATCAGAGTGAGTTCTTTGTGATCCACGTATGCAACAGATACTATGTATTTTACTCTATTTCAAACACATAACAATACAGGAGCTTCTGAACCTACAGTAGCTAGCTTGAGTTGCCTTTGTTGAAATAATTAAAGATATCGTCAGCATCCTCTGAGGATATCCAAGAGCCGCCCAATTTAACACGAAATTGTCCGAAAATATATTATTATATTCCTGGACGTACGTGTCCTTTTGTGGATGGAGAATTTAGGAATTAGATCGATTTAGCTGTAAAGACAAGGGCCCAATTCAAAGATTCTTTAGTTTCATCCGACCTGAACCTGAATGTATGTACGTACACACGAGCAGGGCGCACCTCATCTCAGAGCTAGCACATGGACTGAACTGGCTGCTGACATAGTTTACTCCTAAATGCATGCACGGCTTTGTTAATTAACTCCTAACTGCAGCTAACAATCGGCAGGTAAACTTTCCAAAAGTGTCCCTTTTCTGCATGCAATGATGCTGATCATCTATCATCAGTGGGCACGAAGAGTTAGTTGGTCTCAGCCTCTCGCAGATGCATGTGGCTTAATTTGCAGCAACGTGTTGGTATACAGTGTGGACGTACGCCGAGGGCGACCGAGGGGGATCATCCACTCGAGTGGTCGCTAGCTAGCTGCCTGCAATTTCTGTATACAACCATGTGTTCTCGAATCTCGATAGGTTGCCGAGCGGATGGATGGTCCACAGTCACATATATTGAGCTAGCACTCATATGTAGCGCATGTGAGTAATTGAGTCGCTTGTGAAACTAGCAGCGATCTTTGTTCGTGCACATCAAGCACGTATTCTATCATGACGTTGATTTGAGATGCGAGGGTGGGAAGCCCACAGTCCGCAGCCGCGGTGGCTGGATATGTGATCGCAACGTGATCCTGCCTATGGATGTACAATGCAAGTAGCTTCTAGCTAGCGGAGTTAGTTAGAAATATACATGGATCGTTTTTACCATCGTTGAAAGAGGTATCACATGGTACCAATATCACATGTATGTATACTATATATTAAAGTGGTGAGGATTGCCGGCCAGCGAGGGCCGCCACCTCAGTACGTGCGCGAAAAGGTTCTCAGAAAAATCCGAAATCGCGTTTAGCTCGTCCGGTCGGTTTTTAACAGAAATTAAAGGATTCGAAAAAAAGCCAAAATTACGTTTAGATCCCTCTGCGGTTTACGTTTAGGTCCTCCTGTGAGTTTTTATAAGATCGGACCCGAAAATACGAAATTACGTTTAGACCCTTGTACGGTTTACGTTCAGCTCTAGTCATTTTTTTGCAGAATGGACAAAAAAACAAAAAATACGTCCTCGGTTTTTTCCCAAAAAAACACAGATTCGCCGAAGGTTTATAGCAGTGCACAAATTTGCCGACGGGTCCTACCAACCCATTTTTAGGAAAAAAAACTAAATGACATTTAAATCGTTTTTTTAGAATGGACGCGATTTTCTTCCAAGAAAACAGAGATTCATTGAAGGTTTATAGCAGTCCACAAATTAGCCGACGGGTCATACCGAACAATTTTTAAGCAAAAAAACTAAATGACGTTTAAATCATTTTTTTGCAAAATGGACCTGAAAAAACAAAAAATACATCATCGGTTTTCTTAAAAAAAACACAGATTCGTCGAAGGTTTATAGCAGTCCACAAATTAGCCGACGGATCCTACTAACCCATTTTTATGCAAAAAAAATTAAATAACGTTTAAATCCTCCGCGGTTTTCTCAAAAAGAATCCACACATTTATCTACGGCTCCTAGCAGCCCTTAAAAAAAACACAGATTCGCCGAAGGTATATAACAGTCCACAAAATTAGAAGACGAGTCCTACTGACTCATTTTTACGCAAAAAAAATTAAATGACGTTTAAATCGTTTTTTTCAGAATGGACGCGGTTTTCTTCTAAAAAAACCACAGATTCGTCGAAGGATTATAGCAGTCCACAAATTAACCAACGAGTCCTACCGACCCATTTTTACGCAAAAAAAAACTAAATGACGTTTATTTTATTTTTTTTGCAGAATGGACTCGAAAAAAACAAAAAATACATCCTCGGTTTTCTCCCAAAAAACACAGATTCGCCGAAGGTTTATAGCAGTCCACAAATTAGCCGACGGGTCCTACCGATCCATTTTTACGCAAAAAAAATAAATTACGTTTAAATCCCTCCGTGGTTTTCTCAAAAAACAAATCCACACATTCGCCGACGGCTCCTAGCAACCCTTAAAAAAACAAATTCGCAGAAGGTTTATAGCAGTCCACAAAATTAGCCGACGGGTCCTACCGACCCATTTTTACACAAAAAAATTAAATGACATTTAAATCCCTCAGCGGTTTTCTCAAAAAAAAAATCCACATATTCGCCGATGACTCCTAACAGCCCATTTTTTAAACAAAAAACAGAAAACCAAAGTTACGCGTTTTTTTTCAGAAATATCCGTCAGACCAAATTTCGCACGTCGCAGCGTCGCGCGACCGAATTTCTCAAATTTCGCACGTCGCAGTGTCACGAGCCAAAATTTCACACGATGCAGCGTAGCGCGTGACCATGGCTAGTTATCCTTAGTCCTTGTAGCTAATCTTAGTTCAGCTGTTAGATATCATGTCCCTGGAATACAGTGCTTATCTAGCCTTGTAGCTCGTCTTTTTTTTTTACAAAACTAGCCCCCACAAATGTATTCATAAAAATAGCCCTCTCCCTTATCGTGAAAGACGTGACAGACGACACTTATCCCCTGCCGTATCCGGAGAGCGTGGGCAGAGGCCAACGCTGCTACAATGTGCACGAACAAGGCAGCGCGAGGGTGAGCATGGGTAGGTGGGCGAGTGAGCGCAGGCGGATGGGAGTGCGCATGGGAGACCAAGCACGGGAGACTTGGCTGTCACGGTCAGGCAGCGTGGAAGGCTTTGTCATAGTGTCGGTCACTTGCCGCGCCTTCTACGGTTGGGGAGAGAATTATTTTTGCAAATGCATTTGTGAAAGGGTTAGTTTTATAAAAAAAGATAAAAGGGGCTAGATAATGACAGTGTTCCGTCTCTGTCGAGTACAAGCCGCACAGTGTTGTCCGATCCGTCCGGCCGCGCGCAGAATCCATGGACCAGGCAGGCATGCACGCGCCACGCCATTTAGCCCAGGCGCGCCCAGGCCCCCTGGCCCCCGCGCGCTGCCCATGCTCTCATTTCGGCCGACGTGAGCGCCGCGCGGCCAACCGCACGTGGAGCGAGCCGTAGGCCGGGCGCTCGCGTACACGCACGCGCGGACGTGAGGAGGCAGGCGCGGCATGCATGCAGGACCAGCCCGTCCGCCTGGGCAATCATGCCGCCCTGGACCGCACGACCGACCGACCGCCCGATCAACGCCAGTGGTGAGGGCAACCTAGCAAAGCTCGCGTGCACATGCGCGATCGTGCAGGGGACGACTAGCTACTGTAGCGCACCGCAGCGTAAAAGCACGCACTCACTACACTCGATCGCCTGGTAGCTAGCTAGCTAGCTGCTAGGAGAGCGACCCGTCATCTAACACATGGAAGCACCAGATCAGCCCTGTCCTGCACGTATCCAGCTCCCGGCTTAACTCTGCCATCTAGCGTTTCTGTCTACCAGTACTCCTATCTAGCAGAAGCACCAGACGCCCCGGTGTGGTGGTGTTCCGCTTCCGCGCGCGCCAATAATGATCGATTCGCTTCGATCTGCACGCGGTGGCAACCGCGCATTAAGCGAGCGATCGAGACAGTACGATGCACGGTACGTCGACGTAACCAAAAGCACCCCCGCGCTCGCGTCGGCACGCGTGGGGTTGCCCGTCAGGTTCACCGCGCGGGCACGGTTTTTGATCGACTTTTTGGCCACTTTCTCGCGTCGTTGCGTGCCGCCGCACGTTTGCGAAATTGCGCCCGCGCCCAGGCGCTCGCAAAAGGGAGGCCTAGTACTACTTGTCTACTTCGGTTTAAGGAGGACCAATGCGACAAATGGCCTTAGCTTTCCCAGTTCCTGTCTTCCTGGGGGACCAACCTGACCAACACTGCAACTCTGCAAGGGAAAACGTTCATGAAGTCATGAACACGGCTGACTGGTACAACACGGTAGTTAGATCATATGTCATTAGCCCAACAACATGTTGGAGGATAGAAAGAGGGTTTGTTGTTGAGGCCCCAAGGGATCGATCGATACGACGCGATCAGCAGCAACGAGAGGTTGCCCGGCCGGCCGGGTTTCTTCGAGTGAAACACAGCAAGCTGTTCTCACCGGACGAGCGCACGCATGTCTTGTGGGAGCGGGCCGGGCAAGGCTGTGATTTGACCGGGAGCCGTGCCACCGGCCGCCCCAGCTAGCTGCACCAATAATAGAGAGTTAGAGACCACCTTTGCAAGGAACGCCACGCCTACCGTGTACGTACTGCTTGCGTTACACACTGTGTACAGGGATTGGGCACCTACAGGCCATAGGCTAGCTACACGTACGGTAGCTGGACCTGGTCCTGTTTAAATGTCAAGAGGATGAGCCGGGCTAGCGCCGGGCCTCGGTTGGGCCCGGCCGGATTTAATGCTAAACAAAAGGGTAAAACAAATCAGACTCAGCAGCGCTACTGAATACTGATCATCGCATCATTCTCATCGTTCAGCTGGGTATCAACTATACATTGTAACTAATTAAGTACTCCTACGTACCGTGTTTGCCAATTTATTGGCTAGTGTTGCCGCCTAATTTTTGCAGGAAAAATAGTCGAAAACATCAATATAGAAATTAGGGAAGAATCAGGGAGACAAGTCAACGAAGAAGGATCCAGAAGCGCTAAAATCAGCTATGGAGTAACTGGCAACACAAGAAAACTGATTTTAAAAAGGCTGGAAAAGGAAGGTTTGGCTAATACGGAAAGGTCCTTTGATAGAAGGCAAGTCCAATGCAAACAGAAGATCTAACACGCAGATGGGGTGGGATTTTCTTGGATACGAAGTTAGGCTGATACGAAGAGAAGTTTGAGGCAGCTACCCCTAATTGAGTCGGCCGTGTATAGTACTCGTAGTAGTATGAGGTATGTAAGCCCTGTATCGGTTGACGGGAAACACCCAATCAACCAAACATGTTTACCTATACTTTTACTTCTACCATATATGTACATTGGAAATAGTTTGTAGCTAGTAGAACCTTTCCTCTGCAATTCGATATATGTTCGTCTATTGAATCGATTTCAAGTTACCTAGAACTCTCTTCCAATAACAGCATCTGTTGTTGACCCTTTTGCCGGTTTGCTGTAAAAATCGGTTGGCACGTCGCATACATTGCTAAGAGACACCCTCCATAGAACACTTTTTTGGCGGTAACAACTAGTCCAACCGGTGTGGCACTCAATGCTCATGTCGTGTGGCTAAAAAGGTCACAGCTTAAATCCCATCGACTACTTTTTTTTAAGTATAATGAGGACGCACACCACAGACCCTCACTCAGGTCAGACATGTATTCGTTTTCTACCCACACTAGAAATTTTGTGCAAGCTCCAGGCCTAAAGGAATGCGAGCATATACTTTATCACTGAATGAACATGTGTATATATCCTAATTAAATAATGCACACCGTGTCCATCTTAGAATGGAACTTGGGTAGGTGAGAAGAACCAACCTCACTCTCACCACCAGGCCACTGGACGTCCTTAATCTGATCAACTACGTATACTTGTTATGTGTATATATTAATTTGTAGATTTTTCGTAAATTTGATGTGCATGCATATTGTATCTGCATATAATGTACGTACGTCTCCTTCCACAAGCATGCTGATTGATCCGTTTTCTTTACTGATCTTTACAGCTTAAGCAACTGAAAAGTGAGTCCTAAGCAAACAAACAGCTAGCTAGAAATGGCCCTTCGCGTGCTTTGAAACTCATCACATAGCTTGTTCGGCCTTCCCCTTTTTTTCTAACATATACTACTATAAGATGGTAGAAGTTTTCTAATTAACTAATTATTGATGAAGACTATCTGGATTTTATAATCGCGATGGATGCAATGCCAAATAACCCTTTTATAGTATCTGATGAGCCGCTTGATCTCGTACATTATTATACACATGGTGTGGCTAGTATCCACTTAGTCACAAATAGTCGTTTTGGACATAGGTGCAGTTAAACTTTTGAAACTTTGACTATCAATATTTTTTAAAATATTTAAATTAGATATATGAAAATCATATGTGTAAATTTGTCTCGAAAAATGTTTTTATAATATTATAATTTTATTGAATTTTATAAATATACTATAATAGAATTAGTGGTCAAAACTATGTTTTAGAGCCCATGTCGATATTTAAAACGATAACTATTTGTGATCAGAGGGAGTATATATATGAAGTAGTTGACCTAGGAACACATCAACGTCTATGGATGGATGAGTAGGTGTAACGACCTGAAAATTGGAATAGTGAAAAATAAACAGTTTAAGCTTTAATATAAATGGTTCTGAAATTCTAGGTATTATTTGCTCCAATTAGGATTTCTTAGACTTTGTGTTATGGGAAAAGATTTAATAAAAGGGGAAAAACAAAGAAAAAGGTAAAAAGATGAAAATAAAATTTAGAAAATTTTATCATGAGTCCTATTTGAGCTGGTCATAATGTTTGACCAGTAAGTAGAATTTTTATAAACATAGGGGTAAGTTAAATAAAATATGTATCTACTTTTTGACTAAAAACAGTGAATCAAAAAGTGGAAAGAAAAATAATTAATGTCAAGAAAATCCAAGAAAATTTATATAAATCCCTGGAGATATGATGCATCACTGGTAAAATTTTCATAATTAAATGAATTGATATAAGCCTCTTCAAAATTCAAATACAGTGGGTCCGGAATGTAAGGAAAACAATTGTCAGAATTTTTATAAACTAATGGCTTATGTTTTTGATTTCAAAATTTTACAGTGATCCAATTATAAGGATTTGAACCTCTCCAAAAAGTCTCAAAAATAAATCCTAGATAATGAACCTGTAATTAAATCAAAAACCGAAAACGAAATTTAGAACCAGGGTAGAGTGTCAGAATTTTAATAAATTGCCAAAAAGGATTTTTTGTCTCAAAATTTTCAGTAGACGTGTGACTCTCAGTGAGACTTAGTCAAAAATTTTGAGAAAATCTGGAATTAGTTTAGAGCTTAAACTAATGCGAAATCTAGAGAATTCCCGTTCTGTCTTATCGCATTAAAATCGGTTATCTCGCTGACAGGTGGGCCCGGCCCTGTTGAAGCGTTGACGCGCTGGTCAGCTGAGGCGAGGCTCTCTCGCTGCCAGTGGGCCCCGGTCCCACATGTCAGCCTGAGTTCGCGATTTCCTTTTCCTTTCTTCTCCCCTGGTCGAGCCGAGTCGGCGACACCGCCGTCCTTCGCGTCGATTCCTCACCTGCCCCCGTCCGGCGACAGGCTCAGCCTTCCACGTCGTGAGTAGAGCTTCACCTCCTCGCTGTGCCCACTTGATTCGGTCGAGTCGCCGGAGGTGAGGCTAGCCGTTGCGCTCGGTGCGGGGAAGACGATCAAGCAATTCACTTCGACTCGAGCCAAAACCGAGACTTAAACCTTTCACTCACTTCGCATAGCCTTCTTGCTCCTCTCCTTTGCCATTTCACCGAGCTGGAAGCCTTGCAAGGCGTCATCTTCCCCGTTCGTCCGCAAGAACCCGAAAAGAGGGGAAATCGTCAAATCGGGTGAGTTCTCCCTCAATCCATCGAATCGATTCCACCCGAAGCATCCTGAGTGCCCCAGGTTTACTGATCACACGCTATTTTGGTTCCTTTTTGCTCGTAGCACCGCCGCACCGCCGTTCTTCTTCCTCACGGCCGGCGCACGGTGGTAGCTCGGTGCAAGCTTTCTCCGACCCAGCCATCCGGTGAGTTCGAATCCCCTAAGGTCACTGTAGCTCGCCTAGCCCTAGTTCACCGGAATGGTAGTCGTTAGTCGAGGTTTCGCGTCGCACCATGGCGCCGCCGCACCTCACGGTGGCGGCCACCTTCCGCCGCCCCGGCGAATGGATACCACCATGGGTGCGACGGTGTCTTTGGTGCCCATGGTCGCCATTCGCCCGCGGCGGCGAGCTTAGTTCGCCGGTGGCGAGTAAGAGTCCCCGGTGCCCTACTCTGGGTCACTGGCCGATGGGACCCAGATGTCAGCGAGGCCGCGGGTTTGAACCCAATTTTGGCGGGCGAAAGCCGTTTCAGGTAATGAAAGCGTATTTTGCAATTTCGATTGATTTTGAAACGGCCAAAATTCAAATGCTTGTAACTTTTGAATCATCTGGCCAAATTGAGTGAAACAAATTTCTAAATTTGTATAAAATTCTGTAGTTTCTGGATATACAAAAATTTCTGTAGATGAGTAAAATGTGATTTTAGGAAAAATTAAAGAGAAGCTTAAGTGTAAATAGGGTGTTATGAATAAAATATTTTTGGGATGATCCAATTAAGGAAAAGTAAATTTTTGTTGAGTCTCTGAGTTATGAGTATTCCAAATAAACAAAATGTTTCCATGATACCTTATTATATATCATGTTTGCTTAAAAATGAATATTAAGCATGAAAAATGAAATTGAGTAAATGAAAGATAGGACTAAAGTTTGAATGTTTAAAAGTTCATTCTATTTAGGTATGTATCATGGGGAGTTGCTCATGTGAAAATACTTAGGGAAAAAGTAGTTGTGATAGTTGTTCAATCAAGAAAAACAACACTAGTTATAACCAAAATAGATATAATTGCTATGAACAAGTTCAAAATAACTCAAATTCACTTTTAAAATGTTTTTAAGATCATGCCCTGATTTCAGGAAGAAAATGGATGAAAGATGTTGAATAGTTTAGTAATGAATGAAAATGAAAAATTGAAAGGTTATAAGTTAGTTTTTATGTTCATATAGCCCTTTTCAACATATGATAAAACGGATTATATTAATAAGGAAGAATGTAAAAATGGTATAGAAGCAATTCACAAAGTATATTCTAGTAGATTCTGGAAAAATAATGATATTTTGTTAAGGTTTGTATGCAAAACAGGTTAAGGGAATGAGTCTACTTTTTATGTTTTGCTGAATGATTGAAGTAATCAAGCTTTTTCAACCATGTGTAAAATAGCTCATTCAAGTAATAAATTTTGGAAGAATAGTGTAGAAATGATAACCAAAGTTTGTTCTACCATATTCCAGAAAAATATTCTGTTTTAGAGCTTTGGTTCACTTAGTTTTCATAAGTGTAATAACCCTAAGTGATATGATTTAGCCCTCTTTCCTTAGCCAGTTTTGTAGCCAAGTCTAGAGTTCAACCAAGCCTTTTCAGCAATAGTTTTCAAGTTTCATCCAAACCCTAAAAGTTAAAAGAAGTTGTTAGATTTGATAATTAAAGTATGCTCTAGCTAATTCAAGTCTTACATTCTAATTTCTGTAGTTAATGCACATCAATCTTGTTAGGTTTATAACCCTAGATGATATAGTTTTTCAGGTGCTCTCTTCTTGGAAGTTTTGAGAAAAACCAGAGAAGCTCTGTTTTCTTTGAGTGTAGCATCCTCCAAAGTAGCTAATGAACAATCATTTCTTTTCAAATAATTTTAGCATCTATAATTCGATGTTTAAATTCGAATATTTCATGAATAGCAGTTGCCTGTTTGATTCGAATTGTGTTTACCGCTTATCATGTCATTTTCTTTTTGCCATTTGGAGTTTGCTGATATTCTCTTTTTCTTCTTGTTCGCAACGAGTAGAAACCGACATCATCGAAGAAGAAGAAGACTGTTCTGCAGATCCAGATTTTATTCCTGACAGTGATTTGCAAGGCAAGCAACTCCTTGATCACGTTGAGCCTGATAATTCACCTACTATATGTTGTTTTTGCTTATGTACATTGCATCCGGATAATTCCCTAAAAGTGCTATTTTGGGTTAGAACTGTAGCTAATCCTGTAAATTATGGTTTGTCTCAATCAGTATGGACTTGTGAACCTTGTAAACCTTAGATTGAGCTAGACATACTTAATGTCATGTTTGGGTATAACCGCTAGCATAATAATATTCTGCTAAGTCTCTCGTTGGTATTTTGGTCTTTTCATTGTCATATGATCTTTTGGGAACTGGTTGATGATAATTTGCTAAAACCCTCAAACAAAACTATGTTTTGACGCGGGTGGTTATTTGGCGCTAGCCGGTTGTGCAAAAGGATTTGCACGTAGCTAGGGTGGAGTATCGCCCGTGTCAGATTAAGGACCGAGCAAATGGGATGTTGTAGAACCATGTTTTCGTGCAACCCCAAGGGCTTGTATGGGCGGGTCTTAGCTTAATAAGTTGTTTAGACTTGGCTTTGCATCTATGGAAGGCGGAAGATTGCACAGGCAGTCCGGTCAGGTCTGTCTGTAGGGGTTTCTACATACTAATGCAACGGTGTACGCCTTGCCCTGGACAGAGACGTGGTGTGTGTGTGATAAATGTGGATCCACGGCTTGGGTGAGTGTCTCTGTCTTCAGGGCGAGGGTTAACGTCCCGGGCTGGTGTAAAGCCATGTCTAGATAATGTAACAGCTTTGTATGATCTCCTTGCCGACACACCAAAGGAAGTGTGTTAAGCGGCTCGCGAAAGAGGTTGATCATTCCTTGTGGGTAAAGTGTACACCTCTGCAGAGTGAAAAATCTGATCGATTAGCCGCGCCCGCGGTAATGGGCACTTGGGGAAAATCCTCCCAATGCTAGAGTTTTGGTGATTCCAAAATGGGTTGGGCTTTTGGAAACGGTTTTTCAACTATCTTTTGTGTCAAAGGGCCGACACCGAGGTTTATATGCGATCGGGTAGATGGGTTGAAAATCTGGAATATTTGCTTATCATTCTGTCTTTCAATTGCTTTTATTAAAATGCGATGTTGCAATCTATTATGCTTACTCTTTTTAATGTTTCATGCAAATGCAAAATAACCATAGCATGTCCATTGCTCAGCCTGCATAATTATTTATTTGCATCTGTGAACCAATATAAGTCTTCTTTGAGTACCAATGTACTCAATCTTGCATCTCATTGTCTCGGAGGAAGAAGATGCGATCCGCCAAACGACGCTTTCTTTCAGGCAGGTCTCGGGGGTTTTGACGATAGCCTCTTCTAGGTTGCCTAGTCAGTGCCTGAGGGTTTAGTGGGCATCCACAAGGCTGTTTGGAGTTTTAGTTCCTTTTGGTTTCAGTTTTAATTTCCGTTGTTAAAATGGTTTAAATTTGTACTGAACTTTGTATAATTATTTCAGTTATGTAAGATCTTCTATATGTTTGCGTGTATGATTTTGATACGAATGTTGTAAACATGTGAGTGCTAGCTACTGATCCAGGGAATAGCACAGTAATCACATGGAGTTCCTGTTCATCAGATCGGGGTCTCACAGTAGGGTTTGTTAAAAAAGAAATATGGATGGTTATGAGTTTTGATAAATTGGCAAGAGATTGTACCCTTTCTCCGAGCTTGATCTCCTCAATCTCCTGGATACTGTTCCTTTCATCCAATGGCTAGCTACCAGATTCATAATGGAGACGTGGAGTGCTGGAGGCCGTCCAGTTGACACGGATTCGAGTTTTGAACCCGACGTTTCTCATAGAGACGAGTGCAGGTGCGTGTGAAGGGGTGTGTGCACGCACGATTGTAGCTCGTCTATTGTTCTTTTTTCTATAATGATTATCAGTGCTCTAGCCAATTTTTTTAAAAATAATGGATGATGTTCTGGCGGTATAAGTAATTAAATAGACTAGAGGGGCATGAGACCAGTACAAGGATTCTGCACTTGTAAGCTAGCCAGTGATTCAGGTCTTGCAATAGTTTAATGGGGGAGAAATCTCCTATGTCAATATTTATATAATCAATTTGTGCACATGCATTATTAGTTATGAATGATTTGGCAGAAATTAAATAGTTATCCTTTGACGACGACGTACGTCGATCAAATCCTCCAACTTCAATCATATATATTGCCTTTCCTTGCTCGTGAAGCGAATTAATCTACGAGAATAAGTTAGCTTAAGAAGTTAAGATATATTGCGGCTAAGAAGTTAAGCTTTCTGCTTCTATACCGTTCGATCGATTTTCCTGATACAAACAGCATGGAATATAGACTATTATGTTGCATTCATATTCAGAAATAAATATCGTCCGAGTCATTTTCACTAGGACACCAGAGTCATTGCTTATTTACAAAGTGTGATATGATATCCTACTATAATCTAAAGAGGATCTGTAAGAAATCATTTGGGTCAATTGACCTGAACGATTTTATACTGGATCCACACCTGTACTGGATGATATGATATGGCCACTTTAGGTAATTAACCGCAACATGTATAGGCATGTGATTTATCAAATTTGGTAGTGATATAGTATTTGGATGGTCCCAACTCAAAATTAAGACTGAAATGTTTATGACTAGGTGTGCAAGAAATTAGTACTCTAGGAAAAGAAAAGGAGCATGTTGAAGTGAGAAAAATCGAAGATACGGGTCAGCCGGATTTGGTGTAGTAGCAAACAAGGCCGAGATTGGCTTCTCACTGAACAAGGCCGGAACTCTACTTCTTCTGATAGGCCCATCTGTCGTTTCTGCAAAAACAGTGGGCACATTCAGAAGAATTATGTAGGATTCATGAAGTGGCTCGCTAAGAAGGGTAACGACATAATTTCTACTGTTGATGAAACCCTTTATACTGATTTTTTCCCTAATACCTGGTGGATAGATTCTGGTGCTATTGTGCACATTTCTAATTCATTGCAGGAATCCTTACCGTGAGGACACTAAGAAAGGGGGAGCGAAGTCTTAGAGTTGCTAATGGAAAGGAGGATAAAGTTAAAGTCGTTGGCACACTACTATTAGCATTAGATAGTGGCTTCACCCTTCATTTGAAAAATATTGTTTATATTCCTACCATGAGGAGAAATCTTATTTCAGTTTCTCTATTAGATGATGATGAATTCATTTGTATTTTTGGGAATAATAAATGCATTGTAAGTTTTAATTCAAATAATGTTGGTCTCGCGACTCGACGAGACAAACTCTATATGCTTCCTCTCTCTGAATTTTCTATATCAATGAATGTGTGCGATGCCACTAATAAGCGAAAGAGAAGTTTAAGTGATGAGACTTCATCGAAATTGTGACATTGTCGTTTAGGTCACATTTCAAAGGGGAGAATAGAACGTTTCATTAAGGAATAGATACTCCACCCGTTAGACTTCTCTGACTTAGACCACTGTATTGATTGAATTAAGGGAAAATATGTAAAACAAATTAAGAAAGGAGCCACACAAAGCACATGAATCTTAGAATTAATCCACACAGATATATGTGGACCATTTCCTATAACTTTAATGGATGGGTATCACTCCTTTGTCACATTCATTGATAATTTCTCCTGTTATGGTTATATTTTTTTCATTCGTGATCGATCTGAATCACTCGATAAGTTTAAAATATTTAAGGCTAAAGTAGAAAATTAGTATAATTTAAAGATTAAGTAAGTAAGATCAGACCGTGGAGGAGAATATTATGGGACACATGCTCCTTATGGACAAATTTCTGTTCTATTTGCTAAGTTTCTTTCAGAAAATGGCATAATAGCCTAATATTCAACACCGGGTGAACCTCAGCAAAATGGAGTAGCTGAAAGATGCAAACGCACCCTTATAGATATGGTGTGTAGCATGTTGAGTACTCCAGTTTACCAGTTAGTTTGTGGATTAAAGCATTAAAGAAAGCCGCACATATACTTAATCGGGTTCCCAGTAAATCAGTATCTAAGACACCTTATGAATTATAGACTGGGAGGAAACCGAGCTTAAGATACTTACGTGTGTGGGGTTGTCCTGCTGAAGCTAAAGTTTTTAATCTACATATTGGGAAATTAGATTCAAAGACAGTAAGTTGTCATTTCATTGGATATCCTGAAAGATCTAAGTGCTATCGATTTTATTGTCTAGATTGTATCACTAAGTTTGTAGAAACCCGACATGTTGTATTCTTAAAAAATGATGAAATCAGTGGGAGCTCAGAGGCTAGAAAAATAGATCTTAATGAGATTCGGACTTATGTACCATTACCGATAAGCCAAGAGACTATCCTTCCTATACCTCATACAGTTACACCTGCAGCTGAGAATCCTAGAGTCAAGCCCGTACCTGAGGATTTTGGGATCAACAGTACAGCACCTAATGATGAGCCTCCACAGCCCCCTGTGATAACTAATGAACCACTAAGGAGATCACAGTGGGATAGAAGATCTGCCACCCCTAATGACTATGTTGTATATATGAATGAAGATGCAAATGACATAGGGAAGGTAGACGAACCCACCTCATTTAAGGAGGCCATGATGACGAACCCACCTCATTTAAGGAGGCCATGATGACTAAGGATTCACTGTAACATCCCGAAAAATGCAATAATATAAAAATTAATATTTTGAATTTGAATATATTTATTTCTGATTTTTCCTGACATTATTGGAATTTATTTGGATTTTCCTAGATTTTTGCATTGAATGGAAAATCAAACAAATAGATTTAAAAGAATGGATAATGGTAACAAGATAAAATGGTAAAAGATAAATTTTGGAAAATTTACCATGGAACCCTAACCATACTGGTAAGTCAGTAAAATCAACAAGTAAAAATTTTATGCATATAAAAGTGAGTAAATAAAATGAATGACACCTCTTTTGACTAGAAATAGTACAAGTCCGAATTAATGACAAATATTAGAAGTTTATCTGGAGCCATAAAAATTAAAATAACACCCACAGAGTATAATTTATCTATGGTAAAAATTTCAGAAATTAATCATGTAATTTAAACTTTCTAAGAATTCAAAAACAGAGGCTTCAAAAATCTGAAAATTATCAGGTCAGAATTTTTATAAAATATATACTTGATATTTTGACTATAAATTTTTATGGAGACATCCTTAACCTAATTATAACTCTTCACAAAAGTTTAAAAAATAAATAATATCATTTGAACCCTTAAAGAAATAAAAACCCGAAATGGAAATTTTGGCTGATGTACAGTGTCAGAATTTTTATAATTCAACCATGTGGTATTTTAGTCTCAAATTTTTACTGGAGGATGAGAACTACCAGGGGACCTGAGTCAAAAAGTTTATAATTTTTCAACTCGATTTGATAGCCGTTTTAATGCCGAACGTGGAGCTGTCCTGAGCCTTATCTCCTTATCTCGTTTTCCACCTCTGACATGTGGGCCAACCCCTTTTCCGTAACCGTTCACAAAAATAATGGAAAAACTTTTCCCTCTCACTGCCAGTGGTCCCGGGACCCACTTGTCAGCGCCGTTTTCCCCTCTCCCTCTCTTCTCCCCTCTCTGCCGACCAAGACTCCCGAGCCTTCGCGCTTCTCCTCGCTGATGCACCGCACCGCACCGCACCGCACCGCACCGCGTCGCCCGAGCTCGCAACTACAGCCACTTTTTTCCTCGGTTTTCCCGCACCATGCCTTGACCATCTCACGTCGCCTAATTGCCGACGGAAGACTTGCGCCACTTCATCACTTAGCACAGAACCGAGCCGCAACCCCACTTCGCGTTCAAACGCTGTGAGCTCATCCATCGCTGGCTATAAATACCCTAGCAGCGTCGCATTGAGGCCTCCTTTCCCTTAGCTACTCCTAGAACCAAATACCAGAGCTTGAAGCTCCCTTCTCTCGCCATTTTGCCAACAACATGAAAGGGGGAAGAACATCAAATTGAGCCACTCCGACGCAACTCATCCCAATTCCTTCCGTCTAGAGCACCTCTGAGCATCACCGAACCCATCCCACTCGTCAATTTCAGCTCCCCTTGCCCGCAACGCCGCCGCCACCACGGTCATCTTCTCCAACTCCGGTCGCTCGGTGGCAAAACAGCTCGTTGCTTCTCCGAATGAAACAACCGGCAAAATGGAACCTAGGTAGTACACTGAAGCTTAATCTGCTACCCATTCGGCCGAAAACTCACCCCTTTTCTTCCCCGGTGAGCCGCGCCTCCCTCCGCCGCAGGCCTCCGGTGGCAGCCCACTCCGGCTATCCCGGCGGTGAACGACACCACCCACGGATGCTCCATGATCCACTGGTGCTAGCAGTGCTACCGATTCGGCCGGAACCTCGCCGGAGCGCCGTCGCCGTCGTACCCTAGCGCCGCCCCTGCTTTCAGTCGTTGCTCTGCGGGACCCCTCTGTCAGCCGCGTGAATGATTTCAGTTCAAAGGGGTAAGGCGCCTTCCCAGTAAGGAAAGCGTATTTCCTGTTTTTCCAGAATTTTGCATACCGAGATACTTCAATTACTTATAACTTTCGCATTTTAACTTCAAATTGAGTGAAACAAAATCCTAAAATCATCTAAAATCATGCAGTTCCATAATATGCAAAAATATATTGAAAAACAGTATTAGATGAATTTGAAATTCAAATCTGAAAGAAAGGGCTAAAAACATGATTCATATAAAATTTCTGTGAACAAACTTAAAAATGAATAAAACCAATTTTAGTGAAATATTTATGCTTCCAGGAGTTCAAATATATAAAAATATTTAAATTTAATTAAATTTTGAACTACTTTCTATTAAAGATTTCATTCAATGTATTAGGAATTCAAATAAGCATATCTGGTAATAAAAGAAATATGAAATAAGAAAAATGTATTTCTAAATGTTAGTATGACAGTAGGATACCTGAAGTTACCAAAATAATTAAGAACCAATCTTGAATTGAACTTTCTTGAAAAATATGAAATAACTTAAATGTAAAATGTGTATATATATATAGCATAGAAAGTCAAATGGTTGTAATATAGATCAAATGAATTCAAATAATCACCAAATCAGTTTTGTTGTGCTCGTGACATTACAAGGATCTCAGATGTGTAATAATATTTAAGGTTTACTATATAAAACAGTAAATGTTTAATAGTCAAAGTGTTAATACTTGCATAATTTGAATAGTTATAACTTTCACAAATAAACTCCAAATTTGACAAAACCAAATCTGATAACCTTGAAAAATAATACTCTCACTGTTTATAGAAAAATACCTTATGTTGGTGCAAGGATGAAATAAAATAATGTTAGACCCTAATGATCGCTTATAGGAAAACACTTCGGATAGAAGCCAAATATCACGGAATCAACTTTAAAATGCTCTTAATGTCATACCCTATTAATGCCTGAAAAATGGGTAGATTATCCTAGATGGTGTAGTCGCAATCTTGTATCAAAAACTGAATTCTTAGCGGGTAATAATTGGAACGCTCAAGCTTATTCATCAACCTGTAGAACCCCTCGTCTAAATGCAAAAACTATGGAAATTAGATTAGTAATGATATTTAGGATATGTGCTACCATATTCTCAAAAAATATTTTATTTACAACTTACTTTTCAATTAAATCTTGCTAGTTGAATACCCTTAAAAATTATGATTGTCGTAACCTTTAATATCACATAAGCTTTTTCAACTATGAAAATAATGTCTCGTCTAAACACTAAAATGTATGAATTTAGCCTAGATACGTTCTTCAAAGTATACGCTATCCAATTCCAAAGAAATAATCTTATTTCATTATGTTTTGCATATAAACTCTAGTAGGCAAATAACCCTAAGTTTTATGAATAATGAACCTTCCATACGAATGAGCTTTGTAGTAATGTAGAGGTTAGTAGCTAATATATTTGTATCACCAGAACCTTCTTAAAAACCATAACTAAGTCCAGTAACCTAGCTCAATAGATCTAACATATTCAAAGTCACTCTTATGCAAATCCACTTAAGGAATTAAGTGCTATTCGCATAACCCTTTAATTTGTGTTTTAATTCTTTTAATCTAAATAATTTTAGC
Organism: Otatea glauca; assembly: GCA_036346275.1. Lineage (NCBI taxonomy): Eukaryota > Viridiplantae > Streptophyta > Magnoliopsida > Poales > Poaceae > Otatea > Otatea glauca. The sequence continues at coordinate 45,885,470 of CM070726.1, read as the reverse complement.
ATCTATAATTCGAAGTTATAAATACTAGAATTCATAATTTTAGCCTCTTGAATTCGTAATTCAAGAATAGATAATCTATAAAAGAAACCCTGCTTTGGTTGTCGCAAAACCATTAAGTCTATGAATGTGTAAATATCTAAATCATAACCTCTTGAAATCATTCAAGTCGACCCTAAAGCATTCCTGTTTTTTGCAATGAATCTTTATTTGAGTTTATGTCTGTTTTCTTTTTGCCCTTATTGAAGTTTGTTATTTGCTATATTTTCCGATTGATCGACGTGTAGAATCCGACATCCCTTCCTCCGTCAGCCGCGATCGCGTCTTCGTCGTAGTGATATATAAGCAAGGCAAGCACCCTCCTTTGATCATCTTGATCCCAGAATTTAATTTGCATTGTGTTTATTAAAAAGTTTCATGCATACGTTTACTTTCTGTAAATTGTTATTTTGTGGTAATGGTAGTTATACCTGTTGTCTCATGAAACTTTCTTGATAAGTATGAATATGCGAACCTTGATAACCATAGATTAAGCTTAGACAATTACTTAATGTCATCATGGGTATATTCGATTTCATAATTATTCATGCTTAGCCATGCTCTTAGATCTTAAGAGGTTGATGATCAGATCAAAATTTGTTTCTTGAGAAATGGAAATTGTTGGAAATAAAGCTGTTGGTTATGGGTATTTTCATTAAAACCCCAAAATAAAACTATGGTTTTGATGCGGGCGATTATTGGCACTAGCCGGAGGTGCAGAGGGATTTGCACGTAGTGTAGGGTGGAGTATCGCCCGTGTCAGATTAAGGACCGAACTTTGTGTTGTATGATCCAAGAAAATCCGTACAGCCACAAGTGTTGTTATGGGGCTTCCTTAAACCAATTAAGTTATCTAGTTTAACTTTGCACATTTGTAGGCCAAGTAGTACGGGCTCTCCTTTCGAGGTTTGTTTCACGGGTGCCCACACCGAGGTGTTGGGAACAACACTTACCAATATAACGGTGTACGCCATGTCTATGGGAAGTTCCAACATTTATATGCTCTGAGTTCTTCCAGCATAGCATGGGTTTTATCGTCCTGGTGCTGGTGCAAAGTTAAATTAGATAATGTAAAGGTTTTCATCATGAACATTCTGGCCACACGCCAAAGGTACGTGAAACATGCGGCAAAAAGAAAAGGTCATGGCTTGTGGGTAAAGTTGTACACCTCTGCAGAGTGTAAATCTAATCGATTAGCCGTCCCCTCGGTCATGGGAAACTTGGTGAACTTGCACTAGTTAAATGTTTATATTTCCTAAAATGGGTTGTGGTTTGGAACCTGTTTAGCAGCTTTTGTTTTATGTCAAAGGATCGACATTGTTGGATTCCATTTCTGGATTAGTTGATATTCACGAAGGGTTGTGAGTATTACTTATGCTTTACTTATTTCATATCAGTCAACTTGCTTTTACAAATTCCGTTTGCAAATAACTTATTTTACAATGTCAATTCTGCTTTATGCAAATTAACTGTAATAGCCTCCTTTGAAATGGCCTGCATATATTATAGGTTTTGCTCAAGTCTTGCGGAGTACGAAAGTACTCACCCTTGCTTATATGTTGTTTTTAGGTGGATAAGTTAGCGAAGCTTCGAGGTTTGTTTCGTCGCAGGTTGCGGGATGTTCTTCATCGAATCTTTCTAGGATTATGCCTTGTCGGTTACTGCGGGTTTTGGATGGGCACACTACAAGACTTTGCTTCTTTTGCTGCTATATCTCTGAGTTGTAAAGTTTTCTTTATGTAATAGCTTCCGCTTAATAATATTTTGTTGTATGGTTGTGATTCCAATTGGTGTGTATGTGCGTACTAGCTACTGATCATGGGACTAGTACGGAATGCACATTAGATTTCCATTTTTGCAAGTATGCGAAAATGGGGGTCGTCACATTCACCCAAGTGGCTTGAGGCCATGCATGATGAAATAAATTCTATGAGCATTAATGACATCTGTGATATAGTAGAAATTCTTGATGGAGTCAAAACAGTAGCCTGTAGATGGGTCTACAAAACTAAGCATGACTCTAAGAGAAATGTCAAAGGTTCAAGACAAGGCTTGTAGCAAAAGGTTTACACAAAGAGAGGGGATTGATTATGTTGATACTTTCTCTCCCATCTCAAAGAAAAATTCCCTAAGAATTATTATGGCGCTTGTTGCTTATTATGATTTAGAGCTACATCAGATGGATGTTAATACTGTATTCCTTAACGGTGACTTGCATGAGAATATTTACATGGCTCAACCGGAAGGTTTTGCCGTGGAAAACAAGGAACATATGGGATGTCGACTTAAAAAATCCATCTATGGACTAAAACAAGCATCTAGATAATGGTACCTTAAGTTCGATGAGATCATAAAAAAATTTGGTTTCAATGAAAATAAAGTGGATAATTGCATATACATTAAGTCTAAGGGGAGCAAATTTACTATCTTAGTACTTTATGTTGATGATATCTTATTGTCTAGCAGCGATAAGGATATGCTTTATGAGATCAAGAGATTTCTTTCCGCTAACTTTGACATGAAGTATTTTGGTGATACCTCCTATATTTTTGGTATTCAGATTCATCGAGATAGGCCCGAAGGAGTATTAGTTCTATCACAAATGGCATACATTGATAGAGTACTTAAGAGATATAATATGCATAATTGCTCTGCCATGACTGCTCCTATTTTTAAGGGCGATAAGTTTAGAACATTCCAATGTCCAAGGAATCAATTATAAGCTGATCAGATGAAGGGGATTCCTTACGCTTCAGCTATCGAAAGCATTATGTATGCTCAGGTTTGTACTCGCCATGATTTAGCATTCGTAACCGGAATGCTTGGCAGATATCAATCAAATCCAGGGCTAGACCACTGAAAAGCCGTTAAGAAATCTTTGCGTTATATGTAGGGCACTAATCATTTCATGCTCATATATAAGAAGTACGATACTCTTGAGGTTGTGGGCTATTTGGATGCTGACTTTGCAGGTTGTGTTGATACTAAGAAATTCATATCAGGTTATATCTTCACAATTGCGGGAGGAGCCATTTCGTGGAAAAGCTCCAAACAATCTCTTACTACATCATCAACGATTGAAAGGACCGGAGATGTCGCCTAGAGGGGGGTGAATAGGCGAATTGAAAATTTGCAGTAAAAACAAAATCTCCTGAGGGACTAAGCTCGAAGTGTCCGGGGTTTTTATCTGGATACTCCGATATATCCGGACTATCCGGGTTCAGAAGTTCGGATACTTCGGATTGGAGACCTCAAAATGAGATTTTAAATCTCTACAAATTTCCAACAAACTAATTGAACACAAAGGTTCTAAATACTATCAGATACCTGAGGATGATATAGATCTGGAACCAAACAAAGCAATGGAGTAGATCGAGGCTCCCAAAGTCTAAGACCACGAACCCTAGCATAAGCAAATGAAGAACACGAACACAATAATTTTTTACCCGAAGTTCGGATTCTTGAAGGGAATCCTACGTCTCCGTTGAGGAGGCACAAAGCCCGGGTCCCTCTTGACCACTATTCTCCCGGTGTTGCACAAAGCACTCGCCGGTCTTCACTTCTGGCTTCTTTCCTTTTGGAGGCGAGACTTGCCTTCACAAACTTCGGGGCTTACCACAACAAGTATTGGAGGCTCCCGGTGACTCCTTGCCGTCTAGGAGCCCTTCAAACTCCAAGAGTAACAAATACGTCGCGAAATCTACTTGGAGGATGAATCTTGTGCTCAAGAATGAAAGATGCAAGCTCAAGGCACTCAAATCCACTCCTTTCTCCCAAAAGATTTAAATCAATCACTAGCTTCAAGTGGAGAAAGAAGATTAGGGCTCAAGAGAGTGAGAGAGAGAGTTTGAGAATGAATGGGTGCAATAAATGGAGCTCACTTCTGTTCGGTGAAGAGTGAGGGCTTAAATAGGGGCTCCAAATCCAACCGTTGTGAGAGAGCTGCGCACAACCCGGATTATCCGGACAAATACCCCGAAGACTCCGGGTTAGTGAGGTTTAGATTGTACCGAAGGAGTTAACCCGGAGACTCCGGACAAAAACCCCGGATACTCCGGACTAATTCAACCCGGAGTGTCCGGACTTAACATCGGGTACTCCGAACTATCTCGAGAGCGACCAGAGGTGTCAACCCGGAGTGTCCGAACTAAATGTCCAGATACTCCGGATTGGCCCACTCGGCCAGAGGTGTGCTTTTAAAGGAAATGAAGTGCTTAGAGTTCTTATGAAATGCAATTTTTATCCTTTGAGCACAAGTATATCCTAGAAACGATTTCCTGTTGTATCCCCCTTAATAGTACGGCTATCCTTAGACTCAAATAAAATAGAAAATTTACAACATAAGTCTTGATGCCGTCTTCACAAATTTTAAATGTAGCGGGGATCTCCAATCGCTTTCTCATGATGATATAATCTCTATCTCTGCATAGATTCTCACTTGACCATTAGTATTTTAATTGTGTTGCCATCTATCACCAAAACTTCTTAAGGGGCCTAGATGCGCTTTCAATGATATAGGCTGAATTTGTGGCATGTTATGAGGGTACCGGGTAGACTGTATGGCTTAAAAAATTTATCCCGGGATTAAGAGTGGTAGACAGCATATCTAAACCACTATCTATATACTGCGATAATTTGGCTGCAGTTTTCTATTCAAGTAACAAGTCAAGTAGTGCTGCTAAACACATTGACATTAAGTATCATGTTGTGAAAGATAGAATCCAAGATCAAACAATTGATGTCAAACTAAGTTTATGCTTACGGATCCATTTATTAAAGGCTTACCACCCAGTCTCTTTCGAGAGCATGTTATCGGCATGGATTTATTGAAAAACCTCTAATTCTGGAAATTATGACCATAAGAATAAAAACAACTCCCGTTAAGAATAAATTATTATCCTATCGAGATAAATGATGCACTATAGATACTGGGGTTTTAGCGGTGATTATATTAACCACTATAATACTTTATTTTGGTGTGTTGTTCTGTTGAGTGTGGATTTATGGTATTAGCTTTTCGATCAAGTGGGAGAATGTTAGTTGTGATCTCTAGCATTTGTTAGCTAACTGCCACTAGCTTTCTTAGGGGCTAGGCCCACGTTAATCTCACGTTTAGCACTTTGATCGGGAGCACCCCAGAAGAATTGGTTTCGATCCTGTTAGCCAGTGTAAGAATAAAAGGGAAGATCGGTGCTCGTGTTCATGCATGTTTTACTCGAGTCTAGCCCTTCCTGATACTTATCTGATCTGAGGACTTGGCGCTGAGGCTAGCGAAGGCTGCTTCCACCACTGAGAAGATCTCGGTGCTCTCTCCTTCAGCGGCCTTCTTCTACGTTCTACTTCACCGACGTTCAGGTGCTATAGATCGAACCCTAATGGCGTCCTCTTCCTCTGCGTGTCAGTTTGATCTAAAGATTTATGTTCTGCATTATTTAGTGATCATGCTTTAGGCTAGTTGTTCATGTTAATAATGTATTAGTTAAGCCTTAGTTCCTATCAAGTTCTTCTCTTAGCCTATGTATACACTCATGTAACCTTATGATTTAGATACACTGAAGTTTTCTGTGTTTGTAATTTCTATATATAGTAAATTCTGCCTTTGTGCTTTCGTATTTTTTTCTACCAGAGTTTTCTATGTTAAATATGTGTCTTTTGTTCTTTTAATCCTATAATTTTACTGTAGTTTTATTACAAATAGGATCAGAATTTTGGGTTTAAGATCAAGCCAAGAGACGACTCTTGGATCGCATGGTGTAGTCGAACGTCGGCATCCCGTAGCATTAAAGTGACACTAGAGGTGGGTGCCGTTCCGTGCTGGGCCGGCCCAGCATGGTACGGGTCCATCGTGCTTCGTGCTTGAACCGTGCCTGCCATACCGTATCGTGCCGGCCCGGCTCTCCTTCGTCGAGCTCAAGCACGTCCCATTTACGCTTCGTGTCTGCTTCCTGCCGTGTCGACCTAGACCCAGCCAATTTGCACTATTGCGATGAGAGGAAGGAGTCGGAGACGTATAAAATTGAGAGGGTGGACACAAATTGACGAATACTTATAACAGGGGTACCCAACGGCCCGAAGTGACGAGCCGGCGGCCTCAAGCACAGCTCAAGCCCAACAGGCCGCTCCCAGCCCACTACCGACCGAAGCACCTGCAAGACCACCCCTTCCCGACCGATCGAGGGAAATGCCTCCGACCAAGCTGAGCTCCCGACCCCCGCAGCGGGTCGGGATCCCCTGACTCCGATCGTGCCAAGACAACCCCTACCAAGGGGGCGTGTGAAGCCTCTACCGATAATGACCACGCACTTACCGGATGGGGTCAATCAAGTGACTATACAAGGCGGTGGTCCTTCCCAAGAGGGTTTAATGATCGCCAAGTCATGCTCCCATCCATCACCGGCCACATACAAAGACGAAGACACGCTCTCCCGAGGCAACACCCAAGTCATGCGCAGAACGCCAACACTCGTAAGGTTCGCAGAGGCGGTACGCCGCTTTCCGGAAATACCTAACATACTCGCCAACTAGGCTACCGACCCAGCATGGGCAAGACGGGTGGTGATCAGTCAGCAGAATGAAGGACCGAAGCTCCTAGTGTAGGTCATCTCGTCATCTCCCAATTCTCGATGTAACCTGCCCCTTCCTTCCGTATAAAAGAAGGTAGGAACCCCCGTAGGAGGGGGATCGAACCCATCTCGCTAAGCCATTAGCACTCTCGCTTGTAAACTTTGTGCACTATCATGCATCAAGGGAATACAACGCCACCACACGAACTGGAGTAGGGACTTTCGGCCCGAACCAGTATACATCTTGGACTTCTGAGTCTAACCATTCAGGGAGTGGAACGCGCGGCCCCTTAGACTTACAAATTTACTTGCGGTGCTCAAACGCCGGCGGTTGGCGCGCTGTAGGGGCCTTCGCGTCTTCATCAAGATCTCCGGATTCCGCTTGCCTCCCCGATGGCATCTTCCACCCACGACGACATGATCGGCGGGAGCGGATCCGCTTCACTCCCTCAACTTTGTTGTCACCTCGGCGGGAGGCTTACGCCATCCCCGCCGCCATCGGAGGCCCGGCCCACTAAAGCTCGGCGCCATCTCCGGCGATTTCGCCAAGCTCGGCTTGGGCGCCTGCGAGTCCCAAAGCCGGAGTTCGGGAGCGCTCCGCCACGTCCGGCGAAACTCCGTGGGCTCGGCGGTGACCGTGTCACTTCATGAGCTCACAACTTGTGGCGATGGTGGCTACATGCAGGCCTCTATCCACGAGCTTTGGAAGACTCTTCCACCATGACTCCCGACACCACGGGTACCACCGCTCATGGTGGCACTCTCGCGAGTGCAACATGGCGAACACGGCCGATGAATCATAACCCCAGCGGTTACGGGGCCCCATCCGGCGCACTAAGGCGCGGGAGGAGGAATACTCTGTGAAGCGCATTGAACACGCTCAAGCTCGCCGCCGAACTCCGGCGACAAGCCAAGAGCTCGATAAGCGGTGGTCGAGCTCGACCCGGCTCGAGCTAACACAGGAGCAGATGAGCCCGAGACCCAGCAGGTGCCGCGACGCGCGCAACGCAGCAGCGATGTGTACACCACGAAGTGGCGGAAGAATCCGACGGCCCTCGCTTCTTCCCCATGCAAGCGAGCGTGGCGCGCCGCGATGTCTTTGCCGAGGCCTTCCGGCCGGCCGACCGGAGGCCAAAGCCACGCACAGCGAGAACCTCCGGGTGGTGGGCGTCGGCGGCCGCGACACATGTAGGCCTCGGCTCCTACCGCTCGGCGCCACCTCGCCACCGGCCCGCATCGCCGGTCGGGCTGGGTCCGGGGCGGCGCCACACCACGAACCACCCAGCCTCACGCACCCGTGCGCGGTACTCGGCGACGCCCACGACGTTCGCGCCACCCTCGAGGCGGAGAAAGCGGCGGAGGAGGCCGCCCACTCACGACAGGGGCGGTGGGCGCCACCGCCATGATCCAAGCCCCGATGGTCCGGACCACGGGCTTTACGCGAGGATCCGTCAGCGGATTTCTGCCAGATTCGGCGCCACCAACATCGCCAAGTACATCGGGGCCACGAACCCGTGTGTTCTGCTTGAAGACTACCGGCTCAGATGCGGGCGGAGCGACGGATGATCTCTTCATCATCCGTACCTCCCCATCTACCTTGCGAACTCGGCCCGAGCTTGGCTCGAGTACTTGCCCGCCAAAACCATCAGAACTAGGCCGACTTGAAGACCCTCTTCGTCGGAACTTCCGAGGCACTTACAAGCTACCGCAACTCCTCGACTCGAAGGGCTGCAAGCAAAGAACTGTGGAAACCCTCGGGATTACATCCGGCGTTTTCCGCCAATTCAACGAGCTCCCGTCATCTCCGACGCCGATGTCGTGGGAGCATTCATCTACGGCACCTCCCGCAAGGCCTCGGTGCACAAGCCGGGTGTCTCAAGCCCAGACTATCAAGGAGCTCCTCGACGCCGCCACTCAACCACGCCCCGACGAGGAGGCTGTGGAAACTATCTTCGCGAGAGAAAGGCCCAGCAAGAGCCCGCCGCGTCGAATCGGATCCTTCCGACCGCTCCGACAAGCGGGCGGCATGGAAAACAGATCCGCGAGTCCCAAGTGGTCGCCACTGCCGATCATGCGCAGCAGCGAAAGAACCGGCCGTCGCGCTGACCGACCACTTCGAAATTGATGGACGGCCGTGCGTTCAACCACGGGTTCCCGTCAAACATAAGTACCGGATCGAAGTCCGAGACGCTTCTTTCCTGCGCCCCACGCCGCCGGGCAAAGGGAAGAGCGGTCACGCCCCACGGGCGCGTGGAGAAAAGGCGACGACGAGTTCCCCGAACCCGACGGTCGCCTCATGATCTTTGGCGGATCGGCGTATACGCCGATAAGCGCCGGCTCAAACTCGCCACCGTGAGGTCCACACCGCCTCACTAGCCGCCCTCAATACCTCCGGTGGTCGAGTTCCGGTCACCTTCGATCGGGCCGATCACCCGACCACATCCCCGGCAGGAAGATACTCCGGTAGTCGACCATCGTGGGAAGAAGCGCCTCACCAAGGTGCTCATGGATGGCGGCAGCGGCCTCAACATCCTCTACGTGGAGACGCTCGACGCCATGGGGATTCCTCGCTCGAGTCTCCGACCGAGCAAGGCTCCTTTCCACGGCGTCATCCTCGGCGTGAGCCCATCCGCAAGCGGTCGACTGCCGTCACCTTTGGGGAACCGGGAATTTCCGCACCGAGACCCTCACTTTTGAGGTTGTGGATTTCCCCGGCTCCTATCACGCTATCCTGGGGAGGCCATGCTACGCCAAGTTCATGGCAGTCCCACCACGCTACCTCAAGTGAAGATGCGGGCCACGAGGAGTCATCACCGTGGCATCATCTTTCCGGCTTGCCTACAATGGCGAAGCGGCAGATTGGAGCTTGCCTCGGCGATCATCGCGTCTGCCGAGCTCGACAACCTCGGAGGAAGCCTCGAGTCCGCCCCCGAGTCCAAAGCAAGTTGGGGCGGGATCATCAAGTCCGCCGAGGACACGAAGAAGGTCGCGGCCGATCCTGCGATCCGACCAAGACCGCAAGGGTCGAGCCACGCCCCGCCAAATAGGAAAGCGCTCGTCGGCTTCCTCGCGCCAACAAAGACGCGTCTTCGCATGGAGGTCCTCAGACATGCCAGAATCCCAAGGAAGTCGCCGAGCACTCCTTGAGCATCCGACCGGGCTCAAAGCCGGCCGCATAACGCTGCGTCGCCGACGAGGAGAGGCGCGAGATCATAGGGAGAGATTGCCAAGCTTTTGGTGCGGGGTTTATAAAGAGGTCCGCCACCCCGAGTGGTGGCCAACCCTACTTGTAAAAAGAAAAATGGGCAATGGAGAATGTGTGTTGACTATCGAGTCTCAACAAAGCGTGTCCCAAAGCCGTTCCTCCTTGCCCCGCATCGACCAAGTCATCGACTCCACCGCGGGGTGCAAGTCTCTTTCCTTTCCGGATGCCTACTCAGGCTACCACCAGATAGCGCTGAAGGAGTCCGACCAGCTCGTGACTTCCTTTATCACGCCATTCGGCTCGTTCTGCTACGTTACAATGCCGTTCGGCCTAAAGAACGCGGGCGCTACACACCAGCGATGTATGCAAACGTGCTTCAACAACCGGATCGGCCGCAGCGTTGAGGCGACGTTGGCGACATCGTCGTGAAGACCAGAATCGCGCGACCTTATTGTCGACACGGAAGAAACTTTCACGAATCTTGACGGTTCCGTATAAAGCTCAACCCCGAAATGCGTCTTGGGTCCCCAGGAAGCCGCTCGGCTTCATCGTCTCCGAGTGAGGTATCGAGGCCAATGGGAGAAGATCTCGGCGATCGCAAGGATGGGCCGGTTCCTAATCTCAAAGGGGTCCAGAGGCTAACAGGTGCCTTGCCGCCTTGAGCCGTTCGTGTCTCGCCTTGGCGGAATGCCGAATCTTGCTCTGGTGCTCAAGAAATCCGACCACTTCGGTTTGGACCCGGGAGGCTCGAAGCCCTCACCGCTCAAGGCCTTCCTATCCTCACCTCGATCTGGTCGCTCGGCACGGTGTAACCGTGCTCCTCTACATCGCCGCCTTTGCTCAAGTCGTCGATCGACGCCCTTGTGGTGGAACGCAGCGGAAGGCCGTGAACTCAAGGTACAACGCCGCTTTACTTCATCGGCGAGGTTCTTTTTCGAGTCCAAGGCTCGGTACCGCAGTGAAGGCTTGCTCTACGCGGTGCTCATCGCCGAGAAAGCTTGTCCATTGCCGACCAAAGATGCCATCACCGTGGTGACCGCGTCCCAGCGCTCGGCGAGATCGTCCACAATCGCGGCGCCTCGGGAAGGATAGCCAAGTGGGCGCTCGAGCTCGGCCGCCACGGCATAACATCGTCCTCGGACAATGATCAAGTCACGAGCCACTGGCGCCGACCGTCGCCGAGTGGACCAAGCCAGCGCCACCGTGTCGAAGGCCTCGAGCTTGGACAATGTACTTTGATGGATCCTACACCAAGAACGGCGCGGGCGCGGGTAAATCATCATTTCCCCACTCGGGAACAAACTTCAATACGCCATCGAGGTTGCTCTTGACGCGACCAACAACATCGGCAAGCACTGAGGCTCTCGTCAGCGGTCTCCGGATCATTGCCGACCTCGGCGCTCGCCGACTTCTGCGTCGCTGGGACTCCAAGCTTGTCGTCGACCAGGTCATGAAGGCTTCGGAGCCGCGAGACGCCCGTATGGCTGCGTACTGTCGGGAAGTGCGCAAGTTCGAGGAGCGGTTCAAGGGTTTTGAGCTCCACCACAGCTACAGACGCTACAACGGTGAGGCCGATTACCTAGCCAATCTTGCCTCCAACAGAGGGTCAGTCCCACCCGGGATCTTCGTCTGCGACCTCCTGCAACCTTCCATCGGTGGACTCGGTGGCGGCGGTCTCCCGATTCACCTAGCACGGTCACCTCCGCCGCAGCGCTCGGGACGCAGACTTGGCGGTCGAACCGCAGCGTGCTAGCGGTGAATCCGACCGAGGAAGCTCTTCATCAACCGTTTAACGGACGGGTCGCTCCCCCCTGACCCGACCGAGGCCCGGCGCCTCGCTCGGCGAGCAAAATCTTTCGTCCTGGTCGGCCCGGACCTTTACAAGAGGAGTCCTCCGGTCCTCCGAAGTGCATTACGGCCGATCAAGAAAAGCAATCGCTTTCGATATCCATGGCGAAGTCTGCGCGCCACCATGCTGCACCCGATCCCTCGTAGGAAAGGCCTTTCGACAAGGTTTTTATTGGCCGACCGCCGTGTCCGACGCCGAGCAGATCGTGCGCACCTGCGAAGGGTGCCAATTCTTTGCCCGGCAGACACATCTGCCAGCTCAGGCCTTGCAGACGATCCCCATCACATGGCCGTTTGCAGTTTGGGGACTCGATCTGGTCGGGCCCTTCAAGAAAGCGCCCGGGGGCTTTACTCATCTCCTAGTCGCGGTGGATAAATTCACCAAGTGGATAGAGGCCAAGCCGGTCGTGAGCGTCACGTCGGCACAAGCGGCCATCTTCTTCCGCGACATCGTTTTTCGGTTCGGAGTCCCCAACTCTATCATCACCGACAACGGAACGCAGTTCACAGGGAAGGAGTTCCTCGAGTTCTGCGACGACTTCAACATCCGTGTCGATTGGGCAGCCGTGGCCCATCCACGAACTAACGGCCAGGTCGAACGTGTGAACGGCATGATCCTTCAAGGACTCAAGCCACGGATCTTCAGTCGGCTCAAGCGCCAGCGGGCGGTGGGTGGCGAGCCGCCTCCGTCCTCTGAGCTGCGGACCACGCCACCCGAGCGGCCGGGTTTACGTTCTTCATGGTGTTCGCGCCGAAGCCATCTTGCCAACAGACACGAGTATGGCACCCCAAGACTACAAGCCTTCAATGAGGCTGGGGCTCGCCCGCAACAAGACGCCATCGACCGGCTCGACGAGGCGCATGACGGGCCATCTGCGATCGGCCAAGTATCAACAAGCTCTGCGGCGCTACCACGTACCGCCCGAGTTCGAGGGCGATCCTTCAACTGGGCGACCTAGTCCCTGCACGGGTCCAAACCAAAAAGACAAGCACAAGTCGCCGCCCTAGGAAGGCCCCTTCACCGTCGTAGAGGTTCTCCGACCGCACCTTCGACTCAAGGACGCCGACGGTCGCATCCTTCCGAACGCTTGGAACATAGAAAAGTTAAGGCGATTCTATCCTAAACTCTTTCTTTTCCCTGCATGGTCTTTACCTTTACCCTTCCGAGCACTGAGTCGCCATGCGACGGCTCGCTGCCTTGGCGCCCCTGTTCAGGTACGCTCAGTCGGCGCTTATGCGGTCGGTGACCCGACCGATCACAAGGTCCATTCCGAGTGGTAACCCTCGACCAAGCGTTACGACCTCGCCCCAACGGCTATGGTTGCTAAGTAGCGCTTTGCGGAAGAAGGAAGTGCCCGAGTGGAGTGACCTTTTGGTGATTAGAACACTCCTCCCCGCGCAAACTCGGCTAACTCACGCGCTCGCAGTGGTCGGTGACCCGACCGTCACGAGGTCCTCCCGAGCGATAATCCTCTCGACCCGAGTGCTATGGCCTCGCCCGGCTATGGTTACGGCACTTCAGCGGAAGAAGGAAATGCCCAAGTGGGCGATCTTTTGTCCGTCGGAACACTCCTATCCTCACAAGTGCGCATAATCTTTGAGTAACCAAGATTCCTATCCTCTTAGCCCCTCCGAAGCAACCCGACCCACGCATAAGTGACCCTTGCGGTCCTTAAGGCTATGGCGGTCAAACGCTCACCAAAAACACAAAAGGGGCAAGTGGCGTCTTTGGAACTTGTTAACCTTAAGATTGTTTACAAGCATAATAGTCTTTACAATTAAAAAGAAGGATAAATCTAACTGCTTTATTCTTCCTCGAGGCGACTCGCGGCGAGACATGGTCGGGCAATCTTCGGCGTGCGGCTCGACCAAGAGCTCGAACTGTCGATCTCATTGCCGGTCGGTTCGGCGACGCCATTGCTCACCACCGCGAGGTCAATTCCATCGTAGTGCGAGATGGTGTTGACCAGCGCCGAGGAAGCTCCAAGCGCCGCGCCAACAATCACCGCCCTCTCGACGCGCTCCGGCACTCGGGCTAGCGAGGGCGCCAGAGTGCTCGGGCCCGCCACTACTCCAAGGACCCGGGCGCAGACGTCCTGGCCGGCCTTGCGAAGGGCCTCCAGTTCTGTGGCCAGCTCGGCCCGACCATCTTCGGCAACCTTCAGCGCCGCCAGAGCCGCATCCCGCGCCGTGACCGCCTTGTCACGAGCCTGCAGGGCATCCTTCCGCTCCTCAACGGCGAGGCCCAAGTTCTTCTGCACCTCTGCAGATGGCAACGGCGCCAGATGATCACGACTTACGAATAGCGCCCACAGAATCAAATAAGAAGTTGAGACCCTTACCGACCGCAGAGTTCGCCAGGTTGCCGACTTCTTGCCCCGCCGCCGTAGGATGTCCTCAAGGAGGTCAGTCCTTCCGAGCGGCCTCCCGCCGGAGCGGACTCGTCGGCGCCCTTCCGAGCCTGGTCTCGCTCGGTCCGCAGACGGGTTGCTGCGGCTTGCGCTGCCTCTCGGTGGCGGCGGCGTCCCTAGCGCTAGTGGCCTCTGCCAGGGAGGACTCGAGCTCCGCCACCTTCGTCCTCAGGGACTGGGCCCCCAGGCGCTCATCGAAGAGAGCCTTGGTGGCCCCCTCCAACTCTTGGCAGACCTTCGCCGCCTCCGACCGCCTCACACTCAGCGCCTCTTGAGCTAAGCGCAGCTCAAGGCGCAGCCGGTCGCACTCTTCCACGGCAGCTGCCCGCTGGCTGTCCGAGCACCGTAGAAGCTCGGCTTTGCCCTCCGAGCAAGCTCGCAGATGCTGCAAGATGCGGACTATCCGTTAGTCTCACGGCGAGTGCGTCAGAATTTTACAAGTTGGGTTTTTTCATCAACTTACCAAGTCGATCGGCGGACTCCCGACCATCGCGCCCAACGCCTACCGAAGATTCTAGAGCAAGAGTCGGACCTTTTCGGACTGTTCCATCTGTTTGGCGCCCGAGAGCGCTTTTGTCAAGAGCGACCCACTCGCTTCTCTTTCATTCCGCCACCGACCTCGACTCAAGCGCCACTCCGCGGCGGGCTCGGTCGTCTGCTCGGGCGGGCGCTACCCGTCGAGCACCATCGCAACGATGGTGGAATCGTCCCGGGATCCTCGGCGACCTGCGCTGCGGGACCTCGGTCGGCACCTCCCGAGGCGAGGGGACACCTCACCGCACAGCCGCCGCCTCGACCAAGACGATCACCGGCGGCGCCGCGCCGTCTCTTCCTCCGTGAGGATGATCACGTCAAACGGCGGTGTCCCCAATTGAGGCGTCGGAAGCTCCTCGCCAGCCTCGGCCTCGTGGGCAAGCACGCCCTCGGCCGCCAGCACCACGATCGGCGCCGACCCGATCGGCGCCCCTGGAACCTCCTGCGGCGTCCTGCCGCTATGCGACTCCTCCGGCGCTGTCCCTTGCGGAACCACCACGGGACGCGCCACGGTCA
This sequence comes from Otatea glauca, assembly GCA_036346275.1. Taxonomy (NCBI): domain Eukaryota; kingdom Viridiplantae; phylum Streptophyta; class Magnoliopsida; order Poales; family Poaceae; genus Otatea; species Otatea glauca. The sequence continues at coordinate 45,870,357 of CM070726.1, read as the reverse complement.
CACCGTGATAGACGCTGCACATCACAAACACTTAAAAGCGGTTGAGCGGCTTTCTTTGTAAAAATGTTTGAACAAAAGAAAAGAGTACTTCTCGAGCCGAGCGGTGCGCTGGCGGCGTGCCTCTTCGCCGGTCCCTCCGAGGGGCGAATCGACGGACGCTTCGGCCGGCTGCCTCCCAAGGCGCGACGATGACGGCGACCGCGCGGTCACCCTCCGCCCGAGGCCCTCGGCCGCGGAGCCTGTGGTGTCGCCCTCCGGCAGGTCCACGCCCGGACCGCCGCCGGTCAGCGGGTCAGAAGGGAACCCACAGTATGCGTGACCGGGGGTGCTTCCGCTGTTGTCGGTGGTGGTTGCACCCACAGCAGTGGCCTCCGACACGTCCTCACCGTGCGCGGCCCTCGCCACGCGCTCCTTCTCCTTCTTCTTCCTCCTCTCCTCCTTCCGCTTCTTGCGGGAGGAGTCGAGCTCTGCGGCCTTCGCTGGGCTGCCGCCCTCGCCTCCTTATCTCCCAGGAGCGGCGCCCGGGAGGACATGCCCAAGAGCCCCTAGAAGATAAAAAACACTGGTCAGACCAGGCATTAAAAGCAAAGAAAAGAGGGGCGGGAAGAAGTCCGGCCGACCTACCAGATTTGGAGGGTGGGCCGCCGAGAATGGCTCCGGGTGACCCCCCGCCGCCTCCGTAGCGCTTCCTCCCATAACGGCGGCCACCCGGGCTTCGACCTCCGTCGCGGCCAGCTCGGGCTCCGCCATCCTCATCCGGTCGGATGCCCCCTCGTACTGGAATAGGGGGCGGGGTCTGTGCGCAAGAGGTTGCACGCGCATCCTCATGAAGGCACACACGACCACGTCCCCGGTGAGCCCTTGCCTCCTTAGGGCCCTGACCTGCTCTACGATCAGGGCCACCTTATTCTTCTCTCGCTTCTCGGCGCCCCAGTTCCACTCCTCCCCCGCCACGGGAAGTTTGCCGGTGAAGGGCGGGGCGCTGTCTCCGACGTTCTGAGCATAGAACCACTCAAAGCGCCATCCCTTGTTGGACGATGGCAGCTTGACCTCGAGATACTCCGTGCTCGACCGGACCGGCGGAGGGCGAGGCCACCAATGGCGCGCGGCGTCGGATGGCTTATCCTTCCGAGCCTCGCTTGGAAGAAATGCCTCCACAGGCGCCCAATGCGGCTCGATTCCCGGAAAGCCTCGCAGAGCGTGATGAATATGGCGATGTGGAGGACCCGTTGGGAGTTAAGATGGTGCGCCCGCCTTGTAGTGGAAGAGCGGCCCGGACGAACGGGTGCGGCAAGCCGGCCGCGCTAGAAGAACGAGGCTAGCACCACGATCTCGTCGTCCCCCGGCGAGGGGGCAGGAGCTTCCGTCGGCACCCTCCAACCGGAGAGATCTTGCGTAGGGAGAAAGCCCTTCTTCACTAAGGTGGCGCTGCCGGCTGGCAGAGCACTCCGCCACGACATCCTTGCAAAAGAGGCGCGGAAGGCGAGGAGAAGAGAAGGTCGAGTTTTCTTTTCCTTGGCTCTTTTGTGTTCCTTTTGTCTTAGGGGACGGAGGCGAGGAAGGCAAGCAAGCGTGACTATTCAAAGCGCCCAAAGAACGTATATAGAAGACGGCGGCGCCGACCGAGCGAGCACCACCTCGGCGGCGTCGCGTCCACCCTCGTCATCACGCGGCTGGTAACTCCGGTTTCCAATTCCACTCAAAGATTTAATCGACGAAGCGGCAGAGCCAGAAGACGCCGCCCGGCGGTGCGTCCTGTAACCTCTCGGTCTCGCCTCGAGGCGGGGCGGTTGCTGCAGGGTGCGTGAGAGGCCCAGCGGGCGGCCGCGGCCCAAGCAGCAAAGCTCGTGGCTTGCGCCGGGGCCCACTAAAGTCGTGGGTTCAAAAGGCCTACCCCACCGGATGGGCATAAGGCCGCCCAAATAAACTTGAGCGAGGGCAAGTATGAGGTGAGCCCCACGGTGGGCCTCTGTTAGGTCGACCGACGACCCAATCACCTCTACTCGCCCGAGACCATACTTCACACTCTCCGGAGCTCATCGATGAGCGACAGCCGGTATGCCACAGGTCGGCGGACGACCGGGGCCCATACGGATTGAGTAAAGAAAGGTTTCTTATGGGTCGCCCACGCAGGCTGTGACACCTACTCGGGACCGTCGCTCGGAAGGGTCCCCTTGGCGGGACCTCCCAGACCCACTCGGACTACGTTATAAGCTCCACGAGCACGGCGCTCAAACCAACGGGTAAACGCGCCGCTCACCCCTCCGTGTCCCACACTGCAGATGGGGTATACGTGTGGGATAGACGGCGGCCACTCCTCTCGCAGCTACCCTCGCCAGACGAGGACTCGGGATGGATGCCCCACGTCCAGCTACGACGTAAAACGAGCCCACGTCCAGCTACGACGTTAAACGAGCACTCGGACACCCGAACCCCGCGCAGGGGCATCCGGTCGTCCCTGCCGACCAAAGCACGGTCTAGCTAAGACGTTAAACGAGCAACTCGGACAACTCAACCGAAGCAAACTCATCACAAAGACATTCATAAAGAAAAAGGAGATTTCATTATAGGCCAACAGGCTCAAACTCTACACAACTTTATATACAGTCCCCAACAGACACAAGAATAGCTACGCTACACCACGGTAGGACTTTATCCGCGCCAAAGCCTCTTAAACATCCGTGCGGCATCGGTGGCACCGACGCGGCATCTTTGGTAGGCCCTAGCTCGGTCGACAGATACCGCCGCGACCAGCGGAACCATACGCCGACGCTTCCTCGCGTTCGGCGACATCGACGCAGCCGACTAACTCGATCAGCGCCCTCGCGCCATCACCTCTAGAAGGGCCCCTTACTACCTCGAGCCTCGGACGACCTCGGCGGCGCAGATCGACGGCAGCAAAGATCACGGGCTACGACTTCTTCCTCCCGAGTTCGGCCATCGCTGGTCGTACTCAAATTTCAAAGCTTCGCCAAAGGATCTTCTTCTTCTACGCGACATCATCACCAAAGTCAAGACTAGAAGGTGCCCAAGCCATTTCAAGGAGCAAAAGAAAGGATTCTCGTCTAAAGGTCTATCACTCAAGCAAGCCGTAAGGCCCTTATATACCCGGACGGAGGAGATTAAACGCTCGAGAACAAATGCAAGCGTCGGAAAACGGCGCCCTTCACCGTAACCCGGCGCCCGTAAGACGAAGCGGGCGAGGCGCGCAAAGCCGCCGCGCGCGGCACCACGAGGTGATAAAAAGCCCCGGGTTGAATGCCCTGTGCCAAATTCCAGGCAGCCTTCGGATGCGTCGGTACACTGCGTAAATCGTTTGACCTAATCGGTCGGACCGACCACTCGCCTGGGCCACTATTCTCATCAAGCTCAACCCCAACCGAATGCCAAATCGCCGGGGTTCGGGCTATTGACGAATACTTATAACGAGGTACCCAACGCCCGGTGACGAGCGGCGGCCTCAAGCAGCTCAAGCCCAACAGCCGCTCCCACCCACTACCGGCCGAAGCACTGCAAGGCCACCCTTCCCGACCGACGAGGAAATGCCTCCGACCAAGCCGAGCTCCCGACCCCGCAGTGGTCGGGATCCCGACCGATCGTGCCAAGACAACCCCGCCAAGGGCGCGCGTGTCAAGCCTCTACCAGCCAACGACCACGCACTTACGGATGGGGTCAATCGAAGTGACTATACAAGGCGGTGGTCCTTCCCAAGAGGGTTTAACGATCGCCAAGTCATGCTCCCGATCCCATTAGCCGGCCACATACAAGATGCGAAGACACGCTCTCCCGAGGCAACACCACGTCATGCGCAGCAACGTCAACACTGTAAGGTTCGCAGAGGCGGTACGCGCTTCGGGAAATACCTAACCGCTCGCCAACTAGGCTACCGACCCAGCATGGGCAAGGCGGTGGTGATCGGTGAGAATGAAGGACGAAGCTCCTAGTGTAGGTCACCTCGTCATCTCCCAATTCTCGATGTAACCTGGCCCTTCCTTCCGTATAAAAGGAGGCAGGAACCCCCGTAGGAGGGGGATCGAACCCATCTCGCTAAGCCATTAGCACTCGCTTGTAAACTTTGTGCGGTCATCATGCATCAAGGGAATACAACGCCACCACACGAACTGGAGTAGGGACCTTCGGCCCGAACCAGTATACATCTTGGACTTCTGAGTCTAACCATTTAGGGAGTGGAACGCGCGGCCCCTTAGACTTACAAATTTACTTGCCGGTGCTCGAAACGCCGACACAAATATTATGAGAAAAAGAACTAAAATTTATTTATTCTTGAACAGTTACAGAGAGCGAGGGTATGTGCTGAACACGGGCGAGAGAGGAGGCAATAGACGAGAAAAAGAGTGAGGAACACATGTGAGAGAGATTGAGAGAGACGGGCGAGAGAGGGAGAGATTGAAAAAGACGGGTAAGAGAGAGAGCTGAAAGAGATTGAGAGAGACGAGGGAGAGAGCTCTTTCCTCTCTTACCCGTCTCTCTCAGGTGTTGACGGCCGGAGTGGCGTCTATACTGTTGAATGCGTTCATGGCATTTATGCTCTGCGGGTCAGTGATCTTCGTACTGATCTTCTCCCTCATGCCCTAGTTCATCGGGCCCGACACGACTCGTGCTACAGTACCGTGCCAGGCCGCCCATCGTGCCCAATTCTCGACCCAACACGACCCGTGATACAGTATCGTACCGATACGATATTACCCACTTCGTACCGAACCGAGTTTTAAATCAGATCGCGTTCACCGTACCTCAGGTAGGCTCAAAAAAGCCCGGCCCGACTGCCGCGACACAAGCAGCCTGTACACGGCCTCAAAGAGCCGTATCTGCGCGCAGCATCAGAAATCGGAAGCAATCGAGGGTTCCGTTACAGCGGGAAAATCGTATTCGGCGATTTCTTTTTCGGTCGACTCGCCTGTACGTCGCTCCTTCGATCAGCCGGGATCCACGTCGAATCCGAGGCGCGTTCCGACTAAAAGCCCGTTCTGTCGCGGTATCGGAAGATTCGGAACAACAGCATTTGTCACAAGATAAGAAGAGGCGAAGACGTCGGCCACAATTTTTTGTTGTGTGTTGCAAAGTGCAGAGAATCAGACGAGTGTAAAGAATGAGAGCCACTGTTGTGTCAGACATCACACGACTCACACGATACCGTTGGTGACTTCCAATTGAGCTGTTTTTTGCAAGGTGAACATGAAGACGTACCCAGAACATCTAACAATTGCTAGGTGCACACAAACCACCGTACCAGAGATCCTGGCGACCTTTGCGACACGCACACGTACAAGCCTACTAGGAGGGTTTATTTTCCATTGCTTCACTTGGACTGCAGTGTACCAAGCATCGACTCCGATTCAACGATTTCAACTCACCTTGGCTCTGACAGTCTGACTTACATTGACTCATGTTATACTGAGTACTGATTCATGCTCTATCTGACGACTATTCTAATATCGATTCCGCAATCATCATTGTCTATGCTACCCTAGTGCTGTCTTGGGCCAACTTTATCGATGATCTTCCGCCGTAGTCAATTGTCGCATTGCTTCTTTGGAGGTGGAGTCCGTTGTAATCAAGTTGTTGTGTCTATTATCGGCAGCATTGATGCGGAATTAATCATTGATAATTTCTTCGATGATCCATCATTTTATACGGGTTATTGCGGCATGATCAGCACATATGGAGTTTAAGGTAGAGTTGCGTACTTATGCACATTATTTTGAGGATATACCGAAGAAAAAATCAATGTCAATTGCAAGGACAACTGAATTTGGTATTTCATTCACCGTTAGTATATGTTGCAATTTGGATCGCTTACACAATTGTTATGGAGGCTTTGGCAACATTTAATTCTCATGAATTTGATGACACTCTGAAGGTCGTTAGAATGGTACTCTCCGGAGTTTTGTCGTTTGAATGTGAATGTTTTGCTATAATTTCAGTTTGAGATGAAGAGTTCCATTCATATGAGATTAATCATTAGCAATTTCTTCGATAATCCGTTGTCTTCTATGGGTTACTGCATCAAGATCATCACATATGGAGTTTAACATGGTGTTGCATACTTACACACATTATTTTGAGGACATACTAAAGAAAAAATCAATGTCGGTTGCAGAGGCAATTGAATTTGATGTTTCATTCACCGTTTGCTTATGTTGCAATTTAGATCGAGTACACGATTGTTACGGAGCCTTGCCAACATTTAATTCTCATGAATTTGATGACATCTTGATGGTCGTTAGCTTGGTACTCTCCAGAGTTTTGCCGTTGGAAAGTGAAGATTTTGCTCTATTTTCAGTTTGAGATGAAGGATTTAAGTGCAAAAAAAATTTGTTTTTTGTGTGGATACTACAATATTTATATAGTTGTCGTAGCCCAATATAATGGGTCCACTGTAGTTTATACTTCATTGACAAAACAAGAGTTCCTTTTATTCAAAAGGTTTTACAAAGAACAGTTTCAACCATGTCATGAAATTTTAATTATTTTTGAAGTTAGCAGTTTGATGTACGTGATAGCCGCACGTGCAAGTTGCTATCTAATATGCATTGTTTGGTGAGTTTTGTGGTTCAATGGAGCATGCAAATTCCATGATATGAGTTCTTTGCTATCTATTTGTTTTTGTTTTTTGTGATTTGATGATTGAGCATTTGGATCAAAATGCCAGTTTGCACAGACTCAGACTTTTATTAGGGTTATGAATTGTTGAAGATTCATATTTCTTTTTGTTTTTGTTGATAACTGTGTGTTTGGACCTAATAGCGATTTGTTTAATTTGTTTAATTTGACTTTGTGAGAAGCATTTGGTAAAATAGTTCTAGTTTTTCTTATTCATATTAGTCTGATGGACTTTCGAGGCATAAGATCTGTTGATGAAGACTTATTTTGAAGAGATTTTGATATTTCAGCTCCAGAAGCGAATTTGTCTCATGGCGGAGATTATTAAAATGTGATCCAAATTTGGATCTGTGTCCAAGCCGAACATGTTCGCCAAGCCATGTCAAATGTGGCACCGGCAGGCTCAATCTACTTTGATTCAGATTTCTTGTTTGTTCTAAACTCTTTTCCTCGTACTACATATGTATCCCTGTAATAGCACGGTAGTTTAAATGTGTCAAAGTTCCTTCTGCTTATAATCTCCTCTCATACAGTTAATTTTGCCTTAGCACGTTCATAGTTTTTCTTTTGAACAGTTTTCACGTCGAATCTGTGTCTTCTATTCATTTGATTCTCTATTTATTTAGAGTGTGTTTTATAACAAGCTTGAACTGCTTGATCCTGACTTTCTTGGTGGCGAACAGCGGCCAGACGAAGAGAACTTTGCCGTCGGCCTCCACCAGAAAATATTTTTTAGCGTGCGTTTTATAACAAGCTTGATCCTGACTTTCTTGGTGGCGAACAGCGGCCAGACAAAGAGGAACTCGCCGTCTGCCTTGACCAGGTACCCATTCTCGGCAGCGCCGCCGAGATCCGTGTGGAACTCGTCCAGTAGGCTCGTCACGGTGAGCTTCGTCGTGTGCAGCGTCGGCACGCAATCTTGGACATGTTGCCCTCGGTGTCGAGCTCGTAGAAGCTGCGATCGCAGAGCACCGCCACGCGCAGGTCCTCGGCGTACCCGACCCGACGTGCCGCACGGTCCATTTGTCGTCGTCTGCCCGCCAGAATCCGATGTCCTTCTCGCCGGCGTGGAAGAAGTCGCTGCCGGTGGGAAGGTGAAAACGAGCAGGATATTTCTCATCCGATCTGAAATCGGATCTGGTCGGACAACGATGCTGTCGATGATGTGGGAAGGGAAGACGACGGCTTCACCGTCCGCGACTTTGCCGTCCGTCTCCTCATGCGCTGCAAGCACGGCTTGGTGTTGCTCGGCCCGGCTTGCCATGGCGTTGCCTTCGGCAGCCGGCTGCCGCTGATGCCTCCGCGCGCTGGTATTCTCGGCCATCTTTGCGAGTCAAGGTTGTAGGTCGAGATCCCGTTGGACATGCAGATGCAGATAAATACCACGGTTTGTTAATCGCTACGGCGCGGTACAAGGATCGTGAGCGAATAAGAGTTCTTAAGGTACATGATCAATTGAAGACTCCTAATATTAATCCCCCAGAGGGGTAAGAATCCTAATTAATCAGAGAGAGTGGCTAAAAGATAACAATGAATTTGCTCAGCTGGTTGCTTTAGCAGTTGCAGATTCCTTCATAGGGGTTCCTCTCCATCTCGACCTCTAGTGTATATTCTTGTTGTTTTGCCTAGACTCGAAAAGACAATGAAAGGAAGAAGGAATACAAGCAGCGGCAACGTGGCATATCGATCAATTAGAATAGACTACTGAATTTGACATTTGAATCTGAAGCAAACTCAACAGTGTAAAGAATATGCGTTGTTAGAACTTTTCAGATTTTTGCCAGTAAAGATGTTCGATTACAATATTTCAAGGTGTGAAGTGTGAGCTACCTATAGCACAGCCTGCAGCTGTTCATACAATGCCCATAGCGCAAATCCTATTACCGTGTCCCTGACTAGGCCCTTAATGACCGAGCTTGCCCAGGTGTCAGATGATGCTCTACCAACAAGGTCGCGGAATCTCAGGTCCCCTTGATCAGAGATCAACGCGTACACGACGCCATTCATGTGCCCCTTTCCTATGACCCCAACAACGGCTTTGCTCTTGTTCACAGCTTTGCTCCTCTTCAGAGACCATGCAAGGAACTGAGAAGCAAACATCAAAGCTTCAGAGTGAGTTGTCGCCATGCACCAGTGAAGTGTTACCATGCAGACGATTGTGCAATACAGCAAGTTCATACGGTTGCATGTTGTATCTTTCTGCAAGATTGGAAGATTCAGATAAAGTTACTGAGAGTCATACCATGTCTCGCTCATGTATGAGAGGTTGCAGCAGTGAAGGATATGAAACACTCAATTTCTCATATAACTCATATGGGCTACCCGCAGCTTTCTCATCCTGCTGCATTAGCAGTCAAACAAGATGTCAGTAACTGCAAAAGCTGATTTCTTGACGATTGTTTTACGGTACATTATGTCGGATATAATTACTGCCTTGTTGTACAAACGAGAAGACCCACAACAGGAACAGTTCTAGTAGTACTTACCTGCGTGTCAGTTGTAGAAGTAATTCCACGGAACAATGAGATTACTAATCTAGTTTTTTCGTCCCAGCTGAGGGACTTCCAAGCTCGTTCAAGCTGCAACAACAACCTGACATGAGCTTGGAGAATTCCATCAACTACATATTGGATACATAGCTAATAATTCAACACGAGTTACAGAGCCACATACAGTTATTTCAATTGGGCGATCCCCAAGAACAAGTTGAGCACCAATATCTTCAGACACCTTCCGAGCAGCTCGGAACTACCAAAACGATACAACTGGAAATTAAGCTGCTGAATTGTTGAACAACATCTGGAAGGAAAAAACTTACAGGTCACAATAACATGAACGAGTACCTCCTCACCAAATGGTCGGTTCGCACCTGAAGAAATTTTTGAGGAGAAAACAGCCAGGAGCAAACGCAGAGCAAGAGCACTCTGCCCACCTGCATCGTTCCAAGTCCAAAGAAGGTACTTAATTTAAAATTAACAACTCTCCATCAAGTTCGATTGGTAATACTAACAAGTCAAGAACACAGGTCATTTAGTCATTGTGGAGGAAGTTACCCAAGTTGATGCTTCGGTTGACGGCTCCGAGAAACTTGGCGCCCCCGAGAGAGAACATGTTGGACTTCAAGAGCGGCTCGTCGGAAGCATCACTTGACGCGTACATAATTCCAGCTCTGCAGTGAGGGCTCTGCAAGGACGTCACTTAGCCCTGAAAGAAATGGCCATATTTGATTGAGCAAGGTAAAGTCTACCAGCTTCAGGGAGACCATGATCTTGCCTGCTCCGGCAGAGCTCGACGACGACGTTGTCCGGGCGGACGGCGCGGAGCACCCTCTCGACGTCGGCGACGGATTCGGCGGAGAGGTGCGAGGTCCCGAGGATCCACACGTCCTCGGGTTCCACGAAGTCCGGCGACCGCCACGCCGGCACGGGCCCGAACCGCCGCCTCGCGACGCGCACCAGCGCGCCCGACTCGACCAGGCCGGCCAGTGCCGGGTCCATGGCGGCCCGCGTGTCGGCGAGCACCGCCGCCTTGTAGTCGAAGCACGGCGGCGGCGGCGGGATTGGCGGCCGGAACGACGCGGCAGTGGATGGGGTGGGCCCCACTGTCATTTGGTCGGTCGGTTTGCCTTCTGGTTGGTGGTGCCCGCGCGGCGCGAGAGGATATGACGGCTCCGCGTCCGTGCGCGACGCCAGAAGCCCAGAACTGGGCGGTTGCAGTGCGTTGGGATTTGGGACCGTGCGATGGATGGCGTGATGGGCTCGTTGCCACTCACGGTTAGATTTTTCTCGCCGTTTCTTTCTGAAAGTTTGGCCCGGACACCACAAGCTATGTGATCTCATGGGCCTCAAGGGTGTCGTTTAACTTTCATTTTTAATTGAACACAGGAGGCTGACGAGCCTGAATTTTTTTCTCTTTAATATTTTTTTTTAATTTTTTTTCAAAACTAGACGTTAGGTTTTAGAAATTGCAAAACTAGTCGCCCGTCGCTTCATATACGGGCGATTAGTGCTGAATCTAACGGCCGTCTGACGGCAAGAAGAAATCGTCTCATTATGAGGCGATCAGTTGATTTTTAAATTTTTAAGTCACCTATCGCCCCACTCCAGGACGATCGCCCCACTCCAGGACGATCGCCCCACTCCCGGGCGATAGGTGGTTGGGGCCGGCTCGACTGTTACAACAGCCGTTATATCACGCACCGATCGTCCGTACATGAGATGATCGTCTCATGTATGGGCGACGGGCACCTATTTTTGTTATTTTTATAGCCTAACGACTAGTTTTGAAAAAAAGATTAAAAATAAATATTAAAGAAAAAAAATCTGACGAGCCTAGTGCAGCTAACGAGAATTATGAACAAATATATGAATCCTGCTGGGATTCCTGCAAAATTGGCGTGGCCACGTCATCTGACCTCCAGCCTATATGACCCGTCCGATCTCCCCTGCAGCCTATATGACCCGTCCGATCCCTACCACTACAAAAATCTGCTAGACCGTTTGAGAAACGTATAAATACTTATCCACCCTCCCCTGTCCATTTCTTTTATACAATCCGGCCCCGTTCTCTCCTCGTCTGCCCGTTCTCCCTCGATTCTCTGCGTCGCCCCTCTCCTCCCCGCTAGCCCTCGCGGCGCGCTGTCTTCCCTTGCCTCGCGCCGCGCCGTCTCCCCCTGGCGCCGCCGTGTAACGACTGTGTGGGACCAGTGGGGTTAGGAGAGTAGAAATTTAATGGTTGTAGCATGGTCCTGGAGTGTGGAACCCAGACGGCAGTGTAAGAAAGATGCTTAAAAGCTAGCATCTTGTACCAAGTAAGATATTGATGAAATGAGTTGAAACTAGAAATTCCTCTTCCGGTTTCTTCTTCCTCAGTTCTTCGTCTTCATCTTTGTCTTCGTCTCACGTCATGTTGATTCTCTCGCCGACGGCCAAGAGACGTGACAGTTGGTATAATGTAACGACTGTGTGGGATGAGTGCTAAAAAAGTCACTACGTTGTCCAGTAGCTCCGGACAGTGGCGTATCCAACAAGTGGGCTCGGTTGGGCTCGAGCTCACCCTTCAGTTGTCAGATCCTATGTACCATTTCTAGCAGCGATGTTCATTTTTTGGTATAGTAGTGACGAATGTACACGCACTCAGACACGTCTAGAGGAAGAAGAAATTTTGTTGGGCGGTGAGCTACTTTTTAGACCATGTGACTTCATGAGCTGCTGCTTGTTGAATGCTTAATTTTACAATTGGTAACTTCATTTACTATCTGTAAAACTAGTCTTGAACCTTCGATGCATGTAGAGACTATAGAGAGAGAGAGGTTGGTGACTCGACATCTCTTCTTTGCGAGGATATGACAGCTTATCAAGTAGGGGGCACTTGATGCAGGTCGTCGGGACTCGATGATTGTGAGGGCACAATGAGGACATCAAGTGAATGTCGGGGAGCTAGCGAGGGCACGAGTGTGTAGCAACGGACAACCCACTGCGGTGATGGTGATCAGATTGTGAAGGTGGTGTAGTGTGTGTTGGCAAGTACCTAACCGGTTGAGTAGACTGACCATGACAACAAATAGACAATGTGAGCCCCTCTTCTAATATATGATTTTTTAGAGGTGTTCTAATTCTTTCTTTTTTGATAGATGCAAAAATATTAAAGCATAAATGAAAAAGTAGATAGTGATTACTTAACTTTTTGCTTACTTCTAGATTTGTGTAACTTGTATTAGAATGAAAAAGCATTGAAGCGCACAGCTCATGATTTTTTTTACCAATTGTAAATATGTCAGTAGGTTGAAAGAGACAATAACCGGTTTGTTTGATTAATTGGTTTTAACTTGTTTATAGATTTTCAAAAGTTTAACAAACGAATGTTGCACAAGTATTTCTCAAATAATGAACTACAAGTAATAACACTCGAACCGATGAGAATATAACACAAGCTGTTTAACACGTTTGTCTCAATTTAACCTAATTTTTTGAGCCTACCCTCTATTTTGATCCTGGATTCGCCACTAATCTGGTGGATATGATTTCTTTATTGCTATCAATCACTTCTTATCTATAGAAGAGTTCTATTGATAGACTAAACCCACTAGCGGTAATTTAGGTATTTATTTACAAAACCTTTAGAGCCAAGGATTTCATAACACTCCCCTTTGGGTGAATACTGCTTCATGCACATGTCTCATCAAAAACTCCTTCCAAAAATACAATGAAAAAAGGATGAAGAAAAGATCCCATTACAGTCGCGAGTTGCATTACAGTTGTTGCCTCGTTAAAAACCTTCATGTGAGAAACATTTAGGGAAAACTCATTAAAGAAAAAGGAGTACAACATTTAATCTTCAGGATTTAATCTCCAGTATTCAGGTAAAATCTTTAGGATCTTGGTAAGGGTTATAATTCAGGGGATTACTCTTCCTGAACATTGCAACTCTCTAAGTCATCTCATTCCAATGCCACAGATACATCTTTGAAAACTAGATGCAGGTAGAGACTCAGTGAATAAATTAGCTAGATTTTCGTAAGACTTAGTTTGCAAGATCTTCACCACTCCGTTCTTCTGAAGCTCATAACGATAGAAGAGTTTTGATGAGATATGCTTCGTGATACTGCTCTCAACATAAAACCCGTTTGCATTTGCACGACACAAGCAACATTATCTTTATAGATAATCGTGGAGTTATCAATGGTGTTAATGTCACAAAACTTTTGGAAATGGCTAATCACTTATTTGAACGAAAGACATTCCCGTGATGCTTCATATAGTGATATAATCTTTGAGTGGTTGATAGAGATAGTTACCGTAGTCTCCTTAAATGACCACCAAATGATGGTTGTACCACAATAGAGAAATATGAACCAAGTCTAAGATTTGACACTGTGGGGATCTGACAGATAGCCAGCATCCATATACCCCACTAGGGTCAAGTCTTGGTACTTCTGGTAAAACAAGCCAAGATATTCTCTACCTTGGAGTTATCTAAAAAGAGTCTTAACACCAGCTCAATGACTTTTGGTTGGAGATGCATTATGACTAGCAAAAAAGTTGACCACGAATGCAATTTTAGTCCTAGTGCAGTTCACAAGGTACCTCAGTGCTCCTATAGCATTAAATATGGAACCTCGAGTCCTAAGACTCCCTTTATTTTTGTCCTCAGTCTAAATGGGTCTTTATCTACATCAAGAGATCTAACTGCCATAGGGTCTTTAAAGGATGAGAACTTCCTATGTTAAATTTCTCTAATATCTTCTTGGTATAGGAAGACTAGTGAAGTAAGATGCTATAACTGCAGGCCTAAGCAATACTTGGTTTTACCAAAGTCTTTCATCTCAAACTCCATCACAAGGTAAGAACTCCATCACAAGATGAAAATGGATGACGCAAAATCCAATTTGGGACTTCTTTGTAAACACGTAGGGACAATAATCATTTTTAGAGTAACCATTCTTTAGGAGTGTAACGAGTAACGACCCCCATTATTACAAAAAATACGAAAATAAGAATCTATGTGAATACAATACTAGTCCCATGATCAGTGACTACTACGCACATTTACCACAATTGAAATCACAACCATACATCATATTATTTAAGCGAAATCTATTTATACAATGTATTTATACAATTCAGAGTATACAGTAGCAGAGAAGCAAAGTCTTGTAGTGTGTCCATCCAACCCTCAGGCAACTGACAATGTATAATCCCTGGAAAGATCGTTTCGTTGAAGTTCCCATATCCTACAATGAAAACTAATCTTGAGAGCCTCATTTTCTTTTTCATCTAAAACAACATAATAAGCAAGGTTGAGTACTTCGTACTCACCAAGACTTAAGGTGGTATTTGCAAAATGCATAAATACATGCCATGTCACACGTGGTTCCTACGGTTAATTTTGCATAAAGCGAAATTAAATTTGTAAATCAAGTTGTAATTTCTCAAACAAAATTTTGTAAGAGCAAGTTTGACTGATAAGAAATAAGTAAAGTATAAGTAATACTCACAGTCCTTCGCGAGCAACAAATCATCCAGTTCTTACCATAACATGACACAACATAGTTTTTGCCAACACGTGCCAAATCAAATTAACTAAGCATTTTGGAAATAATAAAACATCTAACTAGTGTCAGTTCACCAAGTCTCACATAACAGCGGGCACAGCTTTTCCAAAAGATTTTCACTATACAGAGGTGTACAGCTTTACCCACAAGAAATGATCAACTCTTTGTGCAATCTATTAGCACACTTCGTTTGGTATGACGCAGAGAGATCATAATATAACCGTTATATTACATAGAGCTAACTTTGCACTAACTACGGTGATGGGAAACCCTTACTATGGTAGCAGAAACTCAGAGTAAAGTCGTTATGTTTCTCCCAATAGCAAGGCGTGCACCGTTGTATCGGCAAGCATTATTCCTAACACCTCGGTGAGGGCACCCCTTCGAGCAAACCTTAAAAGGAGAGCCCTTACTACTATAACCTTGCAAAGTGCAAAGCTAAATCTACTTGACTTAATAGGTTAAGGCTGTCTCATACCAGCACTTGTGATTGTAAAAATTTCACTTGAATCATAAAACACTATGTTCGGTCCTTAATCTGACATGAGCGATAATCTCCCCCTACACTACGTGCAATTCCTTCTGCACGTCCGGCTATTGCCAATAATCACCTGCATCTCAACCATAATTTTGTTTTGAGTTTTTAACCAAAATACCAGTAACCATCAATATCATATCCAACCTCTTTAAATTCTCAAGAAACAGTTTAATCTGACTATTTCTATTTTCGTTACTAAAGCATGGCTAAGCATGTTTAATATATAATCGTATATACCCATTTGACATTATATATTGTATAGCCCTATTTTATGGTTATTAAGGTTCACATATTCATACTTGTTAAGAAAGTTCCATGAAATAACAAGTATATCTACTATTACCACAAAGTAGCGAATTTACAGAAAATAAGTGCATGCATGAAACAATTTGATAAACAAAATGAAAATTAAATGTTGGGATCAATTGATCAAAGAGGATGCTTGCCTTGCTTAATTTTTGTTAGCAAATAGTCTAGATCGTTGGCAAGGTCATCGTTAACAAACTCGGAAACGTCAGAGTCTACTCGTCGTCCAACACGAAATATGCGACAAATAGTAAACTTTAATAAGGGCAAAAAGAAGACAGACAACTAATCAAATGAAAACTTGCTACAAAAAATAGTTTCTTTTATAGATTATTTATTCTTATCTTACGAATTGAGGAGGCTAAAATTATGTATTATTTTATGTATAACTTCAAATTCAAAAGGTTGAAATTATTTGGTTTTGAATTAAGTCATTATTTAACTATATGGTATATCATAGATACACTCTATAGTTCACCCTAGGTATTTTTATATATTTGGGTAGATTACTGACTAAATGGCTTAAATAAATTGATTACACTCAATTTGGGGCTTATTTAATTAAGATATGCTTATTTGAATACTTTATATGTTGAACCTAATCTTTATTAGAAAAGGCTCAAAAACAATTTGAAATTCAAATATTCTTACATATTTGAGCTCCTATTGACTTGAGGATTCTAAAAAAATTGGTTTCATTCCAATCAAAGCTCATTTGCAAAATTTCTATAAATAGTATATCTTATCTCTTTTTTTAAATTTAAACCGAGTTCATTTTCAAAATATTTTTAAATATTCATAATATAAAAGATTTTATATGAATATATAAATTTGTTTCACTTTATTTGGATTTAGAATGCAAAGTTATAAGCTAATGAACATTCTAGGGTTTAGAAAATGCTGAAAAATGGGGATTTGTTATATTGGGAAAGTGCGCCTTCCAACAGAGGAAGCGGGTTTTCCATTTTTGGTTAAGCACTTAAATCCCGATCTGACCAGTGGGGCCTAATTGGCAGTGGGTCGTGAGGCTTTTGGGCAGCTGACGCCGTGACCCCATTCGCCAGAGAGAGAGGAGCAGAGGAGCTCGGCACTCATGGCCGGCGGCGGCGGCTGGGGGACACCGGAGACGGCGATTGGCCGTGGTAGAGAGCTACAGAGTGGCCTATCGCACCTAGTGGAGGCCCTATTGGCTGCCGGCGGTGACCAGAAGGCACCTACCACCGAGAGGGGCGGCGGCCGCCATGGATGAGCTTCGGGAGAGTTCGACAAGCGTCGCATTTTCACCGAGCGAGGCTTCTATGAGCATCAGGGGACGGCTGGGGTTCCATTTCACCTGAAATCGGGGTTGGAGGCCAACGGGGTTGCGCCGCCACCAATCACCGACCGCGGAGGAGACAAGCAGTGGAGCGGCGGAGCTTCAGTTCCTAGGAACTGAAACTGAAGATGGATTCAGACTTAGGAAGGTTCTAGAGTGCTATGGATCAAAGTAATTTGAAAATGTTTACCGAATTGCCTCAATTCGCCTTTCTCCCCCCTTTTCGTTTTTTACTGGCGTTGAGGAAGATGGCAGCTCAGGACGGGAGTTTCTGGCTTTAGCTTCGGTCGGCAAATGTCCGAGGGATGGAATGTTAGTTAAGCCTTGACACATGCACTTTTCATTCATGATTTTTTGCATGCATGGCAAGATTAGATCGTGCATGCTTTAATTCACGATTGACGCAGAAATCACTGCGATTCCTTTCCTTTGTAAACTACTTTTCCTTTGTAAGCTTTCTTTCCTTTGCATGCAAGCTCGTTTTCCCTCCTATAAATAGAGGAGAAGAAGAATAGAAAAGCATCAAGTATTGCACAGACTCGGTGTGTGTTTAGTGTCGGCTTCGTGTGCACATTCGTGTTCTTGTGCAGAGGAGTTCATCCCCACCGCGGCGTTCACCGGGCGATCCAACAAGTGGTATCGAGTCACATTATCGGCGTTGGCGCATGATCGTCGCGCCGAAATGCCTCGAGCACGAACAACCGCCACCACCCTCGGCTCGGCGATCGCTCCACAGGAGGTGGAGACGATGGGGGCGACCGCGGATTGGTCGTGTACCGCGTGGTCAAGGAAGGGGGAGGCGGGCCGATGAACTACCCCACGCTGACCAAGACAAACTACAATGACTGGGCCTTGTTGATGAAGATCAAGCCGCAGCCCGGAACCTCTCAGTGCGCCATCGATCCCGCAACGACATCGACGCAGCACGAGGACCGGATGGCGCTCGACGCTACTCGCAGCTGGCAGTGCCACCGGAGATGATCTCCATCGCCGCGGCCAAGCCGTCCGCGGCGGCGTGGGAGTGTCTCCGAGTCATGCGGATCGGCGACGACCGCATCCGAAAGATGAGCGCACACGGATCGCGGCGCCAAGACGAGCACTGGCGTTCGGACGGCGCGGCGTCGAGGACTTCGCTCTGCGCCTCACGGCCTCGCTAATCAACTCGCCACCCTCGGCGATCCGAGCCCCCGTCAAGGTCGCCGAGAAGTACCTCCGCATCGCGCGTGGCGTATAAACAATTGGTTATTTCCATGGAAACCCCGCCGACATCTCCACCTCTCGTCGAGAGATCACCGCCGACTTCGGCGCCGGAGGACGATCCCGAGCCGCTCTAGCCCAGAGCGGGGCAAGTCAGACCTCACGGAGGAGCAATGGCTGGAGCGGTACAAGCAGAAGGAGCAGGAGAGCCCTCGAACCGGCGGCAGCTCCTACAACCGCGGCAAGCGCCGTGATCCAAAGGGAAACTGGCGGCGGCGGCGGACGCAGACGGAAGGGTCGGCCGTGGCCGCCCACAACGGCGACAAATGTCGCTACTGCGGCAAAATTGGCCACTGGGCCAAGGAGTGCAGGAGCAGGAAGAGGGACGAGCAGGCCCACGTGGCCCGAGACGACGAGCCCAGTCTCCTCTTGATCCAAGACGGTGCCATCCTCACCAAATCGCCGCCACCGCTACCAGAGCTCACCGTACAGGCCCCAGAGCCATGCCGCCAAGCCCCTCAATCAGGGGCACTGCGCCTCATCACGCGCACCTCATCCACAGCCACTGTCTAAGCATGTTGAGCTGGTGGAGAGCAAGGTGTTCGCGGTGCTCGACGGTGAGGAGGACCGCGACTCCAAGCGATGGATCTTCGACACTGGGGCCACCAACCACATGACAGGGTCCCGGGCGGCGTTCTCCGACCTCGACACGGGCATCACCGGCTCTGTGCGATTTGGAGACGGATCTATGGTCCGGATCGAGGATGCGGAACGTGCTTTTCGCATGCAAGAACGGCGAGCACCGCACCCTTCCCAATACCTACTTCATCCCGCGCCACCACCAACATCGCCGCCACGGTCAACTCGGACGAAGGTGGGTTCCAAATCTCGATTGAGGGCGGGATATCGCGGTGCGTGATGACGGTGGCGCCTCCTCGCCAAGATCCACCGGAGCGCGGGTCGGCTGTACGTGCTCGACATCAACATTGCACGGCCACCGCTTTGCTCGTGCCGGTGAGGACGCTGGCGTTGGCACGCTAGGTTCGCCATGTCAACTTCGCGCGTGCGCAAGATGGGGCGCCAAGGCCTCGCTCGTGGCCTTCCCATGCCGTCCCAAGTGGAGCGGTGTGCGAGGCTTGTCTCACGGCAAGCATCGCCGCGCACCGTTCCCGCACCAAGCACGCGCCGTTCCACCGGCACTCGAGCCGATCCACGGCGATCTTTGCGCCCGTCGGCCCGCGACACCGAGCGAACCGCTACTTTCCTCCTCGTCGATGACTACTGGCCGGTTCATGTGGGTGGTGTTGTCGCCCACCAAAGACGCCGCACCAGACGCCATCAAGCGCATCCAAGCGGCGGCAGAGCGCAAGAGCGCAAGCAAGTGCGCGCTACACGACGGATCGCGGGGAGAGTTCACGCGGCGACTTCAACGAATCGCGCCGAGCTCGAGTATGGCGTGAGGTGACCGCGCCGACGCACCACAAAGAAAACGGGCGTCGCCGAGCGGCGGAACCAGACGGTGGTCGGGACCGCCGAGAAGCATGCTTAAAGCGAAGGGCTCCGGGCAAATTTTGGGGAGGCAATCACCACGGCGGTGTACATCCTCAATCGAACGACGACGAAGGTATCGCGGCAAGACCCGTCGAGTTCTCGAACGGAGTACGCCGTGAGACATCACCTACGCACGCTCGGATCGTCGCCCATGTCAAGGTTGTCAAGCCCAACCTCAAGAAGCGGATGACCGCGATCGGCCAATGATCTTCGTCGCCACGAACCCGGCTCCAAGGCATATCGGGTCACGACCGGTGGCGGCGAGTCCACATCAACCGCGACGCCGTCTTTGACGAAGAGGCGCGTGGGAGTGGAGCGGTGATCAGCGGCGGACGGCGGCGGTGAGTTCGTCATCGAGTACACCATCGTGGTCCACTGAGGTGGTGACCACGTTCGCAGCACCTCAGCGTGGATCGCGACGCTCCAACTCATACGCGACGCCATCATCGCCACGATCACCAACACGCGCCAAGCCCGGCGGGTCGCCCACACCGCTGCGCGACACGCCCGATCGAGTTCGCCACCGCCGGCTAATGTGGAGGCCCGGATCTTGAACACGATGACGACGCCCCGCTTGCTGCGCTATCGACAACATTCTCGGTCCAACGACACCACCGGGATGGCGCGCGGGATGCGGACGAGATCGCTCTGGCGAGCATCGACGAACCGACCACATTCGAAAGGGCTCAAGCGCACGAGTGCTGGAGGACGGCCATGCTCGATGAAATGACATCGATCAAGTCGAACGGTACCTGGGAGCTCGTCGACCCACCACCGCGCCAACACCCAATTGGGCTCAAGTGGGTCTTCAAGACGAAGAAGGACGCCACGGGCATCGTCATCAAGCACAAAGCCCGCTTGTGGCAAAGGGGTGCGTGCAACGCCAAGGATCGACTACGACGAGGTTTTCGCGCGGTGGCAAGGCTCGAGTCCGTCCGACTCTGTTGGCACTCGCGCGCAGCGAGGGTCGCCAGTCCATCACATGGATGTTAAATCGGCCTTCCTCAACGGGGAGCTGCGGGAGGAAGTCTATGTCGCCCAGCCACCGGGGTTCGTGGTCGCCGGCAAGGAGCGAAGGTCCGCGCTTGATCAAGGCTCTCACGGCCTACGTCAGCGCCGCGCATGGTACGCCAAGCCGACGCTCCGTGTCGCTCGGGTTCCAGGTAGCAGAATCGTGCATCTTGTGTATGTCCGCGAGCGGCACACACCGATTACTCGTGGCGCTTACGTCGACGACCTCGTCATCACCGGGGGGTGACACCATCGAGCTCAAGCGGTTCAAGAAGGAGATGATGAACACATTCAGATGAGTGATCTCGGGTCGCTCCACTACTACCTCGGCACCGAGGTGAACCGGACCGGCGAGCATCACCATCGGTCAGGGTGCCTACGCGATGAAGATCTTGGAGGCAGCAGGGCTGGCAAACTGCAATGTCAGCATCACACCCATGGAGTCACGCCTCAAACTCAGTAAGTTGAGTTCCGACCCACCAGTTGATGCTACTGAATATAGGCGGATCGTGGGAGCGCTACGCTACCTGGTGAACACGAGACCAGATTTGGTGTACGCAGTAGGCTATGTCTCCCGGTTCATGGAGAAGCCCACCACCGAGCACCTAGTGGCCGTTAAGCGCATACTGCGGTATGTCGCCGGGACAGTGCACTATGGCTGCCACTACCGGAGGAAGGAAGGAGGCGTTGCTCTTCTTGGCTACAGCGACAACGATCATGGCGCAGACGTCGACGGCCGCAAGAGCACCACCGGAGTCCTGTTCTTCCTCGGCGACAACATCATCACCTGGCAGTCCCAAAAGCAGAAGGTGGTGGCTCTGTCTAGCTGCGAAGCTGAGTACATTGCCACCGCGATCGCCGCTTGTCGGGGTTTGGTGGCGCGCCTTGCGAGCTCGGGGAGAGGAGGCCGACATTGTCACACTCAAGATCGACAACCACCGCGATCCGGTGAGTAAAAACCACGTCTTTCACGATCGCGAGAAACACATCGACGCCAAATACCACTACATCAGAGAGTGCGTCGAAGAAGGCAGGGTGAAGGTCGAGCCAATCAGCACCAAAGTTCAGCTGGCGGACATCCTGACAAAAGCTCTTGGGCGAGATCAGTTTGTGCAGCTTCGGTCCAAGCTCGGCCTCGTCGACATCAAGCAGGTGTGCAGGGCTTAGGGGGAGATTTGTTAGTTAAGCCTTGACACATGCACTTTCCATTCATGTTTTTTGCATGCATGGCAAGATTAGATCGTGCATGCCTTAATTCACGATTGACGCAGAAATCACTGCGATTCCTTTCCTTTGTAAACTTCCTTTCCTTTGTAAGCTTTCTTTCCTTTGCATGAAAGCTCGTTTTCCCTCCTATAAATAGAGGAGAAGAAGAATAGAAAAGCATCAAGTATTGCAGCACAAACTCAGTGTGTGTTTAGTGTTCAGCTCGTGTGCACATTCGTGTTCTTGTGCAGAGGAGTTCATCCCCACCGGCGGCGTTCACCCGGGCGATCCAACATGGAAGAGCTAAGTGCGGCACATACCTGGTACTTATAGGCAGCAATGGGTGGTGGCAGAAGAAGAGTTGAGGTGAGCTGTTCGGCGGTCAAGCGGATGAGCTTCTCTTGCAGGGCATGGCGTAGCGGCGACGAGATGGCAGAGATGTAACCGGGCATGGCTCTGATGCTTTGATGCATTGGTGAAAGAAGTTGTCGCCAAGAAAGTTTGAGCCGAGGCCGGTTTTTGCGCGCTCTGCAGCTGAGTCCAAACGCGCGCGGCGACGAGAAAGAACGAAGCATCGACAGTCAAGCACGGGGCTCGAACTTGAATCGACAGGGCATGGAGTGGGGATTTGGAGGCGCTGTATGGCTGCAATTGAAGAGGGATGGCGCAGCCGAAAGAACAATCGGGAAAGACGAACGCCCATTCGACTGGGAATAAGAAGAAAGGAAAAGGGGTTCGGCAGACATGTGGGGTCGAGGCCCACCGGCAGGGACAGGAGAAGGAGAATGCTTCCATCATCTGGCAAATGGGTCCGTAACAGCAAGAGGGCCCACTTGTAAGTGAAAAGGAAAAAGTGGGAGAAGAATGTGACATCTGGAAAGAGTATGGTCTCCATTTATTTGGCTAAAAGTTTGAAAATTTTCAAACCTTTTTAACTGAGGTCCTGGGGTAGTTATTGATCTTCAGAAAAAAAAAATTGGCTTAAAACATGCTACATAAAAATCACAAAAAATATGACAGTGCTGACTGCCCATTTCCTTTTTCTGTTTTTATTTTATTTTGGGAATAAAATGGAGTCAAAAATTTTTTATAATTTTTTATAAGGTTTTAAATTAGCTAATAATTCTTGGGTAAAAAATTAAGGTCAATATCAAGCATATTTAGTTTCTATAAATTCTGACATTGCAGGATTCATATTTTCTTATTTTATGATTTTAAAATTTTAAAACTATTAAAATTGTTTATTAATTTTTTATATTTTTAATAGAGGTTAATATTTCTCTGAGGAATAGTTGGTAAAATTTACAGACAAATATAAGCTTTTTAGATTTTTATAAAATTCTGACAATCTATTGAATTGAGGTAAAATTAGGCTAATTCACAGTTTAACTTTTCATTTATTGCATTAAAACCCTTTTGAAGGTTATAAAAGTTTACAGGAGATTTAAAAAAATTTAATATCATTTTTTTTGTGGATTTTTACTGACATTTTATTTTTATCATTTTACATTTGCCCTTTTACTAATTATACTTATTTACTTTTTCTAATAACAAAATTCTAGGAGATCAAATAATGCCAAAAAAATTTGGAGGTAAACATATTTAAATTAAATATTCCCATTTTCACTTTATTTGAATTTTTGGGATATTACAAAGAGAAAGTCATTAAGTCGATTGTACCACATTCTTCCTGTCTACTTTAATCCGTACAACAACCTCTGCAGTTTGACGATATACATGTTGCGATTTGCTTTACTTGGATCTATAATTTTAACTCCTTCAGGGATTTTCGTATAGATATATATACTAATAACCTATATAAATATGCAATCTCTACATCCATGAACTGCATTGTTAAATTCATGGTAGTTGCCATTGATATTAATTATTGGAATGTGATTCCACTAATTAAGGGAGAGTAAGTTTCATCATAATCGATGCCAGGTCTTTGCGTGAGATCTTGTGCTATAAGCCTCACTTTATATCTCACTACCCGGTTGTTCTCATTTGTCTTCCAGATGAAAACCCATTTGGATTCTAAAGGGAGCACTATGAGGTGTTTAGACGACAAGAACGAATACTTTTGCTTTATTAAGTGATTGTAATTCTGCCTCAATTGCTTCTTTCCATTTGACCTAACCTAAACACTTTCAACACTCTACCATGTACTTAGGTTCTGGATCTAGTCCAAAAATTTCAGCAATTTTAGAGATAAAATATATATCGACAATTGTAGTCTTTCTTTTATACGACTCTCAAAAATCCATGTAATTAGTAGAAATTTCTTCATTTACTTCTTCCTGTTCATCGTGATTTCCTACAATGGAGTCTAAATGTTTTGACCTCCAACTGTTATGTTGTGCATGCAAAGTTTTCTTAGGATTACCATCTGTATGATGGCTCAATTTAGGGATTTTCTCAACATCAAGTTAAGTTTCTTCAGCAAACATACAAAGCGATTTATCTTGTTTGGTTCTTTACTTCTGCGAACGTCTCCATGAAATTAAGTCCTGTGCGCCTAAAGTTCTCCCCCTCTTCTTCTCATGAGGGGTAGGAGTAGAGGTGGGCGTCGTGTCGTCTCGGGCGGCCGCAAGCACGGCCCATCGTCTTCGGGCCGAACCGTGCCGGGCGCGTCGGCCGTCGTGCGCTGCGTCGGGCGTCGCCGGCCGGCCGCTTCGGCGAGCCCAAGCACGCCCATTTACGCCGTGCCTACTTCGTGCGTGTTTGCGCCAGGCCCGATCCATTTACACTATTGCGACGAGAGAAATGACCCAAATTTGCTTGTAGTAGCGTGCGTCTGCGATACTCTGATTGCAACGAATGTATAGCCACCTTGATTAAATAAATATGTAAATCTACAATCGAGCAACACGCATGGACGAGAGATCCTTGGCGATCACAAAGGATCGCAAGTTTGCAGTTGATAGGCATCCAACCGTCGGATCGAGCGAATCGACGGTCCGGATTAATAAAACGGTCTTGCTACAGTAAATAAGTACATGATTTGTCGCTCTGAAGAAATTGTCATATTTGCTACTGAAGAAATTGCTATCGCTTGTTGCTCTGAGAAATTGCTCCGCTTTTTGCTACGATGATTGCCGATTAATTAGATCGTTATTAGCGAACACGCATTCGTTCTCTTGTGTATCTCTCGAGAAATTAGCAAAGTAAGTAAATAAATGACAAGAAGAAATGTACACGCAAAAGCAATGACTAAATGAAAGCATGCGAAAGAAACATCTTGTGTAGATATCGGTATTGCTAGCAATGGACACAAATATTGGGGGAAAAAGAAGTAAATTTTATTAAATCTTGAACATGTACAAAGTTACTGCCTCGTTAAATACCTTACACCCCGGTGTGGGGTACCCCCGGTAAGGAAAAGAGTACAGTAACTACATTTATATACATAGACTACCCGAATTTGAGATTGTCAAAGTCCGCTACGCGTCCGTGATCTCCCCGATCCTCCGCCGATGTTGTGTCCTCCGACCAGACGCTCCCGATCTTTGAGGCATGTAATTGCCTCAACCATCTCAGGTGTGAGAGACGACCTCCTTGGCTCAAGTATCCTCCCCACCGAACTGAAAGTGGATTCCGACGAGACAGTGGACACCGGAACCGTAAGTACATCCCGTGCGAAATGGGATAGCACGGGGTAAATACGTTGGTTATTCTTCCACCACAAAAGCAAGTTAGGTTGATTTTCCTCATCCATGTCAAGCTCGGACTCCATTAAAGGCGTGTCGAGGTAGTGGTTGATCTCTACCCGTGGATTCCATTGTGGTCTGCTCGGCGTTTCGGAAGATGAACCAGAAGATTTGCCTTTCAGCTTCTTCCACATGTTTGAAGCCATCGAACCGCCTCGTGCTTGTTGCGTTGTTGAGGTAGATCTTCGTGCTTCACTTCTGGTGCCAAACTTCTCGTAGTATTTGTCGAAAACTCTGAAAAACTCGTTATAAACATGAGTATAGGCCTCTGAGAAATCAAGATCGAATGTCTCACCTATTCTCGCGAGGCGCCTCGCAAGTCGTAAAATTTTCTCCGAGGATCCAAAATGACAAAGAAACAGTACAAATGTGGAATAGCTTGAAAATATTTTAAAATTTTTGCTCAATTGGTTCTATAATGGAACGTAAAACATAATTATCTCTATTTTCTTTAAAAGCATTAGCAATAAGCCAAAGCCACTCGATAACTAAGCAAGAAGTTGGGTAATAAACACCGGATAATTTTTTAGTTGCGTCAGAAAAATTTTTAAAAATTACGAAAATGACTAGCAATTATCCAATCGCACAAGAATCAATACCTCACCATTATTGCAGTTGACGAAGACGGTGATAATGTGCTCGTAGCCTTCGTGACCGCTAAAGATAATATAAGTTGAGTTCCATCTAACCTTCATATCTAGGTTGAATCTTCTTGGTACCATATTATTGGCCTTGCAAGACTCTGGCCGGGCAAACTTCACGGTGAATTAGTAATAAAATCGATAGCATTACGTATGCCCTCCAAAGTAGGTTTCACTACATGCATACCGCTGTATAATGAGATTAATAATATGGCATACGATCTCCGTGGAGTACAAAACCTCCAATATAAGACTCTAGGCGCGGTGAGAGATGCTCCATAGCCGTTGTGTTAGGCGATGCATTGTCAAGAGTAATGGAAACAATTCTACTCTCTATTTTAAATTCATTAACAACCTCGAGTATACGGGTAGCGATAGCATGTCAGGTGTGTGACTCGAGATTGGCCTAAACCCTATAACTCTTTTATTTAGTACGTACTCATCATCTAGATAGTGCGCAACAATACTAATATATCTTGCTCTTTGGTGAGAGGAAGTCCATATATCGATGTTAATGCGAATGAAAACTAAGCGCCATAAAGGTCTGCTTTTAACATTTCTAGTTTAGTTGTAAACATTTTATTAACATCACGTGTAGTTGTTCTTCTACTAACATGTTGGTATTGCGGGCAAAAACCACGTTGCACCATTCTCTCAAAATTAGAGCTCTCACCCGTTCTAAGCGGAAGATCCTCAGTAACTATGTAACGTGCAATTTCTTCTCTAGCTACGCCGGCGTTGTATACCCATGTGCTTACCGAACCGTCGGTGTTGAAGTTGAGCGTGTTCAGACGCCTCGCCGCCTCCGTCCGCCGATATCTTCCTCAAGCAATTCTCCGCGTGTCTCTTTAGATGACTGTACCACCACATGCACGTGCAGATAGTTTAGATTGACGATGATTTGCAAACAAAGATACACTACCTCATGTCCGGCCAACAGCTTCGACGGTTCGTCCATATGTTGCCGCACCACGCTCGCCGATTGCCGGCTATGGACGCGCGTCGGGTTGCATAGATATGTCGGGCTGCGTGTTCGGTGTGATACCGACGCCCGCCCCGCATGCACCGAGGTAGCGGCATCCGAGCTCGGTGCATCCGGAGTGTATGAGGCATCCTCGATCATCGCGGCGTGCCGCCCGGATGACGGTCATCCATGCCGTAGTCTCCCATGCGGGGAGAGTTGGCGGATCGATCTCTTGATCCGACGAGGGGACTAGGAGAGCGCGGGCGTGCTCTCCGCTTTTGCTTTTGCGAAACATTTTATTTCACAACGAGAGCAAAAACTAGAAAGTAAATAGAGAGCGAACAAAAGAGAGAACGTGTGTGGTTAACTCAGAGAGAAAGAATGTTTTGGGTGCTTAAATGCGAATAACCGACCGCTAGATAGATTTTTATAGCCAACGCTGCATTATGTATTGGTTCATTTCAAATTTTCAATCGCATGGACTGCATGCATTGAAAAATTAAAAGTACCTTTATTTCAATCACCTTTATTCCCGTCTTTGATCACTTTTACTTTTTGATCACTTTTTCACGAGACGTAGCTACGCGCCCAACGCTCCTTCCTCCGTTTCAAATTTTCTCATTGATCGCATGCATTCAAAAATTAAAAGTACCTTTATTTCAATCACCTTTATTCCCGTCTTTCGATCACTTCTTTCATCACTTTTTCACAAGACGTAGCTACGCTACTCAACGCTCCTTCCTCCGTTTCAAATTTTCTCACGCGGACTCCATGCATTCAAAAATTAAAAGTACCTTTATTTCAATCACCTTTATTCCCTGTCTTTCAGTCACTTCTTCACGCGACTACGCAGCCGAACGTGCTCTGTTTCAAATTTTCAATCACGCGTTCGCTTCTTGTCTGTCTTTTTCACCCACCGGACCTCTCTCTCCTCCTCTCTCTCTCACTTTTTCCCACGCTTGGCAATACCGCGCCCTCGCCCCTTCTTTTTCCCAGCGGCGCTGCCCTGCCCTTCTTTTTCCCCCGGCTTTTCTCCTCCTGCCCGCGCTCCTCGCTTCCCCGCCCGCCCGCTCGCCGCGCCGTCCGCCTCGCTTCTGCGCTTCGTCTCGCCGGCTCCCGTCGTCATCCTCGCCTCGCTGCCACCGCCTCGCGCCGCGCCTCGCCCGGCCGGCCCCATCGCCTCGCCTCGCGCTCGCCGCGCTGCCGCGCCGCCTCGCCTCGCCTGGCTCCTCGCCGGCTCGCTCGCCTTTCGCTTCGCCGCTCGCCGCCTTCACCGCCCGCCCTCTCTCTTCTTCTCGCCGGCTCGCTTTCCTCGCCGCCTCGCTCGCTCGCTATTTGGCCTCGGCCTCTCCTCACTCACGCGCTTTCTCCTCCGGCTCGGCCATGGCGCGCGGTTAAGAAGACACCCGCCAACACGGCGAGGCGCGAGCGCGGCGGCGGCGCGTGGCGCGATGGCGCGGCGGCGCGCGTGGCGGGCGCGGCGCAGCGCGGGCGAGGGCGACGGCGCGGCGAGGCCGCGCGGCACGGCGGCGACGGCGTGGCGCTGGCTTCGGCGGCGACGTGACGCAGCGTGCGCGTGGCGTTGAGCTGGCCGCCGGCCATGGGCGTGCCGGTTTCCTCCTCTCACGGCGGGCGCGGCGGCAGGAGCGGCGCGCGCGGCGGCCAGGCCAGCGCAGCAGGCAGCGCGGGCGAGCGCGGCGCTGGGTCTGCATGGCGGCGTGCTGCGTGCTGCTCCGGCCGGCTAGCACGGCACGCCCAAACGGCGTGCAGCCGTGCGCCCGTCGTGCTCGGGTTTGGGCCGGCGACGGCCGATGTCTGATAACGGGCGGCACGCGACGGCCGCTAACGTCTTGGGCCGGGCTTTGGCGTCAGCCGTGCCTGCGTGCTCGCCGCCCAACAGGCCCTACCATGTGCCTGAGGACTAGGTAGGAGTGGATTCAATACCCATCTAGGGTACTTCCACTCTCTTTAGTGCGTTTACTGCAGATACTTAAGATTTTGTCATTCCCTTATAATCGGTAAAGGCATTTGACATATTATTAGTTATTTGTTGATTGAATGCAAGTGACCTTATAATCTATTTCACAATATTCTTTAGTGTGGTACTTTCCTCCATCTAATGCCAGTAAATTGTCCTCATCAGAAATACACTATACGTACCGATCCATGTATAGATCCCTTATCATAGGCTCAAAGTATTTTATACTTGATGTGTATTCAAAACCTACATAGATCTCCAACCTTCAGTGATGGCCTATGATTGTACGTTGCAGTGGTGAAATCGGAACGTATACAACACAGCCGAATTTTCGCAAATGGGAAATACTTAGTTCTTTTCCACGTACTAACTGCAGGGGGAAATATGGTGATGTGCAGTTGGCCTGAGTTGGATAAATGTGGCAGCATGTAGTACCATGTGGCCCAGAAGCCTACAATTCTGCAAGAGTGGCTTAGTAATAAATTTTAAATTTAGTATTTAATAACTATGTAGGGCCATTTTGAGTGTGGACAGGTGAATGCTCTACAATAATGCGTAGAGCCATATAATAATCATTGAATGCCCTTTAGCTAAACTCATCTTTTGTTCGAATGGACTTGATCTTTTTGTTTGGAAAATTGGCTCTTAATTTAATAATTTGGGCAATTAGCTTTGCAAAAGCATGGTTCCTAGTGACGCAAGCAAACAAGGGACCATCTAGTAGATGCATATAACGGCATCATAAAATATCTAAAGGGGCTCGACGGGGCTAGATGAGTCCACAGATGATTCTTTAGGTCACAAGCAGGGCACAAAAAGTCTTTAGGTCTAGAAAAGTCTGTAGTTTTTATGGTATGGCTAGCATAATTATTAATGATTTTTTTGCATCATACACAACCCAAGATGACCCAGACGATCATGCCGGATCTGTAAGAATTCTGGATTTTTAAATATTATCTTCATCATAGCATATACTTTAGGTTTTATATATGTGTAGTTTGATCCTTATAAGGAAGGAAGCTTTTGAACCACTCGCTTCTTGCATCAGTTAGACTTAGTCATGAGTAGGTATTTTGTACCGCCCTCATTATCGGTTTCTATGTGAAGACCATTTGTATGATTGTCTTTAAAGTTTAGAGGGTTACATTTAGATTTAGGATACAAAAGAGCATCTTCTACTATTATGTGTGTACCTATAGAGAGAGCTATGATGGCATTTCTTGTTCTAATAATTACAGCATAGCTTCTAGCAACAATCATAATATTTTCAGTTTTCTTACTTAAAGTTTGGAAATATTTATTTTTCCTAAGAATTGAGTTAACGGTACAACTGTTTACAAGACAGATTTCCTCCTCTGCCATTGGATCATACCAAGTTGTTCTATAATTAAAGCATGATTTGTTATCAAACAATTGTTCATTACGAAACACACCTCAAAATTTAGAACATAGACTAATAAATTAATGAATCAAATAATCTAGGAAATAATAATGATAACAATGCCAAGTGTTCAACCTAAGCAATTATAAATGATAAATGCTCGACATGAGTATGAATAAAACCAATGTTCAACCAGAAGTAATCCAAACTGGTAAGTAAACTAATGGAAGGAAATACGACATCGATGAACAAATAAAGAGGCAATTAGGAGACTACTGCAGATCTCCATAGATCATGGGTGTCCTTCTGGATCTCCATGAGCTCGATCCCAAGAACATTGTCCTCATCCATGGAGGCGATCTTGTCCCCCTCTAAGTTGTCGAGAACCATGTCATCAATCTTCTTGGTGTTCTGGCTAGCATCAAGCTGAGCAACGAAGTGTGTCTCGACCTTGTTTCCCAGGGGCCTTCTTGACTTTGCCAGTTGATTGCATGCAAAGGTCCACTAGTGCAACCACACCTAAAGTAAGATTGGTGGATAAGCATTCTTGTTGCCTGAATCTTACTTATGGGACTTCCCTTTACTTTTAACTTTACCTTGGGGCTTGCACTTGTCTTTCTATACTGCAAACTTCTTCCATTTACCCCCTTCTACTTTGGGCCTTTTCTGCAACCTCGGCTATTGCTAACCTGAGCATTGGTGTGTATGCTTCAGTCACAATAATTATCCCAATTGGATGTACATGATGGTTATGCATCAGTTTATAATGCTTTCTGCTTCTAGCAGAGTGTAGAGCTCAGAGTACTTGAAGTACTTATCATTTCGGTATTGTTCCTGCAGTACCCTCATGTTTGAGTGGAAGGTGAACAAAGTCTTGTATATCATCTTAGCATCTATAACCTTTTGGTTGCAGAACCTCAACTTGGAGATAAGTCTATGCATGGCGGTGTTATCCACTTACATGATCTTGAAGTCCTTGAAGAGCAAGAGGGACCATTCACGCTACACTTCTGGGAGCAAAATGGATCTTTGCTGGTTGTAGCATTCCCTCAAAGAATTCCCTAGTACAAGAAGATCCTCCTCCATCAAGTACTTAGCCTTCAGGTCCAGGTGAAAGTAATGCCTCGGGAAGTGCAAGGCCACTAACTTATTGACCTCAGGAATAGCAGGGGCATTATCTTATGGCCGGGTGATGGTAGCTCCAAGAGATTGAGCTATCAGGTTGATCTTAACATCCATCACCCAGGTGATGTAATTGCTGCTATTCAGGGCAAATTTGGTGAATTCTTTCTTAGCAATGTCCAACATATTATACATTATGTTCATGCAAATTTTCTATGAAATTTACAGTAGGTAAAAATAAATGTAAAGCATGAACATTGCTAAATCGATAATTAAATGGTTTATATTATTCAACAAATAATATCTACATTTCTCATAATTTTCCTAGCATTATCCTTATACTTGGGACCTCACTTACGAGAACGCCCGTAGTCATGTGCCTGGGATCAATTAATTATGTATTTTATAAATTTTCTAAACCACTAAAAACATGATAAAAATTACTCAAAAATCAAATAATGCTTGGAAAATAAAATACATTGATATAAAGCTTTCAGGGTTTTACAAATTATAGAAGCCCATATACCTAGAAATTTACTTTCTAGGATTTAATATGAAATTTTCAGAATTTACTGCTTAATTTTTGGGATTACTAAAATTGTAGTGTCCATAAGTGTAAATTTCCTGCTACTGTCATGCTCCCTGTAATTAATCTATTCACGAGGGGATAAAATGCAAAAATGCCTGACTCGGGCCTTCGAGCCAAGTTAACGGTTGTATGGCCCGTGGCCCAGCCCCTGAACTGACAGGTTAACTCTAACCCCGGTCGTTGCTAGGGCGCCGCTTAGTGCGTTCGAGGCTGCGCCGCGGCGGCGGCGGGACGCAGCAGCTGCAGCGATTGGCTGGCGAGCGGTGTAACGCAGGAGACGACGGTGGCGGCACGGACGACGGCGCGTTGCACGGCGGGGCAGAGCAGCGAGCTCGCGTTGCAGGCGTTGGCATCTGCGGATCGCAGCAGCCGTGGCGGTGTGCACGGTTCTATGCCCTGACGGCACGGCGGCAGAGCATCGGGCGACGGCGCGCGCTGTGCGCACGGCGGTTGCGGCACAACGGCGGGCGAGTGGTGGGTTGGCTCTCTGCGGCGCGTCGGCGAGCGCGCACGGTGGGGTGGCAACCAGATCTACGGCGGCACCGGGCAGTGCGTGTCGGCAACGGGTGTGCTGGCCCGGCGCGTGCGGCGGCCAGGTTCGGCGTGGCCGCTGCTCCACTTTGCACCGCATACACCTCATGATGCCACGTGTTGAGAACGCCCGCTTGTAGTAGTACGGAGATGAACGGACGACGTGATTGATGCGCGCTCGGCGTGCGCAATGACGCAGCCGCACGCAAGTGCAGCGCAGCGTGGTTTCGGCAGAGCACTCGCAATCACCGCCGAGTATGCACGGATGGGAAGTCCTCTCCCCTGGCACCCTGCGACCTTGGTCACCGCGAAGGCACGTGGTATCTCCGTTCCGCGCCACTCTCGGTGTAACCCGATGTGTCTGCGCGCTTTCTTGTTTTCTTGGACATGTAGGTAGACACAACAGATTGAGTAAGACAATCGATTGTCAGAGCATACATGCCGCGGAGAGTCTTGTATCGCTCAATGAAATATCTCTGTGTCCCTAATAAGACACCCTCAACTATACCCACCGATGGAAGGCATCGGTGCCTTTCATTACCCAGTTGTAAATCTCCGCCGAGTTCGTTGTCATGATCCCATAACGCGAGCCGCCCTGCGTGCGTATGAAGGACCATTTCTCCAAAGGCTCATGTCGTGATCCAATCTGTGAAACTCTTTATATTTGGTACCGCCCTCGCCGGAGGTTTGGGAGTCATCGGCAACATATAAAGGTATGGGGTCCTCTCCTTGCTCATGGTACACCATCGGGTTCCTTGATGAACTAGCGGTACCTCTGGGATCCATTGATTGCTTCTTCGTTAGTTAGCCCAACGTCTTCCAAAGCGCTGCCGAACTTCCTCCGTTAGTTCTGCTTGCACAGCGTTTGAACATGTTCATAAGCTCCTTATTCTGAATCAGCGGAAAAAATTGGCACCCATGTGCCTCATGCACCACTGCTCTCGCGATCCGCCACTTTCTTTGCTTCCCACGACGGCGGACCCTTGTTGCATATCCACGATCGCCCCTTAGCGACCTCGCATATCGGTCATGGATGACTGAAACATCGTGCCCGTCGAGAACAACCGCCGACTTCACTCTTTCAAGGAACCGATGCGACTCTCCGTGTTTTCCCCCACGAATGCCAACGCAACCGGTAGAACTCGGTTGTTGGCATCCACCGCGATCGCAGATTAGAATCGGCCCTTGTACTTCCCGTGAGGAATGTGCCATCCATGCAAAGGGCCAGGCGACAGGCTTTAACGCATTTATGCATGCGCCTGTGGCGAAGAATACCTTACGCCGCAATACCCACTTCCCGTTACGCACCACCCGCGAGGAACTCCATAAGGTCGATGGATGTCTGGGGTTCCTTTGTCGCGATTGTTCTGAGCAAGTGGGAATATTCTCGTCTGAAGCCTCGACGCCCCGAACCGTATTTCCGAGCTGTCCTTTTGCTCTCCATGCCTTTGCGTAGCTAATCTTGTCTTGAAACCTCTCCACGGTGGCGTGATAATAGATCGAGGTCGCAGATGGGATTGTCCACGATCCGACCATAAAACACATTTGCCACCCAAGTGGGCGACAGTTGCAGGTGTCCTGCCCGCTTCTTCCATTCGCATGATTATGCTCCATCACTATGGAGCATTTCCGAGTCAGATCCACTTCCCACAGGTATGCATGCACCCAGCCATGGGCACGAATCAACTCACGCACTTCACGTCGTAGTCCTTCTTGTCGGACTTCACAACCCCGAATTGCCGCATGGGAAGACATTGCCCGAGATTTCACCGCATCCATCACAGCCTCCTTGTCTTTATATACGGCCCCTGCGTCACCTCGTTCTCACGATACTCCCATGCATCAATGTTCCCTTCATTCATTGTTAGGTCTTGAAATTGTAATTGGTCCACGCACCGAGGATAGGCACCCTGTGGGCGTTGTCCTCCTCGCCGGAGTGCTCACCATCGTGGACTTCCTCATCCGCACGGTCCTCCTCTTCCATCAAGTCAACAATGTCCTCCACCTCCTCCTCTCGTCGGCCACCTCGCGCCTCCACCGCTCTCCTCTGCCTCTGGCCCCTTCGTCACCACTTGCAGTCTCGTTTGAAAAAAGAATAAAAAAATATTAAATAAAAAAAAATTCGTCGTTGCTAGGGCGCCGCTTAGTGCGTTCGAGGCTGCGCCGCGGCGGCGGCGGGACGCAGCAGCTGCAGCGATTGGCTGGCGAGCGGTGTAACGCAGGAGACGACGGTGGCGGCACGGACGACGGCGCGTTGCACGGCGGGGCAGAGCAGCGAGCTCGCGTTGCAGGCGTTGGCATCTGCGGATCGCAGCAGCCGTGGCGGTGTGCACGGTTCTATGCCCTGACGGCACGGCGGCAGAGCATCGGGCGACGGCGCGCGCTGTGCGCACGGCGGTTGCGGCACAACGGCGGGCGAGTGGTGGGTTGGCTCTCTGCGGCGCGTCGGCGAGCGCGCACGGTGGGGTGGCAACCAGATCTACGGCGGCACCGGGCAGTGCGTGTCGGCAACGGGTGTGCTGGCCCGGCGCGTGCGGCGGCCAGGTTCGGCGTGGCCGCTGCATATCATGGTGCGCGCACGGCGGGTGCGTATCGGCGAGCTCCGGTGATGCCGGAGGTGTGCTTGCGCGAGTTGTCCCTAACCTCATCTCAATCTTCTGGATTAATCTATACTGTAAACAGTAATCTTAATACTTAACTCTAATGAGCAATTAAACCGAACTAATCTAGGATTCCACAATTAATCTACCATATTAATGTAATACTAGAAACATAGAGATTGGAAAGAAGGGAAACCCAGAGGACATACCAATTGATCGAAAGAACAACTGGACTGAAGCCAAGTACACACAATGTGAGAGAAAATATAAGTGTCTGACTTAGGGTTCATAATATGGATATCGCGATAATGGACTATATCGAGATTTTCAAAAATCGATAGAGAATCTAAGGGTTTTGAAATCAAACTTTTTAATGAAAAAATTAAGAAAAATCGATTTTCACCAATAATCGCTCGATATACCTCGATAATCGACCCGAGTGATTTTGCGTACTTATGTTCTTCGGCGATCAATTTTGTGAGCGATTTTCGCTCGATATTCATCAAAAATCGAGCTATGTTCACCGATTATCGCGATATTTACGTCACATAAACTTTTTCGATTTTTTTTAATTTAACCGGTTTTCCGACCGCTATTATATACCATAACGTAACAGCTTGATAAGGTTGATAATCGTGATATTGCGAACCTTGGTCTAACTTCTTTATTGCTATTAATCACTTATGTACACATTCTATTTTATAAGCTCTGTGTGGGGCTTTAAGCTAGCTTCAATTTTTAAAAACCCAGTAAACTCTTTAAACAGCTCAGCTTTTAAACGGCTTTTGTCATAAATTAGAAGGTATATATAACTAGCAAAAATCAAAATCATACAGCTCTTCCGGTAAACTAAACCCACCGTAAACATTTTAGGTATTTACCCCTAAAGACCCTTAAAGCCAAAGATCTCGTAACAACTAGAAATAGCTAATCAGGCCAGGCTCGGGTGATCTTCTGTAGTCGTGTGTCTCGCACGTGGTTACGGTTTCGTCATCACGGATCAGGTCGCACGATCGTTGCAATCCATTTGACGGGCGGAGTAGATAAACTAAAAACTAATGCTATCCCTGGCCCTGGAAACCGGGGGAGAGATGGTGATAGATCACGGAATTGGCCCCTCATTGCCTCGTTGGATACGGTTAACAAGTAAGCAAACGCGAGCCTGCAGTGGCGATGTCGCTCTGAATCTGAATCTTAGGTTCGTTTCTGGTTTCCCCCATATGGGGCACCCAGCTAGTGCAATCAAGTTTACTGTGCACTGTACTGTCGTTGCTATAGCCTCCCACGCATGCAGATCAGCCGCCGAACTAAATTCGTGGAGGTGCCCACTTACGTACAAATCTATATAATCTTCTATATAATAATTTTGTAATATTAAAAGTCTATATATATATATATATATATATATATATATATATATATATATATATATATATTAACATTTGCTAAAAGTACAATACAAATAGTTACAAGGTTTTAAAAATCCTAAGTTATCGAAATCGGTATTAATTCAATTAACAAATTTAGCTTATTTAAGAGATAATCATAGCGTTTGTCAAAAAAATTTAGGTGCTGGCACCCTAGATCCGCTCCTGTGCAGATGGACCGTACAAGCCGTGTCTGTGGCAAAACACTTCTTTCTACATGTTTTGACTGCATGTTTTTACTTTCTGTTTTCAGTGTTTACAGTTCCTTGGCTGCACGATATGTGAGTAGCGGAACTCTTACTCTCATCGAGAGAGGATGACACTAGGAGCTGGGACAATTTTTTCTAGTTTATTTCTCACACAATGTCATGCCAACCTAAGGGGTTGGGGTTACATATTTATAGCTGGCCAAGGCAGCCAAGCATATACCTAGATGCTAGTCTAAGATGTTGTCTTAAAAGCTATTAAGATGCTGTCCTAAAAGCTAAACAAAGACCAAGTACAACAAAGACCCAAGTACAAGACTTATTCCATCATTCTCCCCCTAAGTCTTGTGCGTCGTCTTGTGAGACAGTTGGACCATTCCGGTTCTGGAACAGAGCTCAATGAACTTGATCCTCCCAAGAGGCTTGGTGAGCAGGTCCGCAAGTTGGTCTTTGGTGTTGATGTAGCTCGCCTTGATGCTCCCTTCCTCCAAGCAGCCTCGGAAGAAGTGATACCTTACCCGGATGTGCTTGCTCCGTTCATGGAAAACGGGTTCTTTGCCAGGCGAGCAGGCACTTCATCGCCCACTCGAGTTCGACCGCTCCAAGATCTCTCGCGAGGAGATCACCGCGCGATCTAGCAAGCCGAGCGCTCGAGTCGAGCGGAGGCCGCTATGTACTCGGCCCGCGAATCGACAGGCCACCACTGCCGCTTGACCGATCGCCACTAACGAGGCTCTTGCCGAGGAAGAAGAGAATCCACTCGTGCTTTTCTTTGGTGTCGATGTCGCCGCGTGGTCGCCATCCTGCATGCGACAAGGTGTGCCTTCCTGTGGTACCTCGGGTAGTAGAGACCGTGGTCGAGTCCCCGCAACATAGCGGATGATCCTCTTCACACCGCTAGTGTTCCGTCGTCGGCATCGCATGAGCCAACTAACGAGCCGACGGAGAATGTCGTCCGGTGGGTGTGGGCGAGGTAGCGAAGGCTTCCACAAGACGCCGACATCGCGTGAAGCGCCCACCTCCTCCGTCAGGTCGTCGCAGAATCTCGCCTTCACCTCTCCTCCATCGGGTGAGAGCCGGGTTGCGCCGGTGAGCCCACCACCAACGACGCGCTTGGTGTAGGTCGTTTGTCGGCGTGATCCCGAGTCTCTCCGTGCACCTCGATCCCTAGGTAGAAGGAGAGGGCCTGTGTCACTCATCCGGAAGATGGCTTTCATCTCTTCCTGAACGCCGCCACTTCGCATCCCCTGCGCGGTGATCACCAAGTCGTCGCCGACGACGCCTACTAACCAGGCGCTTCGCGCCACGCCATGGTGAGACGGCCGGCTCAGGCGGGCTTTGTCCGGCCCATTCCTTGAGCGTGGAATCCAACTTGGCATTCCACGCCCTGCTCGCCTCAAGCCATAGAGGGCCTTGCGCAAGCGCAACACCTTTCCTCCTGCCGGGATCGCAAATCCGGCGTACCGTGCATAGACCTCCTCCTTTAAATCGCCAAGAAACGCCGACTTGACGTCCATGTGATGAACACGCCACCTTTCCGGGCAAACAGAAGGATGAGTCACACGGATTCCATCCGTGCCACGGGGTGAAAGCATCGCCGGTCAATTCTCTCCGCCGCATGAAACCGCATGCCACCAAGCGAGCCTTGTGCTTGACGATGGCGCCGGCTTCATCCTCTTCGCCTTGAATACCCACTTAAGGGTAATCGCGGTGACCACGAGGAGGTCGCCGAGCTCCCAGTGTGGTTCCTCTCAACCGCGCCCATCTCCGATCGCATCGCAAGACGCCAGCCGTGTGTCTTTCGGCCTCCGCGAAGACCGAGGCTGCGCATTGTCGCCGCACGCAAGGTGCAACCGCACCTCCAGATCATGAGGCGCCACCCCGCGACCGGTGGTCTCCGAGAAGGTCCTCCATCGTGACGATACCGCAACGGCTCGCCGCCGTGGTACGCGCCGACGCGCCTCGTCGTGGAGGGCGAGTAACGAACTCCACCGGCCGTGCTCGACTCGAGCCGTGTCGGAGTGGTCGTGCCCGAGGTGTGATCGCCGGTCCGGAGGCGTGGGATTGGAGTCGGTGGAGACTCGGGGATTGGGGTAGGCGTGTTTCGGTGAAGAGGAGCACTACTACCCCGCCTTCCTTGGAGTGGACGATCGGCGATTGAAGTCGTTGTACGCCGGAGTCGAAGTCGCCGCCACCGCCTTGTCCCATGCCCATCCTCGCCTTCGTTGAACACTACGTCGCGCGCCGCGCGCATACGCCGTGTCCCCGGGTCAAGAATGTGGTAGGCCTTCGAGCCCTCCGCGAGCCGGCGAACACCCCGAGTGCTCGCCGCCGAGCTTGCCGATATGGCCAAGCTCTTTGGCAAACGCGAGGCAACCAAGACCCAGAGGTGGAGATCGCGGCTTGCGCCATGCCAAGCCTCGTATGGCGCCTTGCCGCTGAGAGCCTTGGTGGGCGAAGCGGTTGAGGATGTAGACGGCGGCACCACCGCCCCTGTAAGACGGTGGCATTCCCGCCGCTGAGGAGGGTCCGAGCCATCCCCACAACCGTGCCGTTGCGCCGCCGACGACGCCGTTTCATCGCGGGTCAGATGGCGCGGAGTAGTGGCGCTAACACCCTCATCCACAAGAAGACGACGCGAATTCACCGAATTGAATCGCCGCTGTCGGTCTGCGCGCAAGACGCTGCAGCCTATGCACCGCGATCCGCCTCCGCAGCAGCCACAAGGCTACCGATGGCGTTCGCGCCTCTCCTTGCCGCCGAGGACCATCACCCACGTAGCGGAGAGGTCGCCGACGAGCGCAGGAAGTAGCGCTGTTCTCCCGTGTGGCGGTGTCACCGCCACACAAGTCCTCGTGCACGAGCTCGAGCCGCCTTGGCCTCTAAGCTCGAGCGCCGGGAAAGGGAGCCGCCGCCGTCAATACGCAGACGCCGCAGAATCGCTCCCGCGTGGTCGAGGCACAGCGGACCTCGTACCATCTTCATGGCACCGAGCCGCTTCAAGGCCTCGGTGAAGATGCCCGGCGCCGTGCCATCGCCACGCCGCCGCCGTCCGACGAGCGGCAAGGCGAGGGGTTGTGCAACCGCACGCTGAGGATATATAGTCGATTGGTGCCTCGTTACCTTGGCAAGAAGGCGACGATGGCGATCCCAAATCCTCATGACTCCGCCCTGACCTCCACGCGCGAACCGTTCTCATCCATCCGTCCCAGCCGATGATAGAGTTCCTCAACGGGGATGTAGTAGACTCGGTGAGCACCGTGCTCACCGTGACTCGGCGGTGAAGATGACGGAGCCGACGCCCTTGATTTCCACGCCGAGGCGCCCCAAACTTGACGAGCCTCGGACGCTGGAGTCAAGCTCGGTGAAGAACTCCCGCCGACCGGTCATGTGATGGGTGGCACGGTGTCGAGGCACCACCCGCCGCTTTGTCATTTTGAGCCGTCACCAAGGAAGACGTGCGCTCTCGGTTCATCAAGGTGGAGGAGAGCCGCTGCGGCCGATGCCGCTCGAGGCAGTTCGATGCTTGCGTGTGCTAGGAGCAGAGCCGGCTCCTCCTCCTCCACTGTGCGACGTGGGCTCGACGCGCCGTGGTCGCCGACACCGCCCAATGGCCAAGCTTGCCACGCTTGTGGCGGCGCCGCCTTGTGTCGACCGTTGCGGCGCATTGCGCCTGGCGCTCTGCGGGCGCCACCTAAGACGCCCTCGTGCCCGCCCGGCGCCTCGCGCGCTTTGCGTGGTTTGCCACGCCGGCGGCCCACCGTCGAGGAAGGACTCCCCTTCTTCCGCCACCGGCAGCCTCCCACCGCTCCCGAGTGAGATGTAGCTTCCGCCGATGGTAAACGGCCCCGAGAGACGTGGCTCGTCATTGTCGGCGACCTTGAGACGACCTATCGCCTCCTCGATCGACATCGTGGAGAGGTCCAGAGAGACTCTATCGAGCGAGCGATCTGCTTGTACTTCTCGGGATGCAGCGGAAGAGCTTCTCGACGGCTCTCCTCGTTGTAGGTGTCGCCGCCAAACCGCACCATCTTCGCAGCAGAGTGTTGAGACGAGAGCAAAGTCGTCAACGTCCTCACCGCTTGAAGGCCGTGGTTCTCCCACTCCTTCCGGTGCTGCAGTGTGGTCTTGCGGCGCGGTCGGCTGCCGGCGCGCGTGCGCGGCAATGGCGCCCCAGCCTCCTTGGCGGTTCGCTTCGGGAAAGCGAATCGCATCTCGGGACGGATCTGCGGCAATGAGGGCATCAGCGCCGCCGATCCTCGTAGTAGTCGACGCCGCCGATCGAATCGCCTCCCACATATGCCGTGACCGAGCCGTACCCTCATCACCGCGCCCATTCGGACGTAGTTGATCTTAGTGAGGTAGGCCACCCACCGCCGGGACCGATGTCCACGACAACGGCACGGATCCCGCGATGACCATGGTACCGATCCGGGAGGGAGAGTCGCGCCACCAGAAGGCCGCGATCTCCGTCGCCCGCTTGTCGCCGCCGGAGCACCGCCGGCGTCCGCGCCCGTCGGCTGCCGCCCGCAAGGCCTCCCCGGCGGCGCCGTCGTGGCGTCTGCGTTGTATCGGGATCGCCGCCACGCGCCCATGGGGATGCGCGGCCGCCCATCGCGCGCCGCTCTCTGCCGCCTCCCTCGCCCCTGAGCTCGTCGTTGGCGTGAATAGAGCCGCTGGCGCATCGCCGCAGAGCCTCGAGCTCTTCTGCTTGCGCCGCGACGCGCGCATCTGCCGCCGCCGCCGCTTCTACCTCCGCCCTTGTTCTTTGCCGAGTTCTGCCGCCTTGACCTTGCGCCGCTCGCCGCCGTCGGCTGCAGCAGCTGCCGCCGCCGCTTGTGTTCCTCTGCTGTGGCTACCTCGGCCTCTGCGGCAAGCCGCGCACTCAAGGCAACCGAAGCGCCGAGATCGTTCTTCGGACATGGCGTGCTAGTGAGGGGCATTGCGTGGGGAAGAGGCGCCTGCATTTAACCGCCGCTCGTCTCATGTAAGAGAGGAGGATGAGCAAGCAACGATCGGTGTTCCCGCTGCTTTGCCGAGGACTGGGAGAGATGTGGGAAGGTGATGAGCAGAGATGTTTAGGTTGCAGGACAACCAAGCTCGATACCAATTGTGAGTAGCGGAACTCTTACTCTCATCGATAGAGGATGACAGTAGGAGCTGAGGCAATTTTTTCTAGTTTATTTCTCACACAATGCCATGCCAACATAAGGGGTTGGGGTTACATATTTATAGCTGGCCAAGGCAGCCAAGCATATACCTAGATGCTAGTCTAAGATGCTGTCCTAAAAGCTGTTAAGATGCTGTCCTAAAAACTAAACAAAGATCAAGTACAACAAAAACCCAAGTATAAGACTTATTCCATCGTATAGCAGTTCAACCTTCTCTTCTTCTTTTAGCAGCCCATCAGCAAACCGACGTATGAACCAGCATAGCGTGTATATGTCGTACTCTTTCGCATGAAGGTATTTATCTGTCCTGGTCAAATAGACTACAGGAGAAGAAAGAAGAAAGGAAGTCTCCCTGACTTGGGCTGTGCAGCGCTCCAATCGCCAAACTCGTCATCCTTACGCATGCCCACCGCCTACACTTGTTGGCCCCTTAAAAGCTCAGGCACCGCCGAAATATCTCAACATTTAGGAGTAAGTATCCTCCAAATACCCATTTTCCCGTGTCTTAACTCCTAACCATCATCCGGAGCCGAGGCATACCTATATATACACTTACTCCCCACAAAACACTATTACACTTAACCATCAGCAAGACAGACGAGGTGCTAGGCAGTACTCACACGGCCATGGATAAGAGTATTGAGCAGTCGGGCTCCCCCTCGACGTCGTCGTCCTCGTCGGGGACCAGGGCGGGCTGGCCTTCCCCGCCGAAGCGCCCCGCGGGGAGAACTAAGTTCCAGGAGACGCGCCACCCGGTGTTCCGCGGGGTGCGCCGCCGCGGCCGCGCCGGGCGGTGGGTGTGTGAGGTGCGAGTGCCGGGCAGCCGCGGCGACCGCCTCTGGGTCGGCACGTTCGACACCGCCGAGGC
Organism: Otatea glauca; assembly: GCA_036346275.1. NCBI lineage: Eukaryota > Viridiplantae > Streptophyta > Magnoliopsida > Poales > Poaceae > Otatea > Otatea glauca. The sequence continues at coordinate 45,827,368 of CM070726.1, read as the reverse complement.
CGCCGCGCGCGCGCACGACGCCGCCATGCTCGCGCTGTGCGGGCCCTCGGCTACCCTCAACTTCGCCGACTCCGGGTGGCTGCTCGACGTCCCGCGCGAGCCAATCTCCGCCCTGCCCGACGTCCAGCGCGCGGTCAACGAGGCCGTGGCGGGCTTCCAGCGCCGGGGGGCCGCGAGCCGCACTGCCACCTCCAGCGGTGCGTCGACCGCTCCAGTGTTGACTCGCAATGCTACTCCGTCTCCGTCGGCGGTGACAGAAGCGGTGTTTCCTGCGGCGGCTCTGACAGCTGAAACGCCGCCGACAGGGGCAACGTTGGACAATGACATGCTCCAGGGTGATATGTTCGGCGGTATGGACGCCGATTTGTACTACGCGAACTTGGCGCAGGGGCTGCTCATGGAACCGCCGCCGACCACCGTGGAGTGCATGGAGGATGAAGAATGCGGTGGCGCTGAAATGGAGCTGTGGAGTTAGCTAATGTACACTAAACTGAACAATGCAAGTTATTTTTTTAAAAAAAATGTTATAGATTAGAATGAAATTGATCAATAGAAGTAGAACAAAGGATCGTTGTGCCTGCGAACAATCGGGCAGGAATAAGAGAAATTCTGATATTTTTTATGCACTAGTTTTCATGGTTAGTTATGCTACATACTTCGCAGCTACCATTCTTTTGGCAATGGTTACTGGTATTTCATATTCGCTGGAATACAAATGAATCTAGTGACTTTGCTGAATATATGTTATGTCAACTCTTTGGCCAATTTCTCACCTTTTGAGCAGGTTTCATTTCAACCAGGCACTACTTTTACCCCGAATAAACCAACCAACGAATTTTAACGTTCAGCTATTAATATCCCTTACTGTGATGTTTTTAGCATCTCTATGCAGTTGAAAATTCTACTGGTACTAGTGTTACACAGGACAAATTAGAGAAGGAGAAACATTCCTGGACGCCAAAAACTTGAAGTACGGTTCTTAGTCGTAGCACACCAGGCGAACACCTAGTTCAAGAGCGTGCCAACCGATTTGACCTGTAATCAATAAGGAAAGTATGAAATTTACTCAAAACCGATTTCGTGAGGCAATCAACTTAGATTTAACCAGCTACAAGCCGATTAGATCGAGGGTAACGATAATTCTAATTAGCTGATTAAGGCTAATCAGAGGATAAAGGTAGATTGACTCTGATGAAGGCGATGCGCAACAAGATCAGAGAAAATCAAACCTGATTAGCGTAACAGAAGATGATCAACGATCGGTGATACGCAACTTTATTGATCAAAATCGAATTACAGAGAAGATTCTAAGTTACAAAAACTAATCCTAGTCGACAGAAAAGTAGACGAAAAGTAGATGCGATTTGTTTGATTATGTTCTTGTTTTGCAGCTCGTCCTTGTTCTCCTTTTATACCTATCAGCCGATTGAGTCCGGTTACAACACGTTTCGAAGTCTGATCCGTATCGATCTTAGTTTTTCCTTAACAACCAACTCGGTTTCCAAATTTTATCCAGATGGGATTCTGAACGTACCATTTTGATCATAAACTACAGATTTTGACCACACCTGTTATTTTCTAGTGCAAACAATTCCCTAACTACTGTGATTTGAGTCTGATACCACTACTTGGAGAAGTACTACTTACTATAACCAGCAACTAACTGTGCCAGTCGAAGATTTTATCCACAAGAAGTTTGGATTGCTACCTGATCAAAAGTCAAAACACTTTTATACGCGTGGCTGCAAAAAAAGTGAGAATCACCAGTAGCGTCACATGTTGCATTCAAAGCAGATACCATATAATTTAGGAGATATAACCCTGCTTTGGCGCTCTGCCTTCGGAGGACGGAAGTCGGCATGAGGACGGAGACGTGTTCCATTAGATCAGGCAACGGCGCGTCGGCGACAGCCCCGACGACGCGGGCAACGCAAACGTACGGGCGACGCTTGCAGCTTGCTTCGTTAAATGCAACAGCGACCGGAGCGGCTGGCCCAAAAGGCTGTTTTACCCTAGTCCTCCTAGCGTGCGGTGCGTAGTCGGCGCATGATCATTTCAACACCGTTGCTCTCGTGTCATTAGTCATTACACGTCCTGCTAATTTAATTCGCAAAGGTCATCTCTTAAGCCCAAAGTCATCCGCCAAGCCGACGAGGGAGTTGATCGGTTGACCGAACCGGGATTTAATTCGTCGCGAAAAAGGCGATTGTTGTCGTATCCTGCCGCCCACGGGCTACCTCGTCAACTTGATGTCCGGCGGCCGTCCAGATCAAGCCCTGCGCAACAGCACAGTAACTTGGAAACTATCCGTCACACACGTCCGCTTCCACCGAAGTCGCTTGGGTCATGGATAACGAAGCCCGCATGGGCCGCACCTCCCCGCGGTCGGCATGGCAGCCAGGCCAACCATGAGCCCGTCATCCGCTGATCAATTGGCGACCAACCATGCAGAATTTGGATTGAAATGCTGCTGCGGGCGGCGTGGGACGGTGGGAGGTGAGGCCAGAGGCGGTAGCAACGCAGTCACCCCGTGGCTCGCTTGCCGTGGGAGAGAATCGCGCGGAATTGAAGCCCGTCACGCGGCGCGGCGGTTGGACTCCTTCCGCTGGGTTCTGCGCGACATGCTTCGCGCGGCGAGCGGAGATGCTTTGGCTTTTTAATCTCCATATTTTTTTCAAATCTAGCTTTTACCAGACCAAAATGTTTTACTAAAAATATTTCTTTCCTCAACCACGGAAAGATGGCCAGCAACAAAAAAAAAAAAGCCACGCTGCCATACACCCCTAGCTCGGCTAGAGCATCCGCGGCTGGAGCGCTCAGGAAGCCCCTGCCAAGCCACGCTACCGCGGTAAATCACTTAATTAAGTTACTAATTAATTAATTAATGATTTAATTAAGTGACTAAGTAGCGATAATTAGTGATTTAGTTAGTGATTAATTAATGGTAACTTAATTAAATCACTAATTAAACATCAGCATCAACCACCTGCTGCGATAGAGTGGCTTGGCAGGGGCTTGCCAAGTGCTCTGGGCACGGAAGCTCCTGTCGAGTCAGGGGTGCACGGTAGCGAGGTTTTTTTTGCATCGCCAGAAACTTTCCACGGTGCACGAGCGACACGTGTTGCTTGCCACTACTTTTGCGGTTAGGGAGGGGCTATTTTTATATATTAAAAAAATACGTTCGGGTATGAGCTAAATTTGCAGAAAAACATGCGCAGGGCTAGACTTAGGGTTAAAAACGGAAACGGAATCTCTGACTGTTCCGGAGGAAAACGAAAACAGAAGCTTTTTTCGAAAATGAAAACGAAAAGTGTCGGTTTGAAAATGAAAACTGGAGAGCCAATTCCGATGAAAACGAAAACGGAACGAAAATTCCATATAAATAAAACAGAAAATTCCGACCCATTACTCAAGTCCATGAGCCCAGCATTCCATTGCTATTATAATATTACCCTGTCCCTAACCCTAAGGAAGGCACCCAATCTGCTACTAGTCTGCCCGTCACCACGAGATGCCTAGACCCTAGTCCCCAACATCGCGCCGGTGCTACCCCCTCGTCCTCCCCTCCCCCACCGCGGTGCCCCCCGCGCCTTCCCCCACCGGTGGCCTCCTCCACCGCACCTCCTCCCATTGCGCCTCCCCTCACAGCGCCGCCCCGACATCACCCTCACCGCGATGCCCCGGCGTCCTCCCCCTCCCCTGTAGGTTCTTCTTACTTTCAAACAAAGCATTAGTAGGCTGTTTCGATATTATTATCATGGTCTACATTTAGCGTGTTGTCCTATATTTAACAGTAAATCCATATTATCATGGTCTGCTTGTACTTCAATGATGATGTTTGTTGAAATTCTGTGGTTGAAAGCGACGGCAAATCTTCTTTGGCTGTTCATTTTGGCCCCAATAGAGACTTAAACTGATGTTTTTCCATGCAACAGGTTGAACTTGGAGGCCCAGTACAAAATATTGGAGTTAAATTGGTTAGGCAAGCTACTGCTAAGACCAATGATTTAGCTGGAGATGGGACAACCACATCTGTGGTCTTTACATATTGTGATATAAAGTATTCAGTTTATAAAAGAAAATAGAATTTTCTTTTTATAGGTGGTTGCTAGCTTGCTGCTAGAGCTAATCGGATACATGTTCTCGTGGAGAGAAAACAGCAAAAGCGCTAGAACTCAAGATTCAAGAAGAAATCCAAAGAGGTAAATTCTTGTTAAGGTCTTGTTCTGTCCAGTAAATATAATCCTCTAGTTAAAGGTATGTTTACCATGTCTGCCATCTGACGTTTGTTTGCCCAAATAATCCCTTGATTCCATCATAATTCATAACTTGAGTCTGATGTGACTACACTTGAGGCTAGTCCGGTGTAGTTAATTACAATTTACGATAAGTTCTGCCGTTGCAGCAGGTAGCAGCCGTATATCACCTTGAAACTCCTTGAAAATGCTATTTCTGCTAACTCCCTAGTACATGAAAATGACAGCATTGAGTCTATTAGTGGGAAGTATAGAAGTAAATTCTACGATTGTAAAGTAATTTTCAGCTATAGATAGGATCCCTTCTAATATAGATAGTCAATGTATAGATAGAAAATTTGGGATCCTATCTTTGGCAGACAATGATGTTCCTACCATGTCGGGGGTTATTTCACGGCCTGTATAAACATGCAATCGCGGCCTCTATGGAGGTAGAAACGCTTCCACCATTATCTGTTTTTCCTTCATGGTATCAAAGCCACTTCTCCCAAAATAGATCGCATCTAGCAATGGCCTCCAGTTCTTCCTTGTCTGGTTTCGCCATGAACTCCCTCTTCAGTCATCAAGTCACGGAGAAGCTGTCCAAGAACAACTATTTGTTGTGGAAAGTGCAAATCCTCCCGGCTATGCGTGGCGCGCGCCTGGAAGGATACCTCACCGGCACAACTCGAGCTCCTGCAGCCGAGATCGACATCAAGGAAGGCGACAAAGCAGTCAAGGGGCCAAATCCGGCTTATGCTGATTGGCTTGCCTCGGATCAACAGGTCCTAGGGTGTCTTCTCGCCTCCCTGTCCTTTAGAACTTGTCTTTTCAGATGTATGGGTCCTGCTCCAGATTCTGTTGGGGGCAAAAAAACAATATGTTAGTTTTATTGATGATTATAGCAAATCCACTTGGATCTATCTTCTTAACTTTAAATCTGAAGTGTTTCAAAAATTCCTTGAGTTTCAGAGTCCTGTCGAAAGGTTCTTTGATAGGAAAATCATCACCATGCAGACGGACTGGGGTGGAGAATATGAGAAGTTGCACTCCTTCCAGAAAATAGGCATATCACATCATGTTTCTTGCCCCCGTGCACATCAACAAAACGGTTCCGCTGAAAGAAAGCATCATCACGTAGTAGAGGTCGGTCTTGCGCTCCTTGCTCATGATTCCATGCCTCTAAAATTTTGGGATGAGGCATTCCTTGCTACTACCTGTTTGATTAGTCGTACTCCTAGTAAAGTTATTTAGTATACAACTCCTTTAGAGCGACAGTTTCATACAAAATATGATTATTCTTCATTGCGAGTGTTTGGGTGTGCTTGTTAGCCTAACCTTCTGTTGGGGATCGATAGCTTCGGCGCACGAAAGCACCCCCCGAACTCGTGGCTGTGCCCCACGAGTTCGAGGGCGTGTCTCCGAGCTCGAGCTCAGACCCGAACGAGCTCGAGCATGCGCTCCCTGAGCTCGGGTTCTTGTCCCGCGAGCTCGGGCTCGGGCAGGAGGTTGGGCCCCCAACTCGAGATAAACGAGGAGGCCGCATTCTCAGGGCGATACCACTGACGTCACCATGCTCTAGGTCTGAGCTTGAGGCCATGGCTTTTGTACCCTCTGGATTATCCTGTTTCACTGTAACGGTCCAATTTAGAGATGTAGAAACCTTCCTCTGCGTGGGAATCGAGACCAAACCTACCCCTACGCGGGAACTAGGGCCAACAACTCTCAATGACTCCCATCAACTCACCACGATTGCCTGATGTCGGCCTTGGGACCAAGCGGCGGGGGCGCCCAGAGAGCTCACAAAAAGGCCTCTAAGAACACAGGACAAGGGAGGACCCTCATTCCAACACTCCAGGGACGCCCCACTTTCGAGGACAACACTCTCACCCTCACATACTAAAACGAGGGAAGAGCTACACTCGAGCTCCCATTGTACTCTCCCACAGAGCATTACATCCATTTTTGCCCTAGGGCAAGACTGGAGTAGAACTGTTACCCGAACTCAGGGGCTCGAACCAGTATAATCCTCGTGACCACTGCTCCCTGTCTCTCCTCCTGGTTCTCCCCCGACATACCCCCTCTCCCCGGACGAGCACGACCTCGGGCTTCGCCCCTCACGCGATCCTTCCCATCCTACTCGCGGTCGGCGGCCCTAGTCATCGACACCTTCGTCCCTATAACTCTCACAAATTTCAATTTCGCTCAAAGGAGTGTGTGTTTCTTGGGTACAGTAATCTACATAAAGGTTTTAAGTGCCTTGATATTTCGTCTGGTCGCGTTTACATCTCTAGAGATGTTATCTTTGATGAAATTGTGTTCCCATTCTCCAAATTACACTCTAATGTTGGTGCTAGATTACGGTCTGAAATCCTACTCCTTTCTCCAACTTTGTTAAATCGTAGCACTTTTGTTTATGGGGATGATCATACAGATGATTTGTTGACTAATGTACCTGACACTAATATAGTTGATGAGCATGCAGCTGTGGAACAGGAACAAGGAGTAATGCCGAATAGTGGAAATACATCAAATATTGGAGACAGCACGGAGCCACGGAGACTCCAATTGCTGTCCTTTCAGATGCACAGGAACTTGCACCTGGACTCGACTCAAGTGCTACTCCGGCACCAGAATCCGAGTCTAATGCTGCTGTAGGATCTTTTACGGCAGACGCCAACTGCCCAAGGATCCGGTGTACCGTCATCTGCTTCAAACCGTCCTAAAACAAGGTTGCTAAGTGGTATATGCAAAGAAAAGGTATATACTGATGGTACCATTAAATATGGTTGTTTTACTTCTACTGGAGAACCTCAAAATCTAGAAGAAGCTTTGAATCATGAAAAATAGAAAAAAGCTATGGATATAGAGTATATGGCTTTAATGAAAAATAAGACCTGGCACTTAGTAACACTAGAAAAAGGGAGAAATATTATAGATTGTAAGTGGGTATACAAGATTAAAAGAAAGTTTTATGGGTCTATAGACAGATACAAAGCTCAACGAGTTGCTAAAGGATTTAAACAGCGGTATGGTATAGATTATGAGGATACTTTTAGTCTTGTTGTTAAAGCAGCTACTATCAGACTTGTTCTATCTATTGCCGTGTCCAGAGGATGGAGCCTTCGTCAGCTAGATGTACAGAACGCGTTTCTTCATGGTGTTCTAGAGGAGGTATATATGAGACAACCACTAGGTTATGAAAATCAGTTGTCAAATTATGTTTGTAAATTGGATAAAGCTTTATATGGATTGAAGCAAGCACCTAGAGCATGGTACTCTCGCTTAAGTTCTAAGTTGCGTGATCTTGGTTTTGAGTCTTCAAAGGCTAATGCGTCCCTTTTCTTTTACAATAAAGGCAAGACTGTTATTTTTGGGTTGATTTATGTGGATGATATAATTTTAGCAAGTTAAACACAAGAGGCTACTTTTGCACTATTGCAAAATCTCAAGAAGGATTTTGCACTCAAGGATTTGGGTGATCTTCATTATTTCCTTGACATTGAAGTAAACAAGGTACGTGATGGTATTTTATTAACACAAGAGAAATATGCATCTGAGTTTCTAAAAAAGGTTGGGATGTCCAACTGCAAACCTGTTAATACTTCACTGTCCACCTCTGAGAAGTTGTCTACGCAAGAAGGGACACCTTTGGGATTCCAAGATGCAGCACAATATAGGAGTATTGTTGGTGCTTTGCAATATTTGACCCAGACTAAACCAGATATTTCTTTTTCAGTAAATAAAGTTTGCCAGTTCTTACATGCCCCTACTACAGTTCATTGGACAACTGTAAAGCACATACTGAGGTATTTGAGGCATACTGTCAAACTTGGCTTAAAGATGAGCAGGTCCTTGTCTATGCAAGTCAGTGCTTTTTCAGATGCAGATTGGTCTGTCTGTCTTGATGACAGAAGGTCTACTGGTGGTTTTTTTGTCTTCCTGGGTTCTAATCTTATATCTTGGAGTGCTCGCAAACAAGCCACAATATCTCGGTCTAGCACGGAGGTAGAATATAAAGCTCTTGCAAATGCAACTGCTGCAATCATGTGGCTGCAGTCATTACTAAAAGAGTTGGAAATCTGAAGTCCACAACATGCAAGATTATGGTGTGATAATATTGGTGCTATATATCTCTCGGCAAATCCTATTTTTCATGCAAGGACAAAACATATAGAAGTTGATTATCATTTCGTAAGAGAAAGGGTATCTCGCAAGCTATTAGAAATCAAGTTTATTCCCTTAGGTGATCAGGTGGCCGATGGATTCACCAAGTCTCTTACATCACGTCAACCGGAGAATTTCAAGCGCAATATAAGCCTTGACAAGGTTTGAATTGAGGGGAAGTATAGAAGTAAATTCTATGATTGTAATGCAATTTTCAGCTATAGATAGGATCCCTTCTAATATAGATAGTCAATGTATAGATAGAAAATTTGGGATCCTATCTTTGGCAGACAATGATGTTCCTACCATGTCGGGGGTTATTTCACGGCCTGTATAAACATGCAATCGTGGCCTCTATGGAGGTAGAAACGCTTCCACCATTATCTGTTTTTTCCTTCAGGAAGAACACATCTTTTTTGCTATCCTGGACTATGAACCGGTGGCGTTAAGATGTAGGAAAGAAGTATGGTAGTCTCTGTTTAGCCCTGAGTAGCACTCTGTTTTGGTCCTGCTCCAGACTGGTAAGCTGGTATACCTAGTGTGTTTTGTTCTGTAATGAACTATTAACCTTCAATAAAGGTTGGAATTGCTCTGTTCCATGCACAGCTAGCTGCAAATGATAAGTTTGGAACTTGCTCGGCTGAAAATGGTTTAAGTACTATGTTTGTTTACAAAGGCCAAACACCATTCAAAGTTGGTACGTTTGAATAGATCATGTACTATGTTCTTGTGGAATTTTTCACTTTTGTTTTCGTATCCGCTCTGTTTCGTTCTGCATCCGTTTCCGTCACTATCCGTTTCCAGAGTCTCCGATTTCGTTTTCATCACTAGTAAAAAATGTGGAAGCAGAAACGGAACAGCTATTTACCGACCGTTTGCATGCCTAGCCAGAATAGCCAAATATTCGTTTTGCGAAGAGGGGATAAAAGGGGCCAGTTGTTTTATGGCCTTGAAGGCTTGAAGCTAGGCCATTATTTCATGGCCCATATGGGTTGAAGCTTTCTTCTTAACTAATAGACTAAAAGGGAGTTTGTAATCTGTATGTGATTTCTATTTCTTCCTTGTCATTGTGTTTAGGGTGGGCATATATAAACCGAAACTGAAAAATTGAACCGAATTAACCGATTATTTTGGTTTTTTCGGTTTTCGGTTCAGTTTTTATTTCAGAACAATTCGGTTTTGGGGTTTTGGTTCGGTTTTTAACTTCCGTTAGCCGAAAAAACCGAACACCGAGTCTCCAATCCAAGCGAACCAATTCCAAGTCTCCAACTCTTCAAGGCCCAAGCGAACTCGTGGAGTCGGACACTCGAAGTCTTGGATCGACTAGACTCGCCAAACGGGCGTGCTAAATGGGCGACAAGACGAGGCCCGCTATCGGCACGCGGCACGACGCCAACGCTAACGCCAGCGGCACGGCCAACGCTAACGGGCAAACGGCCATGCTGCGACGGCCAATCCAAGTGCTTGGTGCTTGGCGGGGGCGGCGACGGCGGCCGACGACGCACTGCGACGCTTGCGTTCGGGAGCGGGCAGCGCACGCGACGGCATGGCCCGGCCCGACGGCAACGGCCCTAAGACGCGACGACGACGGCGGCACGTCCGCCCGTTTAGGCCCGTTTAAAAAATAGCCGCTTATAGCCGTTGCAGATTTAAAAATTCATAAAAATTCAAAAATTGAAAAATCCGAATTTTTTCCTATAAATAGGTGGCTGCCCCTCCTCATTTCTACACCAGCAACCTTGCATTCTCTTCTAATCATTCTCTTGTGGAAATTCTTTTGCTCTTAGTGGTAATTTGGCAAAATTAAAAATAGTTTTGTCAAAATCCAAATTCGCTTTTGGCTTCACAAGAAATCAAGGTGATAATTGTGATTTATTATTTTATTTTGTTAGTATTTTCAATCATATTTTAGTATTAATAGCGTCATTATTTCTTGTAGTTTGCTTTATGGAGCCAGGGATTTTCCGTCGTTCGACTTTTCGATTTCGTAGATTTCACCCGAGGAGCTTCTTGCATCATATGCCGAAGAAGCTGCAGGAGCTGTGCCATCTTCGAGCTCTACAAGTGCTCTGCGTCGGCAAGCACCGGGCGAAAAGAGCAAGACGTAGTACATCGGAGTCCAGGAAGATTTCACCGATTTTTGAGATATCAAACGACGCCCAAATCGTATGTTGTTTGTAAATATTGCAAGCATAAATTAATCGCGAAATCTTCGTGGAACGGGCACTTGAAGAGGCATCGACAAATTGTAGAAAAAAGCGGAATGGCTTCGAGGCGACGATCTGCGATACAACCCGACGCAGTGCATGCGTAGCGAATCGACTACAATCTCGAGGTAGCTCGTGAATCTCTTTGTCGCTTAATCGCTTCTCAAGATCTTCCTTTAAACTTTGGTGAGTCAATTGCGTTTGAAAACTTTATTAGGACCGCTCATAATCCTAGATTTTCTGCAGTTTCTAGCAGCACAACAACTAGAGATTTGATTAAATATTATAATAATTGTCGCAATAAGCTAAAAGAAAAATTTAGTACCTGTACTTTTTCTTTGTCTTTGACATCTGATATATGGAGTGGTAGAGCTAAAGAGGATTACCTTAGTGTAGTTGCTCATTATGTAAACGATGATTGGCAACTAGAAAAGAGAATCATAGGATTCAAATTAATTGATGTAGCACATCTTGGTGAAAATATTGTCGATTGTATTGTAAAAGTTGTGGAAGATTTTGGACTTAATGATAAGATTTTTGCAATAACATTAGATAATGCTTCCGCAAATACTTCTGCCATGAACATACTTACTCCGCTTTTCAATTCATATGCTGAATCTTTCTTATTACATCAGCGTTGTGCTTGCCATATTATTAATCTTATAGTTAAATCTGGTTTAAAGAGGTTAAATCAAGATATTGAACCTTAAATCATCGCAATATCTTTCTTAATTCATTCTAATCAACGAGTAGCGAGATATAAAACTTATTGTATTGCAATGAATGTACGTCCGCGTAAGTTTGGTTTGGATATGCCCGTTAGATGGAACTCTACTTACTTGATGCTTAAGAATGTCATACCATATGAGAGCACATTTTCTTTTTTATTAACGCAAGACCGTCGTACACCGGATGGTCAACCGGTACTCACAGAGCGACATTGGTATGTTGCTAAATACTTGCTTTCATTTTAGAACTTTTTTTGATTCCACGTTGTTTTATCCGAGTTTATTATTCAACCTCTCCTTTAATTGTGCATCATATTTTAGAAATTGCTACCCACTTAAAGAGCTACGAAAATGATAATATATTGCGGGAAGTCGTTTATGCTATGAAAACTAAAATTTTAAAATATTGGCAAGAAATTCCTATGTTATATGCATTTGCATTTATTTTAGATCCTAGAGCTAAAATTCGGGATTCGTAATGTTCTCTCACTTTTAAGTGATGCGGTAGGTTGATTATTCTAGTTATTTTTCAACCGTCAGTGCTAACTTAATCAAGTTTATGATAAGTACGATCGGAAATTTTTGGAGTTCGCATGCAATGACTTCCACCAAAGACCCACAACAGTAAGAAGAAACCGCGTGGGGAAAGATATGGGTGCAGTGGCTCTTCCTCAAGGAGTTCAACTACATCAAGACAAGTGCGGACACATCAAGTAGCGGGAGCTAGTCGCCTATCTCAACAATGACAATCATCAACTACCAAGAGAAGGAAGAGGAGTTCAACATTTTGCGGTGGTGGCACGAGCACAAGATAACATATCCGGTGCTTTCCATACTAGCACGGATGTGTTAACAGCCTCTCCACGGTTTCTTGAGTCCGCTTTGATCTATCCTAAGAATAATCAAGAGAGAAGAACAAGTCGACTAGTGAGATGGTGGAAATACTTCTCATTCGTGAAAGATTGGGAACAAGCTAATCAACGAGCTCAACATACTACGTAAAATACCGAAATGGCAGAGACGTTCAAAATCTTTATCTAGATAATGAGGAAGAATAATTGTAATCTTCACTTTTTATTGTATCATTTGAGCTATAGGTCAGACTCTTTTTCTTTGCCAAGGTTTTCTCGTGTTGAGTTTTTACTTGGCAAAGTTTTTAACGAGGCACCAAACATCAATAAAGCTCATTATTTAATTCAAATTATTTGTCTTATTTTAGAATTTATCTTGTATTTTAGCTTTTTCTTAATTTATATATATATTTAAAAAGTTTTTATTCATCATTCGAGTTTTTCTAATTATTTTAATTTTTCCCATTTTTCTGAATTTTTCATACTTTTACCATATTTTATCTATTTTTCTAATTTTTCTATTTTTTCTAATTTTTTCAAATTTTTCGCGCTAAACAGACTCGGGCCGATCTACCCGCTTGGTTCATGAAGACCGCCAAGACGCAAGACGGCCCGACAAAAACAAAGCGCGGCTGCTGCGGGAGGTTCAAGACGTGGCGCGCACGACACGCCCCGTTCTGAGCCGGGCCTAAACGGGCCGTGCCCATTTTTAAACGGGTCGTGCCGTGCCGGGCGGCCCGTTTGGACAGGTCTAGACTGGACCAAATCCTCTTGTGACCTTGTCTCCTCCGACCTCCAATCCTCCAAACCCTAGCCCTAGGCCAAGCCGCTGGTGCCTGGTGCCGCTCCCCTCCCAATCCGTGTCCTGCCGTGTCGGGCTACATAGAGCAAACAGAGGAGCCAATAGCTACTAGAAGATTCTCACGGCCCCCTCCCCCCGAGAAGGCGATGGGGTGGGAGGCGGATGTGGATGAGCAGCTGGTGTGGGCTTCACTGGCGGGTGTTAGCCGCCCAGGAACAGTCGTTTCCTCATGAATCGACACTTGCCGGCCACCGTGGCCCTCCGTGCGGCCATCGCCGACGTGCTCCCTTGCTTCCTCGACCGCTACTCTGACGACGCCCTCGTGGTATCGCACCCTCCCATCTCCTCTCTCTTCTCTCGCACGCAAGCCCTAGGGCTTGTTATGGCGGGCGAGTTGTTCTTGCGTGGTTTGGTGGTCGAATGGGTCACGGTAATCACGCGAAATGGGTTTCGATGGGCTTCTGAGATTGTACCAAGGGATTTGGGTGACTGCTGGATAGATGATGAGCATGTGATTGGTTTGCTCGGTGCTATGTCTGGGTCATGCGAGATAGGAGGAGAAAGGAAATAAAAGTTGCAAAGTAGATGGATTAGGAAAAGATCCCCCAATTCTAGAGAAACGGACAGTGGGGAGGCAAGAATTTAGGGGCAACAAATGTTAATAACGAGAGTTTACATTATGTTTCTTACTTATCCTCCTCTGTTATCTGCGTTGCTCTACTACTAGATTATGGTGGAACCAGATCTTTCTGACAAAGAAAGTAAACATTTGGATGATTGGCATGACTTTTCCCAGATATCAGCTGGATGATGTTGTTTGATGCATTCATTGATACATATATGAATTCTTGACCTCATTATTTTGTTGTGCTAGAGATTATCTTTTTACTTCTGCTCGGTTAACCGAAAAACCGAACCGTAATATTTTGATTAATTTTGTTCGGTTTTTAATTTGGACTGGATAAATTCGGTGTACAGTTTTTAGAAATCGAATTATTTAAAAAACCGAATACCCACCTGTGTGTGTGTTCGATGGCTTGTATTCGTAGTGCTAGTGGCCCAAAACCAAACCATGGAGTGAAATCGAAAGCTGTGACCATCCACACGACCACCGTGCCAGAACGACTAACTACAGCCATGCTCGAAGCAACAGGGATCTATCTAGATTCTAGAATGCACGATCAGTCAGGCATGACAGCACAAGCAAAAAAAAGCGGAAACAAGAACGCAAAAACAAGGCACACTTATTCCGATGTCATGACATACTGGCCATTCACCCACTTGGAATCACAGTCTGCATCCGCTCCCGGAGCAACGGGGCCTTTTATTCCAGAACACACACAGTGTAGACCGTAGACTCTAAAGGTTGAACATGACCTTGATGGCGTCGCGGCCGCGGGCGCTGACCTCGAACGCCTCCTCAACGTCCTTCTGGGAGAAGCAGAACCTGTGCGTGATCAGCGGCTTCACGTCGATCTTGCCGCTCCTCAGGAACTCGAGGCACAGAGGCCACGTGTCCTTGTACCGGAAGATCCCCACCACGTCCACCTCCCGGATCGCCGCCGACGTGAGCGGCACCGTCATCTCGTTGTGCCCCATCCCCACCAGGCACACCTTGCCACCGGCGCGCGTCGCGTCCAGCGCGGTCGACATGGTCTTGCTGAACCCGGCGCAGTCGAAGCTCACGTCGATGTCCGAGCCCATCGCCTTCCGGATGCTCTCGATCTCCTCGCCAAGATCCTGCACACGCAAGGAAACATCAGTGTTCAACAGCATTGCACTGCTGCAATGTGTGAATTAGGCGTACAAGAAGAGAGGGAATGCGCGCGCGGCACAGATATATATACCTCCATCTTGGTGGAGACTCTGACAGCGACGTCCGCGCCGAGCGACTTGGCGACGGACAGGCGGTGGTCGTCGACATCTACGATGACGATCCTCGGCGCGCCGAAGGCCCGCGCGGCGAGCATGGTGACCAGGCCGATCGGTCCGGCCCCCATGATCAGCACGCTCTTCTCCGGACCGACGTCCGCGCGGCGGCACGCGTGGACGCCGACGCTGAGGGGCTCGCACATGGCGCCCTCCTCCAGGCTCACGTTGTCAGGAAGCTTAAAGCACAGATCACCCGGATGCACGATCTAGCCAAGATGCAGCACATCTTGTTACATTACATCGATCAAGATATTCTCCCTTTTTTCTATAGAACAATTGATCAAAATCTTCTTGCACAGATATATCTCAACTTGGCCAATTGCATCTGGGTTTCACAAAATGTGTACCTGATTGGCAAGTGATCCATGGACAGGTGGGGTGGCAAAGAACTTCATGTCATCGCAGAGATTGTAGCGGCCGCCCTTGCAGTGCCTGCAGCGCCAGCAGCTGATGCCGGGCTCCAGAGCCACGCGATCGCCCACGGTGAGGTGCTCCACGCCGCTGCCCACTTCCTCGATGATGCCGGCGCACTCGTGCCCGATCACCATCGGTTCCTTCACCACAAAATGCGCAATGCGCATTTCCTGTGATAAAATTATGCCACGTTTTAGCCGCAAAAAAAGAGTGTTATAAAAATCGAGGCATAAGACGAACTAAATCATTGCACAATGAGATTTTTTTTTTGTGATGATGAACAATAAGATTACCCTGAGGTAATGCACATCACTGCCGCATATCCCCACCGCCTTCATCCGGACCCGGACATCATAAGGGCCTGAAAATGTCAATCAATGTCAGGGTCATTTCATCCAATTCTTTTATGTTTAACGAATAACATTTCATCCAACGTTGTGTCCACACAGTAGCTCACACGAGATGTCTATTGCCCTAGCACTGTAAGGAAGGGCTTAATGCTTGTCAACAAAGATGAGATTGTAACACTGCAACACAAATTCAAGAGTTGTAATTTAGGAAATCAGGCAGGGAGTGGCTATCCACGTCAAAGGGGAGGAACAAATCATAACAAGACCAAGTTTACCAGAACAGGAAAGAAAGGTCTCTTCTTTTTGGATGCCCATTCAGGTCATTCTTATTTACCACAAATGAAAATTACAGGAAGATGAGAACATGCTTTAATTACTAAAGAAGGAAGTGTGTGCAAACTGATCCAAATTTTTAGTCTCGATTCTGGACTATGTATGTCTATCAGCAGCCATGTTTGACATGTGCAAAGCAGACGAGATAATGTTAAAAAGGGGAGGGGGACTTGTTAGTTCTACCTAGATTTATGGAATACTCAGAGGGGGTCAATTAGCACAAAAACTGGTAGATTTTTAAACGAAGATTGAGTAACAACATCCAGTAACGGAGCAAGTTGGTAATTTGCTTGGCAAAGAGCAACAAGAAGGGCAGGAAGACACAAACCAAGTGGTGGAAGCTTGAAAGGCATGATCTTGAGGGTGTTCCTCGCCACCAGCCAGGCCGCCATGTTCTCCCCCTCATCGGCACCGGCCGCCGCCGCCTCGCTTCCTTTTCCTCCCTTCCCCATCGACCCCTCTCCTCCCCTTCTCTGTTTCTGTCACTCACTCACAGTATATTCAGAGCTGGTGAGTGATGTGACGATTATATAGGGAGGAGTGACGCCGATGCAGCCGGCTGTTTAGTGGAAGAGGCAGCAGAAGAGGCCACATGCCAGCCATCCTGCCGTGCGATGCTTATCACTTTACGATGCTTGCAAGTCGTACATACCGGAAAGGGTCAGCGAAAGATGGCGTGGGGTTTTTGGACCAGCTCGCTTCCGTTCTTGTCGCGACCATGCTGAGGGCCGAGCTACCACCTGATCCTCCTCGTGATATTATTGAGCCGGTGCGCCTCCATGACGCCTTGCCACAAGTGTTGGCCCCGTCTTGTTCTCGCAATCAGGCAAAAAATCCGCTGATTTATCGTCAGGATCCAAAGAAAGTGTGTGATCATCAGAGTGATGCGCTTCACAGTGGATTAGATAACGACGTGTCATATCGATTTCGTGATCCTGGTTGTCACGAAGGGAGCTGGGTATCAAATCCACGTACCCCTTTTGTTTGGGCCACAGTTTTGATATTCCGTCGAGAAGACGGCGACCGGGGAAAGCAGCAGCCGGCCTGCCTGATGACGAGGTTCATGCCTGAGCTTACCATTGCACACGCTGTCAGTATCTGCTACCTAAGACACTTTTTTCTAGAGGAAGCTACCCGCTAAAATACTCGAAGGAAGAGTAGCGCGTTGTGCCCAAGGTTCAAAATTTCTGTTTCGGAATAAATTTCGGTCCAGACCGGACGACAAAATTTCGGCGAAATTTTTAGATTTCGAAAATATTTTGGACAAAATTTGAATTTAAAAATTCAAATCCGGTCCATTCCGGAAATAAAAATCCGAAATTCGGGCGAAATTCCCGAAATTTCGGGTTTTTTGCATCGGCTGAAAAGAGGTCGAAACGTTAACGAAAAATTTTGAAATTTTTTTTCTAGGTTCCTGACACATTTATTATGTTCTCACAAAAATTTTAGCTGATTATCACATCTGAGAAATTTTTAAAAATTCAGAGAGTGGTACTGTCCTGATAAAACACTGACCGATAAGTTTGATCCGAATGAAAAATGGTACAAATCAAGTTATAAATTGTTAAAAAAAATTTTGGAGATTCATGACACATTCATGATATTTACATAAAAATTTCAGATTATTCTAAAGTTTGTGTAATTTTTCAAAATTCAAACATTGGAACTATCCCGATAAAAATGACCGCAATTTTGAACCGAATGCAAAATGGTTCAAACCACGTTATAAAAATTTTATTTTTTTTGCATGGTTATGAGGTATCTATAATGCTCTAATAAAATTTTCAGACGATGATCAAATTTTATGAATTTTTAAAAATTCTAACAGTACTATTGGTCTACTGCCCTGTTAAAATGTTTACCGGCAAAATTGAAAAACATGAAAAATTATGTAAACCATGTTAAAAACTTTTGAAAATTTTTGTGGATGGTCCTGATATAACATTAATGTTTTCTTAAAATTTTTATATGATGATCATTCTCAAATAATGTTTAAAAATTCAGACAGTGCTACGTCCGGATAAAAGTCTCATGATCAATACATAGATTTGATTTAGCAGTAAAAAGAAGTTTAATTTTTTAAAAATTTTACAGAATGGTGATAAGGAAGTTATTAATATCCCATAAAAATTTTGATTCATGATCACACACCAGTGAATTTATAAAATTCTTACAAGGCACACTACCATTTATGTTTTTTTCTTTTTGTTTTTAGAAATATAATATAACAAACGAAGTTCAATGCTTACATAGATTTAATTGACCAAACAAACCAAGTTTAAATTTTTTGAAAGATTTACATTATGGTTCTGAGTCAATTATTAATCTCTCATAAAAGTTTTAGATCATAATCACACCCAAGAAAATTTATAAAATTCTGACAATATAACTGTCCCAATTATGTTCATTCTGTTTTTGATTTTTTAAAGATAACAAATGAAGTTAAATTATTTTGAAATTTTTTATGTATGATCCTAAACTACTAAGGATAGTACCATAAAAGTTTGAGATTATTATCAAGCTTGTGCAATTTTATAAGAATCTAACAGTATTTCTGCCAAAATTTTAAAATATTTAAAAAATTCGGTTTTTCAACAAATTTTCATAGGAGATGACTTTCCTAATGGTTATTGGGTCAAATCCGGTCAAATCCAGCCCTAAAACGGTCAAAATCGGTCAAAAAAACACGAAATTTCGCCCGAAAAAACGAAATTTCGGATTTTACTGTAGCAATTTCAAAAATTTTTCCCGGCCAGTAGTTTAGATTTCGAGGGGTCCGAAATTTCGGCGAAATTCGCCGAAATTTTGAACCTTGGTTGTGCCCTACCACCCTCGACAGATCCAACGGTTCACGATGACCCAAGGAGTTCGACTCACGCTGGATGGGTCGAAATGGTAACAGGGCCGCGCCGGACGGTTGGGCTGGTCCGAAACGCGAGCCGCGCTGCCGTAGACGTTGGACCGCCCCCAAGTGGGAGGAATGCGGCTCGGCGCAGTCGACCGTTTCCGCGTGTTGGGCATACAAAGAGATAAATAAGTTGTGCCAAGCGAGAGATTTCGGGCGTATGCTGTGGGTTAGGCCCGTGCCCCAGTGCAACTGACGTTGGTTCCATCGTCGTCGACGCCGTCTCCAACCAAAAGAGTAAATTTCATTAAATTGTACGTTTTTATAAACTATAATAAAACTAAGTATTTCAGTTTCTATTTTACCAAACTATATATTTTAAAAATTATATCACAAAATTACAGATCTTATAACTGACGGTTTCTTATAATAAGTACTATGTAGACCTACACCGTCAGACCAGTTCGATCTGCGAGCAGGGGACCATGCTGATGAGCTTGATCCGCACCAGAGGCAAGCATATTGCAAGAGGATATGCCCGCCCCGCCCCTTTGTGTATATATTCCATCTCCTTCTCCCTTGCTGCTGAAAAAGACCGTATTTCAGTTAATTCCATGTCGATCTTGTGTTGATATTTCGCTGCACGCACCTCCGATCTAGTAACATACATGCGAGCGATGATTAGCCCTGCGGCTCAGCTTAATGGGAGGGTTTCTGAGTTCTGACGCCTTAAAGATAGGTGCAAACTAACACAGGAGTCGTAGAAATTGCATTTGCGTGAACGCGGCACTGCGGCACAAAGGAGAGCACTTTGTTTGTGTGCGCGCGCGAAGAGGGAGAGATCAAGATCATGCCTGCCGGGGATCGAATCTCATACAAGACCAAAGGTGTGATCGTCGAGCTTTTGGGTAAGGAATCAATTTACTCTCAAGGAGGAGACGTCGACAAAGATAGGAGCAGATGATCTGCAAACGGCTGCATGCATGCTTGTATGCGCCTATAAGAAACACAGCCGTTGGCCAGAATTAAGCAACGACGGGGATGCCAACAGCGATCGATGCGTGAGAGAACCGGAGAGAGCGAGCTAAGCGAGGCAGTGGCAGAGCTTCTCTACTTTGGAAAGCGGCCGGTGAGACGCGTGTCAACTCAGTGCAATGCCCTATTAAGACATGTACAATAAAGTCATGTCAGCTGACTCTTAGCTTGCATATATCAGCTTTGGTCTATATAGAGGAGTGATAAAAGAGGAGAGAGAAGAGAGCTGGCTCTTATTTAGTAGCCAGCTTTGCACAGGAGTATAGGTAGATCATTTATGTACAAGAGAGAAAAGATAGTTACCGCACAACATCTAGAGACAACATTTAGAGACAGTTATTGTACAAACTGGCTTTGAACTTACTATTAGCCAGTAGTTGACTTTGCTATTGTACTTGCCTTGCCCCAGCTTGATTTGGTCATAACGTACAAGTCGTTAACTCACCATCCACTCGACGATCGTTAGCGTACGTTCTCGCACTCGTCTCTTCCATCCTATATTTGAAATCTCGTTTTCAGATGATATCTCAGAGGTGGCCGAAATCTGAAATCTCGCCGAGATCTCGGAATTTCGGACAAATCTTTGACGAAATACAAAAAAATATTCAAATTAGGTTTTTTTGCACCAAGAAAACCAAAATTTCGGCCGGAATTCTCGAAATATTTTGGTGAATTTGCACCGAGCGAAAAATGGCTCAAATAACATTGAAACATTTTGAAATTTTTTGTGAAGGTTTCTGACACATCAGAGATATTTCCATAAAAATTTCAGATGATAATCAAGGTTGAGGAATTTTGAAAATTTTGAACATAGCTACTGTCCTGATAAAACGCTGACCGACAAGTTTGAACCGAATGAAAAATAGAACGAACCACGTTAGAAAATTTTGAAAATTTTTTGCATGGTTATGATGAATCACTAATATTCTCATAAAATTTTTAGATGATGATCAAACATCATGAATTTTTAAAACTTTGAAAAGTGTCACTGTCCTGATAAAAGCCTTACCAGCAAATTTCAACCAAATGTAAAATAGTTCAAATCATGTTATAAAATATCAAAAAAATTGTATAGTCCTGATATATCATTAATATTTCTATAAAATATTTATCTAATTATAAATCATCAAGAATTTTCAAAAAATCTGAAAGTGCTACGCCCTGATAAAAGTGTGATGATCTATACATAGATTTGATTTAGCAATCAAAAAAGATTTAAAATTTTTGAAACTTTTACAGAAAGGTGCTAAGTAAATGCTTAAAATCTCATAAAAATTTTGAATCATGATCACACTCCAATAAATTTATAAAATTCTTACAAGTCACTATACCATTTATGTTCTTTCTGTTTTTTTGTTTTTGAAATATAACAAATGAAGTTCAATGCTTACATAGATTTGATTGAGCAGACAAAAAAATTGAAAATTTTTGAAAATTTATTGAATTTTAATAAGGAAATTCCTAAGCCCTCATAAAAATTTTGGATCATGAAAATGTTACTGTCCCAATTATGTTCATTCAATTTTGATTTTTTAAAGATAACACATGAAGTTAAATTATTTTGAAAATATTTCTGTATGATCCTACAATACTAAATATAGTACCATAAATTTTTTAGATCATGATCAAGCTTGTACAATTTAATAAAAATCTAACAGTGTTTTTGTAAAAATTTTAAAAAGTCTTAAAATTTTGGTTTTTCAAAAAAATTTCATGGAAGATAACTTTCTTAATAGTTATTGGACCAAATCTAGCCATAAAAAGTCAAAAACTGGTACGTGTGATTCCGATGAAATCTTGTCGAAATTTCCGAGATAGTGTAGCAATTTAAAAAAAAATTAAATTTTTTTACTCGGCCAGGATTTTAGATCCCATTTCCGACCAGAATCGAAATCTCGGTCGAGATTTCGGCGGTTTTTTTAACCTTTCTTCCATCTACTCGTTTCATGTACTGACTCAGCACATGTATGTTAATTATGCCCACCGTAATCAATTCCGCACTGTATAAGTTTTCTTTTTAAGAAAACTAGCTAAATGAACCGTGCTTTCCTACGGATAAAAAAAAATCATATTATTGTAGTATGTCAAGCCGATAACATTGGGATCGGTCTCTCCAACCCACACCCTTGTCCATATCGTGCCTCTGTACGCTTCAGCTCCGCTGTGAGCCTGGTAGAGCTTTCTTGTTTTTTCTATTATTTTTTTGTAGTTATAAGATTTTGAAGGAGATTGCATTTGTTTGTTAATAGATTGTTTTTTCTATTTTTCTTAGAGATTTTTTAGAAAGATCCATATGTTAGCACGTAATTCTTACGTGAGATGAAAGGAGAAGAGAGACAGATAAGCCACCACCATTACCTTTTTTTTAATTAGTAAAGATAAAGATTTCTATTTTTTGTTGTTAGAAAAATTTTAGGGAGTTTGCATTTGTGTACTTATCGATTGTTTTTTCTATTTTTTTGTTAGAGATTTAAAAAAATTGTATCTCAGTACATAATTCTTATACTCATTGTAGTCACAAATAGTTGTTGTTTCAAACATAAATGTGGTCAAACTTTCGAAATTTTGATTGTTGATATCTTTTCAAATATTTAAATTGGTTACATGAAAATTATGTGTAGTTTTGTCTTAAAAAGTATTTTCATAATATTATAATTTTATTAGGATTTATAAATATATTATAATAGAAATTAGTAGTTAAAATTGTGTTTTGGAGACCGAATCGATATCCAAAATGACAACTATTTGTGATCAGAGGGAGTACGTGGGTCGTGGGCAAGGTTCAAAATCCCGGCGAAATTTCGGCCAAGCTTTCAGATTTCGGTCGGGGACGAGATTCCAAATCCCAACGGAATAAAAAAAAAATCAAATTGGGGTATTTTGACCGGTTTTTATCGTTTTTGACCGGATTTTGCTCATTTTTTTAGGAAGAATTATAATGCTACTTACGAGGAATATATGTAAAACTTTTGCAATAAACTTACAAATGAACTTTAGCTCGGATGTTATGTAGAGCAGACGGAGGGCTAAAGTCAATAGGTCCTGGGTACGAATCCTGATATCAGTAGGTTGTTGTGTTGTGTCATTCTCTTTTCTTCTGGTTGCCAACTACACAAAAAAAATGCCAAAACTAATAATGCACAAAAATATGCGACTCAGAACCTAAGACCACAAGGTAAGAACCCTTACGTCCTACCAACTGAGCTAGATAGCCGATATGTAATTATATTTTTTTCCAAGTTTTTCTAACCTCGGGAGACTATTTCACAGAGGTTGAAAATCACCAAAATTTTGGCAAATTTTGTCAAAATTTCGGTTTCAAATTTACCAAATTTTAAATTTACGTTTTGAATTTCATTCGGATTTCGAGCATCTCCGAGATGTGAACTGGAAATGAAATTTAAAACCTTGGTCATCGGAAGGGGGAGAACAGAGACTAGGGATGCAATCGGATTGGATATGTTCGGATCGGATTCGGCTAGTCAGATTGGATATTTTTCGGATTCGGATTTGGGTTCGGATATTTGGATTCGGATTCGGAACTATACTATCCATCGGTTCTGCATTTACCGAAAATATTGTTGGATATTTTCAAAAATAATTAGACCGGATATTCGAAATTCTACCGGCCCCTCCGCTGTCATCCCGTCGCTCTCTCAATTCCCGCCCTCCCGCCTCCATCCCTTCCGCTAGCCACCACCATCCCTCACGGTAGCACAGCCGCACTTGTGACCTAATCACCTAAACGTGCCTAGCGGCATGCCTGTGTGCACCCCAGCGCATGAGGAGGCCCTGAGCCCTGTCGCGGCACGCCAAGCCACGGGTCATGACCGGTGACCTCAACTTGAAGCTGAGGCGGAGGAACCCAGGAGAACCACCAAGGAAGGAACCTACAAGCCCAAAGTAAAGCTTAAAAATTGAAAACACTAAAGTGCCAAATCGAAGAGAAAAATGAGATAGATAGTACCGGAGTGGCATGGGGATTCGGATCCACCATCGCCGCCGGCGTATTGGACAATGGCGACCTTGGCAAGGTAGCGAGTAGTGAGAAGGGGAGTAGAAGTATAGCAAGGAGACCTATGTGTGTTTGTGTCTATTGACTTAGTGAAGGAAAGAGAAGAGGTATTTGGAGATTTTTTTTAAAATAATATTATTTTTATTCTATTTTACAAAAATAATATACCGATTTTTTTTTACAAAACTACCCACCTGTCGCCATTTTAAACGGCGATGAGAGTCTGTCGCCATTTCAAATGGCGACAGACGACTGTCGCCGTTTAGATAGGGACAGACTCTGTCGCCATTTGAAATGGCGACAAAAAGCAACCGTCACCTCATCGCCAATTTAAATAGCGACAGCCTGTATGTCGCCATTTGAATCGGCGACAGACTCTCTATCGCCGCTTGAAATGGCGATGACAGTAGCTTATTTATACCGTGCGCGGCGCCCCACTCGAGCCAAAGACGCATAGAAAAAAAAAAAAAAAGAAGAAAAGAAGAAGAGAAGAAGAGAGGAGGAGGAGGAGGAAGGGAAGGACATCTGCATTTTGTTAGGTACTAATTTTTTTTAAGTATTTAAATGTTAAATATGTAATATAGTAATCGATTAAATAGAGTAGATGACTTAGTTAGGAATGAGAACTGATGCAAGTTGTTTAGCTAGTTGACTTAGTTAGGAATTTATATTTATTTGGTAAGAATAGATGTTTAGTTAGATGAATTAGTCAGGAATTTATAATTATGTCGGTATGGACAGATGTTTAGTTATGCGACTTAGTTAGTAATTAATTTTTGATGTAGGGATGACCTAGAGGTAGGGATTAAAATTTAGATTGTAATAATAGTTTTTGATTAGAGATTCGGATAAATTTTAATTTAACTGAAATGTAGAATCCAAATTCGGTTATTTGTGTACTTAGAATTTGGAGATGTCATGTAGAGTTGGGTGGCTAAAATTGTCAGGACCGAAAAATAACTCAATCTGTAGAGGTTCCTGACACATTAGTTTAGTTATGTTCTCATAGAAATTTGAAAATGATCACGGAATTTGAAGAATTGGTAAGAATTGAAATATTGCAATCAGATCGATTAAAACGCCGGAAAGTATGGACCGAAAGCAGAATGAATTAAACTACGTTCTTAGAATTCAAATTTGTGATCATTATTAGTCGTACAATGTAGCGTTAAATTGTGCAAATGTTAAGAATTCGATGAATTTGCATGACAGGTATGGATGATAGAGTGCAATTTAAAATATATTATGGAGAAGGAGTTTCGCACATGGGTGTTGAAGGGGTAGATCTAAGTCATTTCGCAAGTGTAGAGGCTAGCCTGTCACGCGCAGGGGAGCGTTCATGGGCTACGGTTATGAGATGGTTGTACCACATGTTCTCTTTGGACCGTGAATTGCATGATCTGAAGTTACATGGAGTAGTTTGCCGAAGAATAGATTGCACGTACTGGGAGTTAATGGAAATGAGAGGGCCGAAATCTTGGAGTTCGTACGTAAGAATTGCAATTGAGAAAGGATGGCCATTAGTGTTATTGGCACAAGCATTTGAGAAAGTCAATACCGGACATGCGACGCAGCAAGAGGTTGTTGATGAAGAACCAGAGGAAGTTGGGGAGAGCAGTAGAAGTAGAGAAGGCTTAGTAGAGCAGGATGTAGGTTCGGGTCAGTACGAAGTGCAAGGTGAGAGAGCTGATGTTGCAACAGGAGAGGTTCAAGAAGCAATGGGCATGGCAGACGAGGGCGAAAACATTGAGTCGATGGTCGGGCGATGGACACAGAGAATGAGGACTATGAGGCTTTAAGTAATGATGAAGCCGCTGAAGATCTATTCCCCGCAGAGTGGGATGAGTATCCGTTCGACAGGCTGGTGGTGAACGATGACGAACAGTTCCCTTCGCAGTATGATCAGAATGAGGTGAGAAAAGATGCAATTTACAAGAATAAGAGTGAGGTTCAAAAAGCAAGAATAGCATGGTTAGTGTCGTTATGCAGAGCCTTCAAGGTTGTAAAGTCCAATCGGGTGTATGATGTAAGATGCCGACGGAGGGTTGCCCGTGGCGCGCCCATGCGTACCACCTAAATGGGACACCATTTGGAAGTGTTCTATAGTCGTTCGCATACATGTGTACTAACGGAGTCTGCAGATCACATCGGAACATATCATCCGCTTTATTGCCAATGCAATGTACGGAGAGATTGTAGGCAACCTAGATTTAGAGCCACGGGCCATCGTACTCGCAATACAATAGAAGTTCCAATATACAATAAGCTACGCCAAGGCATGGAGAGCAAAGCGTAAGGCATTGGAAACACGGTTCAAGACGCACGAAGACTCCTACGAACTTGTCGGGTTTGCTTGGTGATAAAGGACGAAATCCGGAACTTATGTGGACATTTGTGAGCATCCTTCGCGCTTCTCCGAGAAGATGGTTTTGAAGCGGGCATTCTTCGCTTTAGGTCCATGCATCAATGCGTTTAGGCATTGTCGTCCTTTGTTATGTGTGGATGGGATATTTTTGACTGGTAAATACAAAGGGCAGATATTGACTGCCATAGGAGTGGATGGCAATAATCAAGTTCTCCCCGTAGCGCTCGCATTCGTGGAGGGTGAAAACACAGATAGCTGGCATTGGTTCCTACGGAATGTCAAAGCCGGTGTCGTTCATCAGCGGTCTGGAGTGTGTATCATACACGATCGGCATTCCGGGCTTTTGAGGGCAATTATTCAGTTGAAGCAAGGTGTGGATGAGACTCATCCATGGCCTGATTTGCGTAGTAGGTGGTGCAAGCGTCATATGGGTGCCAACTTCTACAAGCAGTTCAGGAACAAGGAGCTGACAAAGCTTTTCAAGAGGCTCTGCGACCAGAACCAGCAGAGAAAGTTTGATGTACTCTGGAAGAAATTGGATGAGCTGACATCGAGGCACACAGCTGAGGCAACGAAGAGGCAGCCCCACCTTAGGGAGGCCCGATCGCTATTTGGAGGAGTTACCCACTGACCCTCCCCACCTGGTTCGAAGGAATGGGAGGGCTCTGAAACGCTTCTCCGAATGGATAGAGCATGAGCCTAGGGAGAAATGGGCTCTGCTTTACGACACCGATGGTGCGAGGTATGGTGTCATGACAACAAACCTTGCGGAGGTTTACAACTAGGTGATGCGAGGGTTGAGACCTCTTCCCTTGGTTGCTATTGTTGAGGGTGTTCTTCGTGGCATCACAAAGTACTTCGTTGATCGCCATGCAAGGGCGATCACGCGCATGAATGATCCTGCTATGAAGTACTCAGAGATGATTTCTGCATACATGGAGGACAAAGGCAAGAAGGGGGAGATGCACGCAGCAACGAAGATGGGTACGAGGGAGCTCCGTTTCGAGGTGATGTGCAAGGAGAAAGCCGGTCGTGGGACGAACCGGCGGAAAGTTGCTCACGAATGCATCATACACAGGCAAACTTGTGTCTGCACCTGCAATAAGCCTCGTCTATTACATGTGCCATGCTCCCATGTTATGGTGCTGCCTGCTCGATGATTCATATGGATCCAGGTATATTCATGTCTCAATTCTTTAGTAAGGAAGCTGTGGCTGCAACTTGGAGCGCGAAATGTACGGTTTCCGAGTGGTGGGTTTATTCACGAGCACAAAAGTGGGAGGATACACGTTTGGTCCCGCACATGAGCAGTCAAGGGAGTAGGAAGAAGGCAATCCAGCATATAAGGAATGATATGGACGCCACGAAAGTGGCCGCCGTAAAGAAATGTTCGCTTGCAGAGAAGAAATGTTCTTGCAGAAGATTCGTGGCCGTGAAGTGTTATATGTTCTTTCCGTACTGAACTATGGTTTACTTCGATGCACTAGAATTTCGCAGCTTGTATCGAATTCGTACGTGTGGTCAAAATATGTAATATGAATGTTATTGTACTTGATTAAATGAGAGTGTAGTATGTTGTATTCATTTTGTATCTTTTTAACGCTTATGGTGCTCTAACTTATGACAGTACTTGTTCCATTCATATTCTATTTGTATTTGTTGTATTTATTTTGCACCTTTTTACACCTTATGTAACATAAACATTTTTATTTGCGGGCATGGCGGCGGACGGTTATGCGAGTTGCTTGACCCGTCGGTCGACGACGACGGAGCCGTTTAGCGAGCCGACGGGAGGCGCCTTGAGCTTGGGGCCCGCGCTTGCACACCCCCATGAGGGCGAGGCGTCTCGATCCGCGATGGATCCCGAGGTTAGTTCAATTTCTTCGCAGATGTTGTACTCATGTCCCTTCGACACCACAATAATACTTCTCACATTCTTTTGTAGGTTGAGGCGGCCGCCTACTACTGTTGTTCGTATGGTCGAGGCGACCGCCATGGATCGCAGGACCGACGGAGTGCCTCTAGGCGGTTCCCTTATGACAGAGCTTGTCGATCGCTCTAGTGGACCGGTGGCGGCCGAGACCCACACCTTTCACTGCCGTGTGGTGAGATGGCGCCGACACTAGAGGACGTCGATTACCTCTGGCCTGCCACCGCTCGGGGATGCGGTGGTTCCCGCAGACGCCCACCTGCAGTGGCGGCAGATATCCTCCGCCGGTTCTAGGGGTGCTACCCCACCACAAGACACGACTTTCGTGAATCGCAAGACGGTCCGACGCAGCGGTGGCTTGTGCGGTTCTACGTAAACGCGATTTTTCCTTATCGTATCTAATTTAACTCACCGTGTGTGATTTTCATTGCATTTAACAACCTAACCATTACTTTGCGGCTCGAGAGGATGGTAGCCGAGTCGGGAAGCGGCCGTCGCCCAAGACTTGGAGGCGTACTTCGTGGCTCTTTGGGTGGGTCTTGTTTCGCTTCGTCGCGCGGGACACCGTCGACAGCACATGATCCGATTTGCGAGGATGATCGCCGACGCCGACTTGGAGGAGATCCGCGGTGGGTTTGGGACTGCGGTACTTGCCGCGATGTATCAGGTAATCGCGGCGACGGTGTCGTCGCGTGTCCGACTCGTCTACTCGCCGGCTTCCTTTGCTACCGCACTGTGGTCATTCGAGAGGTTCGGATCGGACGACCAGCGATAGACTGTCTACTTACCGCGCAGACTTCTACAGGGTTCCCGGGGACGAGGTTGATCGTCCGACGATGGGGACATTGTGGTGTCGCCGACCGGTCAGTATTACTTATCGTAGCCGTATGTTGTTTTTTAATTCTCCACGTGTTGTACTAACGCTCATCATCGGTGTTTTTTTGCATCCGCGGTTCACCCGAAGATAACGCACGCCGTACCCTCGATGCGTAGCGATGTTGGACCAACTCACGGACAACCGCGTCATATGGCGCCCTACGCCCCGAGCTTGTCCAGCACGCGCGCCGCAATTCCATCGCTGCGATTGCTGCATCGCCGACGCGCGTCTTGGTTGACCCGACGTCACTTGGTGTTCGGACGTGTTCGTCGAGCCGCACGCCGCCCACGCGCCTTGAGGCGATTTGGTCTACGGCAGCGCTCCCAGTACCCACAGCGCCGTCGTTCAAAGAATCGTGCACTCGTTCGTATTTCTACATTTTTCCCTTCTGTTAGTACCTACGATCTCGGTGGCTTGCGAATTAATGTTGTGCTTTCTTGTTTTGCAGGTACACACGCAAAGGCTTCGTCGGCACGCAGAGCTGGGCAGCACGCATGGTACCTCATGCGCAGCAGTGGGCACTGGCTCTTGCGGATGTGATCGACGAGACTTGCCCCTACGACCACGCACGACGTACGACGCATATATCGAGTGGTACAGCACGCGCACCCGCGTTCGAGTTGTGCGTGTCGTGGAGTCTCCTCCCGTGCACGATCCGACCACTCCGACACGCACCCACCCACCGGACTCGCTTCCACCGCGGTTCGTACTCCTTCCATTTGTCATTCAACGTAACGTCTTGAAAATTATGCCAACTAACTAGCCTCTTTTCATTTTCGCAGAGCGACCTTGCTAGGGAGGCACACGAGGCGACGTCGGCGTTGATACAGGCGGTCGGTGCCACCCATACGATAAGGGTCACAGCGGACGGCCTTCGAGGGGCGCTGCGCCATATTCAGGAATTGACTTACCGTGTCGTACACCTGACATCGTGTAGGCGGCCCAGGGCGGACGACGTGGTATGATCCCCTCGCTAAATGCACATGACGAGGTCGACACAGCGCACCCGATCGCCTCGCCCGGACACGCTGGGGCTCCGGTGTACCGGACACCGGCGTCTGTCCCGATGATCGCAGGTACAACAGGTGGTCTCTTTTTTCACATATTTTGTTGTTCACATAACGTGTCGTTCTAACTTGAAAAGTTTGTCAACAGCGGCCGATCCTACCGCCCCTGACCAGAGTGCGAGCACCTCGGGGGACTACGGTACTTTCAGGATGAGGACTTGACTTTCTCCGGATCCTTATCGCCAGATCCACGGTGTGGTACTTGGTTCGTCGCAGCTCGCATCGGCCCCCAGCCCATCGGCCCCTAGCCCATCTCAGCCGACACAGGACGCCTTCGCTACTCCGCCAGCCCCGGTCCGGCCTCCTAGGAGTACTCGTGGACAGGCCCCTAACCAGCTCACATATCCGTCTGGACATGTGCAGCGTCGTAGGAGTCCTGGGACCACACGAGGTGTTGCACCGCGCAGGGCCCTAGCTAGTTTGTTTCTTTTACACATGATGTATCGTAAACAATATCGTCTTTTACTTCCTTAGCTCATGTAATATCACATATGTTAGTTTTATTTATGAAGTTTTGTGCTATATATAATCTTTTACTCCGTGGCGCTATTTGTAAATATGCTACCAAGACTTTGTCACGTCGATAGGACAACACACACGTAGCTACTTTGTCGGTCGCGATGCGACCTTGTAGCGACTTTCCACGCTCGATTAGACAACTCACGGCGCAATGCTTTCAACCTTTTAGGCCGATTTGAACACACGACAGACCATCTGCTTTCGCACACGTGCTTTTGTCACACATGCAGGCATAGTTCAAAGTGACCACTCACTGCCTACTTTTGTTCGTGATGACAGGTCGTGTGGCTTTTCTCAGATGGTGACAAGTCGTGCAGCCTTTCGCAGAAGGTGACAGGTGGTGCAGCTTTGATGATGGGTGACATGTCGTGCAGCTTTTCACAGAGGATGCCAGGACGTCAAACTGGACAAGTGTTGTAGTCATGCGGAGTAACCACTCACCACCACTATAAAACCAGCCTAGGGTTACACATCCAACACCGCCAAACAAGCAATACACGCTATCCGAATCTACACAAATTAGGGCACGATATCGTTTCTCGTCGCCTCTTGAAGAAGAAGTCATCCCGCCCGAATACCCGGATACGAAGAGCATGCACGCCCATTCTGCCGGAGTTGCCTAGACCCAAATGCGACTGCAACCTTCCGGCGAAGATGATGCAACTACCCACGGAGAGACGACCGCCGCGCCACCATCTTGTTGTTCGCCTACTGTAAACCTACTTGTATCCATAAAATACAAAGCTAAAAGTACCATTTCATGCATCGTTCTTTCTTTTCTCAAAGATAAGGACCGGTGTTGCTTCTTCCAATGGATCGACGGCCGGAACGAGCGTGACTACGAATTTGTCCACAATCGCCACAACGCCGAACCCGCTTCGCCGAGAACTTCAACCGTGGGAGAGGCGCCAGATACGCCCCGTTTAGAGCGACCAGAGTTCGGGCGGTGGGCAAGAGGCCAACCAATCGGTGAGTTTCATGCGACGAACTCATGCTTCACTCACAAAGTAGTAATTCTAAACCGTTAATCGCATACAGAGTTCAAAAAAAATTGTGAAATTGCTCGAGTCAAAGGAGAAACCTCCTCGGGGCCACCCAAAGCCCGACTTTTGCGAACACGGCCTTGAGCAAAGTGGTTGATACCGCCACGATGAACTAGCGGACGGAGATTCTACCGGTGCCCTTGGCCGAGGATGAATGGTGCGGCTACTTCAATTGGGTGGACCCGAGACGCACCACCCACATCTCAAACTTCCGTATGGGATAACCGGGGAGCAACCCTCCCGTGGTGCTACTACCGCCCGTAAAAGCCGGACCGAGTACGCCTACGGTGTTATTCAACGGCCAACGGGCATCTTGCATTGATCGCAGGCACGCTCCGGTTGTACAACGATAAGCCCAACACACACCTCCCGCACCATACGGTGGAGTGCGAGCCGAAAGCAGCAGCGTCTCGGCAAGTGTCCGCTAACGGCCAACACACCAGAGGTGCAAGAGGGTACCTCCTCTTGAAGAGGAAGGGACAAGGGGAAGCGGCCGACCGAGGTCCGCACCACGCAACAAATCCTTGACGCGTTACGCAGACCATCCGGGAACCCAGGTGGTAATAACATAAGGGACGCCGGGAATTGGGATGACATGCCCATGTGGGAGGGCAGAAATCCACATCAAAAAGACCAAAAATTTCGGTCTTACACACCCGAGACGTACGGTATAGGCCACCCATTCGGCGACAGCTGGGAGCACTGCGAATCCCCATGGAGTTCTTTCATAGTGGGGATTGAGCGGTGTCCGAGGACAAATCTCCAAATTTACACAGGTAAGGTAATATGCAGAAAATATGGAACATCATTCTGACTGTACCCAGATAGGCGGAACGATCATTTGTTCCACTATGACAACCAGTGCTTTTGTTAGTTAGTTCAGCAAGCAATTTTGTCACTGTTGTAATGCCCTTGCAATATAACCTATCTATTGTTTATTTTATCATCTGAACTTTTGATGTATGTGCCCTTATATATATGTTCAACAAATAATTTAAGTGCTTCGTGGGAACTATTTATAACATGCGTTGTTGTCGACTATAATACTTAGGGTTGTTGCACTAGTGGAAATTAGATGCAAAGCAAGGTGTAAATTAAATATTTTCCCAGGATATGGTAGTGCACATATCAAAGAGCAAATCTAGTCTACTCTTCCTAAAAATTACATTTAAACATTAAATTTTACGGGCTGCCGAAAAGGCTAAAAAATCATTCTCCCTGATCTTAGATTCGCACTCTTTTTGATCTCCCTCTCGTAAAACATCACAACAACTAATACTGACTTTTTATTAACTACACTACAGCTCATAATTTACATACATTGCAATTCGAATAAAAAAATGGGCTAAACCTCTCTGTCGCCATTTGAAACGGCGACAAAGAGTCCTTCGCTATTTCAAATGGCGACACAAAGTCTGTCGCTTTTTCAATCGGCGACAGACTATTTGTCACCATTTGAAATGGCGACAGAGAGTCTGTCCCTATCTGAAACGGCGACAGGCTGTCTGTCGCCATTTCAAATGGCGACAGACTCTCTGTCGCCTTTTGAAATGGCGACAGGTGGGTAGTTTTGTAAAAAAAAAATTCGGCATATTATTTTTGTAAAATAGAATAAAAATAGTATTATTTAAAAAAATTCAGCATTTGGAGTGGTAATGGTCAGTGGGACATGTACTTTTCACATAAATGCTGACTTCGCCTTTATTTTCCAAATTGCATGGTTGCTTAGCATCTAACCTTTCTAACGCTTTTCTTGAGAGTGTTGTTCTCATCACGTGAGTGTGTCAGGTCTAGGAAGCGCCACTACAAGGCCTAGTAAAACATGTCAATTAGGGAGAGGAGGTATGCGTATCTTCACTACTATTTAAAAAGAACGTAGTAGTGGTAGTTCATTTGTTTCTCGCTGTATCTATCCTCACGTGGTATCTGACAAAAAAATATTCAGTACCGTATCGATTCTGCTCTGTATTCGCTTCAAATCCGTGATTGATGTTATCCGCTCTGTATTTGTATTCGACACTGTTCATATCTGATTCTGAATCTAACAAAAAATATGATTTAAGATTAAAAAAAAGAGCGATATCCGATCGAATCCGAACCGATCTGGATGAAAGCCGCCACGACCTTCTGTTAAGCAGGTAGGTAATAATAATGAGTTAGTACAAGCACTAGGCATTTTACAGAGAGGCCCCTGAAGAAATTAAACATTACAAATAGGCCTCTGAAAGCCCTTGAAGTGTTGCTGTGTTGTTCCCCCTCGCCATGGATGCCTAGTTCAGAGGCCAGCTGACTGAGTCGGCTAGGGGAGAATGGCCTCCTAGAAGCGGAGGTTGGGGCAGTGACCTGAGGATCTGTGTGACGGGGGCTTGCTTCCGGCGATGAACTCGGCGAGGTTCACTGCAGCGCCGCGAGGGAACATATGGTTGTTTGGTCTGCAATCCCGGTTACAGCTTCGATCGAACAACTGATGCGTAGGATCTTCTTTTGAATCCAGGGTGGGCGACGGGGAGAGATAAACAGCGCTGTAGAGGAAAAAGAAATCGAAGGGCGAGAGGTGACCAGAGTCAACTGCCAGACGACTTACCCTCTGACTTATACACGGTAACGTCTTAATCAGAATCAGATCAAAGTTTTATAAGATACAACACTAGTTTGAACGGTTTCAAAAATAAAGAAGATGAATATCTTAAAGAGAATCAAATAACGACATTAAAATAACTATGACGAGCAAGAAATATTTGGCGAAGTTGACCATAAGTTTTTTAAAAACGACTTAAAAAGAGTAAAGGAATTGTTCTTCCTTACAACATCTCCAACGTTTTAAGATATTTGAATTCTTTTTCATACAGAATCTAGTTTTAAAGAATCTGTACGTCAATTTATTACTACTGCTCCTCTCAGCACGTAAGAGTGCGTACTCTAATCACAGATAACTGTTTTTTTTTTCGATCCAGAGGGAAATCACAGATAACTGTTTGAGAGCAGCAAGCTTAAGTACAGGACACTTGTTAGCTAGGGAGCAACTAGACCGAATTCGATTTCAGATTAGCAGTTGAAGTTCTGCGCTTTAAACAAAAGGCAAACTGCAGACAGGTACGAGTACGACCTTATAAAGATCTTGAATTCAGACCATGGCTCTTAATTCTTTTTTAAAAAAACAGTCAATGCTAAGCGCCTAAACCGTGAGCAAAATAACCAACTAACTAGA
Source organism: Otatea glauca (assembly GCA_036346275.1). Classification (NCBI taxonomy): domain Eukaryota; kingdom Viridiplantae; phylum Streptophyta; class Magnoliopsida; order Poales; family Poaceae; genus Otatea; species Otatea glauca. The sequence goes on along the minus strand of CM070726.1, from coordinate 45,792,445 downwards.
TAAGGCCTGAACATTAATCAACCACGACCAGATGTCATACAGCGGATTGAATGAATAGAGACACAAGTGTATATAATTGAATTAATATTAATGCAGCTGACTGGATAACATAAGTTTAAGGGAACTATATATGGTCCATCAAAACTAAACTAAATAAATCAAACATGAGTTTTTTTTTCTTAGTGCATAGACAACGTTGTTAATTAGTTTTCAGTTGCATACTTACATCAGAGAAGCGACAGGTAGTCTAATTTTGCGTGACAGGACCGGGACGTTATTAGCATACCATCATTGCTGAGGGGCCATCGTTAATTGGGTCATTTGTTAAGAGTAATACATAATCAGGAACCACTTAAGAATGGATCAATATGTCCAAAAGGATGTGGTCGCATATCTGAATGCAGCAGAGCCACATGGTTGATGATGACATGATGTAGACAATTAACTAATGGTATTGTTGACGTCAAAAATTTAACGTAGGGTTTCTGACAGCAGCACACCAGACGAACACCGAGTTCAGAGCGTGCTAATCGATTTGAATTGTAACCGACAAGGTAAAAAAAATAAAATTCACACAAAGCCGATCGTGGAGATCAATCGGCTTAGACTTAATCAACTTGAAGCCGATCAAGATCGAGGTAACAAGGTAAGTCTAATTAGTCGATTAAGGCTAATCAGAGGGTAAAGGTAGATCGATTCTGAAGAAGGCGATTGTTGGTGTTTCGAGCACCGGCAAGTAAATTTGTAAGTCTAAGGGACCGCGCGTTCCCTCTCCCTGATTGGTTAGATTCGGAAGCCCAAGATGTATACTGATTCGGGCCGAATGTCCCTACTCCAGTTCGTGTGGTGGTATTTTATTGCATTCGGTGCAGATGGCTGCACCGTGTTTACAAGCGAGAGCTGAAAGTCCTAGCACGAGAATGCTGATTGCTGTTCGTAAGGACTTGGCCGAAGAGCCGGTCTCTCTCTCCCTCTCTGCATGCGTGCCCGTGTGCTTCGTCTCTCTCTTTTCCCTCTCTGTCTGTCTCCTGTGGGGCTCTGCCGCCTCCTTCATATAGTAGAGAGGCGGGTTACATCGAAAATCGGGAGAGGAAGGGTGAAGCGACCTATGCTAAGAGCTTCGGTCCTTCGCTCTAGTGATCGTCATCGCCCGCCTTGCCCATGCCGGTCGGTAGTCCCGTTAGGCGGGGCGGTTAGTCTCCGTCGGAAATGGCGCACACGCGCTCGTGAGCTCGACGAGTCGCCGACATCGCAGATGTATAGCGTTAGTGCCGCCTCGGGAGAGCGTGCCTTCGTATTGTTCGTGGATGGTGATGGGATCGGAAGCTTGACTTCGCAGCACCATTATGCCATTTGGGAAAAAGCACCGCTCTCGTCTGATCCGCCGATTGACCCGCCCGTGGGGCACGGGTGGTGTCGGCCGGTGAAGGCTCCGACACGCGGCTCCCGGGCGGAGGTTGCCTTGGTTTGGTCGGAGTCGGAGGATCCCGACCCGCCGCGGGGTCGGGAGCCCTACTTGGTCAGGGATGCTCGTCCTGGTCGGCCGGGGAGGGGCATCCTTCGTAGTCCCACGGGTCCTTTGGTCGGCAATGGGCCCGGTGCCGCTTGTTAGGTCGGAGCTGGGCTTGAGGCGGCCTGCTTATCATTCTGGGCCGTTGGGGTGCCCCTGGTATGAGTATTCGTCAGTAGCCCCCGAACCCCGATCGAGTTAAATCGACATCTTGTTGGGGTTGAACTTGGTTGCGAATCGTGACCGGGCCCGACTGGTCCGTTCGACCGACTGGGTCGGCTGGTTTCCGCCAGGTGTGCCCCAACGCGTCCGACGGCTGCCCTGGAGCCTAGCCGGGGGCATTCGAACCGTCGGGAGCTTTTAATCGTTTCGTTGTGTGCGCCGCGCATGGCTTGGCGCGCCTTGGCCGCATGTCTTCTTGGCCGCTTCGGGCTCTGGTGGAGGGCGCTTCGTTTTCCTGCGCTTGTATTTATTTTGGAGACGTTCGATCTCCCTTCGTCTGGGTATATAAGGGCGCTTCCGCTCGTTTGAACGATTGACCCCTAAGCCAGAGTCCTCTTTTTTAATCCTCGAAATGTCTTCGAGGCACCCATTGATCTTCAGCTTCGGCGGTGATGTCGTGGTGGAAGAAGAAGATCCTCTGGCCGAGCTCTGGGCTGAGTGCGACCAGGCGATGGTTGAGCTCAGGGAGGAGGAAGAAGCCGTAGCCCGTGATGCCGCTGCCGTTGACGCGCTGCTCGAGGCCGTTCCGAGGCTCAAGGTGGTAAGGGGGGCCCTCTTGGAGGCGATGGCGCGAAGGCCGGCGTCGGTGTTTGCCGGTCTGGCGCGAAAGCAGATCTGTGATTACGATCGTAGCGGCGGCGGCTCCGCTAAACTCTAGGAAGTGAGTCGCCGTCAGTGAGTGCACTGACGCTGCATTGATGCTCAAGATATGATACTTGATGCTGAAATAGCTCCACCATATCTTGTAGCTCTGCGTAGCTTTTGAGCCTGCCGGGCGCTTCATGTAATATTGTGTAAAGTTTGAGCCTGTTGGCCTATAACGAAATCTCCTTTCCCTTTACAAACATCTTTGCGATGAGCTTGCTTCGGTTGTTCCTTAACTCGGTCCTCGAGAATCGGCAATCGGCATGTGATCGTTTCTTTCTGGGCGCGAGCAGTCGGACATGCGAACTCATGAATGCTTGTTTAGGGGGTGTTCGAGTGCACGCTAGACTGGACGTGGCTCGTTTTACGTCGTAGCTGGACGTGGCTCATTTTAAATCGTAGCTGGACGTGGGGCATCCATCTCGAGTCCTCGTTCGGCGAGGGTAGCTGCGAGAGGAGTGGCCGCCGTCTATCCCACACGTATACCCCGTCCGCAGGTGTGGGACCGGGAGGGGGTGAGCGATGCGCGTTTACCCGTGTTGGTTTGAACGCCGTGCTCGTGGAGCTAATAACGGGTGGTCCGAGTGGGTCCTGAGAGGTTCCTTCCAAGGGGGACCCTTTCGAGCGGACGGTCCCAGAGTAGGGTGTCCAGGCCTGCTGTGGGGCGACCCATAAAAACCTTTCTTTATTCGATCCCGTATCGGACCCTGGGTCGTCCGCCGACCCAGAGCACAGCTGGCTATCGCCCATCGATGAGCTCCCGGGAGAGTGTGAAGTATGGTCTCGGACACGAGTTGAGGCGATCGGGTCGTCAGTCGACCTAATCGGAGGCCCACTGGGGGCTCACCTCATACTCGCCCCTTGCTCGAATTTCGCTGGGGCGGCCTTATGTCCATCTGGTGGGATAGGCCTTTAGAACCCATAGCTTTGGTGGGCCCAGCCATGAGCCATCGAGCTCTTATCGTTTTGGGACCACAGCGGCCCAACGGGCCTCTCACACGTGCCCCGGGGCAACCGTCCTCGCCTAAAGGCGGAGACCGAGAGGTCCTGGGCGCGCGCCCGAGGCGGTGTCTTTCGGCTCTATTTGTCTTGTCGATTAAATGCAGTGGAATTGGAGGCGGCATTACAGTGCACGACGCGGCAGACGAGGACGTGCGCGGCGCTTCATTCGAGGGGGCGTCTGTTCGGCTGGCGCCCGCTTGGTCAGACGCTCGCTCGGCAGTTAGCACGGCGGATGAGGATGTGCACGACTTTCGCGAGGAGGCGTCTGTTCGGTTGGCGCCCGCTTGGCCCTTATAAATAGGGTGAGGGGGTGCTCGAGTAAACCTCTCGCCTTTGCTTCCTCATCTTCCTGCGCTTACCTGAGATAAGAAGAAAGACCGCAAGAGCAAGAGAAAGAAAAAACTCCAACTTCTCCCTTTCTCACCTTCTCCCCATTCTCTCAGAGATGTCGTGGCCAGCGTGCTCCATCCAGGCCAGCCGTGCGCTCGGGCTGGTGAAGAAAGGGTTCTTGCCTCCGCAGGAGGTCTCAGGGTGGAAAGTGTCGTCTGGGGCCGCCTTCCCCGCGCTGGGGGTCGGCGAGGTCGTCGTACGCCTCGCTTTTCTGGCGCTGGTTCGGCCCCATTGCACCCGTTCGTGCGTGGGCTTCTTCTTCATTACGAGGCGGAGGTGCACCTCCTTAACCCCAACGGGGTCCTTCATATCGCTATCTTCATCACGCTCTGTGAAGCTTTTGTGGGGATCGAGCTCCATTGGGATTTGTGGAGGCATTTCTTCTGGGCCCGGCTGAGGAAAGACAAGTCCTCGGACGCGGTGGTGCCTGTCGGAGGTGTGGCTCTACGCGGTGGTCCTCGGACATGAATCTGTCGTCGTCCAACCGGGGGTGGCACTCCGAGTGGCTCTACGCCACGAACTCGGGGGATAGCGCCCCCGGCTATACCGATCAGCTCCGGAGATGAAGCCTCTCGGGGGTGGGCGCGAGAAGAGGAGAGGAGAGTGAACCGAATAAATGGGCAATAGTTAGGAGAGGAGGTGATAACGGACCAGATCAAGGTCCAAAAGAAGCGAGGGCTTACAGGCGACGTTGTTGTGCGCGCATTCATGAAGATGCGCGTGCAACCGCTTATGGATCGGCCGCTCCCTATGTTCAAGTTCGAGGGGGCGACCGACCCGGCAAGGATGATGGCGGAGGAGCTCCCCTTGTCGGAGATCAGGGCGTGGGTATCCGCCGTGACGGGCGAAGGAGCTGAGGGTTGAGGCTCGCGCGAAGTCTGCGCAAATTGAGGCCGCGCGCAAGAAACGCAAAGAGGAGAAGAGGAGGCGGCGGGAGAAGGAACGCGCTGCAAGAGCCGCGCGCGGCGAGGACGCATCGGAGACCACTTCCGCGGTGTCGACCTCTACCAACAGCAGCGGAAACCGGGGTGGACACCCATACCACGGGTATCTGTCCGATTCGCCGGCCGGGGGCAACCCGGTCAGAGGTTCGGCGGGGGGCGAGCACATAGGCGTGGCCCACGCCGTGCCCCGAGTGGAGATGTCCCAAGTGGAATCGTCCTCGGGGAAGCGGAAGGCCGACTCGCCCCCGCAAGGAGGATCGACGAAGAGGGCGCGACTGCCGCGCGTCCGATCAGCGCAGTAAGTGTACCCTCTTTGACTGGTAACGGTAGGGTAGTCTGAGCAAATTATTGATTGTTTGTGGCGCGCAGTGTTTACTCAGGGGCGGTCGCAACTGCAGCCCCGGGCATAGCATTAGCGCGACCGACCGAGGAAGGCAGAGCGCAGGTCGGGGAGGCCCTGGTCGGTCCGACCGGGACGGTTCCACGGCGGCACGCGTCGGAGCTGCCGGTGGAAGCGACGATGGTTCCCGGCCGCGGCCGAGGCGGCGGCGAGGCGGCCGACCGTCCTCGCGCGGCGGATCTTCCTCCCTCGGTCGAGGGAGGTCAGGTGGAATTGCCGTCGCCGCCGCCAGGGAGCCCGCCGGCAGATGTGGCCCGACTTCCCGAAGCAGTGGTGACTCCGCCGCCGGGGACCAGTCGGAGGAGGCGATCCAAGAGTCTGAGCCGATCCTCCCGGAGTCGCATGGGGAGGTGCCGAGTGGCCTCCCCCTGGTGCAAGCCGCTGGGGCCGGCCCAAGCCGCTCGGATCTGCCGCCCCCGCTCACGCTAATTTGGTCGGTGGGCGACCAATCCGGTGGGCCGACCATCTCAATGGATGACCCAGCGGAGGGCCGCGAATGGGCTGTCCTCCGGGACAGCATTAAGCGCGCCGTGGTCGATACCAAGCGGATCCAGGAGGAGCTGGGTCGCGCCTTCGAGAGCTCCGGCAAGGCGTTGGACGCGGTTGCCGAAACGATTCTTTCGGTTAGCTTGGTAAGTCGTCGGGGCCTGGCTCTCATAACTTTCGGCAGATTCGTCGTGAGCTAACGGAGTGTTGCACCTTGTAGCGCTTGCGTGCCCGCTCGGGGGACAAGTCGCGGTTCATCATGGGCGTGCACGGCTATAAATTAGCCGCCGAAGAGGCGCGTGATCGGCTTGGCCCTGAGTTGCACAACGCGCGGGAGGCCCTGGGCCGTGAGCAAAAGGCAGCGGAGGAGGCCCGCCAGGAGCTGGCTCAGTCCGGTCGGGCCTTGCTCGAGGAGCACCAGACGAGCCAGTCTTTGGCCGCGGTGTGTGAGCTCGAATCCTCTTGGCGAAGCGGCGGCGAGGCGACGGCCGTGGCGGAAGCGCGCGGGCGGCCAACCGAGTTGAGTTGGACCAGGCTCGAGAGGGCGCCGAGCTAGCGCGGCGCGAGCGCGACGCCGCCCAGCGGGATCTGGCCAAGTCGGTGGCCAGTCTCCGCGACTTGGAGAGCTCTGCGAGCGGTAAGAGCTCTGATTCTTATGTCGATTCTGTATCAGCAGTTTGCGGGGCGCGTTTTCCGACTCGACCCCAATCTGCAGAGTTGCAGAAGAACCTTGGTGGCGCCGTGGAGGCGCGGAAGGACGCCCTGCAGGCCCGTGACGAGGCGGTCACGGCGCGGACATGGCGCAGCGCGTCTTGAAGAAACCGAGGTGGCCGGGCCGTCTTGGCCGCAGAGCCGAGGCCCCAGCGGTGTCGACCAAGATGTTCGCGATCGGGTTCTTGGAATCGTGGCGGTCCGAAGCGCCGCCGTCTTGGCTCGAGTGCCGGGCACGCGTCGAGCTTGTGATCGTGGGCGCCGCACTCGGGGCTTCCTCGGCGTTGGTCAACACCATCTCCCACTACGACGGCATCGACCTCGCGGTGGTGAGCAGCGGTGTCGCCGGGAATCGGACCGATGACGAGATCGACAGGCTCGAGCTCCAAGTCGAGCCGCACGCTCGAGAGATTGCCAGCCACATCTCGCCGCGGAGTGCCCTCCAATAAGAATAAGGAGAAGTTAGATACATCCTCCTTTTATTGTAAAGACTATAGTTCGTACATAATCTTAAGACTTAGCAAGTTCCAGCATGCCTCTTGCCCTCGTTTATGTTATGGTGCGCGCTTGACCGGCCATAGCCTTAAGGACCGCTGGGGTCGCTTATGCGTAAGTCAGGTCATTTTTGGAAGGGCAAAAAGGATGGGAACTTTGGCTGCGCAGCATTCTCACGCACTTGTGAGGGATAGGAGTGTTCCCGACCGGCCAAAGATCGCTCCGCTCGGGCACTTCCTTCTTCCGCTAAGTGCTACTTCTCAACCATAGCCGCTGGAGCGTAGGCCGTAGTACTTGGGTCGAGAGGGTTACCGCTCGGGAAGGACCTCGTGACCAGTCGGGTCACCGACCCGCATGAGCGCGTGAGTTAGCTGTGTTTGCGCGGGAGAGGAGTGTTCCCGACCGACCAAGGGCCGCACCGCTTGGGCACTTCCTTCTTCCGCGAAGTGCTACTTCGCAACCATAGCCGCTGGGGCGTAGGCCGTAGCACTTGGGTCGAGAGGGTTACCGCTCAGGAAGGACCTCGTGGTCGATCGGGTCACCTACCCGATGAGCGTTGATCGAAAGTGGCTCTGAACGGGGGGCGCCAACGGGCAGCCCCCGAGCATCGCACGGCGACCGGGTGCTCGGAAGGAAGGGTAAAGACGATGCAAGGAATAAGAAAAGAACTTAGGGATAGAATCGCCTTAACTTTTCTATGTTCCATGCATTGGGAAGGACGTGACCATCCGCGTCCTTGAGTAGAAAGGTGCCGGGTCGAAGAACCTCCACGACGGTGAAGGGGCCTTCCCAGGGCGACAAGAGCTTGTGCCTGTCTTTGCTAGTCTGGACCCGGCGCAGGACCAGGTCGCCGACGCTGAAGGATCGCCCTCGAATCTGACGGTTGTGGTAACGTCGCAGAGCTTGTTGATATTTGGCCGATCGCAGAATGGCCATATCGTGCGCCTCGCCGAGCTGGTCGATGGCGTCTTGTTGCGAGGCGAGCCCCCAAGCCTCGTCGAAGGCTTGTAGTCTTGGGGCGCCATATTCCAGGTCGGTTGGCGGGGCGGCCCAAAGATCGAACACCATGAAGACCGGTGTAAACCCGGTCGTCCGAGTTGGCGTGGTCCGCAGGCTCCAGAGGACGGGGGGTAGCTCGGCCACCCATCGCCCCGCGAAATGCTTCAGTCGACTGAAGATCCGCGGCTTGAGCCCTTGGAGGATCATGCTGTTCGCGCGTTCGACCTGGCCGTTAGTCCGCGGATGGGCCACGGCTGCCCAATCGACACGGATGTTGAAATCGTCGCAGAACTCGAGGAATTCCTTCCCCGTGAACTGCGTCCCGTTGTCGGTGATAATAGAGTTCGGGACTCCAAACCGAAAGACGATGTCGCGGAAGAAGGCGGCCGCCCGCATCGACGTGACGTTCGCAACCGGCTTGGCCTCTATCCACTTGGTGAACTTGTCCACCGCGACGAGGAGATGAGTAAAGCCCCCGGACGCTTTCTTGAAGGGCCCGACCAGATCGAGTCCCCATACTGCAAACGGCTATGTGATGGGAATCGTCTATAAGGCCTGAGCTGGCAGATGTGTCTGCCGGGCGAAGAATTGGCATCCTTCACAGGTGCGTACAATCTGCTCGGCGTCGGACACGGCGGTCGGCCAATAGAAACCTTGTCGAAAGGCTTTTCCTACCAGGGATCGAGGCGCAGCATGGTGACCGCAGACCCCGCCATGGATATCGAGCAGCAGTTGTTTCCCTTGGTCGGCCAGAATACACCTCTGGAGGACTCGGAGGCCTCCTTTGTAAAGGTCCGCCCGACCAGACGAAGATTTCGCCGACAGGCGGCGCCGGGCCTCGGTCGGGTCGGTGGGAAGCGATCCGTCCGTCAGACGGCCGATAAAAGGCTTCCTCCAGTCGGATTGGGTCATTAGCATGACGCGGCCCGACCCGGCTGGGCCTACGCCCGACCGCACGGCGGTCGGAGTAGCCGTGCTCGGCAGGTCGGGAGACCGCTCGGCCACTAGGTCCAACTGGACGGAAGGCAGCAGAAGGTCACAGACGAAGATCCCAGGCGGGACTGGCCCCCTGCTGGAGGCAAGATTGGCTAGGTAATCGGCCTCACCGTTGTAGCGTCTGTAGCTATGGTGGAGCTCGAAGCCCTTGAACCGTTCCTCGAGCTTGCGCACTTCCCGACAGTACGCAACCATTCGGGCGTCTCGGGGCTCCGCAACCTTCATGACCTGGTCGACGACAAGCTTGGAGTCCCTGTGGACGTAGAGTCGGCGAGCGCCGAGGTCGGCAGTGATCCGGAGACCGTTGATGAGAGCCTCGTACTCGGCGATATTGTTGGTCGCATCGAAGAGCAACCTGATGGCGTATTGAAGTCTGTTCCCGAGTGGGGAAACAATGACAACTCCTGCGCCCGCGCTGTTCTTGGTGTAGGACCCATCGAAGTACATCGTCCAGTACTCGGGGTCTTCGAGCGCCGGTGGTGCCTGGGCTTCGGTCTACTTGGCGACGAAGTCGGCCAGGGCCTGTGATTTGACCGCCGTTCGAGGAACGTATGATATGCCGTGAGGCGTCGCGGTTGTGGACGATCTCGCCGAGTGGCGATGTGGTCACCACGGTGATGGGGTGCTGGTTGAAGTAATGGACCAGCTTCCTTTTTGCGATAAGCACTGCGTAAAGCAGCTTCTTCACCTGCGGGTACCGAGCCTTGGACTCGGAAAGCACCTCGTTGATGAAGTAGACTGGCCATTGTACCTTGAGTTCACGGCCTTCTTCCGCTCGTTCCACCACGAGGGCCGCACTGACGACTTGGGCAGTGGCTGCAATGTAGAGGAGCAGCGGTTCGCTGGTGCTTGGAAACCGGGGCCGGGGTGAGGACAAGAAGGCCTTCAAGTGGGTGAGGGCCTCCTGAGCCTCCTGGGTCCAGCTGAAGCGGTCGGATTTCTTAAGCAGCCTGTAGAGCGGCATTCCGCGCTCGCAAGGCGAGACACGAAACGGCTCAAGGCTACAAGGCATACGGTTAGCCTCTGGACCCCTTTGAGGTTGCCAACCGGGCCATCCTTGCGATCGCCGAGATCTTCTCCTGATTGGCCTCGATGCCGCGCTCAGAAATGATGAAGCCGAGGAGTTTCCCCTTGGGGACCCCGAAGACGCACTTCTTGGGGTTGAGCTTTATGCGGAACCGCCGAAGATTCGTGAAAGTCTCTCCTAGGTCGGCAATGAGGTCGTCGGCCTTCTTGATCTTCACGACGATGTCGTCGACGTACGCCTCAATGTTGCGGCCGATCTGGTCGTTGAAACACGTTTGCATACATCGCTGGTATGTAGCGCCCGCGTTTTTTAGATCGAACGGCATTGTTACGTAGCAGAACGAGCCAAACGGAGTGATGAAGGAGGTCGCGAGCTGGTCGGACTCCTTCAGCGCTATCTGGTGGTAACCCGAGTAGGCATCCAGAAAGGAGAGGGACTCACACCCTGCGGTGGAGTCTATGACTTGGTCGATGCGGGGCAAGCGGAACGGGTCCTTGGGACACGCCTTGTTGAGACTCGTATAGTCAATGCACATTCTCCATTGCCCACTCTTCTTTTTTACAAGTACAGGGTTGGCTAACCACTCGGGGTGGCGCACCTCTTTTACAAACTCTGCAGCCAAAAGCTTGGCAATCTCCTCCCCTATGATCCTGCGCTTCTCTTCGTCGAAGCGGCGCAGGCGCTGGACGACCGGCTTTGAGCCCGGTTGGATGCTCAAGGATTGCTCGACGACCTCCCTGGGAATTCCTGGCATGTCGGAGGACTTCCACGCAAAGACATCTTTATTGGCGCGGAGGAAGTCGACGAGCGCGCTTTCCTATTTGGCGGGGAGCGTGGCTCCGACCCGCACGGTCTTGGCCTGATCGCCGGGATCGACCGCAACCTTCTTCGTGTCCTCAGCGGACTTGAAGGATCCCGCCCCGACTTGCTAGACTCGGGGCGGACTCGAGGCTTCCTCCAGAAGGTTGTGAGATCGGCGAGACGCGATGACCGCCGATGCTAGCTTCGCAATCGCGCCGCTCGCGATTGTAAGCAAGCTGGAAGGACGGGCCACGGTGATGACTCCGCGCCGGGCATCTTCGACGAGATAGATGTAGCCGGGGACCGCCATGAACTTTGTATAGCATGGCCTCCCGAGGATGGCGTGGTAGGATCCGGAAAACCCACGACCTCAAAGTGAGGGTCTCGATGCGGAAATTTTCGGTCCTCCAAAGGTGACGGCGGTCGATCCGCCGGCGGGTGGGCTGGCTTGGCGAGGATGACGCCGTGGAAAGGCGCCTTGCTCGGTCGGAGACTCGAGCGGGGGAACCCCATGGCGTCGAGCGTCTCAACATAGAGGATGTTGAGGCGCCCCGTCCATTAGCACCTTTGTGAGGCTTCTTCCCACGATGGGGTTGACCACAAGCGGGTATCTCCCTGGATGTGGGACGTGATCGGGGTGATCGGTCCGATCGAAGGTGATCGGGGACTCTGACCACCGAAGATATTGGGGGACGGCTGGCGTGACGGTGTGGACCTCGCGGTAGGCGAGCTTGAGCCGACGCTTGTCGGCGTAGCATGCCGATCCGCCGAAGATCATAAGGTAGCCGTCGGGTTCTGGGAACTCATCGTATGCCATCTTTTCCGCGGCCCGTGGGGTCGGGGCCGGCTTCTTTCCTTTGCCCCGCGGCATCGTGGGTGCGCTGGAGAGGAAGCGCCTTAGGACCTCGCAGTCCCGGTACTTGTGTTTGACGGGGAACCCGTGGTGTGGGCACGAGCTGTCCATCAACTTTTCGAAGTGGTAGGGCGCGACGGTCGGTCGCACCTGCTGCTTGGCAGGGCGATCGACGGTCGCGACCACTTGGGCCTCGCGGACCTGCTTCCCGTGCCGCTTCCGTTTGTCGGAGCGGTCGGAAGGGGACCCGGCTCGGGCGCCGGGGTCTTGCTTAGTTTTGCCATCCTCAAAGATGGCTCCCACAGCCTCCTCGCCGGAGGCGTGGTTGGTGGCGATGTCCAGAAGCTCCTTGGTGGTTCTGGGCTTGACGCAGCCCAGTTTGTGCACCAAGGCCTTGCAGGAGGTGCCGTAGATGAACGCCCCCACGACATCGGCATCGGAGATGTCGGGGAGCTCGTTGCATTGGCGGGAGAAGCGCCGGATGTAATCCCGGAGAGTTTCTCCCGGCTGCTGCTTGCAGCTCTTCAGATCCCAGGAGTTCCCAGGGCGCTTGTATGTGCCCTGGAAGTTACCGACGAAGAGGGTCTTCAGGTCGGCCCAGTTCCTGATGGTCTTTGCGGGCAAGTATTCGAGCCAGGCTCAAGCCAAGTCCGCGAGGTAGATTGGGAGATATTGGATGATGAAGAGGTCATCCGTTGCTCCCCCTGCCCGACACACGAGCCGGTAGTCCTCAAGCCATACGTCGGGGTTCGTAGCCCCAGTGTATTTGGCTATGTTGGTTGGTGCCCTGAACCTGGCAGGGAAATCCGCATGGCGAATTCCCTAGCAGAAGGCCCGTGGTCCTGGACCATCGGGGCTTGGGCTACGGTGGTGGTGGCGCCCGCCGTCCACAATACGCGAGTGGGCGGCCTCGTCCGTCGCTTTTCTTCGCGCCTCGAGGGTGGCGCGGACGTCGTAGGCATCGCCGAGGCGCCGTGCACCAGCGCGTGAGGCTCGGGTTGTTCGTGGTGCGCGCCGCTTTGCCGGGCCCAACCGGCCCGAGCGGCAGATGCAGGCCCGGGCCAAAGGTGGCACCCGAGTGGTAGGAGCCGGAGGCTACTGCATGTCTTTGCGACGCACGCACGTTCCACCACCCGGAGGTTCTGTGCGTGGCTTTGGCCTCCGTCGGCCGGCTCAGAAGGCCGGAGCAAGATCGCAGCCGCAGCCCACGCGTTCGACTTGCGTGGGAAGAACCGAGGGTCACGACTCTTCCACCGGCTTGTGGTGTACTGACGCGCCGCGCGCGCCGCCAAGCATCTGCGGGGCTCGGGCTCATCCGCTCCAGTTGGCTCGGTCTTGGTCGAGCTCGACCCTTCGCTCCTCCAGCTCTTCAGCTGCTGCCAAGCTCGGCGCTTGGCGAGCTTGAGCGCGTTGATCGCGCTGCGCGTACAGTATTCCTCCTCTTGCGCCTTAGTGCGCCGGATGGGGGCCCAGAGCCACGGGGTTACGATCAAGTCGGCCGTACCGCCATGTTGCACTCGCGAGTGCCGTCTGTGGCGGTTTGCCGTGTCGAGCTGGAGTCGTGGCGGAAGAATCTTCCACAGCTCGTGGACAGAGGCCGGCATGTAGCCGCCATCGCCACAAGTTGTGAGCCTGCGGGAGGTGACATGGTCACCTGCCCGGACCCACGAGAGCTATTGCCAGAAGTGGCGGGTGCTCCTCGGGTTCCGACCGGGGCTGTAGGGTGCCCTGCCGGAGTTTGGCGAGGTCGCCGGAGATGGCACTCGGGCTCCGACGGTGCACGGTCTCCGAGACGGCTGGGATAAGCACGAGCCTCTCGCCGAAGTGGCGGCGGTCGAGGAGCCGGCGGATCCGACTTCCGACGCGATCGTGCCATCGCGGGTGAAGAATGCCATCAGGGAGGCAAACGGGAATCCGGAGATGTTGATGAAGACGCGCAAAGGCCCCTACCTGGCGCGCAACTGTCGGTGTTTCGAGCACCGGCAAGTAAATTTGTAAGTCTAAGGGGCCGCGTGTTCCCTCTCCCTGAATGGTTAGACTCGGAAGCCCAAGATGTATACTGGTTCGGGCCGAATGTCCCTACTCCAGTTTGTGTGGTGGTATTGTATTGCCTTCGGTGCAGATGGCTGCACCGTGTTTACAAGCGAGAGCTGAAAGTCCTAGCGCGAGAATGCTGATTGCCTGTTCGTAAGGACTTGGCCAGAAGAGTCGGTCTCTCTCTGTCCCTCTCTGTCTGTGCCCGTGTGTGCTTCGTCTCTCTCTTTTCCCTCTCTGTCTGTCCCTCCCCCAGGGGCTCCTACCTCCCTTCATATAGTAGGGAGGGGCAGGTTACATCGAAAATCGGGAGAGGGAAGGGTGAAGCGACCTATGCTAAGAGCTTCGGTCCTTCGCTCTAGTGACTGGTCATCGCCCGCCTTGCCCATGCCGGGTCGGTAGTCCCGTTGGGCAGGGCGGTTAGCTGCTCCGTCGGAAAATGGCGCACCTGCCTTACGTGAGCTCGACGAGTCGCCGACATCGCAGTATAGCGTTAGTCTGGTGCCTCGGGAGGGAGCGTGCCTTCGTATTGTTCGTGACTGGCTGATGGGACCGGAAGCTTGACTTCAGCAGCCATTATGCCATCTCGGGAAAGAGCCACCGCTCGTCTGATCCGCCGATTGACCCGTCCGTGGGGCACGTGGCTGTCAGCCGGTGAAGGCTCCGACACGCGGCTCCTGGGCGGAGGTTGCCTTGGTTTAGTCGGAGTCGGAGGATCCCGACCCGCCGCGGGGGTCAAGAGCCCTACGTGGTCAGGGATGCTCGTCCTGGTCGGCCGGGGAGGGGTATCCTTCGTAGTCCCACGGGTCCTTTGGTCGGCAATGGGCCCAGTGCCGCTTGTTAGGTCGGAGCTAGGCTTGAGGCGGCCTGCTTATCATTCTGGGCCGTTGGGGTGCCCCTGGTATGAGTATTCGTCAGCGATGCGCAACAAAATCAGAACAAATCAAACCTGGGGGTGTAATTGACGAAGATCAACAATCGGTGATGCGCAACTTTATTGATCAAGATCGATTACAAAGAGAAATCCAAATTACAGAGACTACTCCTAATCGACAAGAAGGAAGAAAGTAAAAGCTGGTTGATTGTATTGTGTTGTTGTATCCTCTTGTGGCTTGCTCTAGCCCTTCTTTTATACCTGTCGGCCGATCGTGTCCTAATACAACACGTTCCGTTACTTAATCCGTATCGGCCCTATCTCGGACAGTTATTTCCTTAAAAATCTTATCATTGCCAAATATCTTCAGATCTTTCCAAATCGTCTGTTACTTTTCGCATTTTTGACTTCATTGCCGATTTTGACTGACTTGCTAAATTTTGGTGCAAACAGGTACTTAACTGAATTACCCTCAAGCTAGATTTGGTAAATATACGCTCTTCGGCGGCTTGTTTGTACCCAAAATGCACACTGTGTATATATGTCGCTCGCACCTCCAATAATTGTGTGGTTCCATGGAAAAAGTTGAAAAAAGCGTGTCTATACATATACACACAAACCCATACTTACATACATATATACTATTCTTCATTTACGTGTAGAAATAGCCTAATATATGTGCCAGTCATTCAACGGAATCCGACGACCGAGCCCGTATATCCCATTAATCAGCACAACACCTACTTCATTTGTTGACTGAGCTAATGAGTTACGTAACCAACCAATTACTCCCTTCGGTTCAAAAAACTTGTCGGTTTAGGATACATGCAGTTAAATTTTTGAAACTTTAGCTATTAACATCTTTGTAAATATTTAGATTGGATGCATGAACATCATATATATAAATTCGTCTTACAACATACTTTCATACTATTATAATTTATTAGATCTTTTAAATATATTATAATAAAAATTAGTGGTCAAAGTTGAGTTTTGGAGACGTATCGATGTCCAAAATGATAACTATTTGTGATCAAAGGTAGTAATAAATACGGTTCTTTGTTTGTACTAGAATTCTTTTCTCTCTGATTTAGCTGCAACTTTTAATTGGTAACTCCTATTCACGGATGGGTTTCATCGGTAACTTACTGACGACGAGAGAACAATAACAATATAAGTCTCACAAATAAATACCAGATAAATGAGATTTTACTGCTAAATACACTATAATTTACTAAACATGTTGTTATATTTGATTGCCAAATGAAAAAAGATTTTATTTAGTATGTGCTGTACTCATAAGTTTAAGTGCTTTACTATAATTTTTCTCTCTAATTTAGCCATAGTATTGTATTGGTAGCTTCTATTTGTGGACGGTTTTCACCGGTAACTTATGACGATGAGAGGAACATAACGATATAAGTCTCGCAAATAAATATCAGATAAATGAGATTTTAGTTCCAAATACACTATAATTTACTAAATGTGTTGTCAGATTTTACTGCCAAATGAAAAAATATTTTATTGAATACTATCTGTTGTATGCATGAGTTTAAGAGTTGTACTAGAATTTTCTCCCTGATTTAGCTATAACTTTTTAATGGTAACTTCTATTCACGAACGGTTTTTACCAGTAACTTGCTAACGATGAGAGAACGTAACGATATAAGTTTGGCAAATAAATACCATATGAATAAGATGTTATTACCAAATACACTATAGTTTACTAAATATGTTGTTAGATTTTACTGCTAAATAAAAAATATTTTATTGAGTAGTATGTGATGTATGCATCAGTTTAAGAGTTGTATTTAAATTTTTTTTCTCTCTGATTTAGCCGCAACTTTTTATTGGTAGCTCCTATTCACAAACTGTTTTTACTTGTAACTTATTGACGTTGAGAGAAACATAACTATATAAGTCTCGCAAATAAATAACAGGTGAATGAGATTTTACTGTCAAATATACTATAATTTACTAAATATTTTGTTAGATTTTACTGCCAAATAAAAAAAATATTGAGCAGCCCATGATGTACGCATGAGTTTAAATGCTTTACTAAAATTTGTTTCTCTCTGATTTAGTCGTAACTTTTTATTGATAGCTCCTATTCACGAACGTTTTTTACTAGTAACTTACTGATGACGAGAGAAACATAAAGATATAAGTCTCGCGAATAAATACCAGAGAACTAGTTGCAACATGACAGTAAAATCTAACAATACATTCAGTAAATTAATGTTCATTTGGCAGTAAAATTCGATTCTTGTTTCATTTATTAGCGAGACTTATATCATTATATCATCTTATCGTCAGTAAGCTATTAGTAAAAATCATTCGTGAATTAGAGCTACCAGTAAAAGTTATTGCTAAATCAAAGAAGACAATATTCTAGTACAAACAAGGTAACATATTTATTAGTTGATTGGCCACATAACCGATTGGCTTAATCAACACACGAAGCGGATATGGGTGAGATGGTTTGGACGCGCTCGTCCGGCCAACATGTAGAATAACTATTCTACTCTCGGAAGTACGTACTCCCACTCCCAATTTACTACTTAAACGAAACTCCTATGAGTACGTACTCCCACCTCTTATATAACCTTAAAAAATAGTTATACATCTTTATTCTTTTGCGCATATTCTAAAAATGATTATAAGATATTTCAAAATGAGTTCCATGAAAAATTTCATCAAAGTCCACTTTTTATAGCATAATTTGTGTATATACTATTTTTATATATGAAAACGGGTATATAGCAAAAATAGAGGGGTTTCGATTAAATTTTTTCAATCATGTCGTAACGGAGAATGTTAGAATTAGTATTTAAGTATATCAAAAGTGATAAAGAAGTACAATACGTTTGTTTAAGTGTACATTAAAAGTGTAAGTGCGCACTTTCGGGAGTACAGAAAAGACTTCCTATGTGTATCTAAATTGCGGAATCCATATATTCTTAAGGAGTAAATTTCATAAAACTACAGTTTTTTTACAAACTATTAGGAAACTACGGATTTTAGTTTCTATTTTACAAAACTACATATTTTAGGAGAACTTGTTTCACGAAACTATAGGTTTCTTGAACAAATTATCAGAAAACTAAAGATTTTAGCTTCTATTTCACAAAACTACAAATTTTAGGAGAATTGTATCACAAAACTACAGGTTTTAAAAACTTGTTTCACAAAACTACAGGTTTTAGAATTGGCTGTTTATTGTAACGGGTCTGACAGTATGGGCCTACATAATGGTCTCATACGCCCTTATTTCCCGTTTCACTCATGTGTGAGGCTGTCAGACCCGTTACAAGAAATGATTAATTCTAAAACATGTAGTTTTATGATACATGTTCTCCTAAAATTTGTAGTTTTATGAAATAGAAACTAAAACCTATAGTTTTTTGATAATTTGTATAAGAAATCTGTTGTTTTTTGAAACAAATTCTTCTAAAATATATAGTTTTGTGAAATAGAAGCTAAAATCTGTAGTTTCCGATAGTTTGTAAAAAAATATGTAGTTTTATGAAATTTACTCGTTCTTAAGACTTGGTTCCCTCGGACTTCAGGCCTAAACTGCGCAAACGAGCAGATCATTTTTAAGAAGCAACTGAGCAAACCCTGATCTATGTTAGTATGTTGCTAACTTGGCCGTGGGATTTTTGCGTGATGGTATATTCGAACAAAACAACAATTTATCATCACACTCAAACGATGTCCTTAGCATCGCGCTAGTGGCACCGTTCTAGTTAGAGATGGGCACTCGGGCCGGGCTTTTTTGGGCCGGCCCGAGGCACGACGTCTGACGACAAGCCCGACCAAGACGAAGTGGGCGTCTTGCACGACACGTAGTATCTGCAGCGTTTGCTCGAGAATCGAGCACGATGGGCGGTCCGACGCACGACATAGAATGAGCTATCTTGGGCCTAATGATCCAGGGC
The DNA here is from genome assembly GCA_036346275.1 of Otatea glauca. Taxonomy (NCBI): domain Eukaryota; kingdom Viridiplantae; phylum Streptophyta; class Magnoliopsida; order Poales; family Poaceae; genus Otatea; species Otatea glauca. The sequence goes on along the minus strand of CM070726.1, from coordinate 45,774,115 downwards.
ATGAGGAAGAAGCTTAGCATGAAGGTCACTAACTCACGAGCATGACCGTCATGGATGCATCCGATGGCATGAACGTCACCCTATCGCTAACACCGAGAGAGACGACAAACAGAGAGAGAGAGCTAAGAGATTGAGAGACGGTGCAGAAGTCGCTCTCTCGGTCGTCCTCTCTCAATCTCTCTCACTCTCTCTCTCATCTCTCTCAATCTCTCGCCCTGTCTCGCCACTCTCTTTCTCGCCTATTCTCCCTCTCTCGTCAGTATTAGCACATCCTTCTCGCTCTATGTAATCTGTTCGATAATAAATAAATTTTAGTTCTTTTCTCATAATATTTGCATTCACCGCTTTAATTATATGTATCTCGGCTCTTTTCCTCTCGTTGAAATAGTGCAAATGGGTGGACCTGGCCAAGACGGCACGGCAGAACGGCGCAAATGGGCGTGCTCAGGCTCGCAAGCGAAGCCGAGTGACACACTCAAACGATGTCCTTGAGCGATCGCGCTAGTGGCACGATGCCCACCTCTAGTTCTAGTACACTATAGCTGCTAGAGCAGCAGGGACAAGACGCAGATGCCAGATGGAGGGAGGAACCTTTGACCTTTCTTTTCTTACCGGCTACTTACACAGTTGACAGTTGACTTCATATACACGACCCCACCTAACAGAGGCGGAGACCTACCTACGCGGTCGCCCCACTCCTCGAGCCTAACAGCAGCACAATTCGAGCCCCCGAAGCTACGTACGTAGTATCACTTCGCCTTTTATCCGTTGGCGGCGTAGTGACAAGAAAAGGCAAACAAAATAGGAGAGGTGATTGACCAAGACCCGATATGGCTAGCATTCACGGACACGGACTCACGGTTAAAAACGACACAACAACGCCGACACATGGACACCCGATGTGGCTAGCAATAGCATCCACCTCCGGGTACAGATCCAGCCGCAATTACCGGTTAACTTTTCACATTTTTACATCGCCATCTCCTTGCCAGTCGCCACAGTAAACTTCACACTTGACAGAGCGTTCAGTAGTAGCTCACCGCCCAATGAAAAATGAAAACCCACAACACTCCAACCCGGTGGTAGTGCGGTACGAATGGTCACCAACACCAAGCAGTGAAACCTGCCCACGTACGCCGTACGTCTGTGCTGGTGGACTCGGCCAACGTCGGCGATGGTGTCGCCGCCCGCGCGCACCGCACGAATCGAGGATTCAGCCGAGCTCCAGCCGAGAAACCGCGTGGTTTTGTTGCTCGGAGTCGGGACTCGGGATCGAGCGAGATATTTTCGTTGGCGAGCGGCGCGGCCTGTGCCTGCGTCGAAATCGTTGAACCGGTCGTGTCGTGGGCTCGTTTCCCTTGCTCTTGCCTGCCTTCGGTGCTGTCCGCTTGGGACCTGAGACTCTGAGAGTGAGTGACACGACCCAACTGCTATGCCCCACAATCATTCTGCCTTTTCTGCCTCCACGAGCACTGCAACTCCCACCGGTTACTAGCCGGACATTTCAGAAAGTTACAACTTACTGGAGTATTACCGGACCACTCGACCTCTTGACATAACACAAATTCCGGTTCTATTTCTGAATTGATGGTCACTAGTGTTTCGCTCACTGACAACTCACCGAATTTTGTTGGTGCAACATGGAGGCTTTAGAAACGTGTTCTTAATTAATACCACACGAACACGACTTAGCAATGTGGGCCCACGGCTCACTGCTGCCGCCACTGTCATGGACACAGCGTGGCGCAACTTGCAACCCTGGCCGTAGGATCAGAAAGGCAGGGTCAATGAGATGCTGAGCCGAAGCAGGCTGGTCAAAGCCACTCTCTTCCCGGCCGGCAGTGCTAGAGGTGGGCGTCGTGCCGTCGCCGGGCGGTCCCGACAGCCCATCGTCTTCGGCTCGAACCGTCTGCCGGGCGCGGCGGCCGTCGTGCTCGCCGTCTTGCGTGTCGTGTCATTTCGGTTCGCCTTGGCGAGCCTGTGCACGCCCATTTGCGCAGGTGCCTACCGTCTTGTGTCGGCCGGGCGACCCATTTGCACTATTTCAACGAGAGGAAAAGAGCCAGAGATACATAGAATTAAAGCAGTGAATGCAAATATTATGAGAAAATGAACTAAACTTTATTTATTATCGAACAGTTACATAGAGTGAGAAGGATGTGCTCAATACGGACGAGAGAGGGAGAATGGGCGAGAAAGAGAGTGAGCGAGACAGACGAGAGAGATTGAGAGAGCGGTGAGAGAGAGTGAGAGAGATTGAGAGGACGAGCGAGAGAGCAACTTCTTGCAGACCTCTCAATCTCTCTTAGCTCTCTCTCTGCTTTATCCGTCTCTCCGGTATTGGCGATAGGGGTGACGTTCATACTCATCGGGTGCATCCATGCGGTCATGCTCGTGAGTCGATGACCTTCATGCTAGACTTCTTCCTCATGCCCGGATCATCGTGCCCAAGATAGCCCATTCTACGATTGTCGCGCGTGCGGGCCGCCCATCGTGCCTAATTCTCGAGCCCGCGACGACCGTACTTCTGATGTCGTCTTTGGGTCGGGGCCGTCTTGGACCGTAATGTCATGCCTCGGGTCGGCCCAAAGGAGCCCGGCCCGAGTGCCCACCTCTAGCCGGCACACGACGCTTTCAATCACCGGTCAGCTCCATTCCTTTCCACAGCCGTTTCTTACCGCCTCGTGTACCACTGCTAGTATGCTACAGGTTCCAAAAATAGTCCATTTTGGTTTGTACTGAGCCGGCCATTTGATAAATCGGTCTAATTTAAAAAGAAAATTAAATTAGTAAAAATCGCTCAAAAATCTATCATCGAAAAATTTTCTCTGTTTGGTCTATTTTCAGTGAAAATCACAGGAAAATCGGTGAAATCGGTCAATTTTTTATTATTATTTTTTCGACGAAGTTTGACAGTCAATTCCAAAAAAATTAACTTCGAACTTGTTCGGTTTCTACAGTTTTTAAACGTTTTTTTTTCTCTGAAAATCAAAAATTGGTTTTCGGTGGAAAATCACCAAAACTATTTAGTGAACCCTAGCTACTAGTCTACTACTGCACCAGGTGGGTGGTTGTAATTTACGCAACAGTCCCGTCCTATTTTTGTCATTTGTCTTCCGTGAATCGTGGTGGAATCGTCACGTTGCAATACAAAGTTGAAAAGGTCAAACGATGTAATTGCAACCTAACCAGAGGCCCCCGACCCCATAGCTAGTTGCTGTCGCCAATTTATTTATTGGTAAGAGAATTCTCTCTTCTTTTTTGGCGTCTGGATCCTTCTGTTTTGGAACAAGCAATGGACAGAAATGGACCGGTTGCACTCGCATAAGAGCTACTATTGGAATGAAATTTTACGTATGAAACTACTGACAGAAGTAACCATGCGTCGACGTCGAGAACGACTTCTATTATGAATCGGAGGGAGTAAATGCTAAGCAACGAACGGAGCCGTAAATCTGTATGCGTTTACATACGAAACGGCGACGAGATAAAGTTATGACTTATGAGTATAATTGGCAGTTGAACAAACGGGCCGGTAAGCGCCGGCACCGCAATTGGTGAGATGAGAAACACAACAGTACGACTGTACGAGCCGTGAATGCTGGGGAAGCAGCAAGCAACTTCGTTTGGTTCTAATCCATGATCGAAGCAAGATAATATATCGCAGGTTGGAGGCATTCACACCTGATCAAAAAGTATTTTTTTAAAAGAAAAATAAAAGAAAACCCTATCCCAATCAAGGTTTCAAATTTCGGTTTCGGAATAAATTTCGTCCCTGGCCGGATAACGAAATTTCGGTGAAATTTCGAAATTTCAGAAATATTTCAGACGAAATTTGAATTTGAAAATTCAAATCCGGTCCATTCCGGAAATAAAAATCCGAAATTCGGCGAAAAACCCCCGAAATTTCGGGTTTTTTGCACTGGCTAAAAAGTGGTCTAAACATTATCGAAAAATTTTGAAATTTGTTTTGGAGGTTCTTGACACATTTATTATATTCTCAAAAAAATTTCAGCTGATTATAACATCTGAGGAATTTTTAAAAATTCGGAGAGTGGTACTGTCCTGATAAAACGCTGACCGACAAGTTTGATCCGAATGGAAAATGGTACAAATCAAGTTATAAATTGTTGAAATTTTTTGTGCATGGTTATGATCCATAACTAATGTTCTAAAAAAAATTAAGCTGATTATCACATGTGAGTAATTTTTAAAAATTCGGAGAGTGGCACTGTCCTGATAGAACACTGACCGACAAGTTTGATCCGAATGGAAAATGGTACAAATGAAGTTAGAAACTATTGAAATTTTTTTTGAATGGTTATTATGTATCTATAATGCTCTCATAAAATTTTTAGATGATGATTAAACTGTATGGATTTTTAAAAATTCGAACAGTATTACTGCCCTCTTAAAAGGCTTACCGGCAAACTTGAACAAAATGAAAAATTATCTAAACCATAATGTTTTTTGAAAATTTTACATAATGGTGATAAGGAAGTTCTTAATATCCCATAAAAATTTTGATTCATGATCACACTCCAGTGAATTTGTAAAATTCATACAAGGCACAGTACTATTTATGTTATTTTCTTTTTGATTTTTGAAATATAATATAACAAACGAAGTTTAATGCTTACATAGATTTGATTGAACAAAGTTTAAATTTTTTGAAAAATTTACATAATGCTACTGAGTCAATTATTAATCTCTCAAAAAACTTTTAGATCATAATCACACTCAAGAAAATTTTATAAAATTCTAACAATATAACTGTCCCACTTATGTTCATTCTGTTTTTGATTTTTTAAGGATAACAAATGAATTTAAATTATTTTTAATTTTTTATGTATGATCCTAATCTACTAAGGATAGTACCATAAAATTTTAAGATTATTATCAAGCTTGTAAAATTTTATAAAAATCTGACAGTGTTTCTGCTAAAATTTTAAAATATTTAAAAAATTCGGTTTTTCAACAAATTTTCATAAGAGATGACTTTCCTCAGGGTTATTGGACCAAATCCGGTCAAATCCGCTCCTAAAAGTTTCAAAACCGGCCAAAAAACACGAAATTTCGCCCAAAAAATCCGAAAATTCGGGTACTGTAGCAAATTCAAATTTTTTTCCCGGCCAGTGCTTTAGAATTCGGGGTGGTCCGAAATTCGTCGAATTTTAGAACCGGTCCCAATTCGTCTATAGTCATCGTGAGCTGTAACATACAGGAACAAGTAAAGTTTTTTAAGCTTTTGTTTATTGTGTTCTTTATAATTTGTTTTGTTTTTCGTTTTTTACAAATTGCCATATTATTTTTACATAATTTAAATTTATGTAAAACTATGATATAATTGATATAAAAAGGCCATATAGAAAATAATAATATGTACGGGAACATTTCTCAATATATAACATCACATGGTAATAACTAAAGAACATTTCTAATATCTTAAAAAATTGAGTGCTCCTTCACAAAATAGTATTCGAATGCGAGGAAAGGAGACATATTGATTTCATCTATTGGATTTAGATCTAAAGGATCAAAATTTAAGTACTATTTAACAAGAAAACACTCTCATTCTCCCTCAATGACCATAAACAAATTTGTTATATTTACCCTAGAAAAACCAACAAAGTTAAAATGATAAAGCACAATACGATCACAAAGCAATACCTAGCGGACAAAAAAAAAAGTACTCATGTAAAAGAACACTCGACTAACGTTTAGCAAACACCTCCTATGTAGTATGTAGTCATCTCGTCGGTCAGCAAGATGTCATTGACCGGATATCAGAACCAGATGAGATGGAGGATGCTTTTGGTTCCTGCTTGCTTGGTACGTTGCTGCCTGCCTGCCTGCCTCTGTGGCTCTGTCAGCCTGTGGGCAACTCACACTCACTACTAGCTGATCGAAGCAAAAACAAAGCTTTCCCTGCAGCTGGAGAGCCACTGGCGCGCTCATAGCAAGCAAACGAGGAGGAGAAGAAGCCCAGAGAGAGGCGGCCGGCCGGCCTGCCACCGGGAGGCGAGCCGCATGTAGCCACTGGGCGGCCATCCGATCGCTGTCCGACTCGTGACAGCTTCGGGTCAGCGGCATCAACTGCACCGCGCCGAGCACAGGAGGAACAAGAAGAAGACCTGTCCATGAGACAACCATGCTCTTGCTCATCAACAAATACCTGTCCAGGAGCAAGAACCCGGCAGCCGGCGACGACAAGGAGAGGCAGCAGCAGCGCGAGATGCCACCGGCGTCGAACGGGACTACGCAGCGCAAGCACATGTGCATGCCCGGCTGCGTGCCGCTGCGCGCCAAGCGGGCCGCGGCGGCGACGGCGACGGTTACTACTACGACGACGACGGCAAGGACGTCGCGGCACAACTTCGTCAAGTCCGCGGCGTCGGGGCTATTCCCCGGGGCGCAGTTCACCAACCACGAATCCCTCCCCTCTCTGCCGGACGCGTACTCGGAGTTCGTCGCCGCGTTCCCGCAGTACGGCCGGCTCGCCCAGGCCGACGCGATCAGGGACGAGGAGTACCAGCACCTCGACCGGCACGTGTGCCTGGACTACACCGGCATGAACCTCTTCTCCCACGCGCAGATGAACTCGTCCCTGCCGTCCACGTCCGCAGCGCCACCGCCGGCGTGGCAGCCGCCTTTCTTCGACATCGCGTACAAGTCGACGAGCCTCCGGACGCAGGTGCAATGCGGGGACGGCGCCTCCGCGGCGGGGGGCATCGGCGTCGCCGTGACCAGGTGCATCATGGCGTCGCTGAAGATTCCCGAGGACGAGTACAGCATGGTGTGCACGGCGAACCGGACGACCGCCTTCCGGCTCCTGGCGGAGTCCTACTCCTTCCAGCTCGGCAGGAAGCTGCTCGCCGTGTGCGACTACGAGAGCGAGGCGGTGGGCGCCATGGCCGAGAGCGCGCGCCGCCGGGGCGCCGACGTCATGCACGCGAGCTTCGCGTGGCCGAGCATGCGGATCCACGCCGCAGACCTCAGCAAGAAGCTGGTCCGGGGGCGGCGGCGCGGGGCGCAGCAGCGGCGGGGGCTCTTCGTGTTCCCGCTGGTGTCGCGCATGACGGGCGCGAGGTACCCGTACCTGTGGATGAGCGCGGCGCACGAGCAGGGGTGGCATGTGGCGCTAGACGCGTGCGCGCTCGGCACCAAGGACCTCGACACCCTCGGTCTCTCCCTCCTCCGCCCCGACTTCATCGTCTGCAACTTCTTCAAAGTGTTCGGCGAGAACCCCTCGGGGTTCGCGGGGCTCTTCGTCAAGAAGGCCAGCATCGACGCGCTCGAGCGCTCCGTCATCGCGCGCAGCATCGGCATCGTCAGCATCGTCCCGGCACGGCGGTGGTCAATCCACGACGGCTACTCCACCGAGCTCGACCACTCGCTCAGCTTCCCCAAGCTCGCGGAGCCGCCGCTGGCGGACGACGTCGACACCACCAGCTCCTTCTCCGGTCCGCTCAGCGCCACCGCCATCGCTAGCAGGACCCCGCCGCAGACCGATGTGGCCGAGAACGGTGATAAGCCGGAGATTTGCGAGGTCGACACGCCACCCGCAAACGAGGAAGAGACTCCGCCGCCGCGGCCAGCAGCAGCAGCAGCCGTGGAAGAAAATGATGAAGCAGAGGAGCGCGGCAAGGAGGAGAAGCAGGTGACCGCCGAGAGCCTGGCGGTGGAGTGCAGGGGGCTGGACCACGCGGACGCGCTGGGCCTGATCGCCATCGGCAACCGGCTGCGGTGCATCGGCAACTGGCTGGTGGTGGCGATGCAGAAGCTGCGGCACCCGCACTCGGAGCACGGCCAGCCGCTGGTGCGCGTGTACGGGCCGCGCGTCAAGTTCGAGCGGGGGCCCTCGCTGGCGTTCAACGTGTACGACTGGAAGGGCGAGAAGGTGGCACCGCCGCTCGTGCAGAAGCTCGCCGATCGCCACAACATCTCCCTCACCTGCGGCTTCCTGCGCAACATCTGGTTCGCCGACAAGTACGAGGCAGACAGGAACGCCGTCCTGGAGCACAGAAGCGCCGCCACCGAAGGAGATGGCGGATCCGTAAGCAGAGGCGGCGGCGGCGGCAAGAAAAAGGACTCCGCCGACGGCGCCGGCGAGGTGGGGATCTATGTGGTGAACGCATCGCTCGGGTTCTTGAGCAACTTCGAGGATGCGTACAGGCTGTGGGCGTTCGTGGCCAAGTTCTTGGACGCCGACTTCGTGGAGAAGGAGAGGTGGAGGTACACCGCGCTCAACCAGAAGACCGTGGAGGTGTAAGCCGCCATGTCCTCTGCTTCGTCTGCCACACAACACATTGGTGATTGGTATAGTGTAGTTCAGTTCACTGCATTACTGTTCACCATTCTTTTGAGATTGGCTCCGCCTCGTTGCCTGAGAGTTGGTCCTTCCATTCTTTGTGAGAGAGACTGGTTCCTGCTTCTGTGTTACACTGAAAAATGTAGACCCCGCTTCCTTAAAAAAGAAAGTGCTGATCCTGTGTATGTTTCCTATACTACAGCCGCATTGGTGTCCCCAAGATGAGTTCTTTTACTCCATTTGGCATACAAAATGACAAGCCCGGACATAAAAATATAGAATGCACCCTGCAAGACAATTCACTGATAATATCACTGAACAATTAATACATCATTCGCTTGGAAGTGTCACTAACAACAAAGCAATCAAATAACAAAATGAAACAAGCCTGAGGAGAAAAAAGAAGGGTACTAGTACTACACAAAGGTTGCTGTTCAGCTCAATACGAAAATAAGCTGAGGGATATGGGGCAAACAGCTTCAGAGAATGATGGTTTATTTGAAAGCTAGCTAGCTAGCTAGCTAGTCTGGTCATTCTAAGCATATATACACCAAACTGAAGCTGTTTTTTTGCACGCCATTAGTGACCATTTGCAATGCCGTTGCTGAACTTGATTTTGCCTCCAACAATGTCCTCCGCCGCTTTCTTGTCGTAGAATCTCCTGTACATGGAATCAACTTTTGTAAGGTAGAATGTTCCTGGTGGCAACAAGCTCATGTCTTTGCTTGTTTCAAAATCCTTTGCTCCATAGCGGTGTTCCATCAACTTCAGTGTCTCAACGAACTTCTCAGGCGAGGTCTATTAACATGTGAAGGAACGAATCAGCCTGCTGTAGAGAAATTAAAGGGAGGAATGGGCTCTCCAAAAATGCATGTCTGGACATTCAGGTCCAAGATATCAAGGTCTTCACCATAGCAAGCAATTACACCATCTCATGCAAACTACAGTTGAATCGCTATGTACACTTGTACAGTGATAATAAATACAATAATTGTACGTAGCTAACCTCAAGTAAGACTATCTTCAAATGGATGTCAAAAGTAAAACTAAACAAATCACCATTTTTTTGTGGATAAGTTCGACCCAGCCCTTAGACCCTGATTTCCTTGTTGACAAATTTGGTGGTAAAGTAAAATTCGATTGCATATTTGTGTTGAGACAGAATGAGCCATAACAGGGGTGAATTGTGACACAGTGAATAATCGCCATAAATCCATAATGACTGGCTATTTTTCTGAAAGATTCAGTTCAGGCACAGGTCAATTCACAGATACAATTTATTTATTTTCTATGTTCAGAGACTGTCGATGAGATATAGGTAAACTACATAAATACGCTATGCTTCCTTTTCTTTAATGCCCTATAAATAAAACCTCAAACAGGCCAGTTACAACTCCGATAATTCCAATTTCCAGGGGCTCAACCACCAGTAACCATTTAATATAAAAATCATCAAGGTTTTAACCTCCCAAACACATAAATATTTGACTGGTCCCTGGCAGCAATCAGCTAGAAGCTACTACTACCATGCCAATGGGAACCACTCTGGAAAATGAATTCCAAAGCCTCGCAAAATCATACCTCATGTATATGACAAATTTACGGTTCTAATATACTTTGATGCATGGTCATACAATATATGACAAATTTCATTTTCTATCAACGACGGCCGACTGACTGAGGGTTGTGAGGATGAAAGACCATACCACATGTCTTGACTCAAGTTTTGCCATCACATCAAGCACAGAAGCAATGTTCGTTAAGCTAAAGGGATGCTGGCCCTCATTTAGTTTCAATGAAAACATGGTGGATGTCAAGCCACTGCCATAAGAGAACATGAGAATTCGTTGGCTGCCCTGTAAAAGAAACAAAAGTTAGCTACAGGAAATGAACAAGAGATACAAAGGCATACAACAAAGGCATAAGGCTCACCAGACTGTCATGTTTGTTGTAGATTACAGATGCCAATGCAGCATAAAGAGAAGCAGTATACATGTTACCAATTTGTTTTGGAAGCAAAGTTGATGGCTGAACTTTGATGTCATACAAATGCTTTGCAACTTGTTGAGAGGCCTGAAATTTTAGTAAAATTGACTTAATGCTTACATCAGTCAAGAAATTAAGCACCTCAAGGACTGTTGTCCACCAAATGAGAAAGAACCTTCTCCAAGTCACGGCTTTGGTAACTTTCTTCACTAGTCAAATTTGCAAAAGGTTGAAGCTTCTCTTTAGCATCATTATCAACCGAGCTAATGTTGAAGAAAAGGAGAACAAATAAGACACTCCATCTAGGGACCAAGTGAGTCGAATAACAAATGATAGCTTATAACCCCCAAAAGGGGGAAGTCGTCAAGAACTTCAGAACATTATTTGGTCTACAGATTAAAAGGATATATTTCACGAAGGAAAAGGAGCAGAACCATAAAGAGAACATTACAGACCTGCAGTTGCGCATGAAATCATTGAAGTAAACTCGAGCGAAACTCTTCTGTACAAGCTGTGACGATAAAAAAAGAAAGAGTTAACATTCTCCAGAAGTTAGGAGAACAGAACAAGCAGAATTAATCAACTGCAAAATGTTATTCATCTTTATGGAAGTGTGCAGTCATCATACCTTATTATATGGAGAATGGAATGCACAATAATCTGCATCTAAAATTGAGAATTGTTCTCCCACTAGCTTTTCATACCTAATCCCATGGTCACAATGCATGATTTCATTGCTTGAGAATGCCAAGATACTAAAATTCAGGAGTTAAATAAAGGCAGTGAGCTCACTTGGTACAATACTGTCTATAGCATGAATCCAAAGCCATCAGATAGCATGTTTGAGATAGTTTTCCATCAACAACCTACAGTAATCCAGAAAAAAAGTATAGTGAGGATATGATACTCTGAAATGAATAACCAAAAGCATGGTATGTGATTGAGAAATTGCCCATTAACGTGCTAAAAGGTAAGCACTAAATATGAGAATGCAAGTGATAGAATACTAACCGGATATTCACTTGCAAGATCAGGCTTGTAGAAATCGTAGACGTGAGCCATGTGAGAAGATCTATATTTACTTTCAAAAGAAATAGGAGCATTTGGACCAATAAGCATTGCAATAGCAGCAGCACCACCTGTAGGCCGAGCTGGTCCTTCTGCATAAACCTGAACATAATAATTGCATAAGATGGGCCAGTGAATGAGCGCTGCACAGGGACAAAAGGAAGAGTAACTGAAACAGCTTAGTTCCAAAAGTAAAAGGTGATTTTGTGTGACAAACCGCGCTATCCGTGCAAACAACAAGACCATAGCGTCCATCCCAGGAATTACTTTCAACCCAATTCACACAATTCAACAGGGCAGCTGTTCCACCATAACACGCATTACTTGAGTCAACTCCTTCAATGTCAGTATTGCCACTTTCCTGTGCAACAAATGTTGACAATAATGAAACATTAGGTGAGACTGAAATAGAGCTAACAAAACAAATAAAAGTTGAATGCACTGCCAGTTTATCAAGAGATTCAATATAATAAGAACAGGTAACAGATAAACAAATTTTAAAATTAATTACATATATTGCACATCTGGGTTAGGTGGGGTGCTATTTTTGTAATTTACACAGTAAGGGGGGCAAACCTCGAAAATTTGCATCAGCCAAGTTTTGATAGATTTGCTTTTGTCTATCACTGTCTCACTACCAACCTCCAGACGACCAATTAGCTTCGGATCAATATTGTACTTTTTCAGCAGGGATGTGACAACTGTCAAGCTGAAACAACGTTTGTTCTTGAGCATTCGCATACCAAATAGGACATTGAATGAAAATAAATACGCCTTCAAGATAATAGCTTCCTAAATTCAACCCGTTAGGACGTTGAATTCCAGTGAGAGAAGGGACTTAAAAGGGAGTAATTGTTCGAGATGGCAACAAGGGTACCTCATAGAGATGACATCTTCCACCTCACTACAAAAGGCCATGCAGTCTTGCCCAAGACCAATTGTGTACTTCCCCTTGCTGGCTCCGTCATGAGCCTCCAACGCTTCCTGCAGCCATTTGCTCAATGCATCAACATTCAACTCCCAAGTCTAACAACCCTTTTTTTCAAGAGCAATCAGCTCTAACAATCTTGAACCAATAACCCATCCATTTCCTCCCCAATGCCATATCGAATGTACGCTTTCTGAAGGACGAAATATCAGACATATGTAACATCTCACGACTCACATTATGTTGGAGCTGAACCGACTGAAATACTGTACAAAAACACTTCATCGCTAATGATCCATAAATCTACACAGCGAAAGCACCACGGAATTTTTGGCAACAATTCCACTCGCACCAATCTCAACTACCTCCTAAACCCAAAATTTCACCCATCTAACTAAACACCCCGCGAGGGTGGTGGAGTGGCAATTCCCCAAAAACTAACAAAAATGGTAAAACCTCTGATGAAATCGACCATCATCTCCGCACTGGGATGATCAGAGCCTCGGATCAGTCGCGTTCGCGACAACCGCTACACACAACACCACATCACAGAAGGAAAAAACAACAAATCGAAGCGGGGTGAAACTACTCGGGAGAGAACTTCACCTGCTGGACGCAGGTGGGAGGAAAGTAGATGTCCATGGCGAGGATCCCGACGTCCTTGCACTCCATCTCGCGATCCCTCCTTGACGCCGCTCCGCCTTCGAGTCCGCGGCACTCCCAGTGGCTCGCACGGAGCGGACGACGCCTTGGTGGTGTGATGCGAGAGAGTTCGCGTCGCGTGCTTGAGAGTTGAGAGTTTTGACACCGCCGTGGACGCGGAGCACACGTCGGGGACAGTATAAGGGCTCTGTTCTCTTCACCTCTCGTAGTCTCCTGGAACCGGTCTTTGTGATTTTGTGACCTACGGCCGTACGGTTGCCTGCCTGCCACGCTGGCCAGCTGGTCTGGGCCAAGGGACCACGAGGCAACACATGTAGTGCACTGTCCAAACAGTATTTTTCTTCTTCTTTTTTAGTCCAAACAGCATTTTCTGGTGCATGATCGCTGTCTACTTATATTATTTTTAAGATTTAAAAAGATGAGGGGTAGAAATCGTAGATAAACCTTAATAGAATTAGAATTCTTAGGGCACGTTTGTTTTTGTTTTAGATTCTATAAAAGCTGATTCTGGATTGTGGTTGTAGAGAAGCTAAAATTCAAAATCACATATGAAGTGGATTGTGGATTCTAGTATATATAGGTGGGTTGGATTGTGAGAATCGATTTCTAGAATCGGGATGTTTGTTTTTTATTCTGCTTTTAGAGCTAGAATCCAGAATCAAAAGCAAAACAAACAAGCCCTAAATTACCTTTTGAAGGAGGACCAAAGGACTTTTACAAACCTATCAGGATAATTATAGAGATTCCAAGCGACCAAGGAGACAAGTAAAATTAGATCATCCAAAGTAGAGTTGCGCGAGAGGTTTAAAGACTAGTTATTCTTTATCATTAGATTGTTATAAAAGGCAAGGATATGCTAATGCCAAAGGTTTCATAGGGGTTGTGAGAGAGCAATAGTCCCTTAAGAATTTAAGGTTGGCTTTGCCAAATCTTTTCTCTTTCATTGTGATTACTTTAATGTCATTATTTTGATTTTTCTCTACCACATTCATCTTCTTTGTTCTAGAGATCGTGCATACTTGTGTCGTGTCTTATAAAACTCTAATCCGATCCAAGGGCTATTGTACGTAAAAAAGCATATCAGAGTGTGATAAAAAAATGCAAATTCCCTCCCCTAGTTAGGTATCCTGAGAGGTTTTCACCATGTTGGTTGCCACATCATTAGTTGGCCCTACCTGCCATACTAACAGAGAGAGCAGGGAAGCAGAGGAGCATGATGTAGTGACTCTGGACTAGGCCACAACAGCTAACGACGGCCTAGGAGTTGTCGGCGATGGCAGGAATGGACACATAGGACAATAGGGATGCACTAAGACGCATGAGCATAGGGGGTCGAGGGAGTCTCAACATTGTGTTTGGCGTTGGCGAGATGTAGCCAAATAACTGGCCAATAGTTGCCAGAGCTCGAGATGAAGATGGTGACGACAGTCCTACACAAGGGGGCATCAAATTGATGTAGGGATAGAAAGAAGATGTGGAGGCGATGTTTGAGGCAAGAGGGCTTGGCCATAGCTCTCGTACATGTGCACCGTTGCCATCTTCCTCAACTTCGGATATTGTCCACACCCGATCTCCACCATGGTGAGGTCTCCCTCCCATCCTACCATAGCTTTTAGTTAGATATTATCCTCCTCTTTCTTATTTTCCCCTTCCTAGTCATTGAAGCCCACTAGAGAGTCGCCGCCACATCCGTCATTCTCCTCCATCGTTGTGTGCCGTTGCTAGCCTCATCCCATGTGTGTTGGTTTTTGAGGACCACACCACTAGCTTTCCCTTTTCTTCCTCGTGCTTCCCCAGCCCTTTCCTAGGCCGACTCGCCACTGGTTCGCAGGAGTCATCGCAACCCCTCTCTCTCTCCCTCATCTATAGTTGTTGTTCTCACGAGCTGCTACATCTCGGCTGGCGAGATCATTACTAGTAGAACACCTTGTCGTGGTGGTTACATTTTTTCCTTCATCAGAGTCTCCGCCACCACCTCCCTCGCCATTAGTGATCGTGGCCCAAGTGCCCGTCACCCTCATCTGTTTCAATTGTAGGCAAGAGTAAGGAGACAAAGACCTCTCCGTCTCTCTCATTTTCTCTTCCTCTCTATGACATGTGGGTTGCCCCACCCCTTTAGTTTGATGTAGATGTCAGCTCGGTTTTGAGTTGGACTCCAGCCCCACATGGGTCACAATCACGGTCAAATAGGCAAAGAAATAAGGTTTGTCTGGCATTAAAAAAAGGGGATGCGTTCTACACAATTTTATAGACGAGAAATGAAAATCAAACGAAATGAAAAAGCTAATGAACGTCGAATTCACTTTTTCCTTTTCTTTTTGGACCAAGACAAAGCAGCCTAGGGTACACTCGTACGTGGATGTAGCATTGTTCGTTATTTGGTCTTGGATCGATGCAAGATTCCAGCATGTGAGTAGCCACGACAATGCCAAAGGGACAGGTGTGGCCTACCATCCTTGGACAACTTTTTTTTCCATTCAGATCAGACGGTCGTGGATCATCTGTTCGATAAAGGCTGCTTGATTTGGTCAAGCCGCCAGGCCAACTTCCTCAGGAACCTACAAAGTTCAAATTCAATTTCAACACTGCACACTATTTGATGGCACCCTAAAACTTTTTTTTTTGCGAGGAAACTCTGTAAAGCATTTCGATCATGTTGGCAATTGTTTATGGCAAATGACAAAAATGAGGAGTACGTTGTTGCATGCCTTCAGGTATGTATGTGACAAATTCCTTACGAAAACGACGCATTCAACTTATAGATGCGCAACATCAAAATAGATCATTCATCACTCATGGATTGGAAATCTATCCCAAGAGAGAGAGCTGTAGGTGAGTGCTCGTTAGTAGGAGCATACGTATGGTATCCAGCCTACTACCACTTGAACGGGACAAACTGGATCTGCATACTCTCCTAATGGCAGCACCGCCACCAAACTCTAATCACATTCACACGTGATGGAACCCACTTCGCCTCCAGCAGGGCGCTATCTTGGTGGACTTGCCACTGCCAACATGCATCCTCATATACCAGACGCCCACACCTCAGTACCTCCTCGTCATCCTTTCTTGCGCTGCTACCGCTGCATGCACCTCATCATTGTCTTTCGAAGCCTTGGTGTACATGATCCTTTGCCGCACTTTAATTACCAAACTGGCTCTTCAACGTAAGAATGTACACTTTTAGCCTTACGCTTGACCGTAACACAAGCGGGAGATGCCAAGTATCTCTTGCTGCGGTACCACACCGTAGCAGGGTGTTGGCATCCTGTACTACTGAAAGAGGAGCTGCTGTGGTTCTGTAGCGTTGTAGGTCTTCTACTACCGTCCTGTAGCTCAACAAAAGGTCTTGTTGTGGTCGTGTAGCGAGACAAGTCACCTGCCACGATGGGCCCACTTGAACTGCTGCGTTACCACGATATTGGACCGTGGCATGTGACAAATATCGTCTGTTGTTGTTGTTGCCGAGAAAGCCAAATGTTGTTGTTGTTGCCGAGAAAGCCAAATATGTGAAATCGCATGTAAGGGAGCTAAATTCGGGAAAAAAAATGAAGGCGAATGGGCCTTCAAGCTTCGCATCTTCCTCTGCCCAACCCTGCCATGGGCCAACCGCTTCCATTGATTGGCTGGAAAGCCATTGCTAGCGGGCTAGGCTTCTACCATCTCATAATCAAGGCAGTCGATGTCATTGTTGATTATCTCGTCTAAATCTGTAAGAATAAGGGTATGTTACGTTTGAAACTAACTTTATCATAAATAATCTTAGGTAAGTGAGGTTTATCGTACTTTTTGTGACAACAAAATTCAATATCACAAATGTGACAAAGTTTGGTAAAAAACCAAGTTTACGACACGTGAGATATGGAACTAAAAAAGTGTAGTAAACCACAGTTATAACCACGAATGAAACACCTCCCTAGAAACCTATATCACATCTAAAGAGTGTCAAAGTTAGCTTAAACCTAACGTGCCCTCGAAAATACGAGTGAAAATATCTAATTTGCAAAGAGTGAAAATATCAGTCGGGTGCTGTGTGCCAGGTGCTCAGTCTTTACATGGAAATCGGCACCTGACACGAAACCAAAATATGAGTTGGACTTGGAACCCGGTCTTAGCCTCAGACTGATAAGTGCTGGAGGAGAACGGGCTTTCAGGGCTATCCCTTCGTGGTCCAGTATATGATAAGATTAATATATTAGGCCCATATGATGTCCACTATACATGGCTTGCATTTAGCCCATACATAATAGATCACGTTCCAGGGCACATAAAAGTATAAAACTCATTTATTTCTCTCCCATATGATGTCCACTATACATGGCTTGCATGTAGCCCATACATAATAGATCACGTTCCAGGGCACATAAAAGTATAAAACTCATTTATTTCTCTTTTTGATGCTTTTGGGATTTTTTGCTTCTTCTCATTCAGTCTAATGCCCCATTGTTTTTGTTTTTTGAGTTGATGAACTATCCCCCGAATGTTGCTGTACCATTATATCATACTACCTTTCTTTATTTTTATAAGACATAGTTTGACTTAGTGCGATCTTCAAGTTGAACTTTGACTTTTAATTTCTTTTATAATACTTTGTTTATAGATAGAAAGCTATAACCATACTAAAGTGCTTTCGAATATTAACCTAGTCATGTGCCCGTGCGTTGCAATGAAAACTCAATTTGCGACAAAAAATTTATTTGCAAAGAACACTAACTTTAGTTATGTTTCAATAGTAGGAAAAGTTTGTTCCTCCGAAGATATTTGACTATCGGGTTAAATCCTATTCCATCTCAACCGTTCATGTTAGATCCAACGAATCAAGTACTCTGAAGTAGAGAGATATCAATCCTTACCATTGTAGGATGAGAAAGTTATTGCCTCCCTCTTGAAGAAAATCTTCTTGCTTCTTGCACGTAGCTTTTCTCTTCTCTTCTCTTCCTGCGTGTGTCTCCACTACCGACCGGCCTGTCCTCCTGGGGATGAGAGTGCATGCCCTCTAATAGGGAGTAGATGAAAGTAGAAGGCAGCGTACGCAGGCAGATGGAAGCCAGGTCTCCCCGACATCTTCGTCATTGGCACGTGATTTGGTTGCGTGATTCTTTCCTTTTAATCTATGCATTTCCAGATATGATGAGATAGAATTCCTGTATTATGGGATATGGTTAGTATATCCTTCTCTATCCATGCAGGACATGATGATAAAATCCTTCCATTTATAAGATATATGAATAACATCCTTCCATAGTAAGAACATGTAAATAGAGATATGCTAAAATAATATTTCTATTACAAAAAGATATGATGAAATCCTTCCATCTAAAATATGATTAAATCAAGTACTCTGAAGGAGAACGGATGATCGCCACCAACTCTTAATTAGAATTAGTATAGAGATATCAATCCTTACCATTGAAGGACGGGAAAGTTATTGCCTTCCTCTTGCAGGAAATCTTCTTGCTTCTTGCACGCATCCTTTCTCTTCTCTTCTTTTTCTGCGTGTGTCTCCACTACCGACCGGCCTGTTCTCCTGAAGATGAGAGTGGGTACTCTCTAATAGGGAGTAGATGAAAGCAGAAGGCAGCGTACGTAGGCAGATGAAAGCCAGGTCTCCCCGACATCTTCGTGATTGGCACGTGATTTGGTTATGTGATTCTTCCTTTTAATCTATGCATTTCCAGATATGATGAGATAGAATTCCCGTATTATGGGATATGACGAGTATATCCTTCTATCCATGCAGGACATGATGAGAAAATCCTTCCATTTATAAGATATATGAATAACATCCTTCCATAGTAAGAACATGTTAATAGAGATATGCTAAAATAATATTTGTATTAAAAAAGATATGATAAAATCCTTCCATCTAAGATATAATTAAATCCTCTTCTATCTCAGCCGTTAATGTCAGATTCAACAAATCAGATACTCTAAAGGAGAACGGACCACTGCCATCAACTCCTAATTAGAAGTAGTAGAGATTGTTGTGTTATATAATTAATGTATTGTTAGACTAATTATTGATCAAAATTTATAAACTTAGAATCTCAAAATGTATACATGCATTATAAAAATCAACATAGGGAGTACCAGAAGTACCTTCTTAGAGCAGCTCCAAGAAGGAGTCCTAAACTGAGACCCTAAATTTTATTTTAGGAACTGATTTCATCCATTTGAGAGTGACACAAAACTTGATTCTCCAACAACAGGGCCTCAAATATAGTATTTAGCAACTGAATCAGTTTTTCCCCTGTGTTGGCGCCAAACTGAATTTTTGCCTCGGTTTCCCGCTCGACTGCTCGTGCTGCAAGACTCTGCGCAGATCAGAACGTGCCTCCACATCACAACAGGCGGGCGTCACCTCCCTGCAGATAGGACGCCGGCGTCCTCCCGCTGCAGGTTGCCGCCGCCCCACTCGCAGCCACCCCACTCGCAGCAGGAGGCCACGACCCTCTGTCGTGCTGCTCATCACAACAGGCGGGCGTCGCCCTCCCTGCAGATAGGACGCCGCCGTCCTCCCCGTAGCAGGTCGCCGCCGCCCCACTCGTAGCGGGACGCCACGACCCTCCTCAGGCGTAACGCCCGCTCTGCTTGAAGCAGGACGTCGCCGTTGTTGTAAACTCTGCACCAGGGTGAGCCTTTGCTTTATTGTATTTGTACTGCAATGTATGAAATATTGTGTCGAGTACATGAATAATTGAACTATTATTTCCTACTCATTTGAGGAATTGCAGATTATGATGGGAAATAAGAGGCGCACAACTCATCTAGAGGACGATGAGTTAGAGGATGAACTTGAGCACATCACAGTTCTTACGATGGGTCAATACCAGAAGAAAAAGAATGAGCAGATTAAAAGACATCGAGGGTCAGTTTTCGGACATGAAGTCTATGACAGGAGTAGAGAAGAATATGATAGAGTATTATATCGTGATTACTTTGCTGATTCACCAACATATCCTGAGAAGTTTTTTCGGCGAAGATTTCGGATGAGACGCTCTCTTTTTAATCGCATAGCTGCAGCTGTTCAAAATCATGATCCGTACTTTGTTCAGAAAAGAAACGGTGCTGGTAAGCTTGGTTTTTCATGTCGACAAAAGGTAACTGCAGCTTATAGACAACTAGCATATGGTGCTCCAGCAGATTCTGTTGATGAGTATTTGAGAATTGGTGAAAGCACTGCCATTGAGTGTCTAAGGAGATTTGTGAAATCTGTTTGTGAGGTGTTTGGCAAAGAATACCTAAGAACTCCAAACAAAAATGATACATCTAGACTACTTAATATTGGTAACCAACTTGGATTCCCTAGAATGCTTGGTAGTATTGATTGTATGCATTGGAAGTGGAAAAACTGTCCAACAGCTTGGCAAGGTATGTATTGTGGGCATGTGAAAGAACCAACTATTATACTAGAGGCAGTTGTGTCTAATGATTTATGGATCTGGCATGCCTTCTTTGGTCTACCAGGGTCACATAATGATATCAATGTGTTGCATAGATCTTCTCTTTTTGACAAACTTACTCAAGGTGAAGCCCCCACTGTTCGTTATACCATTAACGGGCACAATTATGACATGGGTTACTATCTAGCAGATGGTATATATCCCAAGTGGTCTACATTTGTGAAATCAATCAAGGCCCCGGCAAATCTGAAGGCAAAAATTTTTACTGTTGCTCAAGAGTCTCAGAGAAAAGATGTTGAACGTTCATTTGGTGTGTTGCAGGCTCGTTTTGCCATCGTTCGTGGTCCAGCTAGGTTTTGGGATGAAGCAACACTTCGTGATATTATGAAAGCATGCATAATAATGCATAATATGATAATTGAAGATGAACGTGACTTAGGGCGTCTTGAGATTCCCTATGATAAGAGTGATGCGGAGATATGTGATGTGGTTTCCCGTGTAGGGACATCAGATTTTTCATCTTTTGTTAAGAAGCATGAAGAAATTCGAGATTCTACGATGCACCATCAGCTACAGCATGACCTTGTTGAACATCTATGGGAGCGACATGGCCACCGAAATGAGCAACAGTAGTTTAGTGCATTTTTAGTTTTATTGTCATCAAATATTATTGTTGTCTTTGATCCCATATCCAAACTGGTATTAGCAATCTGCTACTTTTATTGTTAGTTCATTCTACATTGTTGGAGTGCTGTTTGAGAAGTGCAGAAAATAATGTTGCAGCCTTCATTGGATTCTGAGAGTAAAATTCATTCAGAATTCAGCTAAGAGATCTCAATGTTTTCTCTAGTTTTTTGTTTGTTGTCTGAGTAGTATTGTTCTAGAATTACATCCTTTCTGACACCGAGGGGAGTACGTCAACAGTTTGTTCAGAGCCAAAGAATCCTTTGTGTAAATAACTAGTTTTACGATTGTCAATGTGTTTTCCACTTAAAATATAATACATGGTATTTTGTTCAAGAAACACGAGATTATGACAACCCATCGGGCATATGGTCCTCTTATTATAACTCGAATTTCATTACAATGTATAATTAAGGAACTAAGCATATGGTCCTCTTATTATACCTATGCGATACTCGAACTATAACTTGATTTAAAAGGCAAACAACTATCGATGTGTGCGAAAGCCATGACTAAAATCTCTTCTTTCATCGACTTGAAAAATTGTTTTGATTCATTGTCCATTCCACTTGTGTCGATTTCCATCATGGCTTTATCATGCCGAGCTTGCTCCAAATCAAGTTTTTCTTCTCCACTCAAAGAATCATCATCACGCTCCTTTCGTTGTCGATCAGTTTCTTGTCGTGCTTCTCTCATTTTTTTTACTTCTTCAATAAAAGGATCTGATTCACATGCACCTAGCCTTTTTATTCGTGCATTTTCCTTCTCAGCTTTCCTTCCTACTGGCCTTTGAACATTTATTTGTCCTTCCTCACTAGCATTGTTAGATTCTGAAACTGTGTTGCCAAGCTTGGATGCTCTATATGCTGCCCATTTTGGTTCATGCCTAAGAATGTTCCATGCATGAAACACAGAAAATGTCTTCCCTTTCAGTTGATGGAACATTGCTTTCGCTTCAGCAAGCTGCAAAACATAACATAATAAAAAATTTCAGAAAATTCAAACTATGTGTGGAACTGGAAACAAGTAGTGTATGTAATGTAACTTGTACCTTGTCATTACTTGTCTTTCCACTTTCATTTTTCCTTTCAATGCTGTCATGGAAGCCTTGAAAAATATTCACTTCCTTCTGAATTATACCCCATCTATGCTTCAATGATGAAACATTGCGATCTGACTCAAATGTCTTGTTCTCATGAAAATACTTGAAAGCTCTTTCCCAAAATTTGCCATCTTTTTGATCTCTTCCAGTGATAGCATCTGTAGAAATATTAAGAAATGCAGAAACTAACAAAATGTCTTCCTCTTCACTGAAATTCTTGGATCGACCCTTTGCTTTTAACTGCGATGACTCAAGTACTTCATTTTCTGCTTCCAAGTTATCTTCACCATTGTAAGGGTCATTGCCTTCCTGAGTTAGTAGGGAAGTGTAATAACCATCATATGACAAATCCATGTTGTTGCAAAGGGATCCTCCAGCGAAGCCGGCGACCATGGGGCTCCGCCGCGGATCCGAGCGAGATGAGGCGCGATTGGCACTTGGCACTCCACTGATCGCATCAAGAGCAGTGGACAGAGATGACCGACGGGGTCTTCCAGGCGGACGCGAGGTAGGAGATGGTGGTCTTCGATCCATGCGTGCGAGAGGGCGGCGTAGGAATGAGTTCTGGAAGTTGGGGACGACGCGCGAAGGAAATAGGGCCGATAAATAGTGGCCGCTAGATTTAGGAGCGTGTAGTATGGGCCTTAAACCAGTTTAAAGAATTTTGGCAAAATAGGGCCTTTGTTGGAGTGCTTTTTCAGGGTTTAGGCCCTATATTTAAATATAGGACTGCATTTGAGACCTTTCTTGGAGTTGCTCTTAGTTCTTATATGTGGCAATTCTACCTGTCGGTTCGCTAGGACCATTGGGAGCATTTGGATTACAGACCCGTCATGAGATCAAATCGTACCAAAATGCCAGCCATGACAATAAGCTTAAACCATCAAAAGTATCAATGTAAACGTGGTAGTACGTAGATATTAGAATTTAAACCTTGATTATTTTCGAGACTATACATCTACAAACAGAACACAACTCTTTTGTTTTTGTTTTTCCCTTAATCTCATCCACAAAACAGCTCACGACAAAGTAAAGTATACATAGAAATATGCTGTGAACATAAAACATTCAAGGGCCCACACATCTATATCTCTCAAATACTTCTGGGTTATCTAGGCTATTCTCCAAATGTTTTTATTAGAGTAGATGAACTGTTTTCCGAACGTTGTATTGCCATTATAGCACGTCTTTTTATATGCGACCTAAAACAACTGTGATAACCAACACACTATGAGATAAGGCCATATAAATGAGAAAGAAACCACGAAGGCTATAAATGCAAACACGCAATAGACAAATACTATAGTTTGAATCTTGATTTTTCTGAGTAGACATCACAAACAGCTCATTTCTAATGAATACCACAGCTAATGGTAAGGTAAAGAAAGGAAGAGAATTACTTGCACAAAGTAAATTGCAACTTAGCAACAATTGACCGCCCAAGCCAACGGGAAAGCCAACGGCGTCAAGGCACGCGATTCCCATTGCACAATGGATCCCCCATAATATCTCTGAAGACATGGGCCCAGATCTCCGTAACAGGTAGGTGGTCCCCACTTTCGCGTTGGATCCAGCTGGGCCAATACGGGGCCCAATGCCCTCATGTCCGGATCCTCTGCGCCCGCCCCCGAAACCTCCATCCAGCGCTACAGGGTCTAAACCCCACTCATCTCCTGACGCGTGTCCCGGCCGAGCCGGTCCCGCATTGCTTGCCGCCGGTGGGCCCTCCCCGCTACCACAGCCACATCTTACTCCCCACACCGGGGCCCACCTGTCATTGAGGTACCCACGTTCCATTTTATTATTTTACTGGTCCATATTTTGGAAAGGCTCGGGGGCAGCTGGGAAGTCACGTGTCACGCACGGATGCGAATCTTAAGACCGTGCTAATTTTGTTTACCCTAATCCAAATGGCCTCACATAATACGGCTTAATTATTCATTAATGCTTTGAAAATTTGACCACTATTTGTGGGGCCACGTGGGGGCCCGGGAGTCAGGAAGGCTAAGAAACGACAACGCATCCTGAGCCGTCGGATCCGCAAGGGCGCGCAGATTAACGCGGCGGGGCCCGTTACAGGTCGGACAGGTCCCCACCATGACCCGGTAGGGCGGTGGCCCCGGGCAACATCCAGGCCGTCGATCCCACGCGGGGTGCCCACCGTCTAGTGAGACCACCCGATTAATCTAACTCAGCCCGGCGCGCAGCGAGCCAGAGTAAACCGAGCTACCCCACCCTTTCCCGCAACACGCGAAAAGACAGAGGCGAGGCGAGGCGGAAACAAGCGCGGGCCTTCCGAAGGTGAACCAATCCAATCTCTCCGATTCCCACCATGGAGGCTCAGGAGCAGGACAAGGCAGAGGAGGAGGGCGCGCGGATCCACGCGCAAACGGGTGGGGTGGGAGGCGGCGCGGCGACGGCCATGGCCATGGGCGCAATCCCCATGCACAACTTCATCGTGCCCAAGCCCGAGCCAGTGGAGTTCTTCGGCGGGATGGCCATGATACGCAAGCCGCCGCCGAGGAACCGCGACCGGCACACCAAGGTGGAGGGCCGCGGGCGGCGGATCCGCATGCCGGCGGCGTGCGCGGCCAGGATCTTCCAGCTCACGCGGGAGCTAGGGCACAAGTCCGACGGCGAGACCATCCGGTGGTTGCTGCAACAGTCGGAGCCGGCCATCATCGCGGCCACCGGCACGGGCACGGTGCCGGCGATCGCAACCACCGTCGACGGCGTGCTCCGTATCCCCACCCAGTCCTCGTCCTCCTCCGGCCCGGCGTCATCAGCCGTGGTCGACGGCGAGGAGTCCTCCGCGAAGCGCCGCCGCAAGCTGCAGCCCACGCGCGCGGTGCCCGGCGCAGCCCCACTGGCCACGGCAGCGCCCGCTGCCTACTACCCCGTCATCGCCGACCCTCTCCTCCAAGGCAGCGGCGGCGCGGCGATTTCTGTACCCAGCGGCCTCGCCCCCATCACCGCCACTGCCGCCCCACAAGGCCTCGTCCCTGTCTTCGCTGTTCCGGCCTCCGGCAGCCCCGCGGCCGGCGGCGGCAACCGCATGATCCCGCAAGCCACCGCCGTGTGGATGGTCCCACAGCCCGCGGGCGCCGCCAACCAGCCCACGCAGTTCTGGGCCATCCAATCGGCGCCCCAGCTCATCAACCTCGCAGGCGCGCAGACCATCCCGGCGGGAGCCGTGTTCCCGACGGCGCTCAACGTCGCCGACTTCCAGCAGCAGCAGGCGGTCTCTACCGTGGTCCAGAACAGCAACTCGGACCACCAGCTCCACCTACAGCACACCGGCGCTGACCCGCACGAGCAGCAGCGGCGCGGGCGGAAGGATGGCGGCGGCGTAGACCACCCCGAGGAGGACGACGACGACGACGACGAGCCGGTCTCCGACTCCAGCCCAGAAGATTAGCAATGCAAAGAAAGCACTCCACTGCACGCCAAAAGTCCAATACAAAACTTAGGTTCCTTTTGCTATAATTTAATTTTTACCCTCCTTTCTTTCTTTTCGCAATATCCTCCTTATCATGATGAACTAGTAATTTCCCCGTGTTGGTGTTGGTGTTGGTGCTGTGTTGTGTTGGTAGTTGGTACTTCTCGTCCCAGTAGCTCAGTGTTAGAGAAGAAGTAGCATGCAAAAGAGCGGATGCAGATTTTTAAGTTAACCAGCCACGACGCACAAGCAAATCATCGCTTATCTGGTCGTTGCATGTTTTTTTTTTAAATCTAGTCTTCCTTAGCATCATTTTGTAAATCTAGTTATCTCTCTCATTGTAAAAAAACGCCGACATCTGTCCTCCGAAGAACACAGAAGGTCACTGGAGCCTCAGGAGGAGCAGTACATGGCCCACCCCGACCAGAGGTGGGCATCGTGCCGGACCGGCCCGGCACGGGCCCATCGTGTTTCGTGTCTGAACCGTGTCGGGCCGTGACGGCCCGTCGTGCCGTGTCGGGCCGGCCGGCTTCGCCGGCGCGAGTCGAGCACTACCCATTTGCGCTCGTGTCGTCTTCTGGCTCGAGCTCGACCCATTTGCACTATTTCAACGAGAGGAAAAAGAGGAGATACATATAATTAAGGCGGTGAAGGCAAATATTATGAGAAAAGAACTAAAATTTATTTATTATCGAACGATTACATAGAGCGAAGTATGTGCTCAATACGGACGAGAGAGGGAGAATAGGCGAGAAAGAGAGTGAGCGAGGCAGACGAAAGAGATTGAGAGAGATCGGAGAGAGAGATGAGAGAGATTGAGAGGACGAGCGAGAGAAGCACTTCTGCACCGTCTCTCAATCTCTCTTAGCTCTCTCTCTCCTGTTTTGTCCGTCTCTCTCAGGTGTTGGCGATAGGGGTGACGTTCATGCTACTGGATGCATCCATAATGGTCATGCTCTGTGAGTTAGTGACCTTCATGCTAAGCTTCTTCCTCATGCCCTGGATCATTAGGCCCAGTATAGCCCATTCTACGTGTTGTCATGCGTGTGCGTCGCCACCCATCGTGCTCGATTCTCGAGCTCGCGCGGCTCGTGCTCTGATGTCGTCTTGGGTCGGGCTTTGTCTTGGTCGGGCTTTGTGCCGGGCCGTGACGTCGTGCCTCGGGCCGGCCCGAGTGCCCACCTCTAACCCCGACAGGATCCTTTCCACACCAGCAGCTCCTCCCATGTCCAGTGCTCGCTCCCGCGGTCCATCGCCTTCGTGGTGCGATCTTAGGTGTGGCAATGAATAGATGTTGCCTTTCGTGATAAGAGAAGAAGCTAAATTTGTAAATACGTGCGAGGACTATATTAGTGAAGAGCGAGGGCCAGCACGTCAGATAATCGATGAGTACTGTTTACTGAGCACAAGTATATGTGAGTTTTATCTGTTTGTTGGCTGTTTTTTTCCGAAATGACTTGTGTTCGGACGTTTATTTTTTCAGACGCTTGCAATATTTTTTCTCACGTGTGAAATATTTTTCTTCGATAACAATAGAAATGTTCGCAGGAAACAAAATACTACGACGTTGAAAAAAATATTACAGGCGTAGAAAAAAAATGGTGCACGACAAGGAAATGAACGTTGATGGAACGTCGATCGCTATCGCTAGTATCACTTTTTTTTTTTGTGCGCGCGCGCTGTGCGTGCTTTCGTTTGCTTTTGGAAATGGGAAGCTTTTGGGTTTAGGATTAAGGAGCGGCCGGCACGTGCGTACGTGGGGGCAAAATTTAACGCACACGCCGGAGCGCGGCGGTGGGGCCGAACGGGTGGTGATTCGGGGTGTGGGGCCCGGGCGCAAAGTGGTGGTGGGTCAAAGGGGGCCCTCGCGGACCGTGCGGTGCGAGTGGGAGGAGCCAGGAAGCTTTGGCTTGGACTTTTTTTTTCATGTTGGACTTCAATTCGAAGGAAATTGTAAATTTAATCTTTTTCTGCCGCGCAGGAGATGGGTGGTGGCGGGAAGGGCCCCTCCCACCTCCTCTCTCTCCCGTTTGGTGGGGACCAGGTCTGGTGGGCCCGATGCGTGGGTGCAGTGACGTGGACCCCGCGAATATCTGCAACTGGACCCCAACTCCAATTAGCGGCTCAAGACAGTAGCAGCATTGCTCTTCCGTTACAGATTACTAGTATATTAACATTACCGTTACCAAAGCAGACTGCGGTTACCTTTCAAAGTTGCTGTAGTACCCGACATGCTGCTGCACCTGTGAAGAAAGGATGGATTTATGTAAATGTACCATCTAAGAGAGGTTGCACCAGTACTCTTGCGTCTTGTTACGTGTCTGCCTATGTCTGTCTAACTGAAAAGAGAGGGGGGCAAAGGCAAGCATTATGTAGCACTAGCAGTAGTATCAGTACTGGTGGATCGAAGGGAACCAACTCGGGGGTTTAGCGCGGAAAGTGGCTGGCTTTTCATGTTGGCCAGTGCCACTACATTTTCCGTCCGATCAAAGGCTACTCTAGTAGTACTAGTGTACCTTCTGTGAGTTCAGCCACGAGCTTGGCACTACGGTCGTCGCGTGCGAAGCCAGCGTTTTACTGCCATCCCTGATAAATTTTTTTCACAAATCTGCGTATTTTCTAATATAATTATAAAAATAATCCCTTACACGTCGGTAGGATACATATTACCTGTCATACTTCTGTAACGCGACAGGAGATACCGTGTAGCAGAAGTTCGGAAGGAGCAACCCGCCAAGCAATGCTACATTCGGTAGTATTAATTAAGAGACTTAATTAAGTTATTAATCAAAAGATTTATTTAATTAAAGTGATTACCTAATGGCACACTTCCTCTCGAGCAATGCTACTTCGTTAGGAACATTTGTGGCTCAACAGTGTGGCAGATGATATGTCGGGGGTAAGATTATTTTTATAAATTTATTTGAAAAAAGATAGATTTGTAAATAAAAAAAACGCTTCAAGTGGGTTTAGAAAAGTGATGGGCCTGATGGCATCGTCGTGTGCGTCTCGCATCAGCAGGAGAGGAGACCAGGAGGCCGGAGGAGGGTCGTGCTTTGCGCAAAGGCAAAGTTCAGCTCCAATATGCTCGTGCACCATCCCGGACGCTTCCCAATTCATATGGCTTAGTATAGCGTCGCGTCGGCTTGCCTCTGCTCGGCTCCCTTTTGATTTGTTTTGGCTTTCTTTGCGGCCGAAAGTCGAAACGAAGAGGCGCTTTTGCGAGCTGCAGGAGTTGGGTGTCGGGGGCGAATCATTCCGCCCTTCTGCTGCCTCTGCTCCTCAGCGTCGTCGTACTGGTGGCCGGCTAACTACAATGGCGTGGCTGGTTGGTCATGATGGACTCGTGATGAACTCGTGCGAGCTAACTGCCTAGCTCTGGCTGATGAGCTCCTGATGGCAAGCTAAGTAGTAGGTACGGTGTCGTAAAAAAAAAAAAGATTGGTGAGTACGTACGATATATGCGCATTACGTTGACCTCTGGTCACGTCCGTATTATTTTGCGATGACAGCAATATTTTTTCCATTCGAGAGCCATGATCTGATCTGAGCAAATGTTGGTGCCGGTTGCTCATCTTCCGGGTACGTTTAGCGTACACTACTACTTAGTTGCTCGAGTGCGACTACAGACTACAAAATGCTGGCATGAATGGATCGGCGAAGCTAGCTCACTCTGATTTTAAACTAGCAGCGTACTGTTCATTCCACAACCGCGCGTGCGTGCATGTTTTCGTACTTGGTACTGGCGCACTGTAGACCTGAGCCTTGCTGCTTGAAGCAATTCGTAGAGCTAGCGGTTCAGTACTGGAATTAAGCACCTGTAGATTTACAGGCTATATATAGTGGAGGAATACAACTCACTTCCACATATTCTTATATAGTTGTTTGGCATGTTATTGTTAACGTGGCTTACTACACTTTTTTAGCCAATATTCTATATCTCATAGACTCAGTTTTTTTTACTAAACTTTGTTGTATTTGTAGAGTTGAATTTTGTTGCCACAAAAATATGGCAAGCCACACTTACCTAAGGTTAAAAATATTTGCATGATTTTAGTTGAAGTGCCAGTAATTCGCTAGGACGTACCTGACAAACAAATAAACTAGTTGATCCGTGGGCCGCGCGTTGCTGCGGGCGAAAGAAAGTGCCGAGATATTAATAGAGAGAGGAAATCTTTTTTTAGGAAACTAAAAAAACAAAAAGTAATGCTTCTCTTTCAAAAAAAATCCTTAAAAGTATCGCTTTAAAAAAATTTAAAATAAAATTATAAAAATTGTTTTTTTAAAAAATGAAAGTAAAAGATTTTATTTAAAAAGGAGAAAAACACTGTAGCTCACGACGATAGAATCTATTGTGTTCGGTGCCGCTTGGCGGGAGAGGCTGCAGCCTGCCGTACCTCTCCAACAATAAGGATATATATAGAGATATCGAACCTGCTGTTGCATAAACAGTAGTATGCTATCACGTTTTTCATATGTAAATATATACCGAAGGAGAAGAACAGAACTAGGGAGATCATCTTGCGGCGCTAGCTGCAGCACGCCATGCCGGCATCCGCACAAGGAACATAAAAAACAGCACTGTCCCGTCCGTCATAGTGACTGCTGTGTTCGCACTGCCCATACGCATACACCCTCCTGTCTAGAGAAGAACCTACCTGGCAACTGGCAAGAATGTTCTCGTCAGTGCAACTTGTAGTTCAACCAAACGTGCGATGCGAGGAAAAGATTTCTTCTTTCTTCCACTGGGATGGACTATTGGACTACGTAAACCGCTCGTCGCTGCTGCCCATGACCAGAAAGTAAATGAAAAGGTTCCCGTTACTGCCCAAATCTTAAACCTACGATGCAAGCTGCCATACAGAATACACTAGATACTAGTTTCATAGGTTTGCTTGTCTGAATCTGTAGAATGTAGTGCGCTGATCATGTATTCATTTCACACTACTCCAGGGAAGACAAAAAGAAGAAAAGAAAGAGAGCAGCGTGCGATCTTTATTTATGTTGGTGCAGTCCTCTGAATTCTGAAATGGCGGTATCTGAGCCAACGAGGCATCGACCGACGTACTACGTAATTGGCTTGGCAAGTGCTTTCATTTTCCCTGTAAATTATAATACAGTGCAATAATAGTACATGGATGGCAGTCAGGCAGTCGGGCAAACGGAAAGAACTGAAGCAGCAATGGGAGCAGCGTTGCATCACTGAAGTCTGAAGGGCATTTCAAGATGTGTATTCTGAATTTTTTTCCTGTCCGATGGCGTTCTGCTGCTCCAGAAGCGGAAGAGACTCTACCGCATCACAGCTCTACGCGCGCGCAGACTTAGACCCCTTCGGATAGTTTTTGATTGTACAGATTTTAGATTATAGTCAGCTGTCTAGAGAAATGGCTGTTTGAAGAATCTACTGGTCAGAGAATCTGATCGTTTGACAATCTTGATTGTTGATTAGTGTCGGCGTCGACGACGGACAAGCCGATGAGGGTGGCGGAGGGGTCTTGGGCCTACGGCGACTCGTAGAGAGGCGGAACCCGCAAAATTTGAGTCAGAATCTATAGAATCGGGTGAATGTCAGCTTCTGATCCTATGTACAAATCATCTTCTGATTATAAAAAAGTTGTTTAGAATTCTCACAGATAAACAATTCATTTTTATTTTAAACAGAAGATGTAAAGAAGCTGTCCCGAACAAATCCTTAGATCCAAACAGCGCTCGATCGTTTCTGCTTGCTGTTATGCTAACGGGCGCTTATATCGGATTGAAAAGAGCATGCATGTACCTGAAAAGCGACACCGCTACAAGCCACATCAAGAGAAACTCAAGTCGTCACTATCTCCGGTGGCCGCAAAAGATCGAAGCTTGGCCCACCGCGAGCTCACAAAACATAGTGTGAGATTTTTAAATTTAGTTTCCGTACTATATCTTAGAGGGACGGAAATCTGAAATTTCGATGAGATTTTATAATTTTAGATCAACTTGGTTGAAATTTAAATCTAGAATGTTTTGGAACGGGATTTCTAAGATTTTAGCAAATTTGAACCGAATGAAAAATAGTGCAAACCACGTTAGAAAATTTTGAAAATTTTTGTGAATGGTCCTAATGCATCACTAATGTTCTCAAAAAACATTTAGATGATAATCAAGCATGAGAAATTTTTAAAAATTTGAACAGTGCTACTATCCTGATAAAATGCTAAGGCAATGCTTCCATAGTTTTGATTGAGAAACCAAACCAAGTTTAAATTTTTCGAAAATATTATGCAACATAGGCAGGTGCAAACCCAAATATCAGTGCTGGTGGAGCAAACCCATTACATATTGCTGAAATTTTTAAAAATTTGGACAGTGCTACTATCCTGATAAAATGCTAAGGCAATGCTTCCATAGTTTTGATTGAGAAACCAAACCAAGTTTAAATTTTTCGAAAATATTAGAGAAGGGTTATGAGACAATTCTTAAGTTCTCCTAAAAATTTTGGATCATGATCACACTTGAGAGAATTTATAAAATTCTGAAACGGTTACTGTCTTATTTATGTTCCTTCTGTTTTTGATTTTTCTAAGATAACAAACGAAGTTCAATTATTTTGTAAATTTTACTTTATGATACTAGCTTCTAAAGAAAGTACCATAAATTTTTTAGAGCATGATCAAACTATACATTTTTATAAAAATCTGACAGTGCTTCTGATATTTTTATAAAATGTCTAAAAAATTCGGTTTTTAAAAAAAAAAATCATTGAAGATGACATTATTAAGAGGTATTGTCCCAAATAAGGACAATCTTTTTAAAAAAAACTTAAAATCAGGTTAAAATACGCCGAATTTCATGAAATTTTAGAATTTTTTGATAGAAATTGCCTAAAAATAGTAGAATTTCAATCGAATGAAAAAATGGATTAAAATACGTTAGAAAATTCGAAAATTTTTGTGCATCATTTTGACGCATCACTAATACTCCAATAAAATTTTTAGATGATTATCATGCCAAACGATTGTTTAAAATATTTGACAGTGCTACTGTCTTGAATTCCTAATAAAATGGCTGAGTACGTATATTGATTCCATAGATTTTATTGGGCAACAAAAAAGGCTTAGAATTTTTTTAACTTTTAGCAGAGGATTCTGAGGCAATTATTAAGCTCTCCTAAAAATTTTGAATCATGATCACACTCGAGCGAATTTATAAAATTCTGACAATGAAACTATCTCATTATGTTCCTTATGTTTTTAATTTTTTAAATATAACAAATGAAGTTTAATTATTTTGAAAATTTTTCTGTATGATCCTATACTGATAATGATAGTACCATAATTTTTTTTAGAGCATGACCAAGTTTGTACATTTTTTAAAAAATATAAAAGTATTTCTGTAATTTTTATAAAATGTTTCAAAAATTCATTTTTTTAATAAATTTTTATGAAAGATACATTCTTAAGAGGTATTGACCCAAATCTGTCCAAAAAACTTAAAATCCGATAAAAAATACAAAAAAATTTGAACCAAAATTACTATAGCAATTTGATTTTTTAAAATTTTTTATCTGATCGGGATTTAGAATCTCGTCCCTGGTCAAAATCCGAAATCTCAGCTAAGATTTCCAAAATTTTAACAGAATTTTGAACCATGGATGAGTTCCACCTAGTCATGGGTGGGCACGTAAACGAGCCAAGCTCGAGCAATCCTGGCCTATCAAGCTCGAGTTTGGTAGAAGCTCGAGCCGAGCTCAAATGAGCTCAGGTTGGTGTTCGAGTATGGACCCAAGTTTGTTTTCGGTTTTAGTAAGTTCGGTAATGGTAAATAATTTAATATGCACTATTTTTCAGCAACAAAAAAAGTTCAAGCTCGAACTCAGCTCAGATAAACTCGTTAAGAGTTAACAATATAGTAATATTTAACAAGTAATTTGTAAATTTACCAGGCTCGCGAGCTATTTAAGCTCGGCTCGGTGAAGCTCGCAAGTTCGAGATCAAGCTCGAGTTAGGCTCGTTTGGAGCTCAAATAGAGCTCGAATAGAGTCTAGAGTGAGCCGAGTTTGAGCAGCTCACGAGTCTCGAGCTTTTTTTAAAGCCCAAGTCATGGTTAGGACGCTGTATCTAAGCCATCTATAAAACATAGTGTAAGATGAGTCCCACGTAGTCATACTTAGGACACTCTATTTGAGCCGTCTATAATCTTCCGCCCGTAGGATGTTTATTAATAAGGAGGAGAGAGAGTGTATTAAACTCATAAATTTAAGGTATATAAACAATATAAAATATTATTTTATGAGTTGTCATCTATAACAAATATATTTTCTGTACCATAATTAAAAGATAAGAAAATTCTTTATTTATCACTGAAAGTTGATCGGATCCCTAAAATGCCATCGTAAGATTGCTTTTCTGTTCATTGCCATCAAATCTCAATTTTCATCCTGTTTTTTCCACTCTCGTCAGTGGACCGTTACTTTGGCCGTTAACTTGTACGTGAAAAGACGATTTTGCCCATCTTCATCCTCATTTAAATCTATCAAATGTATTTAAAATTTTATAATTTTTTTGGAGACGATCTTAAGCTATTGCTAACATTTTTTAAAAACTTTTAGAGGATGATCAGCTCTGTGAATTTCTGGAAAAATCTTTTAGTGATTCTATCTTAATGAAAGAATATAGTTTTTTATTTTTTAGAAGCATTAAATAAATTCAAAAATTTATAAAACTTTTTGTATGAGTTACTTGGATTATTTATAACTTAAATAAAATATTTATAGTCTTTTAAAATTTTTGAATTCGAAGCTTGGAAATATTTTTTCTATTCTTTTCTAATAACATAGTCTAGATTTTTTCATTAAGATAGAATCACTAAAAGATTTTTTCAGAAATTCACAGAGCTGATCATGCTATGAAAGTTTTATAGAAATGTTAGCACTGTCTTAAGATCTTCTCCGAATTTTTTTTATAAAATTCTAAAGACATTTGATAGATTTAAACAAGGATGAAGAAGAGCAGAATTGTCTTTACATGTACACGTTAACTGGCAAAGTAACGGTCTACTAACATGAGTGGCAAAAATAGGACGAAAATTGAGATCTAATGGCAATGAAGGGAAGAGCAATTTTGCGATGGTATTTTAGGGATCCGATCAACTTTCAGTAACAAATAAGGAATTTTCTCTTAAAAAATTATAGATCTTACATAGACAAGAAGTCTTCACTGTTGTAGCCCATTTTTTTTTTCAAAATTAGTCCCCGTGCCAAATTATTTGCAAAATTGGCCCCTGGCCCGCAAATGCCGTGGACAGGGTACACTGCAATACAATGCCGGGCTCCCCGAGCGCTGCATGGCCATATTCGCGCACCCCAAGCGTTGCATTAGCTGCAACCCCGTGCAATCCAAAAAGAAAAAAGGGGAAAAAATTAATACAATGATACTGTAGCGCTACAGTAACACTACATTAATTTTTCTTGGATCGCCAGGCGCGGTACGAGACATTGTATAAAAAAAATTGAATGCAGCGCTACAGTCCGTTGCATTCAATTTTTTTTTTATTTTTTGGATTGCATAATATTACAACGCTCCCCTTACAGCACTCCTAAGCAATGCAACACTCGAGAAGCGCGGCATTGTATTGCAGCGCTCCTCGTGCGCAGCATTTGCAGCACTCCCCTTGCGCGGCATTTGCAGCGCTCCCCTTGCGCGGCATTTGCCGACCGGGGGCTGATTTTGCAAAAATTTTCATATGGAGGTTAGTTCCGAAAAAAAAAATTTAGATCTACAATAGTGAAAACTTTATAGACAATATAAAAGAGTACGAATTGACAATAAAAAATTTAGGTCTACAATAGTGAAAAGAATTTTATATCTAGATGATACGGAGGAGCAGGTTGACAACGGTTACTTGCTGTCGGTAGTAAATACGAATCGCCCAAAAGGAAACTGGCTGTAATGCTGCTGCCTCTCCGACTCCTCTCCCACCTTCCCACCATAGCGAGAGAGAAGCAGAGCTTCTTCTTTGGAATGGCTGCGAGATCTCCCCGCCACTGAGCAAGCGACGAGCCTCCATACTGGCGTGCGTCGTAGGTGAGCTCGCTCGCTCTTCCCTGTGATCTGGACCCTGACTCCTCTAGAAGGAAATGCCGGGTTTCCTCTCAATTTAGGCCGTTAAACAGAGCTCCGAAGTAATCGCCTGAGTCAGATTTGGTAATTAATTTCAATTTCGGGAGATTTGTGGTGGGATTAGATCGCTGGGTTTAACAAAATTCGCTAGAGTGAGCTTCGTAGGTCTGAAATGTTGAATTCTCCGTAGTTTAGATGGCTTACACTACATAGATTTCGACCTCTTTGAGTATGCAGTGGGAAGATGTTCAGTTAAAGTCGCAAATCTCTAATAAATACTTTTCGTTAAGTTATCGTATTGATGCTTCGATTTCAGACTTTTAGTTGCTAAAAT
Source organism: Otatea glauca (assembly GCA_036346275.1). Classification (NCBI taxonomy): domain Eukaryota; kingdom Viridiplantae; phylum Streptophyta; class Magnoliopsida; order Poales; family Poaceae; genus Otatea; species Otatea glauca. The sequence continues at coordinate 45,738,103 of CM070726.1, read as the reverse complement.
GTTGTGAGTTCCTCACTCTCAGCGCTTGAACTTTAGACAACGCTACAGGCTGAATAGCATCCTGGACTATCCAGATCCAAACACACATTTTCGTATGCATTTTGGAAAGCTGGTGTTATGCCGAATTTCCTAAAAATTTGCATAACTTTGTCAAAGAAATTCCCTGAGTATCCGACCAAGCTGCAGCTTGAAAAAGTAAGAATTTGTTGAACTATCTATCTGTCTTATTTCCACCTGGAATTTATTTAATCATATGGTGACTCTGCTTTGCTGGTAGATAAGTTTGCTATTGATGCTTTGAATGAGAACGCTGAAGGTTACATTCAAAACCTAGAGCAATGGATCATGGTATGTGCCAACTGCCAAGATTATCAATTAATCTTAACCTACAGGGAAAAAAGTTCACTTGGGTAATCAATTATGTGTTGCAATCCACTAGATAAATTCTGCTTTATATAAGGGCTAAGGCTCTACCGACCTGTGAAAAATGGAATTACATTGACATAGGGGTTTGTTACTGTATTCTGCACTCCTGTAATTGAGCATCCTCGTTCGAACTTGTATGATACAATATCTGATCTCCTCTTATTTCACATTTTGGTTGTGGGTTCACGTGAAATATTTTCCAAACATGTATTGGCCAGAGATGATATCTATTTTGCCCTGCCAGAGTGTTTTTTGATACCATAACTATGTTTCCCCTAAATCTATTTGACTATTAATCAATTAGCATATGCACCAGAAAAATAATTAAGCTATGTTGGTGATTCCCAAAGTGCTCTTAAAATGTAAAATACTGTCCCAAATTTAGTATTTGGTACCATAACTGGAATGAAGTACTATACTGAACTACAGGCGAGTATCAACTTGAAAATGGTGTGTACATTCAGTTAACCATTCTATTTTAGTATAGTGTATCCTGAAACGATTGACCTTAAGTATAGTAATATACTTTTTTGCATTGCTTTTACCTTGAAGAAAAGTTATGCTTCTTTTTTTTCTTAAGTCTCTTTCACTGTGTGGGTGTTTTTTATTGCTATAAGACAGTATGGCTCTAACCCATGGTTATTGTTGGTAGTGTTCAGCACCGTGGGAGATTCTTGATAAGTGATTTCTTAGCAAGTTTGTGTACCCAGTAGATCTTTCGATTGGCAACAAAGGCTTCACTGAAAACCCTCAGAGTTTTGTTTTGGTGGTAATTCTTTTGATAAATCCAGAATATTTCCCCGTCCTACCACAACTAAAAATTTAGAATAGAACATCTGAAAGCCCATTTTGTTAGTAATCTGTTAATTTAGTGAGCTTTGTCAAGTTTGTATCCACATGGAAGGAAGTTCTTAAAAGCTGATCATTTTCCTTTGCGGTACCCCTTTGATTTCTAGCCTTTCATATTTGGCATTGCCGACTCTACCCTGGAGTTTGAGCGAACTTATCCTGGTACTCCCTTATGAAACCCATCCATCATTATCTCTCGGTGTTACCCCCTTGTCAACCCATTAATAGAGTTTCTTCAAAGCTTTTGCACTTTATCCTGACTCTGGTCATTTGCACATTTATGCTCTTCATATTTATTTATCTTGCATTTATCCTTGAAGGAGGTTCCTTTCATCATCTGTTCAGCACTTCAGTAGAAAAGAAAAAAGAAAAAAGAAAAAAGAGAGAGAAAAGAAAGAAATAAGGTGTAAGAAAGTGCTGAACTTATTTCTTCGACCCTGTGTATCTATTGCAGCTAGATTTATATTAACTAGCAGGGTGACCCACGCATTTGCGCGACTAGATTTTTTTTAACAATTTATAGTATCAAATGATATAACTTATATACTTGAGAATATATTAACGTATTTTATAGATTATTTAGATTTTTAAGACATCATAAACATTAGAAATGACAATAGAAGCTTGAAGAAAAATTCAACGTAAGGGATGTAATTGAAGTAAAAGCTTTGATGAAAGAAAATCATTGAGAATAATAAGTTGTGGGGGGTTCTAAGAAACGTAGCAACTCTTCATCTTGCATAGATCACATAGTTATATACCCCTGTTCTTTCTCTATTAGTAACTCTTTTTTCAAAATATATGCAACACATGTACCTCTATTTAATCTCAAAAAATAAGCTAATTATTTTACATGGTATTAGAGTACATTGCTCACGTATACACTGATATATCATGGGCGATTTACTTTGAACATATTTTCCTCATACGCTGGCTACCCCGCAGAACCATGTGTCTTATATCTCTTATTGATTGCCCCACAACTTTTCTGCTTCAACTGCCAATAGCAAGTCCAATTTTTTATTGATCTCTTTCAACTACTACTCTTTTAATGCAATACTCTATCGTATAACTATCTTCTATTTATCTTCAATTATTACTTCATATTGAACGTTACGACATCAACATGCAATGCATACATTGCTTATCCCTACCGGGGACATCCGTCATGTTCTCACCAGTGGCCCCAAGCCTATTATGCTCTCACTAGTGGCCCTAAGCTTATTCCATAGAGTAATGCCATCTCTACTATGAGTTTTTACAACTTGTTTTGATTTAAACGAATTCATGCATGCATGTTCACATGCAAGATATTACACATGCTTGATTTACGCTTGTCCCATATCAGTCGCTTCTCTTATTCGATGTTTGCCAACTCAAAAATGTTGCTTCCTCACTAACGCGGCAACCTCCCATCTTCTATGATGCTAGCATGTTTGCTTTAGTTGTTATCTAAGAATATGGAGAATTTTCTCACCATCATGTGTGATGTCATGTCCTTTAGCAACAATAGAACGTTTCTAGCTACCCAATGGATTGTAGCTCGTCTTCCATGCAAAACTTCATCTACTCTCTACCAGGGCCTCCCTATCATCAAGCTTCTTTTGCTACAGACGCTCACCACTCGTCATCGTGGCTTTTTGGCTCCTTCGACTTTGGCCTTTCTCTTTTTATTTTATTTTATTCTAAATTTTAGTTATTTTTTGTTAAATTCATACAGAAATCTAATAGCTAATGTTTCATTAATTTTTATGCCAGATTATATTTATTTAGGGATTTTATTTAGAAATTCTTATGGAAATTGAATTGGAATTCTTGTGCAAAACAAATTAGCATTTTTTTGTTTGTTTGTATTCCAAATTATATTTGTGTGTTGTTGGATCATACATGACATATATCTTTTTATTATAGTTTTAGGTTGGAATCGTATATAAATCCAATTGGTATTTTTTTATTTCATTTTTATTCCGAATTTAAGCTATTTAGGGATTTTACTTTAGAGTTCGTATGGAAATCAAATTGCTAATTTTATTTTGTTTTTTATTCTAAATTTTAGTTTCATGTTGGTATTCATATACAAATCCAATTACTAATTTTCAATTGATTTTTGTTTTGAAATTTGTATCGAAATCAAATTGCTACTTTTATTTTATTTTTACAGGGAATTTTGATTTTTTATTGTACTTGACGTGGACTCTTTATTTTAATCCTATGGAAATTAAATTCCTATTTTTTATCCGACTTTTAATTTTTTATGTTGGAATTCGTATACAAATCCAACTACTATTTTTATTCTAAATTTCGGTTTTATTTTGATGTTCGTATGGAAATCATATTACTAATTATATTTTATTTTTTATTCTGATTTTTTATTTTTTTTATGAATTTCAATTTTATTTTGATGTTTGTATGAAATTAGATTATTAATTATATTTTATTTTTATTCCAATTTTTTTATTGTACTTGGACTCTTTTTTTTAATCTTATGGAAATCAAATTTCTGATTTTATTTTATTTTTATTCCGAATTTCAGTTATTTTTGTATTGTACATGATACAAACTCTTGTATTGTACATGACATAAATTCTTTCTTTTAATCTAGATCGTTATAATCTGGACCTACCATGATCAATGGTGTAGATCTTTATTTTTTTCCTCCGATTAATGTGGGAATTTTTAGCCTTGAGAGCGAATATGGTGGCTTCTTTTGCCTCTGCTTTAATATTATAATAGATGTTGTGCCTGCTTGATAATGTGATATTTCTTCATTGTGGTCCTTTCGGGGGTCCTGATCTTCAATGCCTAAGCTTCTTGATGCACACGCGGTGTTTGGATCTTGTTAAGTTTATATCAAGGCGTGCAGCAGCTTTGCGCATTTGACCCAAGTTTTCCTCCCTTAGTGCATATCCTATTCAGCTGAAAGTTGGCTGCGGTGTTCATAGTTGGGGCGGAGAGCATCGACCAGAGGGCACGGGCAAGGAAGGGAGAAGAGGGAGTACCGATATACAACAGAGGGTAGGCTTTAGCCTAACGAAGCCTCACTGGTGGATTCACCCCTGGCTGAATCCCCATTGTGTTATTCGATAACAGAGACTTCATTTGTGCCCCGGGATCACTCTTTACACTTGCACAAGTCCACCTTCCAAAGCGTATGTTCGTTTTTCCCCTCTCCTTAATATCATCATTGTTCTCTAATGACCCCAAAATTCCGGTGTGGATCCTTGTTTGACTAAGCAATACCTATGTTTAGATTTGCCATTCCTTGGTTTACTTTACCCAAGTCCCACATACTGCCTCCACAAATATTTGTAGTTGTACGGAAATCTTGGCCTTTTGGCCGGTGAGGATCAACTGAGCTCCTGTGAGTAATTCTGGATTTTGACAAAGTTGTGCTATTGATCTAGGTTTGAGGAGATTATTTTTGTCCTTGGGACACATTTGCCCTATGTTCAAAACTCTAGAAACTCTTTCTAAAAAAGAGAAATCTGGGAGAGTTGATTCTGCACGGCTGACTACAATTTTCTTACGGTGAAAAGTGCCTAAGTCTGTTAGTGGTATGTTCCAATTAATGTTTAGGTACTTTTGCAATGTGTATAGTAGTGTTGGGTTATTCTAACCTTAATATTTTGAGTATTGCTTTGTTCTGTTCCTAACACTTGTAATTGTACCGTCATGATTGCAACCACTGATCTTGCCTGCTAGAGAACTCACTAATTTGCTTTTGCTTGAGGACGAGCAATGATTTGAGCATGGGGGAGGTTGTGTTCACAACCTTTTGTGGTAAATCCCTAAATCTGTGTCTTTTGATCAAATTTAAAAATTATCAGAATTTTCTTTGAGGGCTTTGCATGAGGACAAGAAACAGTCTGAGAGTGGGGAGTCGTTGATGTTGTTTTTACTTGTATCTTATACTCTCCCACAATGTCATTTCCTATTATTATGTGCCACTAATGCTACATATTGTGCACTAATCATCCATATTTGAGATATATATGCAAAAGTGTTGTATTGCAGGAAACATAACTTCTCAAGAACTTTTCATGACGAATCCACTCATTTGGAGAAGTCCACTGCTGAACAGGCAAATCAAGGGTTTTAAAGATCCTTTTCATGAGCTTTGAATGATCAAGGCATTTTCAAATCCCAATTTTGAGGATCTCAATATGATTCCCTCGTCGACATGATCTAAATGCGTATATCATTTGATCATAAAAGCTATGATGGAAACACTAAGCCGTCGACGTTGAGATTTGCCATGCGCACGACAATGTTTGAGGAGAAATCAATGATGGGACCCACAATTGAGTAGGGAAACTTATTCTCTTGTTTTTGGATGCTTCCACACAATTCTCGAAGAAGGGAAAGTTGACAAGATAAGGAAATTGGTAGATTCCATATTTGCCCTCTGTTTTGCAGTCCAATTGGGAGATAAAAAATGTGCATAACTACAAATAGACTTCTTTGAGTAGTCCAATTTAGAGTCTTTATTGACTTAATTTTTATTTCACCCATAACTACAAAGGTGCCCTCCAAAGGATCTAGTCTTGGAGTTCTACCTCCATCGCTCCGGTAGAGGCTAGAGCCATGTTTTCAATAGTTAGGTCTAGATTGGAGAGGTAATTAGCCCCTCTAATTAGAGAGGGCTTTAATTAACCATTATAATTAGATTGATTAGTTTGTCCTTGTGTGTGAATTTAATAAGATTAGAGAGGGTGCAGATCCTATGAACAAAACAATTTATGACTGAGATGATATAAGTGTCTCTACCTTATTCATATTTTAGACGGTACGTAGTCATGTGTTTGTAATCTTTTCCTCGAATAGTAAATTCTGTCTTCGCTGGTTTTTTCCGTAAAAATAATGTCTCCTGTCTCTAAATTCGTCCTATTTCCATGACGCGACATATTAACATCAACGGAAGGCGAAGAACGTCTCGGTAAGCAGTTACTCGTGAATTCTATAAGCTACATTGGCATGGCAAGCTGATGTATCTGTCACATTTAGTATAGTATATGCTTTTATAAATTATAAATTCTAATCACATTCTGCACTAGTATTACATATACAAATCCTCACACAGATCCTGTGATTACTTACACACTTTCTCTTGCAACAAATCCTTATCGTCTTGTGCTTATTATTTGGGTGTTTCTCTTCAAATCTTATCTTTCTACAGTTAAGTGATTACCGATTAGTAAGTTTATTTGCAGTTTCCTTTGCAGCTTGCACGCATCAATTTAGATTTGTGCTACTGCTACCTCCTCTGGAACTTGAGGTGCTTAATGGACAGGACGAAGAGGAAGGCGAAGAGGGCGATGATGGCGATGTGCAGGCAGGTGACGAGGTTGAAGTAGCGGTCCTGGAGGCCGAGGTAGCCCTCGAGGAACTCCCGCACCGTCTGGTCCGGCTGCCCTGGCACACGGATCAGCTCCGTTCTGTCGCCCAGCTGCGAGAACATGAGCCCGTACACCGTCCACGCTGCCGGGTTCGCCCAGTACACCCATCTCCACCACACCGGGATCATCTGCATCCACATTGCCACATTCACATTGTTGTTCATCAGGTCAGTCAGACATAATCTCTCCTCTCTTTTTTGTTGATTTTTTTCAAATAAAAAGCACAAATCGAAATCAATTTTGTTCTCTCTAGCGTAATTGTAATTAAGGTGACAAAAATTAGGGAGTTAAATGGCAGAGTAGTACCTCTCTTCCGATGATGAAGCCGGAGAAGACGTTCCAAAAGATGAATATAAGGAAGGACAGTCCAGCGGCTATCTCAATGTTAGGTGTTAGCGCCACCGTCATCATCCCATAAAGTGTGTAGTACATGAAGCTTAGCACCATGTAGAGCACAAACCAAAAGAACTTGCTGGCCGTCAGCTGGAACCCAATCATTGGGTATACAATTGCCGCGAAGATGAACACTTGGATAAACATGTAAGGCAATTCAATTGCCACCTGCACACAGAAATCCAGTGTTGGAGTTTAGAATCCATGCCCTACGTTCAGAACTATTGATTTTTCTGAACAGATTGGTAAAGTAGCATTACCTGAGCAATGGCGTAAGCCATAGTAGAGTACATCCCTGCCGCTTTTTCTCGATAAAACACAACTCTCTCCATTGCCACAACCGGCTGTAAGATGCTGCAATTCATGAAGCCCAGAAACAATGCTGATCCGTATACAATTCCTAGTATGTTGAATACATCTTGCTGATCCTTGCTGTTGCACAGGAAAACCAAGTTATGATCTAATTGAGGCATGATAAGTTTTCATGAAAGAAAAATCTTTAGGTTAGTTCCCACTCCTACTTACATGGTTGAGCCAATTTTCCAGAATACAATTCCAAACATAATTGATACAGCAAACGTGTTTAGGAACCGAACAACATTGTGTTCTGAGTTTTTCCAATATGCACATCTTTGCTTCCACAGGCAAGCCATGCATTGCGCCTTAAAATTCTGCCAATATCTGGGAGGAAATTGTAGATCCTCTGTGTTTGGTTCTTGTTTTCCCAGCTCATCAATTAGAAGCATGTTCTCCCTGCGGAAACCAGGTACAATTTCATTGTGTTTATCTTTTTTCTTATTGTTCAAACAAGTTAACAGAATAGTGATTGCAGCTTTATGATTGTATTGTCTGACCTGTATAAGGAGGAGCTCCGATATATTTCTGCATAGTCCACTCCAATCTCATATTCTGTTGTTTGTGAACTGATATCTAACATCCATGCTGCTGGGTTTTGTCCCTCTTTTATTCTCGGAACACCAGTTATAGCCTGTGACAAAGCAATTTTAATATTTTCCTTTCCATATTATGAATTAGCATCCAATCTCAAGCAATCTTACCTCGAAATACTTTATCATGTTGCTAGACAGCGGACCTAGTGAACCACTGTATATGAGCTGACCTCCTCTTTTCATAAGTAGAAGCTGCAATTAGTCAAATTAAACTCAAATTCAGAAGGTAATACTCGTATAAAAGGTCAATTGACCTGTGTTTCCTCGAATTTTCTACTTTAAGCCATAACTATCTTTAACACTTTTATGAGTGCTACTATGGAAAAAAGAAAAATAAAATCTTAAGGGCAATTTGCTGTTTAATTTTGAGAAAAACCATCCTAGTTTTGGTGCTGTGCAATTGATTCTCTTTCAGTCTTTCATCTTGACACCACTGGACTATTCTTATGGCTGGTACCATTAGAAATTCTTTTTGACCTGTTTACCAACTTAGTCATACCTCATCGAAAGATTCAAATATCTCAATGCTTGGCTGATGAATTGTGCAGACAACAGTTCGTCCAGTGTCTACAGTCTTTCTTACTGTTCTCATGACAATTGCTGCGGCACGAGCATCCAAGCCAGTGGTTGGCTCATCCATAAATATAATGGAAGGACTAGCTACCAGCTCCACAGCTATTGTCAGTCTTTTTCGCTGCTCAGCCGACAGGCCAGTTGCTCCAGCCAGACCCACAATGGCATTCTTCAAGCCAGTTAATTCAACTAGGTCCATGACTTCGTCTATAAACATCTGAAATATGCTTGCAGAGAAATTTTGTGTCAGATATTAGCTTCTAACATGATAAAAGAGGGTAAGAGGTCAATGAACGTACATCACTTTGGCGAGATTTAACATTTGAAGGAAGGCGAAGCCATGCAGAAAACTGCAGAGACTCATACACAGTGAGATTGGGGGAGTGTATGTCACTCTGTTCGCAATAGCCTGAGATCCTTGAGAACGTCTCCTGCTTCTTTGGATAGCCTGCTATCCTAATAGTGCCTTCAATATATCCTCCAGTTTTTCTTCCAGCCAAGACATCGAGCAGTGTTGTCTTTCCAGCGCCAGTGATCCCCATCAGAGCTGTTAGCACCCCTGGCCTGAAAGCACCACTGACATCTTGTAGCAGCTGAAGCTTTTTATCTGTTACTCCATATTTTGCCATCTCCTGGTGGAAGATATGCGTCCTTTTGGTCAATGGGTGACTAGAATGGATGTAACTATTTTGTAAGGTCTGATGTGGTCAATATACCTTAGGCATGTCGACAAAATAGTTGATATGATCAAATACAAGGGAGAGAGGCCGAAATGGGAGGATGACTTGATCAGTTGACGCATTGTCATTTCCAACTTTCTGGTTGTTGTACTCTACCTTCATCTTGGTGGCATTGATGTTAACTTGATGCTTGTGTGGAGCTGCAATTGATAAACAAGAAGGATGAGGATCGTTCGTATTACTAGCTCAACATTTACGAGGTTTTGGTTGCTTGGTATACATACAGTTCATGAACTCTAATGCAAATATGCTGAGGATGTTGAAGACCAGCGAGAATCCAAATAAAATGCTGACGCAAATCCAGTACCAGTGCCACTCTGTGAGCAGCCCCCTGATCTTGAGGATAGCTTCACCGACGGTGTTCGCATTTGCGTAATGAAATTCCTATCAGCATCCAAGACCATCGCCATTAGAAGGATATCGAGCATGGGGTTAGCATTTTTTTTAGACGAGCAATTCCAAATGTTGAAATGAGTGCTTACTGTGGCCCATCTTTTGTCAAGGAACTCATTCAGGGCGACTGCATTCTGTGCATAGGTGAATGGGGATGTCCAATATCCCCAGCGCAACCATGGTTGGAGATCATCTGTTCAGTGTATAAAATTGGTGAGCATCTTAGTTGCGCATAAGCCTTAAACTTGTGCTGCATTACAGAGTTGCCATACGTCCAGAAGTATTCTGAGCTAAATCATCTAACCTTTTGATATGACGAAGCCTCCAAGTATGTAGATTGCTATAAGAGCTGCAGTCCCTAGCATGTTGGCCATTACTTGCGTCCTTCCTATGGCTGCTAAGAAGCGATACAGTCCCATTGACATTTGATGCATGGCAAAAAGTACAACGAAGTGCTGGATGAACCTGCCAGAAGGAAAGGAACTTCTTTCTGTTACTTCAGTCTATTCAAGTAACTGAGATCCTTATTGCCAAGAGGAGTACCTGATAAGGGAAGGTGCGAAGCCAATCACATAGTAGGTTAAGCCGGTCCAAAGACCTGTCTCTAGAAGTGACATTGGTAGACTAATGAGGAAAACTGAAGAAAGGAGTGCCCATCCTGGCAATGCTAGTAACTCTCTTTGCTTGTAGAAGATGGGGAGCCGCTTTATTGTCATTGCAATTTCAGTCATGCCATTGAAGTTTACTATCACAACAGCCATAAAGAGTGCCCCCATGTACTTATTGGCATCTAGTACGGAAGTGCGGCTCATATTTGTTCGAAGGAAAAGTGTTGAGATCACAAAAGCGAGAACAATTATCTGTATGGTCTTGAATATATGCACTGGAGAGTTTCGTTTTAGAAGCAGGACTTCCCTTGAAAAGCATGCTTTGAAAATATTCCATCTGGAGATACTGCGACTTGTATTTGTTTTTACCTCCTTGCTGTTTCCAGTATTGTTTGGCCTGCAGAGATTGTCTTCTACAAGTCGAGGAAGATAGGAGGCACGGAAGGATTCTGCAAATATTTCAATTGAATTGTATTGGTACTTATGTTCATCACCAACCCAGTATTGCTTTTGGTCCATCTTCGAGGTCACCTGACCAATTGTAGAGAAGTTACTGTTAGCTTGTTCCATTGTTATGCACAAGTATATTACAGAATAATTGATTTTGTGGAATTTACGTGGAATCGTGAGTCATCTACTGCCTGTTTTTACCTTGTGACTTTAATTAATGTATTGGTTATCCTAAAATACAGTAATTTGGTAAGGAGGATCAATTGTTAGCAGTAGTCTTATTTTACAGTTCCTTATTACTATAAGTGATAATGGAATACCTCTTGAAGGAAATCAGCTACATTCTTCCTGCTGGGGCATTTGAATCCCATAGTTTCAAAGAAATCGGTAGCATTTTCTCGAGGACCATGGTATACAATTTGCCCCTCGCATAAAAGGATTATGTCGTCAAATAATTCCAATGTCTCGGGAGGTGGTTGCAGCAAGGAGATAACCATTGTGAGATCCATCAAACGAGCCATTTGTTGGAGAAACTTCATGATCTCGAACGTGGTGGAGCTATCTAGACCTGTTGATATATCATCCATAAAGAAGCATCTTGCTAGACCAACTAGCATCTCTCCTGCATTAAGGAATTCATTGTGAAGTATGGTTAGTTAGTTGCCAATTAGATATCTCTTTACTCAGGCCCTCATTCTTCTTTTTTTTGGCTAGTTGCTAGCATATTTTTAACCGTAGATATTTCTGCCCTGTTAAAAAACAATTTTCATTTCATACAATAGGTTCTTGAGGTGGTAAAATTTTACTTGTCCTTTCATCCGTAGGTGGTGGCCGACGTGACTATCGTCCATTTGTTTGACGATAGGTTTTATCGTTATTTGAAATGGCGGCAGAGACTATTGTTGCCATTTTGAATGGTGTCAGAGATGTATTTCTATAATTTTTTTATCGGATCATTTATTTCTGTAATATTAATAAAAAATATATTATTTAAAAATTGACTGGTAGCTATATATGTATCATAAGTTTATAACTTAAAATCTGACTGGGAAGTGCACTCTAGGAAGTGACAATTAATAGAGGTGAAGGAACAAAATACATAGAAGAAAAAGGTAAAATGCTTACCGATTGTGGCTCTTTTCTTTTGTCCTCCTGATATGCCTCTTCTCATCTCATCTCCCACTAGGGTATCAGCACACTCGGACAGACCAAGCATCTGCATGTACGCAAATTTGATGATTATATGTTGTCAAGAGAGATAATAAATTGAAAAGTAACACACTTACCTTGATAATGTAGTTTGTTGTAAGGTTGCTTCCTTCTCCAAATGCGGTGGCCTGTGCAAAACAGATGTTTAAGTAATTAAACAAAAAAAACCCAGTTTTAGCTAAAAATAGAGGAAACAAAATTAACGACCTTAATAAATGAGTCAAGATCTTGGTCAACTTTATTGATGACACCCTTTTTTCTTCTTATTGCTTCTCCCAGCATCTCTGAGTTGGTCATTCCAAACAGGAACTTTGTGTTAGTACTTGTCGTGCAAAGATTAATACACTTTGCATATTTGTATGAATAATACCTCTTGAGTTACAGTGTTTGATTTTGTTATAAATTAGCGCATATACGTACACTAAAGTTGTATCTGATCTGTAAAATGAATAGCACACCATATACAAGACAGTGCCTTACCAAATTCATTATTGGTTCCCAACATCTTGGATGAGAAGTCAATAGTCTCTCTTACGGTCATCTCCGCATGGTGAAGATCATACTGGCTAATGTAAGCATGCAGATATTGAGGTGTCGAGGAATTCACTTCTTCTCCATTGTACATGACCTTTCCTTTGAGCTATTAAGAAATGTTACATAATCAAGAAAATGCATTTTTAATAGTCAATGCTACGCATTGTTTTAATTTTTCTTTTTGCATTTTTTATTGATAGGTACTTTTGATGGCATGTAGATAACTCAGTCTACCTTCAAAGAAGAATCCGACTTTCCTGCCAATGCTTTTAAAAAAGTTGTTTTCCCCGAACCAGGTGCTCCTAGAAGAAGTGTCATCCTGATTACAGAACGGGAGCAAAAAATGCCAGTATCTTAAGTGAGGAAATTAATGAAATAAAAGGATAAATCATACTTCTTTTTATCTTTTATATATGAACGATAAACATTCTATTGTGGTACTTTATGAGGTTACATATGGTTCTTAATAACTGCTCTGTTAAATTCAATAGAACACTTATCTTGACACAGAATGGAGTCTATATCTTCACTTTTGAGTTAGTGATAACTAGAGAGACACTTACCTTGATGGTCGAATTATCCCGCTTGCGTCATTTATAATTTTGATGGGTCTTTTCCTTGTAGTACACATGTGCCAAGATGTTGCCAATTCCTGCATAACAAAATAAATTGTTCTTTTAGAAATATGGTCTTTAATGTGACTTACCAAATAATTAATATGCATAGCAAAGGAAACATCTGCATTTAAACTATATATATACTTTAGAACTTGTTAAATGCATAACAGCACCAAAACACACATTTTGATTTTGATTCTGGAAACAGACTTAAATGCATCTGTTCAATTTAACTGGGTTAAGATACAGACTCGCGGTCTCAACTTGCTTTATATTTTGTTGTACCACACGTTCTGACCCCCAAAACTTTTTTTTGAGAGAGTACAAGGTAGACATATATACTCAATGTACATTACACTCACATCATCCCACGCGCACACAGGCTGCGTGTCCACTATACACGCTAAGAATTTATCGAAGTAACTCAACCTCACAGAGTGCGAGCACATCTTCCTCATTGAACACGCACTTATATTTACTCCTAAAATTGGTGAACATCGGTACAAATCTATGACTCGAATCCCAAAAGTAGTGCCGCACTTTTGTTTGCACTTGTGCTCATACTACGTAGCCCCTCTATCAAATGTTAAGCATATAAAATATTTCTTCTTCTTGTTTCGGCAGAATGCTGTGACTTGCACGTAATCCATCTGTTCGTCGCTTTACACTACAATTTCCAAACTTCTGAACCTTATGTGCAGGTAATCTTGGATTATTTGGCAGTGTTAGGCGCGTGCTAGAGTCAGACTCTCCTGTGTATGGATACTTTGTGTGGCATCTAAGAAGAGATGTTGGCGTGTGCTGTGCTGTCTACAAAGGGGATGGATAACTGACCAACGAAAGGGTCACTTCTCCTGATAAATCAACTGCTAAGAAGGTTTGGAATTTACCAAGAAAAGGTAAAAACATATATAGTTATGTTGGATCTGCCTACGTTAGCAGCTGCGGTCAAAACGAATCTTGGCTAAACTGATCAAGGCAGGTGTGACAGACTTGTCAGAATCTTCGCAAACATGACTAAACATTACTGAGACTTGTCAGAATCTCCACAAACATGACGAAACAATAACGACAGTATGCAATCGATATTCATGCCTCCAAGGAACTAATTTCGCTTTGTTTGTATTATTTGCATTTGCCAACCACTTCCAATAACTGCAGCGGGACCTTCTTACGTTTGCATGAGGAAAACACCAATTTTGGAACAAGTCCGGCCAAAGCAGGTTAGCAGTGCTGACTGTTCACTCAACTACCGGCTGAGTGAGTGGTGGCTTGTGATATACTTTTGAGACTAGGTTTATCATCAATTAAATGACTTGCAGCAACATGAGAATTCGATGTGTTTGATCTTAATTATGAATGACCCGATCTGAGAGACGTACGTGCTCAGTGTTCTGATCTGTTCTCTCTCAGGGGAAAAAGAACAAGCAACAGTTCGGGCCTGGGGACAAGCTCACGTTAAAGCATGCTTCGTCATCGCTGCTGTCGTCGTCGACGCCGAGTGCTCAACTCGGAGCTTGCAGCGCAGGAAAAGCCAGGTTAGATCTGTACTAATACTAATACTATTGTTGCTGCCTCCTCTAAAATCTGAATTACCGTACGTTGACCTGCCCAGACCCTGTCTTAAATCTTCGAAAATATCGTCAGTGTTTGGAACGATCTCTTGCAAGTTGGCTGAAAGAGCCCCATGACATTGTTCAGTTTAAGGTAGACATGGTGGGGGCAACCCTATTTATATCAAGATATAGTCCTAACTATACCCTCCCTTATTCTTTAGTAATAAGATAGTACTACATAACAAGGGTCAGCTAGTTGACATGTCTCTTTCATATGTGATAAAATAAGACTACAAGTCCACAAATCTTGAAGCAAGCAAATGAGTAAGTAATCATCATTTACCATTCTTTAATGATTTAGTATTCATACAACTTTTAAAAAGTGATGCGTAGAAGTACCTTCCACCTAAAAATCATCGCTCAGTTCAATATAATTTAATCTAACATTAAAAATGGCTTATATACAACACAGTAAAACGTCAAGAGTGAAATATTACAACATCGAATTCTGGGATTTCCACATGACAAATAGCTAGTGTTTTCTTTTAAGATAGACAACTAGCCAGTGATTTACCAGTAGGGTACATGCTGTGTACAAAAGGTTGATCTCTATGTGTTACATAGTTATTCTCGAAAAGAAATCTGTTGCATAGCCACACTAGCTAATTATTTGAGTTCAGTCGTCAGTCCAAACAAGTATCTATTAACTAAACACATGCAGGCGATCAAGAGAATCATTCTATTTCTCTTCATTGTAGGTACTAGAGCTACTAGTAGAATTGCAGGCGATCAAGGGAATCATTCTATTTCTCTTCATTGTAGGTACTAGAGCTACTAGTAGCATATAGATCTGCTAGTAATAACTAGTTAACCAACTAGTTTTGCTCAGTGAACAAACAACTACACGTACTAATTAATCGTCCTAGCATTTGGTTCGAGCTCCTCGACCTTTCCTCATGCATGCACACACCGTAACCTACACGGACCTCAACTGATCTATGGATCACAAGTTCACAACCCCTTCGACGTGCCTCAACGAATCCACACGGATCTCTCTCTTTCTAAAACAGTTGCAATGCAAGTCATGCATCCAAGAGGAAAGAAAGAAAGCACTTTCAATTCAGAAAAAAAAACACGCAGCAAGCAACAAGATTCGCAAATAATTAACGGCAGTAGGGAGTTCATGACAATATTGTGCACTGTACGTACCTGGGCGAAGTTGATGGCGCAGTTGAGCAGCGTCGGCACGGCGCGGCGGCCGACGCGCACGTCCGCCTCCACGGTGAGCTTCTCGAACCGCACCTCCACCTTCGCCGCTCCAACTCCCAGCCTGATAATCCATCACCGATTCACCGCGCATCGATCCATGCGTTCGCACGTACGTGCGCCATGCACGCAACAAGCACCATCACAGTTAGCTCAATATATATAATCTTGCACTAGTCTCGAACCACACATAGATCGACGTGCATATACGTATATTTATGCGTACCTTTCCTTCTTCTCCCGGAGAATCTGGAGGAAGCCGCGGTTGTCGTCGTGGGTGAGCGGCGGCGTCAACCTCCTATCCGACGACGTCGTGGTGCCTTCTTCCCCAGTGAACGCCGCCGCCACCGCCGTCGGCTCCTCCTCCCTGTACTCCATCCTCGCTGCCGATGCCTACGCAGAGCTAGCTGCACACGTGTTGGCCGAGACGTCGTACGTGCGTCTGTTCGATGCGAACAACAATGACTACTAGTCCTAAGCGCATGAATAGGTATATATAATATATCTAGCCTATGGATGGAATGCAGATATAAGCAAGGCAGAGGCGTTTAAATGTATCAAGATTTTAGGCAAGGAGTCTATAGGGATTATTTCGTCGTATATATAATGGAGTTTTTGCGGCCCAACGCCACTCCATTCCTATCCAGTTAATTAATTAATTCGATTTGGCCGGGGCAGCTAGGCAGTTGATTAATTGTTGATTTGTCGATACATAGTTTCGTTTCGTCTACTCTTCGCTTTGGACAATACTGTCTGATTTATGTAATTAAGATGACAGGACAGACAATTTAATCTTTTTTCTTGAAAGAGATAAAAGTTCTATTATCGCCACATTCAAATTTAGGGATAGATTACGTTAGGAAAAAAAATCAATGTCTGCTCCGCGTACGTCAGCAAAAATATGTTATCTAATTAACCTTATCTTTTAACGGTTAAACAATAATGTCCGAGAGACCCAGCGGCACACACCGCTGTAACAATAACATTGTTGCACCCATATTTCTGTCATGTCGGTGCATGAATGCTAGTTTAATTTCGTTAAGTTATTTTTTGAATAACTTAAGGGGAAACACAGGTTTCTACATAAACCATTAATCGGACGGGAATCATAGAAGCGTTAAATTACAAAGACCAGACTTGCTGGGGTATTTCACATTTTGAACTACAATATCGACGTCGTCTCTACTTGTTAGTACTAATATTGAATTTGATCAAGATCATGCATGAATTACTTGATAATAATTAGTTAGCTCATTGACTACATGGAAACTTAAACCGACCTAGTTACAGCATTCCATATGCATTTATCAGTAGTAGGAAACTAAGCACAGAGAATATAGATTGAATTGAGTGTAATCATAAATTAGATAATCAGACTCAGTAGATGTTGCATTTAGCAAGAAAGGGATCGAGGTGCAAATGCGCCGTCTCGTTTCCGGACACTGTTTATTAGCTTTGACGAAATCTTGAACTAATTCATCACAGGCTTCAAAGGGGATCATCTGCATGACACACGCAACAATCATTTTATGAGAGCAAGTTGATATGTACATTGCAAGTTACAGAACTTGCAGGTCTTACCTTCAGGCTGCAGCGCGCCATGCATACAATTAACCCCTCCAGATATATTTCCCTCTGCACGCTCACAAGTACAAGTTGATATATTTCAAGTTACAGTGCCCGATGTTAGTATATAATTTCTAATATAATAGTTCTGTGATTATGGATATGTGCCTTTATAACCAGGATTGGTCAGGTACGACCAAAAGAGATCAGAGCGCGATCGAGCGGATCAGCAGGCCTGACCAGAGAACAACTTGAAGCGTAGACGATCAATTGTCCCTGAATTAAGATTCATGTTCATGTATGTAGGAGCTAGGGGCTTGCTGATCCAGCATATATGTACATGTATGTCTCTTTGACCGCTCATGCATCGCCCTGGGAGGCTGGGACTGACCGGAACTGGAGTAGCTAGCTGATCATTGTCAATAATTAATGTTATATCAGACAAGTAGTGTGATTATTGTGCAGATTGCTGCTATAAAAAACGACACATCAACATCGAGCCATGCTTGCCGAACGTGTCTCATTTAATCGATCACCGGGCTCTGCACCCAGCTAGTTATATACCCCGGCTTCAGCATACATGGCGAATAGGAGTACTTGTGGTCAGAAGAAATCAATCCATGCATGGGCAACATTTATGGTGCACTGATCGATCGATGGATTTCACACAAATTAATCTCTCTGAGTCACTGCTGTTCGGCATTTCCATGCGTATGTAAATGCATGCACCTGTATATGTATATGATATCACACACATATACATTGCACTCGGACACACACATATATGCATGAATGGCATGTAATATATATAGACTTCCAACTGGATATATAGATCGATATATATCAGTCGAAAGCTACGTACGTATGTATCCCATAATACACTTAGCTTTAATTTTATCACTAGTCAGCAACACAGTTCAAACTATGCGGCAGCAGTGCATAAATGTCAGCCAACCCGGCCGGCCTCCAGCATTCGATCGCATGCATCTGTGATCTCCAGAACTGTTTTAATTCTAGCTAGCTAGTGCGTACTGTTAGTTATCTAATATACTACTGTTCAGACTCTGTGCCTTATGATAGTAATATATAGTTTATTAAATTTTGTCAGTTTGTCTTCATTACAAGAAGAATAACCCGCGGTATCCGTGTAACGTACTGAAACGACGAATTTTTTTAAAAAATAATATATATTTTTATTTAAATTGCAAAAATATACCACGATCTCAAAAAAATGCAAAAATACACCTCTGTCGCCCTTTGAACGGACGACAGGGGCAACAGAGGCCTCTGAATGGGCGATTTTGGCACTTGTCGCCTTTTGAATGAGCGACATGTCCCCTTTCCTGTAGCCAGTTTATAAAGAAAATCATAACTTTTTAATATGATCTCGTATGGAGATGAACTTTATATGAAAATTGTAGCTCTCGACGAGATCTACAACTTTTGTATACAATTTTTTTTTCATTTGAATCCACTTAGATGGCCAAAAATGGGATGGAAAGTTCAGATCTACATTAGATTTGAAACTTCTATCTCATTTTCGGTAGTCTAAATGGATTCAAATGAAAAAAAATTATATACCAAAGTTGTAGATCTCGTCGAGGGCTACAATTTTCATATAAAGTTTATCTCCATCCGAGATCATATGAAAAAGTTATGATTTTCTTTAGAAACTGACTACAGGAAATGGGACATGTCGCTCATTCAAAGGGCGACAGATGCCTCAGTTGCCCCTGTCGCCGGTTCAAAGAGCGACAGAGGTATATTTTTGCAATTTTTTGAGATCGTGGTATATTTTTGCAATTTGAATAAAAAAATATATTATTTAAAAAAAAATTCTTGAAACGACTTAGAAGTTTAGTAGTGCAAAAGAGATCATCAATGAAATTAACACATCATATAACTAAAACATTCAACAAAGACGATGGATCATCATCTTTATTCATTAACAAATGTCATATGTAAGGCCCCCACTTTTGGTAATGAATAACAATAATGAGTACCATGTGCATACAGTACTAGTCCCATGATTAGTAGCTAGTACGCACAAATACAAATTGATATCACAATCATACATAAGCTTTATTACACAGCGGAAGCAAGGTTACGTAATATTCATACAATACCAAAATAAAAAAACAGCAGTGGAGACAACTTCTTGTAGTATGCCTTTTAAACCCATTGTCCCACAGGCAACTGACAAGGTAAAGCCTTAGAAAAATTCATCGTTAAATTCTTCGAATCCTACATCAACGTATGAGTTGTCGGGGTAATCTGATTCTTCACCTAAAAACATCAACATAGGCAAGTTGAGTACTTACGTACTCGCAAGACTTTTACAAATCCTATAATACATGCAAGTCATTTCAATGGAAAGGCTATTATGGTTAATTTGCAGAAAGCCAGTTTGAAATGTAAATACTGAATAATAGATTGCAGCAAAATTTGCTTAAAAGCAGATTAAATAAAATGACAGTATGTAAGTACGAGTAAATGAAATTTCTAACCTGGTTATAATGACCATATCCAAGAACCATTTCTACTGACACACAGTAGAATTTACCGTCACACGGTAAATACCAGATTTTATGAAAATAAAAACAAAACTGCTAACTATGTGATGACTTTACCAAGTGCCCATTACCGCGGGCGCGGCTAATCGATTAGTTTTACACTCTGCAGAGGTATATAGCTTTCCCCACAAGACATGACTGACTTTTTGAGCAATCGATATTTACACACTTCCTTTTGTGTGCCGCAGAGAGTCATGTTATAACTGTTACATTATTTAATCCTAATTTTGCACCAACATGGTGACGATAAACCCATTCTGTGGTGGAAGAACTCAGAGCATAGAAATGATAGAACTCCCCACAGTATGGTGTACACCGTTATATTGGTAGACGTTTATTCCATGATCACCTCGGTGTGGACGTCCCGTCGAGCAATTCATTAAGAAACAGCTCGTACTACTCCGACCTTCCAAGTGCAAAGCCAGTTTTAAATAACTTAATAAGTTAGAGCTGTCCCATTTTAGCACTTGTGGTTGTATGATAATTCTTGGCCTGAAAACAACCCATAGTTCGGTCCTTAATTCGACACGGGCAATAATCTCCCCCTACACTACGTGCAAAGACATGCACTCCAGGCTATTGCCAATAATTACCCGAATCTAAATCATAGTTTTATTTTCATTTTCCATCAAAAATACCAATCACAAAGAAAGGTCATACCCCTTTAAATGTCATATCCAACATTTTTAATCATGTCACAATTTTATATTGCTTTAAGCATGGCTAAGCATGACACTAAGTGTAAGTGACCTATATTGATATCAAATAATGTCTATGTTATTCTAGGGTTATCAAGGTTCACAATTTCATACTTATCAAGGAAGTTCTATGTAGCTACAGGTACAACTACCAATACCCGTAATATAGCAGACTTTAATAAAAGTAAAGTATACAGTAAAATATTTAATAAAAACATTTATAAAACTGGGATCAATATGATCAAAGGGGTGCTTGCCTTGTTGATTCTCCTCGTCGTCGAATTCCTGATCGTTGATTATATCGGATTCGTCGGGTTCTACACGTCGTATGGCAATCACATAGCAAATACCAAATTTTAATAGGGCCAAAAAGAAATCAGATGGAAATATTCAAATAAAATGATTTCAAAATTCAGAAATGGTTGTAGGCATTATTTTTTCTTATTTGCAATTTAAAAGACTGAATCTACTTAGATCATTATTGCACCTTTTTATTACCTATTTAACAACTTAAAATTTTTCTTATAACAAACCCTAAGTATTTTTACATATTCAGGTTCCTGAGGTTACAAGGAGTCTAACAAAATTTATTTTACTAAATTTGGTGGTCATTTGAAAAAATTCCATGTATGACATATTTCTAGCTCTTTCTTTAAATTTGAATTCAAAATTTAAATAAAATTCAATTTTGGAATATTTTTGCATATTCTGAATCTACATGATTTATCATGAATTTATAAATTTATTTAATCAAATTTGGATTTGAAATGCGCAAGATATAAGCTATTGAATAATCTAGGTTTTGTAAAATACAGAAAATCAGAAATATGCCGAAAATGAAAAGTACGCTTTCGCGAGGAAAACTCGCTTTCCCTTTTTGGGTTGGCGCCGGACCGAGACGCTGACAAGTCGGGCCCAGATGGCGTTATCGGGCGCAGCAGGCGATCGACACGCTGGCCCAAGTGGCGGCAATGAGGCGCTACAGAATCGACGCATGTCGCGGCGGCTAGGGTCTGCATGGCAGCGGCTAGCGCGGCGCGAGTGACTGACATGCGGGGCCTACTCGTCAGTGCCTCACACGGGCAGAGCGGCTGACATCCGATCCCACTTCTCGGCGACCCGAGACAGAGGGAACGGCGTCGAAGCCCTCCGGCGGCGGAGCGTCGCCGGAGAAGTGGAATGGGTTCCACCTTGGGCTTCAGGGCGTCTGTGCGCACACGTGGGCGGTGCTACTTCGGTCGGGGGTGGTCTGCAGCGGCGCGTCACCGACGAGAGGCAGCGGCGGCCATGAACGGCGGCGACTCTACAAAATTAATCTTTCCCGAGCTTGAAGACCACTATGGCGAGCATCAGCGCACCACATGGATCTCATTTTCGGTTTTAGTTTGGAGAATGAAGAAGTGAAGAAGCTTCTCACCGTGCAAGGGCGATGGCGGTGGAAAGAGCTCGGTGCAGCGGCTCACCGAAGAAGATGAGTCCAAATTAGTGGTGAAGGTAGGTTTTAAATGCTCTTGGGTAGCTTCGGGTGAAAGGAATTGAGCTACGGCGGCTTAGGGAGAAAGATGGCGACGGTTTGGACTAGGCGGCAATGCGGCCGATTTTGGGGAAGACGGCGGAGGTAGGGGAAGGTTCGGCTGTGGCGCGGTCTAAAGGGCAGAACGGCGAGCCTCTAAGCCTTGGCGGGGTTTAAATAGTCGAGGTGAGGCGGTTTGGCGCGGGGAAGGTCGACTCAATCGTCTCTGCACGAAGGCTCGGGAGAAGAGGAGGGGAGAAGGTTTGGGGCTGCGGCTGACGCGTGGGGGCGAGGTGGCAGAGAGGCTGTCGGCAGGGGCCAGCTATTCGCGTGGGCCGACATGGCAGTGACCGAAAAAGAGAGAGCTCGACAATGTACATGAATATAAAATTATATATATTAAAAAGGAAAATTACAAGAATGTTCAACTGCCCTTAAAAACTAAACTTATGTATCTTAGGCTTCAATGTCCAAAAATCGTTAGTCATTCTTATATATAAATAAAAAGGCTAATAAAGTAAAACTTGAAAAGATTAATTGAGAGTTGCCATGAGACCCAAATGAGTTCGTATCGCTCATCGAGATATCAGACTGTCTGAGGCCAGTTGGCACCTCTCGCTAGATATGGTTTCATCATTCGGCAGAAAACAAATATGAATTTATCGGGTAACCATAGCCATGCTTAAATAGTACCTAAAAATATCACATGAAAAAGGTAAAACCTCATATAGTAGAAAGGTAAAAGCCCCACTATTAAAAAAAGGGAAACCAGCTTACACCCAGCCAAACCTCACAGACCACAAAGCCACCAAGGTGAAAAGGGGGCACCAGCCGAACACTCCGGCCCCTTAGTTCGGTGCCATTCTTCGCGCACACACACATCGCATAAGCCGAGCAAAGCAAGGAGCCAGGAAGCTAGGGAGCAAGGAACCAGGAAGCCAGAGAGCAAGAGGCCAAGAGCGGGGAGGCTAGCCACCATCCATCTCCATCAACCAGGGAACCAAGATCTCATCACACCTCACAAATCCCCCTCTAGTACGACCCCGTCATCTCAACATTCACCCATCAAGTAAGAATCAATGCATATATTCGAATATCAACCTTAGAGACATAGCATCGACATAGGAGTCTAAAGCAATCGCTAGAAAGGTAAAGCATGTTAGGTTTCAAATGGGGATCACAATAGAGGTGGCGCCGCACGTGCCCAGAGAACTACCGCACTCCTCGGCGTGCGAAAGAACTCCAGGTGGCGTCATGACACCGCCAATTGACGAGTACTCATACCATGGGTACCCCGAGCGGTCCGGAGTGACGAACGGGCTGCCCCAAGCCCGGCTCTGGCCAAAGGCCCCCGCTGGGCCACGAAGGACACTCGTCCCCAACCAAACCAACCAAGGGGCGTTCGACCCCCGTCACAGGTCGGACTCCCCACAAGCTCCGACCAAGGGCCGATTGCCAGGCCGTCGCGGGCCGTTGGCCACCTGCCCCATGAACACGACAGCTCGGAAAGACCACGCTAGGGTAGGTGGCTCCTTCCCAAGGCAGCGAGGAGGTTGCCAAAGTCAAAACTCCAATCTCGTCATCCAGTCATGCGCAGTGTAAGGATGCGCTCCCTCCTGAGGCAGCACCGGAGCCAAGCATTGAGGCGTCAGCATCTAACGGACGTACAAGAGGGTAGGTGTGCCATTTCCCAATGACACGAAAAACTGCGCCACTCGATGAGTCCACCGACCCGACGTGGGGTAAGTGGACGCCGATCAAAATCGCCAAGACCAAGGATCAGGACTCCTAGCCTAGGACACCTCATCCTTTCTTCTCCCAACTCCCTGTGTAACCTGCCCCCTCTGCCTGTATAAAGGGAGGCAGGGTCCTCTGAGAAAAAGGAGAGAGACCCCCTTTCTCGATTCTTATGGGCAAACTGTTCTTGCTCTCACGGGTTCGAATCCTTAGCTCTCGCTTGTAATACCGTGCAGTCATCTGCATCCGAAGCAATATAGCACCACCACACGAACTGGAGTAGGGACATTCGGCCCGAACCAGTATACATCTTGGGCTTCTTGAGTCTAACCATTCAAGGATAGGGAACGTGCGGCCCCTTGACTAAAAAATTCACTTGCCGGTGCTCGAAACACCGACACCAATCCATAGCCATCAACCCATCTAATCATCATTAACCAAAGACAACTTGAATCATGTTTAATAAAATCATAACACGTATCTCTGTAAAGGAGAAATAATAGAAAGGTTGAAGAAGGGGGAGGGGTGGCATCACTATGGGCTGGGGGCAGGCTAGAGCCCAGTGTGGTGCGGAGGAGACTGAGGGGACGACGCAGAGGCGACCCGGGGCGGGCAGGAGCTAGGAGGCTGGCACCGGGGCGGGCCAGAGCCGATGGGTCGACGCAGAGGAGACTGAGGTAGGCGCAAAGGCGACCTGGGGTCGGGCGAAGGCAGCCTAAGGGTCAGGAGGAGGTCGGTCGGGACCAGTTGGAGGAGGAGACACAGAAGGTAGGGCGGCGCCGGCTGGGAGGCTGGCGGCGGCCGGCGTAGCGGCATGGACGATTGGATCGGGAGGGAAGGTCAAGAGGAGGAGGAGAGAGAGAGAGAGAGGAAGGGAAAGAAAATCGGGTGAGTGAAAAAAAATCTTTAACTAGAGCAATGCGACATCCAAATTAATATACCCAATTAAAATTTGATAAATTGATCATTCCAAGTTATCATGCGTTTAAAATAAAATACGCCAATTTAAAAATACCCCAAGATCAAAAAGGACATTATACAGATATCAAATTAGCAAAACTTTAAAAAGGGATTGGACACTGTAAAACATGTAAAAATCTTACTAGTTCCCTGAAGTATAGTTTTCCACAATTTCAGGAATTAAATCCAATCCGACTCGTGATCTTCTTAGCAACCATATACGAGGACTATTATTTTTACTCAAATCTAGGCAAGCAATCTCTTGATCATATTTAAATATTTTCAATCAAACATATTGCTTATACGTGATATCACTAATTCATGGAAAAACATTTTTAAAAAACCATAAATCGAATGTTGTTGGAAGGATGGTTTCATGATGAACTGCTGAGGCAATATGTGAATTGTTTATGTGTTGAAATGGCTCGTCCAACGAATATACATATATGTATATATATACGTATATATACGTAAATATGTATATATATACGTATATATACGTAAATATGTACGTATATATATACGTATATATACATAAATATGTATGTATATGTATGTATACGTACACATACTTATACATACGTACGTACGTGTATATATATGAGGTGGATAAAGGGTGCCATGATGATGGGAATTGCCGGTGGGGGCCTCTACATAGGCTGGAACATAAGGATGAACCACTACACTCGGGCAATGAGCCGTATTTTCGTATCAACCATAGTGTATGGAAACAACTAGAAAATGTTGTCCTATAAGGGTGTTATGATCTCCATATTGGGTAAGAGTATATAAATAAGAGTGAGAAGCTAGGTATGCCGGGAGTCCCAGTGAGGTACATTGTTTTGGAATTTAGATGCGGTTAATCTGTTCTAAGGCGCTATATTTAAACACCATGAGATGAGTACCGCTGATATGCATTGAAGTCGAGGTACAACTGGTATGCTACGAGTGTGTGAGGAACAATCGAGGACACATCACGACTCGTCAGCTACTAGGGTTGGACATCTTAATACCTAAGTAGTGATAAATATTTTGAGTTCTCAACTGAGATTGGGTTCACTATAGGTAAAGTGGTACAAATCTGCGTAGAGTCAAATCATGAATTCATGCTTGTCTCCTGGATTAATTGGAGGTTACGGAAGCTAAGTCTGCCTCATATATGAGTACTAATAGCAATTTTAGCAAATAAAACATTAATCAAACATTTTCATAATAAAACCCTATTTTCCTAAAAGTGAATTTGAGAGTGATATATGAATTAGATGATGAAAAAATTCATAAGATGCATTTTGTTACTAATACTTACTGGGTACGTTGTCCTCACCCTTACTTAACCCCCTTTTTGTTTAGAAGCTGAGCATTATGGATTCGCCTCCGAGGCTTGGGTTGAGGATCACCCATAGGATTAGGGTGACGAGATGGCAAAGGACTATCGGGTGGATTGGGTAGAGTAGTGGATCGTACGGCCGAGACCGTCGATCCCTTAGTTATTCTAGTGTTTATGTATATTAACTTTTGTTGAAATGGATAATATGTATGAAATTGTACTAATGGACTTGTAGCCCTGCGTGGTAATAGATTGTAATAAGTTTCTATTTCAGTCTCTAATTATTGTTCTGCTGCAACACTCTGAACACGATGTATTAACTGATAAAGTGTCAGGTGCACCTGATATTTTATTAGCTAATATACCGAGATCAGTGTAATTACCTCAAAGTAATAATGTCGATATTACTGTCGTTAACCTAGGTTAATTATACGGGTCGCCACACGTACTCACCTCAATTGTCAGTTTGTTTGATGGAGTTCAGTGGCGGAACTAGAAATTTTTCGTTGGATGTGCACACTTCACACGTACAACTCTATAGTCTTGTACAATTATCGTAAATCCAACACATATATTTGAAATTTGCTAAAAGCATAATATAAATAGTTCGAAGGTCTTAAAAATCCTAAATCACTAAAATTAGAACCAATTCAATAAACAAATTTAATATATTAAAGAGATGATTTTATACAATTTTTCAAAATTTTGGGGGTCCCAGCACCCTTGGTACCGCCCCTGATGGAGTTCATTAATCAATTCCTATAAAAAAAGGGAAAAGAAGTCTGATGGAGAATTAATTAATCCATATATCCATATTATTCTTCTGAACTAGGACATGCATGTATATGTATACGGACGTATACGGAGCTAGGACGAGACGGAGTACTTACTACTGTGCAGTATACGTGACATGCATAAGCATCTAGGTAGGTATTAAACCGTGCGCGCGTCACGTACGCAGGGGTGGGTGGGTGGTAGCTAGTTAGGCATTCATGCATGCCTAATATGCATGCAGAGACACGCATGCAGCTCATAAAAGACGAACGTGCGTGCATATATATGCTTCTCCCTTGCGCGTTTTATGCGTTTGGATGCATGCATGCATGTGAATTTCATTTTCGGATAAAATATCATTCGTGAGGAATCCAAAATTTCGCCAACATTTAGATATTTCGGACAAATCTCGTTCGAAATTCAAAAACAAAAATTCAAATCCGGTTCATTTTCTACCGAAAAAAAAAATTCGACGAAAAATCCTGAAATTTCGGTATATTTGCACAGGCTGAAAAGTAGGTCAAAAAATGATGAAATATTTTTAATTTTTTTTGGAGGTTTCTGATATATCAGTGATGTTCCCACAAAAATTTTAGATGATTACCACATTTGAGGAATTCTTAAAAATTCAAACATTGCTAATGTCCTGATAAAACACTGACTGGAAAGTTTGATCCGAATGAAAAATGGTACAAACCACATTAGAAAATTTTGAATTTTTTTTTTCATGGTTATGATGCATCACTAATATTCTCATAAAATTTTCAGATGATGATCAAACATTATGAATATTTAATAATTCTGACAGTGCAACTGTCCTATTAAAAGGCTTACCGGCAAACTTGAACAAAATTAAAAATGGTTCAAACTATGTTAGAACATTTTGAATTTTTTTTGAATGGTAATGATATAACATTAATGTTTATATAAAATTTTTAGATTATGATCATGCTTAAATAATTTTTAAAAAGTATGACAGTGCTACATCCTGATAAAAGCCTGATGATCCATACATAGATTTGCTTTAGCAATCAAAAAAAGGTTTAAAGTTTTTGAAAATTTTACAGGTGATAAGGAAATTCTTAAGATCTCATAAAATTTTTGAATCATGATCATACTCCAGTGAATTTATAAAATTCTTACAAGGCACAATACCATTTATGTTCTTTCTCTTTTTGAGTTTTGAAATATAATATAACAAATGAAGGTCAATGCTTACATAGATTTGATTGATCGAACCAAAAAAGTTTACTTTATTTTTAAAAAATTATAGAATGGTTCTGAGGCAATTATTAATCTCTCATAAAAATTTTAGATCATGATCACACTCGAGAAAATTTATAAAATTCTGATAAGGTTACTGTCCCATTTATGTTCATTCAGTTTTTGATTTTTTAAAGATAACAAATGATGTTCAATTATTTTGAAATTTTTATGTATGATCATACACTACTAAAGATAGTACCATAAATTTCATTATCAAGCATGTAAAATTTTATAAAAATCTGACAGTGTTTCTGCCAAAATTTTAAAATATCTAAAAAATTTGGTTTTTCAACAAATTTTCATAGAATATGACTTTCTTAAGGGTTATTGGACCAAATTCAGGTCTAAAAGTTTTAAAACGGCCAAAAATCATGAAATTTTAGGGAAATTTGGCAAAATTTCACCGAGGGAAAAAAGAAATTTCTTGCTACTGTAGCAAGTTCAATAAAAATTAATTTCCCTTTATCCGGCCAATAGTTTGGATTTTGTGGTGGCCCGAAATCCAAAATTTCGGCGAGATTTGTATCCCTGATATTACTCCCTTCGGTCACAAATTATTATGGCTTTTGATATTATTATGGCCGTAACAACCCAAAATTCAATAAAATCAGAAATATAATATTAAAAGTATCCATATGATTTATTGTTGTGTTTTCTGATTTTTCTTGAATTAAAGAAATTCTTTTGGCTTTTTCCTATTAAAAGAAATCCAAATCCTCAATATAGCAAAATGGTAAAAGACAAAAGGTAAAAACCTAAAGTCAGTAAAATCCTTAAAAATCTAAGAATCATATTTGTGCCACTTGCTCTGTCCTGGCATTAATAAAATAAAATAAAATACAAAGATAATCATGAGGAGACAAGTGGAAATCTTAACCAAAAGATTTGTTCAGGATTTTTATTACCTTAACCAGAGTTGAAATTTTAACCATGCCGACATATTAACGTAACCCAACCCTGGTAAAAATATCAAGAATTTATCTCTTCATTTAGTAATTTTAGAAATTCAAGAACAGTCAATCTTAAAAGCTGGAAAATGCAGTGTCAGAATTATTAAAAATAAAATATCAAATATAAAATTTTAAAAATTTTATTAAAGTTATATAATATTAATAAGAATATTTTCAAAAAGTTTCATAAAATAATAAATTTCTTTTAGCCCTCAATTAAATGAAAAATAGAATCAGTAAAAACCTTTAACAGTGCATTGTCAGATTTTTAATAAATAATTTACTTGTCACATTTATCTGAAAATTTTACTATACCTTGAAATTTACCTTTCCGACCTCTGTAAAAATTTTCATAAAATACTAAGCTTATCTTCTAGCCTGAATTTTCGGTTTTACCCTGAGCTGTCCAGAATCATCCTGAGACTTAAACCCTTGTCTCGCCGACATGTGGGCCCGCCTGGACAGCTGTCCCAGCAGCCGACCTCCTTTTCTCTCGCTGACCGCCGGACCCACCTGTCAGCTCCTTCCTTCCGTTCTTTTCCGTTCTCTCCGTTGCGCCGCGCTCTCTCGAGCCGACGCCGCCTCTCCGCTTTGTCGCCACCGCGCCGCAACTCGCCACCCGAGGACGCCAAAGACGTCGCCTGCCATGCCGCATCCGCCTCGACCTCTGTGCACTCTCTCCCGCGCCAGAACGACCGAGAAATCACCCGCGCAAGCCACCGCCTTGCCCCTTCTGTCCAAACCCTGTGCCAACCGCCTCTTTCACCTATTTAAGCACCTCAACATTGTCGCAAACACTCATATAACTTCCTGGAGCCAGCGAAACCGAACCAATCCGCCCAGCGCGCGAACACCTCATTCTTCCCCAGCTCCGGCCAAAAACCCGAAAAGGGGGAAACTGCCCAGTCTCGCTCTCCATTGCGCCATTCCTCGAACCACCTCTTCCAAAGCAACCTCACCACCCTAGGAACCTTCTCCCGGCCTCAATTTCACCTCTTCTTCCCCGGCGAGCTCTCCCACCGAGCTTCTTCCGCCACCGCCGCAGCCTCACGGTGAGAGCTTCCCTCCGTCCTCTTTTTCCTTGCTAAAGCCAAAATGAGTTCTATGTGATCCATCGATGCTCGCCGTGAAGTTCTTCCACCCCAGAAGCCGTAGTTTCGCGGCACCGTCGGCCATTTCGCCGCCGCCCTCTCCGGTGGCAGGTCGCCTCCGGCCACCCCTGGCCGAAGCGATACCACCCCTAGGATCGCGCAAGCATGCTGAGCAAGAATATGGAATCCATTCCACTTCTCCGGCAGTGCTTCGCCGCCGGCGAACCTCGCAACCGCGACCTCTGTCTCGGTCATCGACAATGGGACCAAGATGTCGATTTGCACGCAACGCGCAGACTCAACGCCATGCGGGCCCGGTCGTCGATCGCTCGATCCGAGTACGATCGGCCGCCACGCGGGCCCTGTGAGTCGACCATGGCTGCTCAGACGGCGTGGTCCGCAGCGTCGGCCGCTCTGCGTCGTCGCGTGTCATTGCCGGTGGGCCCGGCATGTCGATTGCCTCGGTCCGACTCGGTAGCAGAAAAAGGGAAAGCGTAGTTCGATCGTAAAGCGTACTTTCCATTTTAGTATATTTACTAATTTTCTGTATTTACAAAACCGAATGCATTCAAACTTAAATATCTTTTGAACTATCCAACCAAATGAAGTGAAATAAATTTCTAAATTCATCTAAAATCATGTAGATTCAGAATATGCAAAAATATTTCAAAAATAATTCTGTTTGAATTTCAGATTTAAATTTAAAGAAAGAATTTGAAATATGTTGTGAATAGAATTTCTGCAATTCAACTTCAAATTGAATGAAACAAATTTTATTAGACTCCATGCTCTGTTAGGAACCTGAATATGCAAAAATACTTAGGGTGTACCATGGAAAATAATTAAAGTATAATATAGGATAAGAAAGTAGTTCCATAATAGCAATTTAAATAATTTCAGAATTTAGAAATTGAAAATCCAGACTAATGGAACCTGTAAAAATGGTCTCTGAAAATGATAAATGAAAGTGAATTATTCAAGAAACTAAGGTTGGCTATTATAAAAACCTAATCAGAAAATATTCAGAAAACTTGTAAATCAATGAACAACAAATATGTTAATTCAAACAGTTGATTTTATTTGGTTCTTATGTCTGATCCTTTCATTTTGTCGAAATTGCCATGTTATTATTATTCGACGTGTAGCACCCGACGAAACCTGTGAATTCGACGATCAGGAGTTTGACGTCGAAGATCATCAACAAGGCAAGTACCCCCTTTGATCATATTGATCCCAGTTTTATAAATGTTTTCATTAAATGTTTTTACTGCATACTTTACTTTTATTAAAGTCTGCTATATTTTGGGTATTGGTAGTCGTACCTATTGTCACATAGAACTTCCTTGATAAGTATGGATTTGTGAACCTTGATAACCCTAGAATAGCATAGACAGTACATGATGTCAATTTGGGTTAATCACATTTGGTGATATGCTTAGCCGTGCTTAAAGAAACATAAAACTTGGATACGATTAAAAATGTTGGATATGACTTTCAATGGGTATGACCTTTCTTTTGGTTGGTATTTTGATCAAAATGAAAATAAAACTATGGTTTTGATGCGGGCAATTATTGGCAATAGCCGGATGTACAAGGGACTTGTCGTAGTGTAGGTGGAGATTATTGCCCGTATCGGATTAAGGACCGAACTACGTGTTCGTTAAACCCAAGAATTACCGTACAACCACAAGTTTGGTATGGGACAGCCTTAAACCAATTAAGTTATCTGGTTTAACTTTGCACATTGGAAGGCCGGAGTAGTACGAGCTTCTTCAGTGACTGGTTGCTCGTAGGGGCGCCTACACCGAGGTGTTGGGAGTCACGTTTGCTAATACAACGGTGTACGCCATACTATGGATATGCTTATTCATTACTGTGCAGTGACTGTACAAACATTTACACCATAGTACGGGTTTATCGACACCGGGCTGGTGCAAAGTTAGCCTAGATAATGTAAAGGTTTCCGTCATGAACATTCTGACCACTACGCCAAAGGTGCGTGAAATATGCGGCAAAAGGAAAAGGTCATGACTTGTGGGTAAAGATGTACAACTCTGCAGAGTGTCAAACTTTTCGAAAAGCCGTTCCCGCGGTTATGGGAATCTTGGTGCGCCAGCACTAGTTAACTGTTTTATATTTTCATAAAACTCTGGGTTTCTACCTGGGACTGGTAGGAATGGTTACTTGGCAATTTCTGCTATGACAGTAGAAATGATTCTTGGAAATGGTTATGATACCCAGGTATTTGATATTTACTTATGCTTACATTCAGTTACTTTCAGTATTAAGCCGCTTTTACTTAAACTTCGTTTTACGATCTAATATTCTGTATTTACATTTCAAATTAGCTTTATGCAAAACAACCATGAGCTTTTCCTTGGAATGGCCTGCATATATAATAGGTTTTGTAAAAGTCTTGCGAGTACGTAAGTACTCAACTTGCCCATGTTGATATTTTTAGGTGAAGAAACAGATTTCCCCGACGATACCTTTTATGACGCAGGATTCGGGGATGTGAACGATGAATTTTACTAGGATTCTCCTTGTCAGTTGCCTGTGGGGATTTTGGGATAAAAGGCATACTACAAGATGAATGTCTCCACTGTTATGCTTTTACTTTTGGTATTGTAAGAATGTTATGTATTTGCTTCCGCTGTAATAATAAAGTTGTGTATGACTGTGATATCAATTTGTATTTGTGCGTACTAGCTACTAATCATGGGACTAGTACTGTATGCACATGGTATCCATTTTCGATATTAATTTATCGAAAATGGGGGCCTTACAATGGCTTTGGATATTCATTCGCTCTTTAAAAGATAACGTTAACCACTAATTTATATTATAACATATTTATAAAATCTAATAAAATTATAATATTATAAAAGTACTTTTAAAAATAAATCTATATATATATATATCATCTTATTGTATCCAATCTAAATATTTAAAAAGATATTAACAATCAAAATTTTGAAAGTTTGACTATATCTATATTCAAAGATAGCTATTTATGACTAAAGGGAGTAGTATACATCGTGTACACTACACATTATTTATGATAAAGTTATCGATCTGTATGTAAACATGAATACATTGCGTGTATATATATGTTACAACAAGCTTCCCTCTCGCTCTCTCTCTCGTTTAAATGCTCTCTCTCAATTTCTTTCCGTAGAGTAAGATGAATATATGTATAGTTTGTTGGTTTGCTAGGCCAGTTGCTGTGCTGATCTAACTCCCCATTCTTCTACACACCCCTCTTAAAATAACTATTCTATACCCCTTTTCTTCATCCTCTCCTCCATGTATATATGTCTTTTCATTACAAAAATACGTCAAAAATAGATGAATGTGGGTGTTAGACCTCCAACATAGTCAACTAAACCTACATGTGCTAGCCAACCCACTTTGTGACGTTACGTTAGATGTTTATATTTTATAGATCCTATCTATCTCGTAGTAACATCGCAATAGACATGCACTAATAACCGGTAGTTGTGCAGTAACGTCAGAGTACTATAACTTTCACAATTTGATCATATGAAATATCTATCTCGTAGTAATTTTGTGATGAACATGTAGTGAAAACTTATCGTTGTGCAGCAGCGTCGGATAGCTATACCTCTAGAAATCCGATCATATATACTCCATCTCGTGGTCCGTCTTACTATACAAAGGATGCTATGTTACTGCACCACTGTAGGAATGGTACTTCACCTTTGTGATTTATGTTACTGCATAGAAACCACCTTGTTACCGCACCACCACATGTATTTTTCTAAGTCAAGTTACTGCACGATCGAAAATCGTCGAGATAGTGCACAACTGCACGAGGGTTATCGCATTTTTCTGAGTGCAGAGGGGGACGCGATAGTTTTTGTTCTTTATGCTACAGTACCTGCAACTTGCATTAGCGTTGACTTTTTCTAGCTTGCTAGTTTCAGTTGGATGAAGCAGCTGCAAGCTATATAGCACAGTCAATCCAGCCAAGCAGTATGGGCGATCTGTATATCATGGTATGTTTCTCATAACTGCATGTTGCGCAGTTTATATTACTGCCTCCGGTCATAAATATATGTCGTCTTTGACATTGACATAGTCTCTAAAATACAACTTTGATCATTATTTTTTATTATAATATATTTGTAAAACCCAACAAAATTATAATGTTACGAAAGTACTTTTCAAAGCAAATCTACATATATGATTTTTATGTATCCAATTTAAATATTTAAAAAGATATTAATAGTCAAAATTTTGAATGTCTAACTTTACCTATATCCAAAACAATATGTATTTATGATTGTAGGAGTAATTTCACATAATTAAATTACAGCGACACCGATTGAGAATAATTAACCTGTGTGCATGTGTCATCCAGGTCAAACACATGTACATACATGCTCTAACTAGATGCGCAATGGGCCCGCGCGTTGCTGCAGGCGGAAGGAATTGCCGAGATAGGCAGAAATTCTAACAGAGAAATGAAATCTTTTTCGGAAACACCTAAGAAAAGGAAACCAAATTGTCATAATTTTAAAAAATCGCAAAAGTTTGATCATGACCCAATTTGTTTATGGTAGCTTAGGCATGCTCTCAGGACCCTTCTCACAAATTTTAAAGAATTTAAAATTTTAGTAGCTCAATTAAATCAGTGAAGCTGCTTTAAGTGTGTCAGTAGCATTGTCAGAATTTTTAAAAATCGTAAAAGTCTGATCATGATTTAAAAAATTTACGGTAGTGTAGGCATGCTCTCAGGACCCTTCTAAGTTTTTTTTCAAGAATTTACTAATTTAGTAGCTCAATTAAATCAGCAAATTTGCTTTAAGTGCATTAGTAGCATTTCCAGAATTTTTAAAAATCGCACAAGTATGATCATGATTTAAAAAATTTACTGTAGTGTAGGCATGCTCTCAGGACCCTTCTAAGTTTTTTTTAAGAATTTACTAATTTAGTAGCTCAATTAAATCAGCAAATTTGCTTTAAGTGCATTAGTAGCATTTCCAGAATTTTTAAAAATCGCACAAGTTTGATCATGATTTGAATTTTTTATGGTAGGTTAGACATGCTTTGATGACCCTTGTAAAAAAGTTCCAAAATTTACAACATAATTTAATAGCTCAATTAAATCAGCGAAATTGATGCAAAAAATTGATTTTCATGAGATTTGAACCCAAGACCTCACGTACACAGCTAAGGATCACTTGTGAAATATGATACACAATAAATATATAAGGCTAGGCAGCACTCCATTGTAGAAACTACAGTGAATGCCGCGACGTGGCGGACGGGGCGGTTGGATGCCGGACCTCTCTGAAAATATAGATTTATATAGATTATATGGAGTATTAGTAGGAAGTTGGAACAGTGTTTAAGCCTGCTTGATCTGCTCTAGTTAAATGAGGTCTACAATATTTTGCGTGTGTGCTACCGCTAAGGGAATGTTTCTATTATGAGTATTTCATTAGAATATTTTAAGATCTAGTTTAAATTTAAACTAAATTATAAAATTTTTTAAGGAGTTATCACTCATCCATAGAGCTTTTAAGTCTGTTAGCTAGACGATCGGAGCTAGGAGCCTAGGACAATGTTTGACGTAATAAGTATACGATGTATCCGAGCATTAGCGCGCTGTCATTAATATATAACTTTGACTATTCAGAAGGGGAAGTCGGCAAATCAATTACTCCTCCCTCCCGCTGTATATGTACGTAACTCACCGTAGCACAGTTCAAATAAGCACTAAATCTAAGAAAAAAATTAATACTATTAGACCATGTATATTTTTATTAAATAAAATACTATAACTATTTATCTACGCTTTTAGTATTAAAGAAGGACTATATAGTAAAAATACTACAATAACTATACATTTTATCTTTATAATAAATTTATATTATAAGACGATACTGAATATGTACATGTATTGCTGGACGAGCGATAATTTGCCAACGTCAGCTTTAATGCAAGTATTGGCAATGAAGAGAAACTAGCAGCGGGCAGGAGGCTAAGCTACTACTGTAGTAACTGTACTAGTTCTCTCAAACAGGTTCACAAAACCGAAATCATAAAAATCGAAACCGTAAAAACTGCAAAAACCACTCGAAAAACCACTAAAAAACAGAAAGGATAAGAAATAAAAAAAATTCAAAAAAATCGAAAACCGTTCGGTTTTCAACTAAAAACACGGTTTTTCGTGAAAAATTAGCTGACCAATTGAAATGTTCCTATAAAACGGTTTTCGAGCAGTTTTTAACGCATATTTTTTTTTCAATTTTTTTTTAATTCAAGCGGTTTTAGATCTCGAGCTGCAGCTGTACGTTTTCGAGCGATTTTTCACGGTTTTATGAACCTGCTCTCTAGCCAGGGCTAGCTTCTCGTAGCCAGTCCAAATGCTAAGAATAACTACCTACTACTCGCTCTGCTGATTTTGCTTAGCATGTGGAGGCCGTTTTTGACTTAAAATCATGTTCAGCTTTCAAAGAATCAGTAAGTCCCTTTAAATGGGTTAGCTTTAAATGACTTTTGGCATAACCTAGAACTCATATATAATTAGCAAAATTCAAAAGCAAGGTGAGATGTACTTTTACAGCTTATTATGGAGAGAAATTAGCTATTT
Source organism: Otatea glauca (assembly GCA_036346275.1). Taxonomy (NCBI): domain Eukaryota; kingdom Viridiplantae; phylum Streptophyta; class Magnoliopsida; order Poales; family Poaceae; genus Otatea; species Otatea glauca. The sequence continues at coordinate 45,701,066 of CM070726.1, read as the reverse complement.
ATCGAACAACATCTGATAAAAAGTCACATCTGCTTTTCAGCTCAGAAAGACAAAAAATAACTTTTCAGAAAAGCTACAGCCCCCCACCCGAGGATATTGCTTCCTCTGTTTTCACCGTGTTTTATTCATGGCTTCAGAGTCTCTATTTCAAAATATTTATTTATTGAAGAAACTAAGAGTGTAGTCATTACAATATTTTTACTATATATCTCTATTTAAATGCTTTTGGCACTACAGGAGAAACATTTTTTAGAGGCGTTTTTATTGTATAGTAGGCGCTTTTATTGTATAGTAGAGACATACTTTATATTGTGTCTCTAGCATCCTCTAGAGAATGAAAAATATGTTCTAAAAATATGTTAGAACCAATTCTCGAATTCGAGACTTTGTGGATAAATAAGTTGCCAACTAACCATCCTCACATCACAACTTATTTATACTCGTATTGTAATTCTTATGAGTAATACACTACATGTCTTAAACATCTAAAAGAATGTTTATAGAGAATAAAGATTACCTCAAATAACGTCTCTAAAACATAAGGTCAATTTAAGAAATGCCTCAAAAAAATGTCTTTATATGATTTTTGTTTTGACAATTTAAAAATACCTCAAAAACATCTCTACGATCCATATTTCATGTTCTTTAACTAAAATGCCTCAAAATAATGTCTTTAAATTTAAAGCACCTTCTACAATACTGAAAAAAGTGTCAATACAATATATTATGCCAATTTATAGAGACAAGTAAAAAATATTTATAGAAAAATATATCTCTAAGTAAAGTTTTTGTTGTAGTATGACGAGGTTAATTGCTTATAGTATGTCATTTAATAGGAGTATTTATGGTTATTTCTTATTAACCTTTTTTACATTTAGTAACGTGCGTATGGTGAGCTGTGCAAAAATACTAGGAAACAGAGTAATTAATTAATTCAAAAAATGCAAGTCAAAGAGTACATGTAGTTGTGTTGCAATTACTCCCTCCATGTAACAACCTGACCTAAAATCCGTTTAAAGCCAAGCCCATCATAGGATAGGACTATGCATGCATAGCATCTTGCTTACACTTCTGTCATCGCTTCGTATAAAAGGGTTAATCAGAAGATGCTATACTTGGACCCAATATGTATTATACACTACTACAACTCACTTTAGAAAAGAACTATGTGAATAATCCCACTCCCGCTCCACATAGACCAAATAGACCTTCACATTAACAGGACGAGGTATTACATTGACCCACCATAAGGGCTGACACCATTGGCAGCACACCGTATACACGGCAAATGACCAGAACTACCCCTCATATACACATGCATCCGCGTGTCTAGTGGCAGCACATATGCCATGTCGTGTGTTGTAACAACCCAAAATTAATAAAATGAGAAATATAACATCAAAAGTATTCATGTGATTTATTTTTGTATTTTCTGGTTTTTCCTGAATTATTATAAATTCTTTTGGCATCTCTCTAATAAAAGAAAGTAAATTAGGGATATAGTAAAATGGTAAAAGTAAAAAAGTAAAAACATAAAATCAATAAAACTCTACAAAAATTATAATAAAATATTAGAGCACTCTAGAGCCCAGCTCATGGCGGTTAAGGTGACCTGAACTATTAAAATATAATAAAAATAAGGTGTAATCATGTGAAAAATAAATCAATGCAGATCATGTTAGATTTTTACAGAATTCTCTAGAGGTTATCCTGAGTCAAAGTTTTACCATGCCGACATCAAAATAGTATCTACCTCTGGTAAAAATATCAAAAATTTAATATTAAATTTTGTAATTTTAAAAATTGAAAAACACAAAATAAATAAAGCTAAAAATAGTGATGTCAAAATTATTAAAATTTAAATATCAAATATAAAAATCCGAATTTTTTTTCAGAAGGTAGGTAATACCATTTCAGATCCTCATAAAAAGTTTCATAAAATCATAACCTCATTTTGGTCATCAATTAAATATAAATTAGAGTCGGCAGAAATTCAAAAGTCCCATTGTCAGAATTTTAATAAAATTTCTACCGTGGTTTTTTATCTAAAAATTTTATAGGATACTTATATTTACCTTACCGACCTAAGTAAATTTTTTCAAAAATAATCAAGTTAAAATGGTGGCTTTAACTAGTGGATCTATCTCGGCTTGTCTAGAACTCTCATCGGACTGCCGTTTCTTTGACTGACTTGTGGGCCCGACGCTGCAGCTGGCCTCCTTGCCGACCTTCTCCCTGTCAGCTCGCCCCCACATGTCAACCTTGACCTCCTCTGTATTTTTAGGGTTTCCTAGATATTTTTGAGGTGGCTACGATTGAGAGGCGATATGGTGAAAGAGACTCTAGATTTTGAGGTGTAATTTTATATCCTTGTGCTCTAGGTCATGTAAGGTTAGTAATTGCTTCAAATTTTCATTATATTTTAGATTTATCTTGGTAAAGCGGAAAATGAAGTTGGTTTCTAGATCTAGCTTGGTGTAAATACATTTGTTCTCTGTGATTAAAGTAGTAATTGATTCTAATTGTGTTATACTGATCAATATGTAGATAGTTACTTAAAGTAAGGTTACCTAGGCTAATAATTGGTTGTAATAGCTTTATATTGAAGGTATATACATGTAGCTTAGTAAAGAGGGAATTAAAGATGGTTTTGATATAGCTTTGTGTAGATTCATTTGTTCTTTTTGATTTAAATTAGTAATTGGTTCTAATTGCATTACACTGAAGATGTAGCTAGCCATGTGAAGAGAAAATTGAAGATGCTGAGTCTAAATGTAGCTTACATGCATATATTTACATATCCAAGCATATGTGCGCATGCGCACTCCTGGTGTACTTAATTCATTATTTAACACCTATTATTATATATGTATCGTAGATGGACCGAAGCTGGATGTACGCTGAGAACTGTGCGAGCGCCGAGTACATTAATGGTGTCTCTACTTTTAGAAGAGCTGCAGAGGAAGATATGTTGAATAAGGGGGTAAAATTTATGTCTTGTCCATGCATTGACTGTGATAAACTGAGGATGTTTCGAAACTGAGGATGTTTCGAAACCCAGCGCAGATCGAAGTACACTTGATTCTATGGGGTTTCAAAAGGGGGTATATATATGTTGGATCAGTCACGGTGAAGAGTAGATTATGCAGAGACCAAGTAGTACTACCACCGTCGACGAGTCAACGATACTCTGGATATCGTCAACGAAATCAACGATACTCCGGATGATATCAACTGTGCTTTCGATAAGGATAGGTTTCATGATGACAATCTGGATCAGATGATACGGGATGCAGAAGGGAGCCGTGATGAGCGGGAGTGCGTAAAATTCCGGGACTTGATAGACGACTCAGAGAAACCTTTGTTCCCTCGTTGCAAGTCCAAATATACAAGATTGTCATCCGTGCTGGAACTTTAGAAATTAAAAGCAAGCAACGGTTGGTCTGACAAGAGTTTCACAGCGCTTTTAGGTCTGTTAGCATATATGCTTCAGGAGGGAAACGAGTTGCCGACAACCACCTACAAAGCCAAAAAGGTTCTTTGTCCCTTGTGAATGGAAGTAGAAAGAATACATGCCTGTCCGAACGACTGTATCCTCTACCGCAAAGAGTACACAAACTTGCATGTATCTCTAGTGTGCACAAGTGCAATTCAGCCAAGCCAATCGTTAGAGCAGCTGCGCGTCCGCCCTTGAGACGGATGTGGATGAAGCCAGATTTCCTCCTGACGAAACCCAGGTAACATGTCTGCAATGCTCCTTATATAGACCTGTTAGACGTGTTACCTAATTACTTGTGTACCCTTATGTAGGTGGTCATGCCATGCAATCTGCAAGTGAGGCTTGCCAACGGCTCTGTTCCCCTGCAGGCTACTTGGGGAAGAGCATATGCATCCGGTGTAGGGGCGTTTGCGCATGGTCGTACTTTAGAGCTGGGGTACGCGAAGGTCCATATCGACGGTGTACATAAAATTTTCAAAGCCATCACGCTAGAGATGCCCCCAAATGACGAGATCGTCACAATAGGGGATGCCATCAATACATTCATCCAGTGGCCCAAAAAGGACATCTTCTTTGACGTCCGCCCAGTAGCACCGAATCTACAAGCACTACCGGAGCCACGTGATGCGTCGGAGCTACCAGCACTACCGGAGCCATGTGCTGCACTGAAGGAGCCCGCCAAATCTGCTACCGTGTCCTGTCAGGCACATGCCGATACTGCGGTTCGGGCCAAGTCGTCTCCCGTGAAGACGACATTTGGTAGATGGCGAGGCGGAGACAAGGGCAAATCGAAAGGGATAACCACATCAGTTGGCGCGGCAATTCGAGCTGGGACAGTCGTTCGTATCGAAAGAGCACCAGGAGACGCTCACATTAGCCTGCGTTAGATTGCAAGATTGGTGCATGGAACAAGGCAACAAGCCGGTGGCACAACGTGCATTGAGTATCTCGGTCAACTTCAAGGAGGAGCATTTCTTACACCGGTTTTTGGATGGCTGTTTCGTGGTCGACTTCAACGACCTGTTCGAACTGTACAACCTCAACGTCCTCGATGCATCACTCATGAGATGCTGGATATTGTAAGTGTTTGCAATCACAGTGTACATTCATGTCGTACCGATAAATGTTAGATATATATGATCCTTGATTTTTTATATGTAGATACGTGATCATGGAAGCAAAAACAAGGAAATAACCGGTGGGTTTCCTCGACCCACACATGGTGTCCAAGCAAACCATGGACGAAAATTTACAAGTCGTCCACGAGTACATGGAAAAAGTATTGCTGGCTCAATGGGACAAAAAATTCATACTTTTACCCTACAACCTGGGGTAAGTGCTTCATCCTGTTGCTATACTTGTTGCTTTGTACTATATAACGTAGTTTGAAGTTAGATTGAATCACTATGGTGACATGGCTATGTATGTTTCACTAGATTCTACTTATAATTATACTAAGACAGAACCGGGTAATTTACCTTGATTCTAAAAAGGGCGGCACCCACAACTTGAAGCCTATCAGAAATTTACTCGACACGTTGTTCGGTGTTTATAAAGCTCGTGGACGTCCACACAGGAAGAACCCAGTGATGCTGACGCATATTTATAACTTTTCGGTATCCGCTATTACACAATAATCCTTCACACTCCATAATAATACCTTCTGAACTAATTAACCTATTATATTTTGATAGTGCCACCAATAACCAAAGGACACTAACCAATGTGGATTCTACGTTTGCCACAATATGAAACTCCTCATTGGTTCAAAGACGACCAATGTTATAGAGGTTTGTTGATCTTGCAACAATTGTTTCCACTTATTAATTTATAAGCACGCAAGACTTTACTCTTCCCATCACAGGTTTGGCAATGCGTTGAATCTGCGTTGGAATAGCTAACCTGTAACAGCCTCAAAAATTATAAAATAAAGAAAAATGAAATAAAAATCTTTTGTGTATTATTTTCGAAATTTCTGAATCTTCTGGATTTTCTGTATATTCTTTTGGCTTTCCTTTAATGCAAGAAAGTGAAACAAAGAATATGGTAAATAGAAAATGGTAAAAAGTAAAAATGTTAATTCAACAAAAATTTACCAAAGTCCCCATAAATATCTGAGGGCTCTCCTCAGCTTGCTTAAGTCGGTTGGTAAGCTGAATTAGTAAAAATAATAATTAATCAAAGATAATCATGAGTAAATATCTCAGGGTAAAATGGTAAAACAATTTGGTGAAAATATCTATAAGTCATCCTGACCCAAAATCTTTATCTTGCCGACATAAAAACAGTATCAATCTCCAGTAAAAATATCAAGAATTTAATAATTAATTTTATAATTTTAAAAATTCAAAAACAGTGAATAAATAATCTGGAAAACAGTAATGTCAGAATTTTTAAAAATTAAATAATAATAATTAAAATATTTAATTTTTAAATAAGGTGTATAATATCATTTCAAACTATCATAAAAAGTTTTGTAAAATAATAACTTCATTTAAATCGAAAATTAAAAGAAAAACCGAATGGGCAATGCAGCAACTGTTGCAATGTCAGAATTTTATAAAAATCTGCATGCATCATAAAATAGCGAAAAATTTTATGGAGGCTGGTAATATCCTTTCCGACCTATGGTAAAAATTTTATAAAATTTCGCCTCGTTTTGACCATCGAAAACTCCGTTGAAAACCCGTTCGGTCTTGAGCCTTCGCCAGAGTTCTTTTCTGCTCTCGCTGACGTGTGGGCCCGGTCTGTCAGTGAGACAGCTCAGCCGACAGCCGCTGCCATCTGGCCTCCGCGTGTCAGTGTCCCAACGGCGTTCTTCTCCCCTCTCCCTGCTCTCTCTCGCGCGCGGCGACGACCGCCTCGGATTTTGTCGTACCCGCGCCCAAACCGACTTCATTTCCCTATATAAACCCCTCTCATCTCGTCGCAGCCGAGCTAGCCGTGTCCCTGCGAAGCCATTCCGCCGCTACTTTGGTCTTCTTCTCCGGCGACAGCAAAAACCCGAAAAAGGGGAAAACCATCGTTTCGCCGCCACAACCCATTCCACTTCAATTCCTCCGAGCCGAAGCTTCCTTGTGACGCCAAGAACTCGTCCCAAGCCTCGGCCGAAGCCCTTCTTCCCCGGTGAGCCGCCTCTCCTTGCTTCTTCCTCCGCCGTCGCTGCGCACGGTGAGAAGCTTCTTCACTCAATCATTCTTCAATCCAAACCTATAGATGGGACCCCCGTAGTCTGCTGATGCTCTCCGAAGTGATCTTCAAGCTCGGAGAGGCCTAATTCTTGCAGTTCACCGGTCGGTCGTGAGCACCTCCGCCCCTCGCCAGTGACAACCGCCTTTCCGACCACCTCCGGTCACCGCGCCGCCGCCCAAGTGTGCGCACGGGTCCACTGAAGCTCAAGGTGGAATCGATTCCATCGCTCCGGCGCTAGCTCGTCGCCGGCAAGCTCGGATGTGCCGCGCCCTACTCTGGGTCACCGCCAAGCGGGCCCGGCGATCGATCTCTTGCGTGAGGCTGCGTCGCCGCTAAGTCGGCCCCTTTGTCGGCAGCGCGCAGCCTTGTGCGATCGTCGCGGGCCAGCGTCATTCTTGTATTGCGTCACGACGAAAGGGTGATGGCCGATCATCAGCGTGTCGGTAAGACCGCTGAAAAGGAAAGCGCATTTTCTCCGCGAAAGCGCACTTTCCATTTTCGGCAGTTTTCTGATTTTCTGTATTTATTCAAAATCTAGATATTCAAATAGCTATAACTTTTGAATCACTTAACCAAATTTGATGAAATAAATTTCTAAATTCATATGAAATCTAGTAGATTCAGAATATGCAAAGATATTTCAGAATTGAATTTTATTTGAAATTCAGATTGAAATTTAAAAGAAAAGTTAGAAATATGTCATACATGAAAATTTTGCATATGATCTCCAAATTTAGTAAAATAAATTTTATTAGAATCCTTGCAATCTCAGGAACCTGAATCTGTAAAAATACTTAGGGTGTGTTGTAAGAAAAATTTAAGTTACAAAATGGGTAGCAAATAATGCAATAATGGTTTAAATAAACTAAATCTTTAAATTGTAAATGGGAACAAATAACTCATGTAACCATTCCTGAATTTGTGAAATCATTTTATTTGAATATTTCCATCTGATTTCTTTTGGCGTTATCGAAATTTGGTATTTGTTATATGTCGCCATACGACGTGTAGAATCCGACGAACCCGGTGTATTCGACGACCAAGAGTTTGAAGTCGGGGATACTCAACAAGGCAAGCAAACCCCTTTGATCATATTGATCCCAGTTTTATAAATGTTTTCATTAAATGTTTTACTGCATACTTTATTTTGTTAAAGTCTGCTATATTTCGGGTAATGGTAGTTGTACCAGTAGACTTATAGAACTTCCTTGATAAGTAGGAAATTGAGAACCTTGAAAACCCTAGAATAGCTTAGACATTATTTAACGTCAATCTGGGTTACTCATACTTAGTAACTTGCTTAGCCATGCTCAAATGAACATAAGACTTGGATATGATTAAAAATGTTGGATATGACATTCTTCGGGTATGACCATTTTGTGGTTGGTATTTTGGTTGGAAAAATGAAAATAAAACTATGGTTTAGATGCGGCGATTATTGGCGATGGCAGGTTGTGCATGTCTTTGCACGTAGTGTAGGGTGGAGATTATTGCCCGTGTCGAGTTAAGGACCGAACTATGAGTTGTTTTCAGGCCAAGAATATTCATACAACCACAAGTGCTGGTATGGGACAGCTCTAACTTATTAAGTTGTTTAAAACTAGCTTTGCACTTGGAAGGCCGGAGTAGTACGAGCTGTTTCTTAATGAATTGCTCGACGGGACGTCCACACCGAGGTGATCATGGATTAAACGTCTACCAATATAACGGTGTATGCCATACTGTGGGTAGTTCCATCATTTCTATGCTCTGAGTCCTTACACCACAGGATGGGTTTATCGTCACCGTGCTGGTGCAAAGTTAGATTTAAGTAATGTAAAAGTTATAACATGACTCTCTGTGGCACACCAAAGGCAGTGTGCAAATATCGATTGCTCAAAGAGTCAGTCATGTCTTGTGGGGAAAGCTGTATACCTCTGCAGAGTGTAAAACTAATCGATTAGCCGTGTCCGCGGTCATGGACACTTGGTAAAGTCATCACATAGTTAGCAGTTTTGCTTATTTTCATAAAAAGTGGTTTCTACCGCGTGTTGGTCATTTCCACTGCGTGCGGGAGGAAATGGTTTTGAGTATGGTCAGTATACCCAAACATTCGTGATTTATTGATGCTTACATTCTATCACTTTCAATATTAAATTGCTTTTATTTAAATTCCATTTTGCAATCTATTATTCAGTATTTACATTTCAAACCGACTTTCGCAAATTAACCTTAATAGCCTTTCATTGGAATGGCTGCATGTATTTTAGGATTTGCATAAGTCTTGAGTACGTAAGTACTCAACTTGCCAATGTTGATGTTTTTAGGTGAAGAAAGCAGATTTCCCGACGATTCTTACGTTGATGCAGGATACGGGGAATTTAACGATGAATTTATCTAAGGATTTTCCCTTGTCAGTTGCCTGTGGAACAATGGGTTAAAAAGGCATACTACAAGAAGTTGTCTCCACTGCAGTTTTACTTTTGGTATTGTAAAAATAATATGTAATCTTACTTCATTTGTGTAATAAAGTTTGTGTATGGTGTGATATCAATTTGTATTTGTGCGTACTAGCTACTGATCATGGGACTAGTACTGTATGCACATGGTATCCATTTTTGGTATTTATTTATCAAAAATGGGGGCCTTACATAACCTGCTAGGTATTCGAGGACAACTCTGTGCCTTCTTTTTGTGTGAGGTCATTAATCCAAAAGGCAAACACCACTCAAGTCTCGCCTGAAGAGTTCTGAATTTGTTAGATACCGTTTCCATTAATTTGTGAACCTTGTGCTGTGAATTTGTAAGTTGTAGTTCTCAATTCAATTGTTTTTTATATATGTGAGTTGATTTCTTAAATGGATGCGTTGTATATTTATATATGATCGGAGCTCATTTATGAGATGTATATCATAATAATGCTGGTGATGCTCTGTATTTTGTATTTTGTCTTTTCTTTCAGAAGGCATGGCTAGCATTTCCTAAGACTAGCCAATAAAATAAAATTAAAAAAAAAATAAAAAATCATCATCACATACAGTTATAGTTTAGAACCGTCTGGGATTTAGAGCTCATCATAGATGGTTCCAAAATGGAACTGTCTGTGATGTGTGATCATCACAGACGATTCTAGTTTGGAACCGTTTGGGATGTATTTTTTCACAGACGGTTGCAAATTACAACCGTATGTGATGACGTATTGTCATCGCTGACACTTTGATACAGACGGTTTGGAAAATCATCTGTGATGACAGTTCCGAACCGTCTACGATAAGTGGTTCGGCAGTAGTGTTGCATGATCAAACAGTTCGATTTTAGGATCAAAAAAATCTTCAAGGATCAGGATGGACAATTAGGATGAGTAGACACATAGTACAGTACTACTAATTAATGATAGCAATTGTTAGTTACGCTGAAAGAAATCTATCTGGAATCGATTCTTTTTTTTTTCTTTTTAGATTACGAGAAGTACGTACTCTACACATACTCCACTCATACTATATACACATATGCACGAGTGGAGCTAGCGTAGTCCAAAGCCTCAGGCCAAGACTGTGAAAATAACTAATTAGCCACTGTTTTCGGTTGGCCAAAAGATAAGTAGCTAATTAACAAGTCCAGTTTAAAGCCACTGTTTTTGATTGGGTTTCCCATGCGAGGCCTCGGGCCAAGGCCGAGCTCCGCCACTACAAATATCTATAAAATTTTGCAGAGCCTTTATGATATCACAGAACGTGATCATATACTTTTTTATTAAACATACATGTATTTTAAATAAATACGGTACACCAACCTGAGTAGATAGGAACAACTGTAGTTGGCTCCCACCGGCCACCGCTACGCCATATGCACATGCAAAAACACGTTGGAGTACATAAGTGCACGAGTCCTTACTTGACGGGTCTCCTTTCCTCATTTTGTTCTCGCAAGGTATAAATCCCCAACGGACCAATAAGGGTATGTTTGGTTACTTGTATCAAGTGGTACATGTATAAGATGGTTCAAGAAAAATATTATCCATATGTTTGGTTGCTTAAATGGAACTATCCCGTCCTAGACGGTGTGATACAAATTTAAGGAATATTTCTTATAGATGCTAAATCATTTCATTCACTCAAAATAATAAAACCAAATGGTACAAGACTATCCCATCCTATCCCATTAAATCGCATCCCACTAACCAAACACACTCTAAACTGAGAACACGAACGTATGAAGGAGGAAATCAATAAGCAGCTAGCTGGACACGACACCATGGTGCATGTGCATGTATATGCCATTACGGTAAGGGAACTATTAATCAAGTGATAAGCACTCCAAAGTGGACATGTCATTGACTTACAACATGTTAATGAATACACGCATATCTCCAACCTTGAAGGATCGATATGCCTTCCTAAGGAATTAAAGAGACAAAATAAAATAAAAACGAGGACAAGGACCCGCGCCAAACTTGTGCTAGCTGGCTGCGCATGCAATACGGATCTCACAATTGAACCCAGATTGAGCAGGAGAAGGTCCAGCACAAGCTAGCATATATCGATCGAGTTTCTTTGTGTGCGCGTGTAGGCCTAAATTATTTTGGACGACGAACGTTTCTATCTGGCGTACGTAGGAACCAGCTGGACTTCTCGATCGTGTGTCTGTCGCCGATCGATCGATATATATTCTGCTGTTCTGCACTCTTGTGTTCGCTTGGCAGCACGTAGGTACACATGCATATATATCCACGGACGGACGTGCACGTGCGTGGACACGAAATCCTCCTACGCGCGTACGCGTGTACTTCTAGCTATCTGTCGCGTGTGTAACACATACAACTACGTTTTTCCTTTTCCAAGATAACAAGAACGTTGACTACGTACGGCTTGGTTTGGCCCGTGCGTACGTGTGTGTACGCGACTGGGCGAACCCAATTTGGGCCGCCGGGCCTATAGCTGTTTCGTTTACGCACCTTGTGCCTTACTTGTATGTAGGTGCGTGCTGACAAGTACAAGTAGATACACGCGCGAGCAGGTTTCTGAATCGTAAGTGCCATTTGAAGAAGTAAAAGAAGCGTGCCATCCTTGCACGCACGTTGGAAACGCATGGAACGGAAGCAGCCGCGGGCATGCAGGCATCACGTCAGTTAGGTGGATACTCCGTATATTAAACTTCGAAGGTTTCATGGCCTCTCCGTCGTTTGGCTACTGTTCACGGCTTCTGTGAGCTTGCCACGTCTTGCGTCGATGAGACCAGGTGCGCGTCCGCCGAATCGCTGCTTCCAGTGCTCCCGCGCGGAACACTGAATTCCTCTCCATTCTACTTCTCAACGGCACTCAGTTGCTGAGGAGCATGAGCCTGAGTCGATGCAATCACTACTGCGGATCGGGCATGCACAAACGGTTCGAAACCGCTTTCAAAAACGATTTTAGAACCGCTTGTAAGCAACCGCGAGTGATACCCCGTTGGGTATCACAAGCGGTTCGGGGAACCGCTTGTGGTTCGACATTTCCACAAGCGGTTGGTAACACACCAACCGCTTGTGGAGAGGTTCTCTCCAAAAGCGGTTGGTGTTATGAACCGCTTGTGGGTTGGAGTTACCAACCGCTTGTGAAAAGTCTGACAGCATAGCGTTTTGATTATATTCAATATAGAATATGTTTTCAGAGGGGTTTTTGATATAGATTTTGACAATTAAAATAAATAGAACTTCATGAGTTTTTTTGACACACTTAAATATATATATATTAGTCATGAGTATACATTCAGATAATTACAGACTAAAAAATGAACAAGTTGATGAACACATGAAATAATAAGCCACTTTTACAAGTTTCAAAGAATAAAAGGGCGAATCTTGAGCTTATTTCTTGCGTGCGTCGCTCTTTGTGCCCTTGGTCGACGTTGATGTCAGTTCACTGTCCTTATTTCAGACAATCTCTCCAACCATTTGCGTGGAACTCGCCTTTGGTGGATACAATCTAAATCGACAATAAAGCCGATGAGTTGTTCTTGGATTGCCGCAACCGGTCTGGCGGGATCACGCCTTGCACATCGACGTTGGGCTGACAAAGCGGGAGGTAAATAAATCTCTGGACATGTAATTATTAAAGTGTAAGTACTAAGAAATTGACATGTGCACACTACCTCGGCGTTGGTTGTCGGCACATCACCGTGGGTAATACTTTGCATATAGTGGCACACATAATAGCCACATAAGTTGTTTCCACTCGTGCATTGTAGAACTGCGATAAAATTTGAAAAGAACACGATTATTGGGATGAAAAACTGTTACGGTATATTAATATTCTTTAATACGTACTCGAGTGCTTAATTGTACATCAAATTCGTTCTCGAAATCTCCTTGTTGCTTCTTTCGAAACCGTGCGAATGCCCTGTGTGATGCGTTAGTATGAATGGTAATTATCAGAGTTGGAATTAGCAAGGTATTTCAATATATATAATAAGGAAAACTATCGTATATATATGTGCTATATACCTGTTTAGGGTGTCAATGATAAATTGATATTTTTCACCGAGTCCTTTTGAGTCTGAACAATGATCGTTTGCTATCAAGCTTGATGACAAGAAGGATCGATGAAACCTATTCATGTATTGCAACATATATGTAACTAGCTAGTAGTATTATAAATGCCTTGGAAAATATAAGAACGAGAGGTTGTATATATACGTGCTCGAAGTTGAAGGGCGTATATGTACGGTTTGTAGTCTTGTCCCAAGAATGCATCGAGAATGTAATCTTCAACATCCTTTCGGTTGTATCCAAAGACGAACTCGTTAACAATCTCTGGGTCGATGAAGCCCACGTTGAAGACTTTCTCTTTTCTACATCGTTGTATCTCCATTCTACATAGAAAGGTATAAGTTTAAGAGTTGCAATTTTATTGTACGAGGAAGCACACGGTAAAGGTATGAGCTTGACACTTACAGGCACCAGCAGCTCATGAGAGACACGTTGATGGAGTCGGCATGGTAAATATTGTATAAGTCGTCAAATTTGAGCTATATGTTGTTGTCCCCGCGATAAAAATCATCTTCTTTGAAACGGAGGGAGAACATCGTTCTTCCTTGAGCGGACTCTGTCATGTACCATTTGCGAAATTGCCGCATCTTGGTTGGAAGATCCTTTATCTAATTTGGGTCAATCAGCTCCCGACCCAACTGAAATTGCCATCTGACCTTTGTTGCCATTGGGATATCATCTGTTAATCCAAGAGCTGCAGCTGTGGAACTGAGTCCTGCTGTAACATCCTGAAAATGCAATAATATAAAAATTCATATTTTGAATTTGAATATCATTATTTCTGATTTTCTTGACATGAATGGAATTTATTTGGATTTCTTTGGATTTTTGTATTGAATGAAAAATCAAACAACTAGAATTAAAGAATGGATAATGGTAAAAAGATAAAAAGGTAAAAGATAAATTTTGGAAAAATTACCATGGAACCCTAACCATGTTGGTAAGTCAGTAAAATCAACATGTAAAATTTTATGCACAGAAAAGTGGGTAAATAAATGAATGACACCTATTTTTGACTAAAAACAGTGCAAGCCAGAATTAATGAAAAATATTCAAAGTTTATCTGGATCTAGAAAATTACCAAAACACCCTCAGTGTAAAACCTACACCTGGTAAAAATATCAGGATTTGATCATGTCGGCAAAGCCCTCTAATAATTCAAAAACAGAAACAATTAAAAACTAGAAATCCTAATGTCAGATTTTTTTATAAAATATTCACTTGAGGTTTTGACTTGAAATTTTTATGGAGATATACTTAAGACAAAATGAATCCCTATAAAAAGTTTGGAAAATAATTAATATGATTTACACCCCTAAATAAATAGAATACTGAAATTTAAATCCTGTACAAGTCCACAGTGTCAGAATTTCTAAAATTTAACCATGTGGTATTTTAACCTCAAATTTTTACTGGACATTAGAAACTACCAGTAGAGGTCGGTCAAAAAGTTTCGTAATTATTCAACTTGATCTGTTGTCCGTTTTAATGCTCACATGGAGCTTGTCTCGGTCAGACTTATCCTCTGACTCACCTTCACTCACTGACATGTGGGGCCAGCCTCTTTTCCGTAACGGTTGCTGGTGGCAACGGAAAAGCATCGCTCTCACTGCCCTGTGGCCCCGGGACCCACCCGTCAGCCTTGGCTTCACTGCCCCTCCTCCTTTTCCCCTCTCGCCCGAGACAAACGTGAAGTCTCCCGAGCCCTCGCGCTTGCTTCGCCCAGATTCAGCGCACCACCGCGCCGCTGCTGCCAATCACTGCCACGTTGAACCTTGGAGTCCGTGCACCATGCCCTATCGTCCTTGCGTCATTTCCTTGCCAGCAAGAAGACGTGCACCACTTCACCAGAGCGCGCCAAAATCAGCCGCACTTCTTCCTTCGCGTTCAAACCCTGGTGCCACCTCGTTCTTTGGCTATAAATACCCCAGCAACATCACATTGAGCTCCCTTCTTCCTTGCTCACTCCCAGAACCAACGATCAAACCAAAATCAACCTTTCTTCGCCATTTCACCGGAAAACACGAAAAGAGGGGAAATCAAGGAATTGAGCAAAATCGGTAACAATTCTCGAAATTGATTCTTCCTCTAGCACCATCCAACATCATAGTTTACTCATCACACCGAAATTTCACCTCTTTTCAACTCTGAGCTTCCTCACCGGCGCCCTTCTTCTCCAACTCCGGCGGTGGTAGAGCTCCTCTACCACGCTCGGCCGGAAAAGCGGCAAAATGGAGTGCGGACATCGCGATGCTTAAACCATAACCGATTCGGCCGGAGAAACGCTACCTTCTCTTCTCCGGCGAGCTTTTGCCATCACCGCCGCCCCTCTCAGTGGCAGCCCATTGCGACCAACGCCGCCGCCAACTGACCCCACCACCGGATGCGCGGAGGTCCAATGGTGCTCACCATGCTACCCATTCGGCCGGACCTTCGCCGGAATTCCGCCGCCGTCGAGCCCTAGTTTCTCCTCTGTTTTGTGTCGCTGCCCCGCGGGCCCCCTCTGTCAGCCGATCAAGTCCTCCTCAGTGCAAACGGTAAAAGGCGCCTTCACTATAGAGAAAGCGTATTTTCAATATTTTCAGTTTATTTCAATACCCGAATTAATTCAAACACTTATAACTTTTGCATTGTAACTCCAAATGAAGTGAAACAAAATTCTAAATTTATCTAAAATCTAGTTATTTCATAATATGCAATAAAAATTTGGAAATGTTCACTGGGTAAATTTGAAATTCAAATTTGAAAGAAAGGGCTAAAAACACACTTCATATTAAAAAGTTGTAAACAAACTTAAAAATGAATGGAACCAATTTTAGTAAAATCCTCATGCTTCCAGGAGTTCAAATATATAAAAATATTTAAATTCCATTATTGTTTGAAATACCTTCTAATAAAGATTGTTGTCAATGCACTAGAAATTCAAATAAACATAATTTTAACAAAAGAAATATGGAATAAATAAAATTTAGTTTCTAAATATAAGCATGGAATTATAATACCTGAGTTTTCCAAAATATTTAAGAGGTGAACCTCATTTGGATTATCTTGAAAAGTATGAAATAGCTTGAACATAAAAATGCATCTGTATATGTATAGAAAGTTGAATGGTTAAAAATGGGTTAAATGAATCCTCCTGATCACCCAGATAGTTTTATTATACCTCTGGCATTTCAAGGATCTCAGATATAAAATAATATTTAAAGTTTGCTATGTAAAACAGTAAATGTTTAATAGTCAAAGTGTTATTACTTGCATGATTTAAGTAGCTATAACTTTCACAAATAAACTCTAAATTTGACGAAACCAAATCCTGTAGCTCTGAAAAATAGTGCCCTTGCTCTTTATTCAAAAATACCTTATGTTTGTGCAAAGATGAAATAGAACACTGTTAGACCCTAATGATCGCTTATAAGAAAAACACTTCGGATAGAAGCCAAATATCACGGTATTAATTTTAAAATGCTACTAGAGTCATAACCTATCAATGCCTAAAAAATGAGTAGATTATCCTAGGCGGTGTAGTCGCAATCGTATATCAAAAATTTAAATCATTAGCGAGTAATAATTGAACTATCAAGCTTTTTTGTCAACCTGTAGAATCTCTAGTCTAAATGCAAGAACTATGGAAATCAGTTTAGAAATGATGTTTGGGATATGGTCTACCATATTCTAGAAAAATATTTTATTTACAACTTACGTTTCAATTAAATCTTACTAGCTGAATACCCCTAAAAAGTATGTTTGTCATAACCCTTAATGTCACATAAGCATTTTCAGTTATGAAAATAATGTCTCGTCTAAACACCAAAATGTATGAAATCAGCCTAGATTTGTTCTTCAAAGTATACGCTATCCTATTCCGAAGAAATAATCTTATTTCGTCATGTTTGGCATATAAATTCTAGTAGTCGAATAACCCTTAGTTTTATGTTTAGCGAACCTTGCCGTAATCGGAATAGATGAACCTTGTAATAAAGAATTTGTAATTAAAATATTTGTATCACCAGAACCTTCTTAAAAACCATAAATTAATCTAGTAACCTAGATTAATAGATCCAACTTATTCGAAAACCCTTCTTATGCAAAATCGCTTAAGATTAAGTGCCATTGGCATAACCCTAACTTTAGTTAATATTTTAATTCTTCTAATCTAAATAATTTTAGCATCTATAATTTGAAGTTATGAATACTAGAATTCATAATTTTAGCCTCTTGAATTCGTAAATCAAGAATAGATAATCTTTAAAAGAAAACGTGTTTTGTTCATAATAAAAGCCATTAAGTATATAAATGTGTGTTTATCTAAATCATGAGATCTCGAAATCATATAATCCAAACCCTAAATCATCCTTGTTTTCTGCAATGAATCTTTATTTGATTTTCTGTCTGTTTTCTTTTTGCCCTTATTGAAGTTTATTATTTGCTATATTTTCCGATTGATCGACGTGTAGAATCCGACGTCCCTTCCTCCGTCGTTGCCTCTGTCATCTGCGACCGTGTCTTCGTCGTAAGCAATGAATAAGCAAGGCAAGCACCCCCTTTGACCATCTTGATCCCAGAATTTAAATTGCATTGTTTATTAAAATGTTTCATGCATGCGTTTACTTTCTGTAAATTGCTATTTTGTGGTACTGGTAGTTATACCTGTTGTCTCATGAAACTTCCTTGATAAGTATGGATATGTGTACCTTGATAACCATAGATTGAGCTCAGACAATTACTTAATGTCATTGTGGGTATATGCGATTACTTCTATCCATGCTTTTAGAACAAATGAGAATGATGATCAGATCAAAATTTGTTTCTTAGGAAATGGAAAATGTTGGAAATAAAGCTGTTGGTTATGGGTATTTTGATTAAAAACCCAAAATAAAACTATGGTTTTGATGCGGGCGATTATTGGCAATAGCCGGAGGTGCAGAGGGATTTGCACGTAGTTAGGGTGGAGTATCGCCCGTGTCGGATTAAGGACCGAGCAATGGGACGCTATAGATCCAAGAATTTCGTACAACCACGAGGGCTTGTATGGGCGGGTCTTAGCCTGTTAGGTTGTTTAGGTGTGGCTTTGCATCTAAGGAAGGCGGGAGATTTGCACAGGCATTCCGGTTCGATCTGTCTGTAGGGGGTCTACTTACCAATGCAACGGTGTACGCCTTGCCGCGGACAGAAACGTGGTGTTGGGTGTGTTGTGAAAGGATCCACGTCTTGGGTGAGTGTTTCTGTTTTCATGGCGAGGGCCAAACGTCCCGGGCTGGTTCAAAGCCACATCTAGATAATGTAACGGCTCTGTATGATCTCCTTGCCGACACACCAAAGGAAGTGTGTTAATTGATCTGGCAAAAGAGGTTGATCATTCCTTGTGGGTAAAGCTGTACACCTCTGCAGAGTGTAAATCTAATTAATTAGCCGTGTCCACGATTATGGACACTTGGTGAAGTCATTCCAATGTTAGTCTTTTGTATTTCCAAAAATTGGGTTTTGGTTTGGAACTTGTTTAACAGCTTTTGCTTTATGTCAAAGGATCGACATTGATGGATTCCATTTCTGGATTATTCGATATTCACGATGGGTTGTGAATATTACTTATGCTTTACTTATTTCATATCAGTCAATCATGCTTTTACAAATTCCGTTTGCAAATAACTTGTTTTACAATGTCAATTCTGCTTTATGCAAATTAACTGTAGTAGCCTCCTTTGAAATGGCCTGCATATATTATAGGCTTTGCTCAAGTCTTGCGGAGTACGAAAGTACTCACTCTTGCTTATATGTGGTTTTTAGGTGGATAAGTTAGCGAAGCTTCGAGGATTCCTTTTCATCGTAGGTTGCGGGATTTTCTTCATCGAATCTTTCTAGGGATTATGCCTTGTCAGTTGCCTGTTGGTTTTGGATGGGCACACTACAAGACTTTGCTTCTTTTGCTGCTATATCTCTGAGTTGTAGAGCTTTCTTTGCATAATAGCTTCCGCTTAATAATATTTGTTGTATGGTTGTGATTCCAATTGTTGTAAACATGTGAGTGCTAGCTACTGATCCAGGGAATGGCACAGTAATCACATTGAGGTTCCTGTTCATCAGAACGGGGTGTCACACCTGCCTCCTTCAAAAACCTCTCGAGGTTCTCCTGATCTTGGTCTATCTTCTTCTTCTTCTTTGCCGCCGCCTGACCACGTTTATTCTTCTATGTAGCCTTAATTATTGTCCGTTCATAGTTAGATGGCACAAGTAGCGGCTTTGCACGGCATGTCGCGAAGTGTTCCGCCGCTTTTGGATCAGTTGGTACCTTTGACTCTACCTTCTTTTTGACGAAGTGTGCAGCCACTTCTGCTTTAGTGACCGCGTCACTCTCCTCCTTATTCATATCATATGCCCTCTTTGGAGGTTCCTTTACCTTGGTCGATCGGCTGGACTCCGCCTTCTTGGGAGCAGGTGGGGGAGCCTTAATTCTGTTATCGAGCTTCTTCCTCAGAGGAGATGGTGGAGGCGTGGTTTTCCTTGGGGGGTTCTTTGTTGTTTGAGATGCTGGTGGTGGATTAGGGCTTCTGCGTGGAGCGGGTGGAGACACAGGAGCTGCTGGTGGTGGAGTAGGGCTTCGCTGCTTTTTCTTGGCGAGGCATTGCGTGGCGGTGATGTTGGAGGAGGCGTGGGTTGCCGTGGTGGAGATGACGCGTCCATAGCAGCTGGAAATATGATGTACCGTTTGCGCCAAAGGATGATATTGTGGAGGGCCTGTCCAAACTTGGTCACATCGTCGCCTCCAGCAATATCAAGGTGAAGTTCTTCAAATCCGCTCAGCACCTCCTCCACCGCGACCTTTGAGTAACCCGGGGTATCTCGTTGCGATGGAACATCCGCCCGACTCCACCGGATATGCCATGCCGTAAGCCACCTTGATGGAGAGGTTACGCGCATCAGCGTGTAGCTCACACCGGCGGCGAACCCTTATGTCATCCACGGGATAACGGGATAGCAAGGTGTCCGCCAGGGCCCGGTGGGCCTTGCGCCTACTTACTGCGCGGAGGTCGATCACGGCGTCGGTGATTGCTCGGACCTAGTCCTTGAAGCTTCTTGAGGGCAATTTGTACTTGTTGCGCAACTATGTCGCCGATGCTAGCACGGGTTGCTCGAGCTCTTGTTCCAATTGGTACACTTTACGTGATTCTCTTGATTTGCTTCTATGCGGCTCACATGCGTATGTGCATCCTTAGCGAAACCATACTTCCACGGCGTTAGCTTACCCATACCTCGTGTCCGTCCTGGGTGCTTAGGGTTTTCAAGGGCATGTGTTAGCTCGTCATTCTCCTTGTCTCGCACCAATGTACCGCACGAGGCGCTCAACGGCTTGTACAATCCTTTGGTCGACCTCTTGTACTCTGGTGCCATCACCAAGCTGCCGTCATCGAAAGGCTCCCCATGACCCATGAACCAATTGCGCGGCGCTGTTGTTCCTGAGCGGTAGCCGGTGTGGCGTCCTTCGCCATTAATTCTTCTTCCCGCTTCTTCCATTTTGGTACAGCCTTGATGTAACCACCGGTGCCAAGATGGTGGTGGTATTTCTTCATCTGTGAATTGGCCTTGTTCTTCTCACTCGCGGCTTGGCCTTGGTGGCGGCTTGAACTCCTCGAATGCTTCGGTGATCCGCCAACTTAGGAAATTGGTTGAAGTCGGGTCTTTCTCCATACGCACATACTTGCGGTGAGAGGCGTCTTCGAGCTGAAACATTGTTGCCATCTTCTTCAAAGTGAATTTCTTGGCCTTGTCTTGGACCCTTGAGGAAATGTGAAATCTTCCTTAATATCTTGCCAGAGCAGATCCTTGGTAGCTTGAGGAACTTCGGCCCATTTTACGATGCTAATTGGGGCGTGATCCCTCACGTGGTAACCGCAAGCGTTGTTATGCGGCCCAAGCGCTAAAAAGAGGGGCAACCGCATCCCTTCGTTGTTAAAGTCGGTAAACACGTGCTTTGTGGGCGGCTTCTTGTTAGGTCCCGATGCTTGGATTGGTTGCTCGATGCACGGGGCTTGAAATACATAAACATATGTATAAACGTGTTAGAGTGTATTATATTAATGAATTGCGATTAATTAACATGTTTACGAGGATTATATTCTTACGATGTACCTCATCACGGTCGGAACGGTGTTATCGGACTCGGCGGCTCCAGCGTCAATGGCTTCATCGATTGCGGCCTCAGCGGCCTCACCGGAACCACCATTAGCCCAATGGCAAGCGGCGTTAGCATCACCTTCGATGGTACCCGGTAGCGATGGAGTCCAACAGGAACTGTTCTCCCTCATCGAAAGTAGGGTCACCACGTCCTGGTTGCGCCATCTATCCTAATTCCGAAAAAATGTTGACATAAATATCATATTACTTTGAAACAACCATATTACAGATTACAACACAAGCATATTATTACATAAATTTGGATCTTAGTGCTCATTACCTAAACTTCGTTGAATCTTAATTTCTAGCTTTTAGGCTAATTGTTCTATGCCTTTGTCACTCAATTGTTTACCTTTGTCGCTTAGATGATTTTTAGGTTGTTGAATTCTAGGTGAAGTTAGTCTGTTTTTTTTATACGATAACTTTGGAATACTCCAAGTAAAAAAAGATACAATTAACCTATACATTTGCGGATATTTATTTGTGCTCACAAGTAAATGCGTGTCGTGAGCCAATATCGATCTTCACATGTCGTAAGTTGTTATCCACCGCAACAATTTTGACAAAATTAACTTGTGGGCATTTCACTGAACATGTGGTGGGCAGCCGAATTAGAGAGGAGGACGACGCGTGCGCACATATACCTCGGTCCTCCTGGGTGGATGGCGGTGTGGCGGCGCTTTGGAGGCGGAGTAGGCGTCGATGGGGTGGCGGAGAAGGCGTCGGCGGCGACGAGGGCACACGGTCGGGGTTGACTGGCGCAGCGAGGTGGTGAGTAGGTGTCGGCGAGGTGGCGGAGGAGGCCTACGGTGTCGACGAGGACGGCGGCGCGTGGTCTGGACGGAGGCGAAGATAGCGGCGGCCGGAGACACACAGGAGCTGCAGCGGCGCGGGGGGGTCTCGAGCGGGACTTAGAAAATTTCGGGTGTGAGAAAAGGGCGGGGCGTTTCAAATTTATCTGAGGAGCACTTCTACAAGCGGTTCTAATAACCAACCGCTTGTAGAATATCTCTAGCGAGTTTTAGAACAACCGCTTGTAGAGGATGACTTCTACAAGCGGTTAGTAGAACAAACCGCTTGTAGAATGTCTCTACAAGCGGATTTAGATCAACCCGCTTGTAGAGGATGGCTTTACAAGCGGTTGGTATTACTAACCGTTTACGAATCTTGTGCTCTAAAAGCGGTTCTTTTCTAAAACCGCTTAATGATATGCGTTCTAGAAGCGGTTCTTGTCTCAAACCGTTTACGAATGTTTAGCTCTAGAAGCGGTTCTTTTCTCAAACCGCTTGATTTAATTTCATAATTTTTAAAAGTGCTTTTAGCACTACTGATTTCATTCATAATTTTAAAAATGCTTTTAGCACTTGATTTCATTTCATAATTTTTAAAAAATGCTTTTAGCAATTCAGTTTCATTTCATAATTTTTAAAAAATGCTTTTAGCAATTCAATTTCATTTCATAATTTTTAAAAAATGCTTTTAGCAATTCAGTTTCATTTCATAATTTAAAAAAAATACTTTTAGCACTTCAGTTTCATTTCATAATTTTAAAAAAATGCTTTTAACAATTTAGTTTCATTCTATAATTTTTTGAAAAAGCTTTTTGCACTTCAGTTTCATTTCTTAATTTTTAAAAAATGCTTTTAGCAATTGAGTTTCATTTGAATTTTTAAAAATGCTTTTAGCAATTGATTTCATTTCATAATTTTTAAAAATGCTTTTAGCAATTGGTTTCATTTCATAATTTTTAAAAATGCTTTTAGCACTTGGTTTCATTTCATAATTTTTAAAAATGCTTATAGCAATTTAGTTTCATTCTATAATTTTTGAAAAGTTTTTGCACTTGATTTCATTTCATAATTTTCATTTGAGAATTTTTTAAAAGCTTTTAGAACTTTACTTTCATTCCATAATTTTTCAAAAAGCTTTGAGCGCTTTAGTTTCATTCCAGAATTTTGGCACTTTACATTCATTCCAAATAAACACTTCATACTGTAAAAGACTTACATATACATAGTTCATACAGTAGGGGTACATCTTAAGTACTAACGTACTTTGTCTTTACAAGTGTTCCTTCATTATGATCGTGACGTATGAAAGGAGTATCCACGTCTGTGTCATTGAGGAGGCTTATGTCGACATCCACAGCGAAAGGAGGGATCTCGTCGAACTGACTATACTCTTCCTCGTCTGTGACGTCCTCAACTCCAACAATCCTTCATTTGCCTTGTAGAACCACGTGTCACTTTGGCTTAGTACTACAATCTTTCTGCTTGTCCTTATGCTTCTTAGGTTTGCTTGACATGTCCATTACGTAGAAGACCTGTCTCACATCGTTCGCGAGGACGAACGGTTCGCGCCTATAGCCGACTTGCGTGAGGTCCACGATTGTCATACCGTATTTGTCGACCTTCACGCCGCTTGAAGTCAGTTTGACCCATTGGCACTTAAATAGAGGGACCTTCAAAGGTCCATAGTCAAGCTCCCATATCTCTTCTATGAAACCATAATATGTATCCACCTTGCCTTTGTTGTCTTCGGCGTCTATACGGACACCGCTATTTTGGTTGGTGCTCTTGTTATCCTGCGATCTGGTGTAAAATGTGTAACCATTTATCTCGTACCCCATGAATGTCACGATTTCACTAGATGGTCCCCGAGCCAAGCGTTATGCTATTCATTGTCCGACCCTTTCAAAAGGATGTACTTTTGTAACCAAGCTACCAAAGAATCCATGTGCTTGATGTTATCAATCCTCGGACCTCCCCGGGAAATCGCGGCGTAGAATACTCTTGTGCTCAAGGACATACGGGGCCACTATAGTTGATTGTTTCAAAACCGTGAAATGTGCTTGCTTAAATGTAAGAAGATCATTGCATGCAATTGCTTTCCTTCCTAGTGTCCCTTTTCCCCATAGCCTCCCCTCATGGCGTGATATAGGGACGCCGATCGGGTTTAGATCATTAATGTAATCCACACAAAACTCAATCACCTCCTCGTCCCATAACCCTCGGCAATGCATCCTTAGGACGAGCGGTTATGAACATACTTCTTTAGCACACTCATATACCTCTCGAAAGGGAACATGTTGTGTAGATACACGGGTCCAAGGATACCTATCTCTTTGACAAGGTGAACAGTGAGATGAACCATAATATCAAAGAATGCAAGAGGAAAGATCATCTCAAGACTAACCAAACTTTGTACCACATCATCCTGTAGCTTACTTAGTTTATCGGGTCGATGACCTTTCGTGAAATCGCGTTGAAAAAGAACACGACTTTGTGATTGTCCCTTGTACCCACTCAGGCAAGTATGCCTCACACGACCATCGGGAGCAAGCTGTGTCATTAACACAAGACATTCATGGGATTTCATGTGTGCGATTTTATTCTCTTTCGTGTTTACGAGTCTCTTTACATTCGAGGAGTATCCGGAAGGACCTTCACACTGTTCAGGAACTCTATCACGCTTTTTTTCTCTTCTTTGCTTAGAGTGTAGCTCGCAGGATGTAGGTAATGTTGTCCTTTCTCTCTCTTTTCGGGATGTAGGTCGTTCATCAGTTCCAAGAGTTTAAGGTCCTTCCGAGCTTGCAGTGTATCTTTCGATTTTCCGTACATATCTATGTAGCCTAGCAAGTTCAAGCAGACATTCTTCGTGATGTGCATGAAGTCAAGTGAGTGACGAACCTCCATGACTTCCCAATAAGGCAAGTCCCAAAATATTGACTTCTTCTTCCACATGGGTGCATGACCATCCTCATCCTGCACATGTTTGCTTCCAGGACCCTTTCCAAATACCACTTCAAATCCTTTACCATAGCAAACACACGTGGCCCACTACGATCTTTGAGGCCTTGCGAAGGTGCAGTTGCCGTTAAATTTCTGCCTTCCTTCGCAGCGGTTGACTTGTGCGAAGAAACCTACGGTGACCCATGTACACAACCTTCCGAGAGTTTTTCGGTACATGTCGTCCGTTTCATCTAAGCTTCGGATGCGTGCTCTATATCCTTTGATAGTTAGGCGGACAGTTACCGAGAGCGAGCGGTCGTTGATTGTTACAAATAACAATGCACGAGGGTGAAATACTCCCTTTGTACTCATCCCATACCCTTGCACCATCGTCCCACAACGTCACAAGATCTTCAACCAATGGTTTCAGGTAGACATCGATGTCATTTCCGGGTTGCTTGGGGCCTTGGATCAACAACGGCATCATGATGTACTTTCGCTTCATGCACAGCCATGAAGGAATGTTATAGATATATAGTGTAACAGGCCAGGTGCTATGGCTGCTGCTCAATTCTCTAAAAGGATTCATCCCATCGGTACTCAACCTAAACCTTATGTTTCTCACCTCATCTGCGAAGTCCGGGTACGTCCGGCCGACTTTCCTCCACTGTGAGCCATCTGCAGGGTGTCTAAGCATCCCGTCGTCCTTACGCTCTTCTTTGTGCCAACGCATCATCTGGGCATGCGCTTTGTTAGCAAACATATGTTTCAATCGGGGGATCACAGGGAAATACCACAACACTTTAGCTGGAGGTCTCTTCTTCTTACGCTCCCCATCTATTTCACTTGGATCGTCACGCTTCACCTTATACCGTGATTCTCTGCACACTGGACAAACATCCAAATCGGCATACTCATTACGATACAGGATACAATCATTAGGACATCCGTGTATCTTCTGTACTTCCAATCCCAAAGGACAGACGACTTGCTTGGCTTCATACGTAGATTCGGGCAGAGTGTTATCTTCTAGAAGCAACTTCTTTACGAGTGATAACACCTCATCGAATCCCTTATCTGACACACCATTTCTAGCCTTCCATTGCATGAGTTCGGTGTAGTACGCAGCTTTTTGTGGCCCTCGCCCATAGTTTGGGTACAAAGGAGTTACGTGGTCCTCTAACATGCTTTGGAACTTCTCGAATCTTTCATCGTGTAGTCTCCCTCTCCGTCACGCAGCATCTGGTCTAGCTCATCATCACCAAAGTTACCAAGTGTTTCTTCCACGAAACAGTATTGCGTGTCGTCCGGGATACTGTTGAATCCATCTTCCTCTTCCTCGTCTTCTTCATCGTCTTCTGGCTAATCACCTCAACCGCCATGGTTGGTCCAACGGTATAGTTTGGCATGAAACCCCTCATGATCAAGTGGTTCATAACTTGCCATCGCTGGAGTGCTCCTTTCGTTCTTGCAATCTACACACGGACAACATATGAAGTCGCACGAGGCAAGAATGCAACAGTTGCATCGAGAAAAGCCACACGCCATCAATGAACTCTCTCGAGCGACGGTCCGCATTGTACATCCATTGCCGATTCATCTATACCAAGTTATAATTTCATTAAAAATTATAACAAATTCCATTAGAAAAATTATAACCTAACTTAAATTTCGTAACGTTTAAACCCAACAAAAAGAAGCTCCACCTACACCGTCATCCAATTAAAGACCTACCTTTCTAATTATTTTGTATCCCTTCCTACCTTTGTAATTATTTTTTATCCTTCTACACGTTTTTCTATTTTATTTCATACACCAATAATTACTTCCTTGCAATGTTGTACCTAGATCTCTCCCAATATTGTGATATTTAAGATTCTAAAGCTAACAACCACCTAGATCTAAAGCTTCCAATCACCTTTACCTTGTAATGTCATATTTTGAACTAGATCTCCACCCTACATCTTCATACAACAAAAAAAACAAAGCACGGAAAACAAATTTTTGATAATGCTTAAAAAGTTCAAGATTTCTCCACATCCATTGAAAAAAATAGCAATATCTAGGTGAGAAGGATGTTCACATGATGTTACTAACTTTGAAACACTTAATTTGGAGCTAATCACCTCCAATTAAAAATTTGGACAGCACCTCCCCAAGAACAGCACTTGGTCGGCCTTCTCTGTTCGATCGTATTCGTACCTCTGCTGGCGCATGGAGGAAGAAGGGTTTAAATGCGCTGCGCGCGAGGGCTTCCAGAAGCGGTTCGTGTCTCAAACCGCTTCTGGAAGCACTCTCCGGACCGTTGCCAACGAACCGCTTCTGGTGCAAAGATCACAACGGGTTCGCACCAAACCGCTTCTAATAGGTCGGTTGTGATGCCCAGTTCTGTAGTAGTGAATAGTATCTGCCACTTGCAGAACACAGATAAGTGACAGTGCGTGCACAAGGTTCATCAGAAAAGTCACACATGTCCTTTCTATACTTGAGTTGGACAAACCAGAGTTATTCTTCACAGTTCTTCAAAGGTTTCATGGCCTCTCCGTCGTTTGGCTACTGTTCACGGCTTCTGTGAGCTTGCCACGTCTTGCGTCGATGAGACCGGGTGCGCGTCCGCCGAATCGCTGCTTCCAGTGCTCCCGTGTGGAACACTGAATTCCTCTCCATTCTACTTCTCAACAAAGACTCGATTCTTTGAGGAGCATGAGCCTGAGTCGATGCAATAGTATCTGCCACTTGCAGAACACAGATAAGTGACAGTGCGTGCACAAGGTTCATCAGAAAAGTCACACATGTCTTTTCTATACTTGAGTTGGACAAACCAGAGTTATTCTTCACAGTTCAGACCCTTTAATAATAATAATATATATCATGTAGCCGGAAGAATTCGGCGATTCTACGCCACAGGTACCATTTTTTGCGAAAAAACCCTATGAGAATTTTAAAATCGCGAACGGGTCCTTCCACCGGTTATTTTGCAAAAAAGACCCCGTAGTTCCGTAAATTCAACCCGAGCGCCGGTTTTTTAAACCCGAAAGATTTCAAATTACGTTTAGGTCCGAATATTTTGCAAAAAAACCCGTGGTCCGGTTCTTTAAACCTGAAAGATTTAGAATTATGTTTAGTTCCAGTTATTTTGCGAAAAAATCCCGTGGTTCCGCAAATCGACACGGTCGCCGGTCATTTAAACCTAAAAGATTTAAAATTGCGTTATTTTGCAAAAAAAAATAGTGGTTTTGCAAATTTTACATCAGCGCCGGTTCTTTAATCCTAAAATATTTAAAATTACATTTAGATCCTTCTACCATTTTTGCAATAAAAAACTCCGGAGTGGGATTTGCGCGACGCGGCGTAGCGCGCAATGCTATCTAGTATATTTAGACCGAAACCGAATTACTGAATAAAATTGAACTGAAAAAATCGAATTTTTGATTTTTGGTTTTTAATTCAGTTTTTATTTGGATATAATTCAGTTTTCAGTGTGTGATTCGATTTTCTGATTCTAGAAATGGAAATGACCAAAGACCGAATGCCCGTCGGCCGACTAGCCAAGGAGTCAAGACTTAGGTGAGATCACAAGGTGAGGGACTGCCTTCTTCTCCTTTTCTCGCTCCTCCCACCTCGTACCCAAATTTTTTTTGGAGCAGCAACAGTAGTGGAGCCTTCCACCTCCAATGGCGGTCTCCTCCGGCCTCCTCGCCCCGGCCCCCACGGAGCTGCTTTGCCGCAGCTCTCCCCCTATCGCCTCCTCCTCAAGCTGCTGCCGTTGCCTGACGCCGCGCGTCGACAGAGGCCGCCTCCTCCTGCTCACGCCCACGTGGCTCTCCCCCACCGCCGCCCAGCGCCAGCAGCAGCCGCCCGCCTGATGAGCCTCTCCACCTTCTCTTCCTCCCTGTCGCCATTTAGCGATTTGGTTTCCCAAGCTAATCGTCGAATCGCTATGCTTGGAGACCCGTGCTGCGACTTGGGTTAACCCTAGGTCAATCTATTCGCCGTGTAGAGGATCGATGGTGCATCGTAGTTTTCTTTCCTCTCGATCCGCTAGCTACTCGGTGCCTATGCCTCATGACTTTGCTGTGAGGGTGCTGATTGTTCATTGTGTTTACTGTATACTGCTGTTAACGAAAAAACCGAATGCCCACCCGCCGACAGTCGCCCACTGGATATCGGTCCAATCCACGAGATCGTGGTACGTAGCTGTGAGTCTGCACTGTGGCTAAAAAGCCCAAAATGTGGGATTCAGACGGCCGTGGTTCCTTATCCAGTCTAATCTAATTCATTAGGTTGAAAAGAGTAAGGGAGGTGTTTTTATGCATTACTATTTTAAAGTTATATAAATATTAAAGTCATGTTTAGAGGCTTAAAAGTCAATTTCAACTTTCGAAAAGCCAGTACGCCTCCAAATAGCTCAGCTTTTAAGTGGGCACATATAATTAGCAAAAGTCAAAAGTTAAAAGATGGGTGGCATCTGCTGTTGCAGTTTATTGCTAAGAAAAATTAGTTGTTTGTCAAACGACCTCTTATAAAAAGCTATAGCTGCTTCCCAGCAGTCCCCAAGCATGAATAAAAGGTGTATACTAATTATTTACTACTTTGCTTACTTAAAGATTTATACAAATTATATTAGAAAGGAATGCATATAAAGCAATACTAAAAAATAAACAGTTAATATTGAATCTAATTTATCGTAAAAAGCTCTCTCTCCGGGAACGCAAATGCGGCCATCTAAAACGCCGGTTTGCTTGAGCCTCCGGCCGTCCTGGGCAGTCGATGTTACGCGCCCATCCAGATCAGAATTTTTTTTATTTAATATTTCTTTTTAATGTTTTTTTCAAAACTAGGCGTCCGGGGTGAAAAATTGCAGAAGTAGACGCCCATAACCCGTGTATGGGGTGATCGCCCCATACACGGGCGATAGGTGCCCTGGTCACGGTCTTTATGCGGTCTTTGTGTGGCGGATGGTGGTGGGCCCTTGTCGCCCGAGGCAGGGCGCGCCAAGAAAGGGGCATCAGGGCATCCGATAGCGAGACGAGAAAAAAAGATAAAAGCAAGAAGAAAAAAAAGAGAAAGGAGGATTTTTTTTTCTTTATTATTTTTTTAATCTTTTTTTCAAAACTAGGCGTTCGGTTTTGAAAATTGCAAAACTAGGCTCCGGTCTTAATTAATTTTCCGAGAATAATCAATTGGACAGAAATTTTTTAATTCGTAATTAATTTTCCGAGAATAATCAATAGGATAGAAATAACAAAAATGCTCATAGTACTGATGTACTTTAATATTTTAAATCTTTAAAGAATTGATACCTATTAGTATTGATTGTAAATAATTTGTAACGAAAATGGTCATAAGTTACAAACACTGATCTTTAAGTACGTGGTACCTCTTAGTATTGATATCTTGTATTATTTTTATGTATTGGCCAAAATCGTGCATTAGGACCAACAGGCAACTAGGGGCAGTCGTATTACTAGTAAGGTCCAACTAGAACAAGGTAAATCAATTTTACGTAAACACTTTTTAGTGCATTATGAACAAATTATACAAACCATGCCTCGAAAAATCCTGAAATAAATATGTCTTGTTCGTAGGGTGTTAGGTGTCCATTTTAGGGGAAAAAATTACGAATAAACTCAGTTGAATAAACCAAATGATTGTAAGTAGCCTCATTTGCATGACATATTTAAGCTTTTACGGCAACCCGTGAAATATCATTTGTAAATGTAATTTGTTGGGAGAAACAGTGAGTTGCTCTTTGATATATGCGTACCCTATGGTGGGAAAATATTTTATTTACACCTTTCTTTGCATATTAATCCGCCGATTGCAATAACCCAAAGTATTATAGTCGAGGTTACAATGGAGCAATTTGAAGCCTTTTAATGACCATGAAATATCATGTTGAAATGTAATTTGTAGGAGAACGGCCCAAGTTTGCTCTTCGATATATGCAGTACCATATGGCGGGAAAATATTTTATTTACACCTTGCTTTGCATATTAATCCTGCCAGTGCAATAACCCAAAGTATTATGGTTGAGGCAACAATGGAACGTCGAGACAACAATGAAATGCTTAAGCCTTTTCGGCAGCATGTGAAATATCATAACGAAGGTCTAACCGTATTACTGCGAAAAATAAGGTAAACCACACTCTTTATTACGGATTAAAACAGGAAGGAGTACCACGAGCAAGGAATTTGAAATGTTAACTCTAGACGTCTACTGAGTGCTTCGAGGCCACTTCCCATTCGCCCATGCCTCCGGTGGGGCATCTCTCGCACGCCACGCCCTCTCTCATTTCCTCTCTCTGTCGGCCTCCTTCTCCTCTACTTCCTTCCTACGTGCCTCCTCGCGTGCGGCATCGCGCTGCTCTTGAAGCTGCCGCGTGAACTCGTCCTGCCGGTTGGCTTGGTCAAGAAGCCATTGGTCATCGGGGTTGATCTCCATATCAAACCACTGCTCAAATTCACACAGTGGCGGAGGTGACTACATAAAATGTAAATTAGAAAAGTTTCATTCACAAATATTACCTAAGCCGTACGATTGTTACCATGCGGCGATCCTTCAGGCTCTTCTCCGGCGGATCGAAGGCGTAGTTGCGGCACTTCCAATACCTCCTCTTCCAAGTTGGAATTTCCCAAGAGCGGACAAGCCTACAAGGATCTCCGCACATACACATGGTGCTACAGCTTCACGAGGTAGGAAGAGATCTTGGTACGGTAAATTGCGCGGGCATGCACTTGCTTCTTCCTTTGCTTTCCCCTTTCCCTTTGCACTTGCACGCCTCAGCATTTTCGATTGATCCTGAATTTTTTTCCTCCCTCCTCTATTCTTTCTTCCTCTCTCGCTGCCGTCTTTGCGAGACCGCTCGTGAGAACGAATGTTATAAAGGGCCGATATCGCCACGGTATGAAGCGATCGCCCCAACTAGAGGCGATAGGTGCACCAAGACGTTGGTGTGCTGTCACGTCGTGTGGCATAGACAGGCAATGCATACATGGATTTGCACAATTTAAAGTGATAAGGCTCTCATGTTACTAACTCGGACAGTTATACAATATGCTGCTGAACGTAAAGGCATTACAAAAATACGTCTGTACAACTAGTCAATCATGGCCACGCTTCCTGATCTGGCCCGTGGGGTAGGTGAGTGGCGACGGCGGACGGACGTCCCTCCTAGGCCAGCCCTGCAGCGCAAGCGTAGAGTAGTGTGGCGGCGACGAGGGCGTGTCCTGTGGCGGCGCTCCCGAGAGCTGAGAGGGGACGAGGTAGTCGGTCGAAAGGTACTCCTCCAGGTCGAACTCGACGTCCGCAGGGTCGTCGAAACAACCCTGGGGTCCTGCTGGGGCGCGAGACGATGAGGGAGCCTCCGCAGCCCACTGTCCCCACTGCTGCTGTGGGGGAGCGTAATGAGGAACCGGCGGGGTAGGGCGAGACGAGGAAGGAGCCTTCTCACCATCGTCGCCGCTGCGGTGCGTGGGAGTGTAACGAGGCATCGGTGGGGTAGGGCGAGGTCTTTGGGCGCGAGGGCGTGGTGTCTTTGCGTCGATTGACATCTCCGCGCCCCCGGCAGGTGGCCAAGCGACCCAACCACCTCATCCTATCGAGGACCCGATCCCATGCTGCCTCGGCCTCGGCGGTGGTCATTGTATGCCCGCCCGGCGCGTCAACATGGAGATAGCCTCGCCTCAACCTCCCCAACGAGATGTGCACGCAAGTAACATCGATTGTTATTACGTAATTTACATGAAAAGAGCGTGACCATGTAGCCGATTGCGACACTTACCGATGAGTTGTCCCTCTGGGACATCTGTGAAGGGTGCGTGTCCGTCATCGATACTGCCGGCGACATACGGTCTTTGGTGTGTACCCCACCCTGAGGCGAGTGCGTGGGGTGAACCACTCCATGTACTCATCATACATGTCGAGGTAAATGCGGCGGGTCTCGGGACCCTCTCGTCGAGTCTGGCGTCCTTTGTCTTGCCCATGGTGCATATGGTCTGTGGCCGAGTGCCCATAGCACCCATTCGGATCATCCTGCAATGCAAAAACAGGAAGTACACACCACATTCATTTTGCAAAGATGCGGAGTAGTAGGATCAGGGCAAGTACCTGTGAGCGCCACGCGCGACAACGTGACGAGGCGGCAAGGGAAAGGACTAGAACAGGCCGAACTGCCACAGCACTCGGTGCGGGGAGTACTCCTCGACACACAGGTCAAAGACGAGGACCTTACGGGTGAGCCAGAAGGCCTCATCTCGCGTGCAAAGCACGGAGACCCCGTAAGGTGCTCGGGCGTGGACGTCGTACGCGGTGTATGGCGTCCACCACACGTCCTCGTCGTGGTGGCGGTCGAACTCCCGAACGAACTCGAGGTAGGACCTCCTCACCTGTCGGTGCGCGTATGTCCGCTGCGAGGAAATAAGAAATGGCGGAGGTTATACAAGTGCGCTAGTGGGGAAAAGATACGAGGAGCATACGCGTCGGACCCGAGAGTGGCCCATGGTGGGCGATCCGCGGGTCATCTCCGTAAAGGTCCTAGAAGTGCGGTGCGGTGTCAACAACGAGCTGCCTGAGCGGAGAAGCGCTCCCGGGACACTGGCGAAGGAGTAGGGCGCAACCCGACATCGTCGCGTCCTGCTCCGCCCGAGAGACGGCATCGCACAGACCTCTGTACGTCGCCACAAGCACATAGCTGAGGCTCACGATCACTGCATCATCTGTTTATAATGGGGAAGTTAGACGTGCTCCGCTGATACGAGATTTGAACTTAGTGTGTTACCTCCTCCTCCGGGGTGTCGGCGATGTCTTTGGGCGTACTCGATCAGTGCGGTCCACCGTGTTCCCGTGGGAGGACGGGAACATCACCCAACCGAACAACAACAGGAGGTATGCCTCGAGATGGCGAGCCACGTCCTCCTCCTCGCTGCGGGTGGAGAAGCTATGCCTGCAGCATTCGCAACAAACATTATCGGCAACTTAGCGCTTCTCTGTTGGTCGCAAAGAAAGAGGTACTCGTAGTGGCCCAAGCGACCACGCCGTCGATCATGCACTCACCTGCTGAGGGGCGGTAGAGGGTGTCCGGGGTGCCGGCGCACCACGACGAACGCGCGGACAACTCCGCGTGCCACGTGGCGAGGCGTCGTGCGGCACAACCGCCGGACCGCGCGGGGAGGCCTAGGAGGTGCGACCGTCTGCGGCGTAAGAGCCATCTCTCCGCGCGGAAGGTGGAGCGTGTGCGTCTCCGGTCTCCACCGGTCCACGAGTGCGGCAGCGAGGACCGGTCGTACTCGAACCGCGGGACCTCCACGCCCTCTAACGGCGATCACTGCTCCACCATCCTACTGAGAGGAAGTAAGCCACCGCTCGCAACTTTGCATGTAGTGCATTGCGTCGTTAAATTGCATTCACGGTAAATACATATGCGTAAAAGAGTGCAAGCGTTGGCGACTTCTTTGTGGAACCCAGCGTGGGTCAATGCGAAGCGACTCGTTGGGCACCGAGGTCGAGTGTCCCTAGCTCTCGGTTACGCTCTCTGAGTACCTAGACCGGTGGGTCGCATCGACGGATCGCGTCGAGAAGCTCGAGGGCAAGGTCGCGCCATCGTCGCTGTTACAAACCAAATACAACAAATTTGTCGATAATTAAATGTGCACACAAAATGAAATGCGAAATAACGAATTGTACCATACTCGACAAATAATACAAAAGATGAAGATATGTTGGATGAGGCACTGGCGCGAAAATTACATTATCCTCGTAGCAATTAAGCGGTACATCGAAAAATACATGATCGAAAAACAACTAAGCGGTACATCGAAAAATACATGATGCAAAAAACAACTAACTGGTACATCGAAAAATACATGATGCGAATAACAACTAACTGGTACATAAAAAAACATGATGCGAATAACAACTAACTAGTATATCGAAAAAAAATGATGCGAATAACAACTAACTGGTACATCGAAAAATACATGATGCGAATAAAAATTAACTGGTACATCGAAAAATACATGACGCGAGTAACAACTTACTGGAAGTGCGAAAATTACATTATTGGCACAATAGTTCACTAGTACATGATCTAATCTTACAAGATGCGAAGAAGATCGAACATTACATTATCCGCGGTTGCGACGCGCCTCGGACTCGTCCATATCATTCGGAATGCGCCGTGTCCTTCGACGCCCGACCTTCAGCTTCAACATTCGGATGTCCGGTACCCATCGATGGTCCGGAGGGGGGGCTGTTGTGAACGATCCATCCACTCGGTATCCGTACACCTCGTGATGCCACGTGTTGAGAACACTTTGCTTGTAGTAGTAGGGGGAGATGAACGATTGACATGATTGATGCGTCTCGGCGGCTGAGGTAATGATGTGCAGAGGCGTGGTTTCTGGCAGGAGCACTCGCAGTCAGCTGCTCAGAGTATGCACAGATGGGAAGTCCTCTCCCGGTGGGCACCCCTGCGACCTCGGTCACCACAGTGCACGTGGTATCTCCGTTCCACGCCACTCTCCGGTGTCACCCGATGTGTCTTGTTTTCTTGGACATGTACGTAGATACAACCGTTGAGGACAGTCGTTTGTCCGACATACATGTTGCGGAGCTCTTGTATCGCTCAATGAAATATCTCTGTGTCTCTAGTAAGACACCTTCAACTATACCCACCAGTGGAAGGCATCTGGTGCCTTTCATTACCGATTGTAAATCTCCGCGAGTTCGTTGTCATGATTACATACGCGAGCCGCCCTCGTCATGCGAAGGACCATTTCTCCAAAGGCTCGTCGCCGTATCCGGTCGGTGAAACTCTTTATTTGGTCCCGGCCACGTCGAATGTTTGGGGCGTCGTCGGGAGTTCACACAAAGGCGTAGGGTCCTCTCCTTGCTCATGGTACACCATCGGGTTCCTTGATGAACGGCGGTATCTCTTGGATTCATTGATCGCTTCTTCGTTAGTTCATCCAACGTCCTCCAAAGCGCGTCGAACTTCCTCCGTTGGTTACATTTACGGTACCGCTTGAACATGTTCATAAACTCCTTGTTCTGAAGCGCAGAAAAAATTGGCACCCATGTGCCTCATTCACCACCGCTCTTGGTCCGCCACTTTCTTTGTTCCCACGACGGCGGACCCTTGTTGCATATCCACGATCGCCCTTAGCGACCACGTATGTCGGTCATGGATGACACAAACATCAAGCCTATCCAGAACAACTGCCAGCTTCACTCTTTCAAGGAACCAGTACCAGCTCTCCGTGTTTCCCCCTCCACGAAGGCCAATGCAACCGGTAGAACCTGGTTGTTGGCGTCCACCGCGATCGCAGTTAGAATCTAGCCCTTATACTTCCCCGTGAGGAATGTGCCGTCTATGCAAATGACCGGGCGACTGTGCCAGAACGCATTTATGCATGCGCCCAGGGCGAAGAATGCACGCTGCAAGACCCACTTACCCGCGCACACACCACCCGCAGAAAACTCCACAAGGTCGACGGATGTACCGAGGTTCCTACGTGCTATTGCCCTCAGCAGGTGGGGAATATTCTCGTAGGAAGCCTCTTACGTCCCGAACCGTATTTCCAGAGCTGTCCTTTTCGCTCTCCATGCCTTTCCGTAGCTAATCTTGTACTGAAACCTCTCCTCCTTCTTGTGATAATAGATCGAGGCTGCAGTGCGGATTGTCCACGATCGATCATAAAACACATTTGCCACCCAAGTAGGCAGCGATTGCGGTGTCCCCGCTCCGCTTCTTCCACTCGCAATTATGTTCCATCACTATGGAGCATTTCGATGATCCTTCCACTTCCCCTTGTATGCATGCACCGCCATGAGCACGAATCAACTCGCACTTCACGTTGTACTCCTTCTTCTTTGGATTTCACTACCCTAAATTGCCTTGGGAGAGATATTGCCCGATGCTTCACCGCATCCATCACAGCCTCCTTGTCTTTATATATGGTCCCCTCCGTCACCTCGTTCTCACGATACTCCCATACATCAGTGTTCCCTTCATTCGTTGTTAGGTCTTCGAAACTGTAATTGGTCCACGCACCAGGGATAAGCACCTCAGGAGCGTTGTCCTCCTCGTCGGAGTGCTCACCATCAGGGACTTCCTCATCCGCACGGCCCTCCTCTTCCATCAGGTCAACTATGTCCTCCACCTCCTCCCCCTCGTCGGCCACCCCTCGCGCCTCCACCGCTGTCTCCTCTGCCCCCCGATCCCTTCGCCACCGCCAATCTCGTGCTCCTCATCTCCGGGCTCCTCGCTGCCTTCCTCTTCGCATCCTTCTACACTTGACGTCCCCTCCCCCGTAATGTCCACCCCGACATCACGAACTTGCGACACCGATGGAGCTACCGGGTAGCACTGTACCAACAACATGAGCAGCCAACCCCGCTCTACGGCAAAACCAACATAACTCCTCCATGTTGACATCGAGTTAATAGGAATCAACTCTCCGTAAAAACAGTCTTGCGCACGGCTCACTCTGCTCGACCCATAACCGAGCAGTGCAGGCATCAAAGCGAACATCCGAGACATCCACTCCAACAAACCCTGTATGTCCTATCGCTCGGTCTGCATATGCCTCGTAAGACTCTTGAAAATGATAATAAATCCACCCCATCCGCCCCCTGTGCTATCTCCCCATCTCCATAAAATATTTGGAAATACAATTTCTCCGACATGCTGCAACGTCCGACGAAAAAATATTACTCTAAAATACAATATACAAAACGTACATTGATCTTACTACAAAATACGACTATAAATAAGTGATTTTCGACTATAAATAAGTAATTCGACTTGCCTACCATTATATTTGTGCCACATTACATTAACCCTACCAAATTAAATTTGTAAATATTGCCTACTATTTTCACTGTATTCACTATCTATTTACTGAATACTATAATAAATTTGTAACGTACTAAATACTATACAATCCTGAAATTTCTAAAAACTAAATACTACACTAAAGTTCTAAACATGAACTGCGACATTACATTTCTAAACAACACTATCCTAGAAATTCTAAACGCTACACAATCCTAAATTTTCTAAACAATATAATATATTTCTAATACTACATTAAATTTGTAGCGTACTAAATACTATACAATCCTGAAATTTCTAAAAACTAAATACTACACTAAAGTTCTAAACATGAACTGCGACATTAAATTTCTAAACAACACTATCCGAGAAATTTTAAATGCTACACAATCCTAAATTTTCTAAACAATATAATAGATTTCTAATACTACTAAATTTGTAGCGTACTAAATACTATATAATCTGAAATTTCTAAAAACTAAATACTACACTAAAATTCTAAATATGAACTGCGACATTAAATTTCTAAACAACACTATCCGAAAAATTCTAAACGCTCACTTAACTTCTACGTAACTAAACAATCATAAAAAATTTTGTAAATATACTTTCGTAGAAACGACGAATCGACTTTTTCCCCCTCTTCTTCTTCTTTCTCTTCTTTTTTCTTCTTCTTCTTTCTCTTCTTCTCTTCTTCTTCCTTTTCTTCTTTCTCTTCTTCTTCTGTCT
This sequence comes from Otatea glauca, assembly GCA_036346275.1. NCBI lineage: Eukaryota > Viridiplantae > Streptophyta > Magnoliopsida > Poales > Poaceae > Otatea > Otatea glauca. The sequence goes on along the minus strand of CM070726.1, from coordinate 45,662,405 downwards.
CGGCTGCTTGCCTCAGTCGAGCGAGCATGCCTTTTATTTGTCCCCTATCGCCCCAGCACTGGGCGATCGCCCCAGCACTGGGCGACAGGGGGACATCTGCGGTTGGCCGGCCAGAACGGCCGTTAAGAGCCGTTGGGTTCGGGGCCTGTTGCCCAGTGCTGGAGAGACAGGCGCCCAAAAACGCGATTTTTTCGCCCGGCTGCCTATTTTTGAAAAAAAGAATAAAAAGAAATATTAAATAAAAAAAATCTCAGATCACGTCCCAGCCCATGGAAAATTGGGTGGTGGACGTCATCCGCTGTTCCAAACAAAACCCAAGCCTTAGCAAACGCGGCCTCAGAGCAATCCCGGCATTGGCCCACTTTTTACCGCACCGGCAGCCCAGGCCCTAATCAAACGCAGCCCATTTTTATCCGAGCCGCGGAGTCGGATCCTCTCCTCTCCCTCCTCCCGCAGCACAGCACCACGAACGGCCGCGCGCCGGAGTGGGAGGCCCGTGAATCCCTTCCGCCGGATCGATCCGACGACCTGCTCGAGCCGCCGGCCGCGCGGCGGACGGAATGGTACGGTACAGCACCACATCGCAGATCAAACGACATTTCCAATTCCAAATTCCAGTTGGGCAGGTGGGGTACTATTAGTAATCATTTATTTATCCACACAAATCCGCACGCAGCGGCAGAAGATTCCATCGTTCGTGCGATTACATTAGCTTCAAATCACTACACACTTGCAGGTGCAGAAATTTTTAGATCAACTTGCTGGTGCAGAATCCATTGGCTTCTGATGCTACTTCCTCTGGAAGTTGAGGTGCTTGATGCAGAGGCAGAAGAGCGCCGCGAAGAGGGCGGCAGCGGCGAGGTGGAGAGCCGTCACCAGCGGGAGGTGCCCGTCGCGGAGGCCCAGGTACCCCTCCAGGTACTCCCGCACCGTCCGCTCCGCTCGCCCCGGCACGCGGATCACCTCCTCCCGGTCGCCCAGCCGCGAGAACATCTGCCCGTACACCGTCCACGCCGCCGGGTCCGCCCAGTACAGCCACCTCCACCACACCGGGATCATCTGCATCCACATTCACATTGTTGCTGTTCGTCAGGTTCGTGTATCGTTGCAACAGCAGCGTTACTCTTAATTTATTATCATGATTTACATGCTTAGAATTTGGATGCTTCGTTTCTACTTTCTAGTTATGGCTTGATTTGGTTCCAGGAGCGAAATGCTGTAGCCAAGTGCCCTATTTTATGACTGATGATTTTGGTGACTATTTCATCTGTGTGGAACTGCAATGGCATGCGTTGTGCAGATCCATTGCCGCTGTTAATACACTATTTGGCAGTATCACCTAAGTGTTTGGTGATCGTAAGATGCTTAGATCGAACAGTGGATGCAGCATGCCTATGCACGATGTTAATTTAATTTTATACCCAAACTCAGCCCTAGGATGTGGTGGGAATCGCATTACATAATACATATGTATGCGAAAGTATGCAGTACCTCTTTTGTGATAATGAAGCCGGAGAATACGTTCCATAGGATGAAGATGGCGAAGGATAGTGCGGAAGCTATCTCTAAATTGGGAGTTGTTACCATCGCAAAGACCGTGTAGTACAAGAAGCTTAGTAACATGAAGAGTGCGAACCAAAAGAACTTGGCAATGGTTAGTTGGAACCCAATCATAGGGTACACAATTGCCGAGTAGATGAATACTTGGGCAAGCATGTAAGGGGACCTCGATTGACTTGGGCAAGCATGTAAGGGACCTCGATTGCTATCTGCATGCACAAGTCCATACATGGAGGTTAGAATAGATTACCACCAACCAAGTCCTCCGCATTCCAATTAGATTGGTTTACCTAAGCAATGGCATAAGCCGTGGTAGAATACATGTCAGATGCTCTTTCTCGGTATAGGATAACTCTCTCCATTGCCACTATTGGCCGCAACATGGTGGGCATTCATGTAACCCAGAAACAATGCTGAGCCATATGCAAGTCCTAGTATGTTGAATCTATCTTGCTCCTCATCACTATTGTACCACAAAAAGATAAGTTAAAACCTCACCGAAACATGATGAGTTTTCACTTTTCGTCTAAGTTCTGTTAGCAATCGTTCTTACATTGTCGAACCAACTTTCCAGAATACAATGCCAGATATAATTGATACGCAAAGGTATTTATGAAGAGAATTGAATTGTGTTCTGGCTTTTTCCGGTACGAACAATGTTGCTTCCATAAACACACCAAGCATTGTTCTTTGAAGTTTGGCCAATATCCAGGAGGAATGTGTATACTGTATGTCTTTCTGTGTTTCGTTCTGGTTTGCTCAGTTCATCCACGAGGAGCATGTTCTGCCTGCAAAAATGCAGAGCAACTCCATCAGGCTCATATTTCTCTGTAATTCTAAACCTATAAACAAAGTATTCAATCCACAGCTGTGTGATTGTATTCAGCTTACTTGTATAGTGAGGAGTCATGACAGATTTGTGCATAGTTCTTTGCAATCCTTGTCTCTAGAAGTGAGGGGGAGGGTAATGAGGTAAATTGAAGAAAGAAATGCCCACCCCAGCAACGCTAGTAGTTCCCTTTGCTTATAGAATGTAGGGACCCTCCTTACTGTCATTGCAAGTTCAGTCATGCCATTGACGTTTGCTACTACGACAGCAAGGAAGAGAGCTCCCATGTACTTATTGGCATCAGTTATTGAATTTTGGTTTTCCTTTGTTTGGAGGAAAGTGTCATATAACAAAAGAAAGAAAAGTTATCTGTGTTGCCTCGAACATATGGAGTGGTGAATTTCTCTTTAGCAGCAGTACTTCTCTTGAGAAGCATGCCTGGAAAATACTCCATCTAGATATCCTAAAAACTTTTACTTGTTTTTCTTGCCATGTTGCTTGTTTGCTTGCAGAGGTTCTCTTCTGGAAGTTGAGGAAGAAAGGAAGTGTGGAAGGATTCCACAAATTTCTCTATTGGATGGTATTGGTATGCGCTTTCATTATCAGTCCAGTATTGTTTTTTATCCATGTTTGAGGTCACATGGCCAGCATAGATTTTTTTATTACATGGATAATCGGAGAATATGTTGACTCATTAGTAGAGATGTATTTTGAACATTGTTTTCAAGGCGTCTGGAGGCCGACCGCCATGCCCGCTTGCCTCGCCTGGCCGGGGAAAGGCGGACACTTGGACATTCTAGGCGTCGAACGGGGTGTCCAAGCGTCGCACGGGGCGTCCAAGCGTCGCCAGGCGAGGTCGGGCAGTGCAGTTGAGCGCTGAGGAGCTGATAAGAGGGGCATGGGCGGTTGGGCGGTGCAGTTGGACTCTACCATACCTAGCGCGTGGTGTTGGGGAGGGAAAAGGGTGGTCCGCCGCGGCGCTGCCACCACCACCGTCACCTCGCCTCCACCGTCAGCGGTTGCAGATCGGTAAGATCCAAGTCCCTATCCTCCAAATCTTCACCGCCTCCTCCACGGCTGAAGCACTAGGCCCCTAATTTTATTTGAGTGTTGGTAATTAATGACAATCGTGTTAAAGGACTAATAATTTCTCTTGAGTTTGCGAGAATAGGTTGATCTTCGTATCGACACATTGAGAAGATTGAAAATCTTGCGAGAAAAGAAGTCTATTCAAGGGAACCAAAAGATAAGGACAAGGTATATATTTGTTAAGGACATTTTATTTAGCTATTATCAATTTCGGAGTTAGGAGTAAAAAGATCGAGTTAATAGGTTAAATGTCATACTATCAAGGGGGGTAACGACTAGTAGTTTGAATTTGAATAAAATGTCATATGGCTCATATCTTGTTGAAAAAATCATCTCTAGTTGCATTTGGTCTTATGCTTCAAAGCAAAATATACATTGTCAGCAAAGTCGGTACTATCGTAGGCATAATGCCGGTAGTACTGCGGTACTTCTTTTCCTGAGATGCCCTTTTTGAACTCATCCCTGATTTTTCCAAGTCGGTACTACCGGCGTGATAACTACGGTGGTAGTACTAGTTATTTGGACAGTAGACTTTTTACAGAAAGAGTGTTTTCTTGAGTTTTTCAAGATCGGTACTATCGTAGGTCAAAAGCCGGTAGTACCATATTTTGTATGGCGGTACTCATTTTCTAGAATGGGTTTCTTTTGAGCAGATCTCTCTCAGAAAGTCAGTACTACCGCACTTTGTGCATCGGTAGTACCAGATCTTTTCAACGGCTCTTTCCCGCCACATTAATTGCTCAAAATTGACCGTTGGAACAGGGACGGTACTACTGGGCTTTGCACGCCGGTAGTACCGGATTTTCAGATTTTTCATGATCTTGCCCCTAACGGTTGGAATAATGGGTGGGGTTATAAATACCCCCACACCTGCATTCTAGAGTCCTCTTGGTCATTCATTGAATACTTCTTGAGCTCTAGCAAGGTTTTTTTGCTCCTAGTGCATTAAATTCTCATTTTTGAGTGAATTTGGAGCATCTAAGTGTTGCATTTAGTGTTGAGCTATTTAGACACTTAATTCACCTTCAAGCAAGCGTCATCACTCTTATTCTCTTGGAGGTTGCCGTCTCCTAGACGGCTTGGAGGCGAAGGAACCGATGACTTTCTCAAGAAAGCTTGTGAGAAAGCCCTGTTGATTGTGAAGGCCGGAGTTCACTTACCCAGAGCGGAAAAGAACTACCAAGTGATCGAGGGAGGCTCAATTGCGAATTGGATCCGGCTTGAAGTTGATCAACCTACCTCAACGTGGATTAGGGGAGACCGGCAAGTCTCCGAGACCACGGGATAAATTTCGTGTTATTTTCTCTTGTAGTTTGATTTCTTGAATTCATTTGTGCAATTTACATTCCTAGCCAGTTTAGAGTATTGATCTTGTGTCTAGAATTGTATTCTTGCTTAGCCTTAGGTTGTCGGTGCACTTAGAGAAACCTAGAGAATTTATGCTTTAATTGTCAAAATCGTAATTATTGCTTAGATTATTTGTTTATTGCAATTAGAGCTGAAGAAAATTAAAAACCTCCTATTCACCCCCCTCTAGTCGGTTATCCTTGATCTTACAACAGCATCTGTGCGTCATCGCCTACTCGCCTCCATCGCCGTCCTCTGCGCCAGCCGCTACTCTTGTATCCAATTTAAATATTTAGAAAGATATTGATAGTCAAAGCTTCGAAAGGTACACCTATGATCAAAACGACAACTCTTTGTATCCCAAGGGAGCAGCAATTCCTTGTTGCTAGTAATTATAATTTTTCACTATCTAGGTGCTGACAACAAGCTATCTAGGTGCTGACAACAAGCAACTATGGGTGCTGGCAACAAACTATAGGGTTACTTGTTAGTATCTCTCTGTTACATTTATTAACAATTTGTGCAATTAACTACTATTGATGGCTCTACATTAGTTGCTAGCGACTCTAAATTAGTTGATAGCTCTACATGTTGTTTGTTACATTAGTTGCTACTCCCTTCGAACTGAAAAGTAAGGGACAGAAGAAATTTTAAGACAGATTATGGTTTCTGCTAAAAGACTCTAATACCCCTATTTAATATTGTGTCTCTATTAATTGGCAACATGCATGCATTAATTAATCACGATTATAAAGAATGACCTGCCGCGTTTTTGTTTTGGAATATGTGTGGTTGCATGCATCTGCGTGCATCTGCATGCATGGATACAATTTGATAACACAATTTAAGAGGGAGAACTCTCAATCCCTAATATTAAAGGACACAATTTGAACGCTTCTCTTCCTTACTTTCAAGGACGGAGGGAGTAGCAACTATATTTGTGTATATACTCCTTTAATATATATGAAAATGACACACACTTATGACGCCGGAATAGGGCACCATGGAGGTTAGGCACCATGATTTAAATTGCACGAATTCAAGCCATATTTGGGTTTTTTTTGAAAATTTTAGTTTTAGGGTATGTACTCATCTTATACTCAAATTCAAATATTTTGTATGAATTTAGATGCATGCTTTGCTGATTTATATGTAAAATCATCACATATCTACAATCAAACTATCATCAAAAAAGAAAACTCTAGGTTCAACAGGTTGTTGAACCCTTCTAGAATATCACTAGAGAATAAGTTACCGACATGCCAGTAAAATCTAACTACACTTCTAGTAAATTAGAGTGCAGCTGAACCCGCTCCTCTCGAAGAACTCGAGCACGTACTCCCGGGGACCCTGGTAGACGATCTGCCCCTCGGAGAGCAGCACGACGTCATCGAAGAGTTCGAAGACCTCCGGCGCGGGCTGGAGCAGCGACGCCAGTACGGTGGCCTAGCCCAGGTGGACGATCTGCTAAAGAGGAAGCTAAGCTAGGGAGGAACTGAGTGCGTGTATGTGTGTGAGGGAGGGGGAGGCAAACCGAAGCGACGTTGTGGCAAGGTTTGAAATCTTGTTTCCGGATGACATCTCGGAGGTGGCTGAAATCTTAAATCTCGTCAAGATCTCGGAATTTCGGATAAATCCTAATCAAAATACAAAAACAAAAATTCAAATCTGGTTTTTTTTTGCACCGAGAAAACCAAATTTTCGGCCAAAATTTCCAAAATCTCGACGAGATTTCGGTGAAATTGCACCGAGCGAAAAATAGCTCAAATGACATCAATTTTTTAAAAACTTCATTTGGAGGTTTCTGACACATCAGTGATGTTCCCATAAAAATTTCAGATGATTATCAAGTCTGACGAATTTTTAAAAATTCGAACATTGCTACTATCCTGACAAAACGCTGACCGGCAAGTTTGAACCGAATGAAAAAATAGAACAAACCATGTTATAAAATTTTGAAATCTTTTGTAAATAGTTATGATGCATCGGTAATGTTTTCATAAAATTTTCAGACGATGATCAAGCTTCATGAATTTTTGAAAATTCAGACAGTGCTACTGTCCTGATAAAAGCCTTATCGGCAAACTTCAACCAAATGGAAAATGGTTCAAACCATGTTATAAAATTTTGAAAATTTTTGTGGATGGTCATTATGTATCATTAATGTTTCTATAAAATTTTCATACGATGATCAAGCTTTAAGAATTTAAAAAAAATCTGACAGTGGTAAGTCCTGATAAAAGCCTGATGATCAATACATAGATTTGCTTTAGCAATAAAAAAATGTTTAGAATTTTAAAAAAAATTAGTGCTAAGGAAATGCTTAAGATCTCATAAAAATTTTGAATCATGATCACACTTCAGTTAATTTATAAAATTCTCACAAGGGCATTGTACCATTTATGTTCTTTCTGTTTTTGGTTTTTGAAATATAACAAATGAAGTTCAATGCTTACATAGATTTGATTGAGCAAACAAAAATATTTTAAAATTTTATAGAATGGTACTGAGGCAATTCTTAATCTCTCATAAAATTTTTGGATCATGATCACACCCGAGAAAATTTATAAAATTCTGACAAGGTTACTATCCCAATTATGTTCATTTTTTTTAAAGATAATAAATGAAGTTCAATTATTTTTAAAAATTTTCTATATGATCCTACACTACTAAAGATAGTACCATAAATTTTTCAGATCATGATCAAGCATGTAAAAGTTTATAAAAATCTAACAGTGTTTCTGCCAAAATTTTGAAACGTCTCAAAAATTCGTTTTTTCAACGAATTTTCAGGGAAGATAACTTTCTTAAGGATTATTAGACCAAATACGGCCATTAAAAGTCAAAAACTGGTAAAAACACCGAGATTAATTTTTGAGATTACTTTAGCAATTTAAAAAATTTCTGATTTTTTTTTACCCGATAGGGATTTTAGATCCCGTCCTTGATTGGAATCCAAAATCCCGGCCGAGATTTTAGCGGTTTTTTGAACCTTGCGTTGTGGAGACTACGGGATGGTGAGGAACTGAGTTATTGCACTGCCTCCGTGGGGGGCCCGAACCGAAGCGACGTTGTGGAGAGTGGAGACTGCTAAGCCGCGTTAATCATCTTATAATTTATCTCTAATCTGTATATTTTTGGATCGTATTTTGGGAGGATTTTTTTCTATCGTTTTTATGTTGAACTCAGTATACAAATCCATTTTCTATTTCATTTATTGGTATTCTAAATTTTACTTTTAGGGTTTACTTTCGAGTTCATATGAAAATCAAATTTCTAATTGTTTTATTATAAATTTTAGTTAATTTGGTTTTGTATTTGACAAAGATTCACTCCATCAAAAAATATACTGTGTATTTTTTAATGGTCTTGTTCGTAAATATAAGCCATATTTCATATTCGAATAACAATTAGTGCGATCTTCCCTCTATACCCCTAACAAAATATCTAGCTTTACTTTATATCCTCTATATGCATGCATTGTATAGTATTTATAGATAATAATTAGGGGTATTCTAATCATTTTTAATATCACCTTAGTCTATATGTTAAGAGAAAATACGCTGTACAAACTTGAACGGAGTAAATAACTATTATTTTGAACTTTTTGTACTTATGGATGTTACTATGGGTCGTACAAATAAAATCTCTAATCACCACTTTAGTTTTTATTTCAATTTGCATTTTTGTATTGTACATGGGGTGGATTTTTTCATTAAGCTGGAATTCATATGGACGTTTATTTATTTATTATTATTCTAAATTTTATTTATAGGGTTTACTTTGAAACTAGTATGAAACATAGGCTCATTATTCTAATTTGATAATTTTATTTAATTATTATTTTAAATTTTAGTTATTTATGGATTTACTTTTGGAAATCCTATGGAAGTCAAATCGCTAATTTTTATTAATTTTTTTATTCTAAATTTCAGTTAATTTAGATTATACTTGACATGAACTCTTTCTTTGAATCTAAGCCGTTATAACTTAGGTATTTATACTTGACATAGATTCTTTATTTTAATTAGCTAGTTTTTATTTATTTATTATCCTAAATTTGAGTTATTTATTTATTGAGTATATATATAGTTGAAAATGGATACATTACATTGTCTTCAAACCACACGGCGGCCGGCCGGGAATGAAATTTAACACACATGCTGCAAAGCCTGCACAACTAGCATGAACATACTCCTTATATTAAACTAGAAGAGTGACCGCGGCGTGACACGCCGCGATAGTTGCTCCTCCACGAGCGTAAAAAAGCGTAAAAAAAGATTTGACCAGTGTAAATATAGGTGTTCTCAATTCTTCTGCAAATTTGAAACCAGTAAACCCTTATCAGAAATATCCCAGTATGGCTCTTGGTTAAACTGCTGGCCTTTTGTCTATAGGCTTCAGTTCTTCACAAAACCACTGAAAATGCAGCCAAGCATATCCAGTGGAACTGCAGTTTGTAGAACTTGAATTGCACAAAAGCATAAAATGAACTGTAATTCAGCATGAATCCGGTAAAATTTTTAAAGCAGTTAAAAAGTAGCATTTAATCTTAGTCGATTAAACCGTTGGATCAAATATCATATAGAAGAATATTCATTAATTAGCACTAAGAATTAGAATCGTAAAAGAGCACCTTTGTCATTATATATGAGCACAAGTTCTAGGGGGAAATGGTATTGCTTCACCGGTGAACTGCACAGTTGTGTATTTGTTGTCAGTAGCAGAAGTGTCTTCAGAAACCTTAACAGTGGACTTCAAAGTTGTGTATTTGTTGTCAGTAGCAGAAGTGTCTTCAGAAACCTTAACAGTGGACTTCAAAAGCTTGACGGTAAGAAAAGAAAGTGTAGGTGGCAAGTATACAATACCATCAAGGTAAGAAGCTCAAATTTATCCCAATGTCTGAGGTAAACTGAAGATGGAAGCAAAGAAAAAGACAATTGTTCAGTGTTGCTTTACCTAATGTTTTTTTTACAGATTGTATAATTGTATCCGCTGCCACCTAGATGGTTATGTCTAAAGACAGTCAATGGAGCATATGAATTTAAGCCTCTAGAAGTTGCATAAAAGATTAGACAAATAGTGTATGGTATCTCTTTCCCCAATCACATTATCACAACTTGAATACAGTTTTGAAAAACTGAAATTCCATTAATAAATGCTGAAGAAGGAAACTATGTGTATTCTATAAAATACATGGTTGCATCATCGAGTTGGGAACTGCTAAACAAAATATGTCATTGGCAGTCATGTCACCATGAGACTATGGTACAAATATATGTACCTGAACTACAGCTCTCTCCATCGCCTTGAAGCAGTTGACCACGTCTAGTTGTGCCATTTCCTAATTTTGTACTGACAATTTATTAGTATTTAGGACCCTGAAATGACACCTGCAGGATCAACAAATTGTTGTAAACGCGGAATTAAATCACCAAAAATGTTACGTACATGTATGAAGCAGATCTCTTATGTATAAGATTGCTTCTTCAAAGAAGAAGCTGGAATATCTTTGTTAGTAATGCAAAAACTGAGCATGTAGCTATGCTAGCTGTGTACAATTCAAAGCTAAAAATATTAGCTGTGCGCACATATTCACTCTGCTAGCTAAAACTTCGATGCAATATCTGTACACGGCCACTATGGCGGTCCTAAGGGAATCACCGTGCGTATAGAAAAAACAGACATTCCAATACAAGAAGTTATAAGAGATATTCCTATCCAAAATAGACACTTTGTAACGCCTAAGCAGAGACCTGAGTACGGACATATAGATACTTTAATCGTTGGTGCACTGTGTAGTTGTCATGAGCAATTGAGAAAAGATGTGAGCGGGAAGTAGGCCAGTGTATGTCAGAACCAACTAAGCATTAACTTGCGGAACTTTGATTGTGTAAAATATAGTTCAAATATACAGCACGCGATTTAATAACAACGACATGGAGATGTGACAAATATTTTTTGATCTGAGAAGAAAGTTCTAAAAGATGAATACGAGGGGGAAAATAGTACAATGTCAATAAAATATAATCGTAATTAAGGCTCGACGAAACAAAACTGAGGATAGAATCAATGAAGTTAATGCTCTTAAGTTCTGATGTACCTCCTCTCAGAATATACTCAACAAGATGCATGATCTCGAGTAAGGATGGTCAGCTATTACAGAACATAGCTTGATCTGGATAACCCTACACAAAAAACAGAACTGTTTAGAGCTACACTGGCCAAATAACAGTGAGACGGCAATGGTTGCACATACACGTGTACAAATCAGTAATAGATGCATCAATTTAAAAAGCAATAAAAGTCTGCACGAACCAGCAGTACAGAACACCAAGGAAGGAAACACTGTGCAGCTTCATCCCATATATTGACACATCATACAGTTAGCAAACCTTGATACTGCCGGTCCTAGGTAGCATTTCTTAAAGTCCATTCATCAACCAGTAAAAAAATATGTTAACGAATTGCAACTTTCTTGAACAAATTACCAGGAAGGATGTAGTTGAGTAATACATGATCATGGCAAGAACCCTACAGTAGTTGAACAACATCTTCTCTGGTTAAGCTGAAACACATAAATGCTGGTTTACAACTGTACATAACATCTATAAATGGAATAAGTCCAATTCTGAAGCGATCATTACTCATCCATATTGTGTTCATGGGATACAACAATCTGAGTCTAGAAATAATACTGAAAGTAGTACCAATTGCTTGACACCGGCATAAAGGACCTGGGAAAAAAATTATGTTGTCAATCGTATGGAACAAAATTCTGATGCAAAAAAAAATCAGCTGTAGTGTTTAAGTAAAAATAGTCAGTGAACTGTAAATCTAATCCTACGGCTAGTACATTTTGTCTATCCAAATTCACTTGCTGTTGTTCTAAAAAAAGTCGCTAGCCACCATGACATGAATCTTCATGCAAATAACAAAACTGAGGTGATCCATGTAGAATTTGACGGTAATGAATTCATACCTGGGAAGTCTTCGTGGAAAAAATCCATACATTTATGGCTCATGAACCGAGATTGCGTTGCCCAAAAGTCTCAGAACATGGTTGATCCAATCAAACCTTACACATCACACTCTCTCACTACTCAAACTACAGTATAGAAGTCGGCAATTAGTTGAGCCGAACTAAGAAGCACACAATGCCGACCAATTCCGCATCTTACACGCTACGGAACACACATAAATCCCCACCCAACTAACCTGTTGAACAATCATCTTCTCCGCCCAAAGGAATCAAGACCCCGCATATCAGTCGCTCCCACCGCCTCCATTGTGGAGAGGAACGCAGGGCCGGATCTGGAGGGAGATGGCTGGAGCTACCTGCTCGTGCGGTGGAGATCCTGTCAAGGGCGCAGCCGCCGCGAACCTGTGGAGGCGCGGCTACTGGGGAGCGGTGAGCGGCAGGGGAGCGACAAGCAGAGTAAACCAGCGACAAAGGCGCAGGCGAAGAGGGCGTGAGGGCGGGGAGTAGAAATCGCGATGGCCTCGAGGGCTCCGCGGCGTCGGAAAGACAGCGCGCCACGCGGAGGTCTTCAGAAGGGCGTGGCACGGAAGACTCCGGAGACGGTGTTGTGGCCAGATGATACGGCCAAAGAGCACAGCGGAGAAGAAACGAGATATTTGCCGTTTGCGAAGCACGTAGCAGAAGAGCGCGTGGCGCTGTCGAATTCGTGGAGCCGAAAGTAGCAGCGACCCGCACACACCGAATAAGCCGACGGCTCGACGCATGGAGGCAAGCCATACCGGCAGGGCGCGGCGGTACAGTCGAGAAGACAAGCCGAAGGCAGCGGACGAGAAGGCAATGGAAAGCAAGATGCAAACGGGAGATTCAGGACAACGGAGCCGACGAACACAACGAGGCGCAGCAAAAGGCGAGGAGCCGAAGACTCTCCACAGCGAGGCAGCGGAGAGCAGCGCAGTGAGGTTAGGCTCCAGGCGATGGAGCCGAGGAGCGGAGGCGGAGACGGCGAAAAAAGCACTGGCGCGACGGAAAGGCACACGGAGGACGATGAAGAATCGATGCGCTCCTCGCACGAACGGCCAGACAGAGACTCACGCGAAGAACGAGCGGCCAGCAGCACACGGGAGAAGCGCGCAAATACGGAAAACATGAGGGGCTTTTCGCAAAACACGTGACGTGGTTAGGAAAGGTATGATCTGCAAGAGTTTCGGTCTCGTCACGTTGCCACGTTGATTTCAGGCCAATCGTGTTCACTCTATGTTGTACCGCATCACCCGTTTGCTCGTCCATTGATACGCGTTAAGTATTTTAATCCCGTTATTTCTCAACAATGCGCGCCTGGCACAGTAGTAAGTCTCCTCGCTTTCACGCCTCTGATCACGCCTTCGAATTCTCCCACGCGCTCGCCCGCGTCACCAGCGCGATAAGTGGCAACAGTTGCTTGGCGTGCGTTTTTTTCAGAAACATCTCCGAAATTTTCAAAAATTACATGTAGGTGTTTTTTTACAGGAAGACCCCAAAACTTCTAGAGCCATTTTTTTTGTTGAAAAGGCCTTTCGAAATTTCATCTAGGTACGGTTTTATTTCAGGGAAGCCCTCTAAACTTCTATAATCTGATTTTTTTTAGCGCAATCCCCTTTTTTTCCCGCGCAAGGGTCCTCAAAAATTACATCTTGAACATTTTTTAAGCGAGAAGGCCCACAAAACTTCCAAAATTTGTTTTCGTTTTGCACAAATTGTTTTTTTCCCGCAAAGACCCTCGAGAATTCTAAGTCCAAATCATTTTTTTTCACGAAATCCCTCAAAAATTACATTTAGGTACGTTTTTTTACGGAAGGGCCCTCCAAACTTCTTGGATTTTTTTCACGGTTCTTTTTTTCGACAAGAAAATCATTTTTGTGGGACGTCACATACCTACCCATCGCGGTGTGATTCCGCGCAAATGCATCTAGTATATATTACAACAACAAATAAACAACGCATCATGTTCCAAAAAAAAAGAAACCAACACGTCATCGATATGGATCGGTCGATATATATTAGTTCCAAACAGATAAAGATTGATCAATCTCAGCAATTGTTTTCGTGCAACACCAACACAAAATAAGCATCACTGGTTTGTCTATATAGATGTGGAAGACGCAGGCGCATGCTCTGCGTACGTTTCGTGGCATTACACCACTCAAATTATTCAATCGACACGACGACAACATCAGTGTATAGTGAGAAACAAGCACAACTACGTGCACACAGCCGCTACGTAAATACGCACTTGAGACGTGACACCAAATAAACACAGGACAGGAAGTACTACGAAGGAACAGACAGACCGCGGCCATGGAACGTTGATGGCTTGGCGCCGCCACCTTTCTTCTTCCTCCGCCGGTACAAGCCCTTCGGCCCGCAGTGCGCCGGCACCGTCTAATCAATCTCTCCTTGTACTAGATGTACAACGGGTCTGTACGTTGCCGCGAGTGAAAGGAATCGTCGAGACAGACAGAGATTCTATCAGAGAAAGGAATTTTTTTTTCGGAAACACCTAAAAACCAAATTATCATAATTTTTAAAAAACACAAAAATTTGCTTATGATCTTTTTTTTATGGTAGCTTAGGCATGCTCTCAAGATCCTTTTCACAAAATTGATAGAATTTACAAATTTAGTAGCTGAATTAAATCAGTGAAGTTGCTTTAAGTGCATCAGTATCATTACTAGAATTTTTAAAAATCGTAAAAGTTTGATCATGATTTAAAATTTTTATGGTATTGTAGGCATGCTCTCAGGACCCTTCTCAAAAAATTTGAAGAACTCGCAAATTTAGTAGCTCAATTAAATCAGCGAAGTTACTTTAAATGCATTAGTAGCATTGCCAGAATTTTTAAAAATCGCACAAGTTTAATCATGATCTGAATTTGTTATGGTAGGTTAGGCATGCTTTGAGTCGCTTTAAATGCATCAGTAGTATTGTCAGATTTTTAAAAATCGCACAAGTTTAATCATGATCCGAATTTTTTTATAGTAAGTTAGGCATGTTTTTAGGACCCTTCTAAAGCAAGAAATCCGAAAAAAATCGGTTTCCATAAGATCTGAACCTGAGACCTCAGGTACACAGCTCAAGCCGTTTACTAACTAAGCTAAGAACCAATGTGAAATGTGATACGCAGTAAATATACGAGGACTACTGTAGAAACTGCGAAGAATGGTGCGACGTGACGGACAGGACCGTTGGACGCGTACCTCTTGGAGAATATAGATTTATATAGATTCCTCCGGCGTACGCTACAATGTCGCTAACTATCCTTCCGGTCGGATACAGATCTGGGCATGAATATGGTCCATCGCCGCCGTCGTAGTAATCTGCAAGCCGCCGAGTAGCCAGTAGGACCCCTCTCCTAGACAAGCACGAAACGAGAAGATTTAGGAATTCTCCGGCTCTGAGGGCGTCCGATTCGGCCAGTACAGGCCTACCTCGGCGCCCAAGCACGCGATGGGCCTGAAAGGAACAGCAAGCTGGGCTCGGTCAGCAGCGAGGCCGAGGAAGCGCGTCGTCCGGGGGCTTCAGAGGCACAAAATGTCGTCGGCGGCCGGGACTTCCATGCGTGGGCCGGCGGGCTCAAACAATCTCCACTTCGACCTTTCTTTTTTTCGTTGACTTACAGGGTGAAAACGGAAACGGAATTTCCGACCGTTCCGGAGAAAAATAGAAACGGAAGTCTTTTTTCGGAAACGAAAAATGTCGGTACGGAAACGAAATGAAATTTTTTTGTCAGAAACGAAAACGGGAGAGCTATTTCCGTCGGAAACGAAAACGAAATCAAAAATTCCGTATAAGTGAAAACGGACATTCCGTCAGAAAGTTGGCCCACTTAGCCTAAAAAGGAGAACGGAGAATTTACATTTATTTTCGAATTAAAATAATTTTAGAAATACAAATGACTTTAGAAAATATCAAATAGAGTTCAAAAATTCCGAAAAAAAATCTCAAAAATACTTTGGAACATTTTGAACCTAGAAAAATAATTTCTAGCATAATTTTCCCTTCATTTTTCATGAATAAATTAATAATATAAATCTAAAAATAGCAAAATGTCATTTATAAACTCCAAAAATCCAGGATAAATCTCAGAAAATTATAAATGAATATTGAACAATAATATGCAAATTTTAGGGCATTACATCTTTATAGTTGGAGGAGTAAGAGGATGTCGATGGTAATGATATGTAGGAGGACATTATGGTCTGATCTAGAGGACAAATAGCGAGCCTTCAACTGACAAACTTGAGAAAAAACTTTCTAGTGATACTGGTGAATATAATATTATTCTTATATCCGCCTTTGAGGTGGAATGAGTTACATTGTTTTTGCGGTCATGTAAATTGTGATCATGTACTACGTTCTTGTAGAATTTTTCACTTTCGTTTTCGTATCCGCTCCGTTCCGCATCGGTTTCCGTCATTATTCGTTTTCGTATCCGTTTCCGGGGTTTCCGATTTCGTTTCTGTTACCGGTAAAAGATGTAGAAACGGAAACGGAACAACCATTTACCGACCGTTTCCGTTCCGTTTGCATCCCTAGATAGAGACTGTGTGTGTATCGACAGCATTGCCATGGACGCTTTTATGTGTATATTTGCTTGTTTCTTTGCATGGGTATTCCGTCTGCGGTTTACACTCGATAAGCTGGTGCCGTGCGAGGGCGAGAGAGGGGGCAGGAGGGTGTTGAGTGTTGACGATCGATGCGAGCATTGCAGTGAGTGAATAATGCATGCAGTTTCTATTCCGCGCCCGGCCGGGCCATTGGCTTGGCCCCAAGATAGCAATGATAACCCGGTGACAAGGTACGCATTGCGTGCCCGGTGGTACCTGCAGCTGCAGGATATGCTTGACAGAACTCCGTTATACTCCAATCTTAGCCTGTGTGTGATGACAAGACTATATATTAGAGAGAAATTTTGCATTGCATTATAATAATAGTATATGGTGTGCAGTAGAAATAAGATCTAACTATTGATTTGTTAAGACTATTCCTACTACTCTATCGGAGAAGTATAAATAAATACTAGTTAATATGATACATTTGATAAAAAAATGAACAGGCTATATTAAATTTAATGTACTACAGCAAAAGAGCTTATATTAGAATATCCGATCATTTTTTTTCTTTCCGTGAATATATATGTTGGAGTGAACTGGAACGTTCCACGGCACGTACGTGCTCGGCGCGTCGAGCTCTCCTTTTCAAAACTCAACCGTCGGGTGTGTCCCTGTTAAAATAGTCAAGTCTGTGTATAAATAAGATTAGTAAATTCTATTCCTTCATTATAACTAACATATTTGTAAAGATCCCCATGTAATCAGGATTTGTACGATCATTTGTTTGTTACCATTTTGACCACTATTCCTGGTCAGGTACGCATATAATATAAGGGAAGAACTAGCATTCAGACGTCCGATCTGAGCATGTTGCGTCGGACATTTGGTGCAACATTTTTTTTCAACGTGTACAACATTTTTTTTCGCGCGCACATTTCTACTGTTATCGAAGAAAAATGTTTCACGCGTAGGAAAAAAATGTTTCACGCGTAGGAAAACATGTTGCAGCGCATTTCTACTGTTATCGAAGAAAAATGTTTCACGCATAGGAAAAAATATTTCACAAGTACGAAAAAAATGTTGCAGCTGGAAAAATCAGACATCTGGCTCATAGCAATTCCGATAATATAAACATGTGCGCGGCTGTACTAATTTGTACTATGCGCTAAATATTCGAGCGCCAAATACCGTGCACCGTAAATCTGTCCACTCCCTTGGAAGATTGTTAGGAATCAAGCCAGACTACGATGTGTTGAACTTCGGTTGTGCTTGTTGGCCAAATTTGTGTCTGCATAACTCTCACAAACTTTAGTTCAGATCTCAACGATGTGTATTACAGTGACCTACACAAAGGTTACAGCAAGTGCCTCCTTCCTTCCACTAGACGGATATATATATATCTTTTGCAATGTCATTTTTTACGAAAAAGTCTTCCCTTTCTTTCTTGATCCTGAAAACCCCAGCACTCATACTGTTCTCACTCAAGATGATGTTCTTCTTGTTGTGAATGACTAAATTGAGCATTTTGCTAGTAATCTTGTTTCTACTAATCAGTTGTGTGCAGGGCTACCTCAAGTTGCAGTAGAAGCTATCGTGGCAAGTGAAGGTGCTGTTGCAGTTGCAGCACATCAAAACACTGCCGCGAGAAGCACAGTTGCTGCCGGGACAGCAGCAGCAGCAGACGTCTCTAACACCGCCTCCTCAGGTGTTGTGCCAACTGTCGCAGGTTCAATATATTGTGGTTTCCATGGCAGGGGAGGAATATCCAGCCTTGACGACATCCTTGACGGCATCAACGTCTTTGCTAGCACCTCCGCCGATCGAACATGACATGCAAACTCGACCGAAGAACAACATTGTGCAATCAGAGAAGTTTACTGATGGGGCAGTACGTTATCCGATGGATAAACGTGCTTTTCTTGGGTACACAACGTCACAAGACGAAGAATAACCAACTAATTTCCGTGCTGCACTTGAGGATCCGAGATGGAAGAAGGCCATGGATGATGAGTATTTTGCCCTGGTCAGAAATGAAACATGGCGCCTTGTATCACCAATGAAATGAGTCAACATATATGATTGATTGCAAATGGGTTTTCAAGGTGAAGAGGAAAGCAGATGGGACGGTTGATCTCTACAGAGCTCGATTAGCGACTAAGGATACAAACAGTGATACGGACTTGATTCTGAAGGTAATGTTAGTCCTGTTGTGAAAGCAGCTACTATACGGTTGGTACTGTTGATTGCTGTGTCAAGAGTTGGAGTCTGGAACAGCTTCATGTTCATAATGTCTTTTTTGCATGGTCATTTAGAAGAAGAGGTGTATATTCGACCAGTCCCAGGCTATGAAGATCGGAAGCAACCTGGTCATTTGTGTCAGCTTGACAAAGATCTCTATGGGCTAAAACAAGCACCACGTGCTCGGTATTCTCGACTCAGTCACAAGTTTCAAGGGTTGGGTTTCATTACATCTAGAACGAGTCTCTACTGTTCATCTACAACATGAATGATGTGGTGATGTATATGCTGGTCTGTGTGAACAATATAGTTGTCACAAGTTCATCAAACAAAGCAATAAAAGGATAGCTGAAGCAATTGCACGAAGAATTCGTAGAGAAGGATATCGAGGAGTTACATTACTTCTTGGGCATTGAAGCTGTCAAGAAATATGGTGGCATTGTACTCTCACAACAGAAGTATGTGCGAGAACTACTTCGGCGAACAGGCATGCAAGACTGTAAACTAGTCACAGCGCCGATGTCAGTTTTAGAAAAGCTATCAAAGAACCTAGGTGATCTACTTCCCAATGCTGAGAAGTCGAAGTACAAAAGCTTTGTTGGAGGACTTCAAGTACGTAACGCTCGAAAGACCAGACATGTCATACTCTGTCAATGAGGCATGTCAGTAGTTTTTGGCTACACCGACTAGTTTGCACTTGACAACAGTGAAATGGATCCTTTGATATCTCAAGTTCACTGCTGCAGTTGGCCTCAAGATTTAGAGATCGATGCCTTGATGATCAGCGATCAACAGGAGGGCACGCGATATCATGGAACTCACGGAAACAGGCAACGGTGTCACGTTCCAGTAGTGAGGCAGAGTATAAGTTTGTTGCGAATGCAACAGCCGAATTGGTTTAGATGCAATTCTTCTTCGGGAGCTTGGCATTTTCAGGCACGACCTTCGAGTTTGTGGTGCGACAATCTTGATGCAACGTATCTCTCAGCGAATCCGGTCTCTTATGCCCAGACAAAATATATAAGTTGTTTTTCATTTTGTTAGAGAGAGAGAGTTGCATAGAAATTACTAGAGATACGGTCTATCAGATCTCAAGATTAAATTGCTGATATCTTCACAAAATCACTTGCGGTCCGATTATTCGTGGGAATGAAATACAGCCTCAATCTTGTTCATAGCTATTGATATTGAGGTGTGTTAAAATAGTCAAGCTTGTGCATAGATAGAATTAGTATATTATATCCCTTGATTATAGCTAGAGTATGCGTCGTGACGTGTCGGACCGGTCCGGCACGGATCTATCGTGCTTCGTTCTGAACCGTGCTAGACCGCGACAGCCTATCGTGCCCGCCGTGCCGTGCCGGTCCGGCTCATCTTTGGCGAGCCCAGGCACGGCCCATTTGTGCTTTGTGTCTGCTTCGTACCATGCCGACCCAGGCCCGACCTATTTGCACTATTGCGACGAGAGGAAAGGAAGCGAAGACGTATGGAGTTGAGGCAGTTGATACAAATATTATGGAAAAAGGAACTAAAATTTATTTATTCTTGAACAGTATAGAGAGTAAGGGGATGTGTTGAACACGGTCGAGAGAAGGGTTAATGGGCGAGAAAGAGAGTGAGGGAGATAGGCGAGAGAAATTGAGAGAGACGGACGATAGAGGGAGAGATTGAGAGAGACGAGTGAGAGAGAGAGAGCTGAGAGAGATTGAGCTCTCAATCTCTCTCAGCTCTCTCTCCCCTTTTACCCGTCTCTCTCAGGTGTCGGCGGTGGAGGTGACGTCCATGCTGTTGGGTGCGTCTATGGCGCTTATGCTCTGCGGGTCGATGACCTTCATGCTGGGTTTCTTCCTCATGCCCTGAGTCATCGGGCTCGGCACGACATGTGCTACAGTATCATATCGAGCCGGGCTTTAGACCAAGTCGTGCCCGTTGTGCCTTAAGCTGACCCAAACAAACCCGGTCCGTGTGTCCACCTCTAAATTATTGCTAACATGTTTCTAAAGCTTCGCAAGTAATCAGGATTGATACGATCTTTGTTTGTTGCCATCTTGACCACTATTCCTGGACCCTGGTCAGGCACGCATATAGCGTGAACCTGTGCGGCCGTGCTTTGTACCGTGCGGCGTGCGCCAAATGCTCGTACTCGCTGGTTTTCTTTTCTTCATCCCCAAGAAGAGAGAGAGAGAGAGAGTGAAGCATGCATGAGAAGGTTAGTGTTACACCAGTGGATGTGCTGTGTCTGCGCGTGTCATCCATCAATGATCCAACCATACCAATTCCTAAATAGGCGAGAGGGGCCGATTGTGACAGCGACGCGGAGAGACAGAAAGCGTCGTTTGTCGCGCGCGGCTAGCTCGTTCGTGGAAAAAACGAAGGAAAATGATACTAAATAAATAAGCGGCAGGCCGCTTTCGCACGTCGAGCAGACCACGTTGCATGGAGGCGGACGGGATCAAAATTAATGGGATTATTGAACACTCGAACGAACCCCGCTCCGCTCCCCAGCGCTGCCTGCGGCTGCGGCTACGTCGTTCCGTCCGTCGCATGGCGCCGCATCCCAAAATTCCTAACCCTTCTTCGCATGCTTTCTGCCCCTCTTTTTCTTTCTCCGCTTCGCGTTTTATTTCTCACCTCACCACCAACCGTCCTGTCGCCACCGCCGCGCTACGGCCAATGGTTGGAGTTGGATCCGGGATACCCGCGGCGAAGCAGCGCCATTGGCCAGCGCTATCCTATCAGCAGGGTTCAACTTATGGATGCTCGATTATCGTGACATCGACCTTATAGAACCAGTTTGATATCTTAAATGGCTCGGTAAATTCATATAATTTAAATGCAAATTTAAAAAAGTTTATCAAAATTTGTTAAATTTTTTTTGATGTTTTTTTGTGTGAGGTCCTGAGGCAATGCTAATAATGCTGTAAAATTTCCAGATAGTTATCAGATCTGTATATTTTTTAAAAATTCTAACAGTACTACTGTCTTTTTATATATTGTCTACTTTTTATTTTCTAGGGGTATTAAATAAAGTCTAATATTTAAAAAAAAATTATGTGAGGTCCAGAACAGATGATGATAGATCTGTGTATTTTTTCAAAATTCTAAAAGTGCCACTGTCTTTGTATATGCTCTTCTATTTTTTGTTTTCTAGGGGCACTAAATGAAGTCTAATATTTCTAAAAGTTTTAATGCATGATCCTTGCTAACTCTTGATGGTATCATTAAAATTTAAGAGCACGATCAAGATTGTAAACAATTATAATCTGATAGTGTCTCTGTTCCTTTCATTAATTAATTGTTGTTTTTGATTTTTAGGAAGTACTAAATAAATTAAAAAAAATATTGAAATTTCTCTAAGGTGTTTTGTAGATTAATTAGGATTTTTTTTGAATTTTTCACAATTTGTATATTTTTTTGAATTTTTCAGTTTTCTTTCGGTGTGTTGAAAATTGAAAAAATCACTCGAAAATTGAAAAAATATCGGTCAAAAATCGAAAAAATCGCTTAATAATCGAAGAAAACCGATAAAAAATAGGTGAAATTCGCTTGATAATCGATGAAATTGCTTGATTATCGATTTTTTGCACCGTCGAGTTCAAAATTAAAACTTCTTCGATTTCTACCGATTTTCGATCCAAATTTGCTTTTTTCAAAAACCCCGATATAGCTGATTATCGTGATATCGATACTGTAAACGCTGATCCTATCAGATGAGCAAGAAAAATGGAGTAGCAGTAGCAGCACAGGTAGATCAAGTCAGTCAGCCAGTGAATGGTTGCTTGGTTGGTTGTTTGCGACGAGGTTAATTTTTTTAAAAAAACGGCAAGACTGGTCAGCCATAGCCTTATCAAGTATGCTGATTAAGCACCGGATGAGTCTAGAGACCGACATGCCATGTACAGGGATGGAGATCAAAATACGAGCATATACAATGTACTTTATTTTCCATCTTGCCTTCGACTATCAAGGCGTAGATCAAGGTCCAATAGCAGCCAATGTACGCGCCCCCTCCTTCGTTCCCGTCTCGTGTTTTTTTAACATAGTCCCAATGCTCACGTATTATTTGATTTAAGAGCATATATATAAAAGTAGAGATAATTGTTATCTATATATTCTTTCATATTATCTAAAGATAAAATTAAAGATATATTCTATAATAAATAACATCTTAAGATTGTCTCTATGTGATTCTATAATCTTTTAATTATAGTATCAAAATATGTTTATTAGATCAAATAACTCACTTAATAGTGTTTTATACTGTCTATATGATCATCTTTTCACGAAAAGATAACTATACTCTCTCTCCTATTTCTCTCTTTCGTATCAACAAAAAATCTTACATATTAAAATATATAAATAACTGACATCACATCATTGTACATGTCTTCATGTTTTTCTTGTTAACACAATCCACTAAATTCTTAATTTGTGATTGTTTACCTCATCCTATAATCCTATCCTATCCGATCACTGCACGGTGCGTATTTCGTCTTTTCCCTGACAGTAACTTCTGATGAAGAGACACGTTACAGACTTTGCAAAATGAACGCAAATTTATCGCGTTTGCAAATATTTGCGTACGCAACGGGCTACAAGAGTAAGAGGGTGGAAACAGTGAAGCGGTCCAATCCCTGAACAGAGCCCCTAATCCCACGCACACGCACCCACTAATTGCGGCGCCATCAATCATTAACAACAACAAGACCCAAACTCAAAAATAAATCACGCTGCAAATCCCCCCGAATATAGCACAGCATCAGGTCAATCAGACAAACAAAAAAGAATAGAGAGAGAAAGATTTGGGATTTTTATTCTCCAATATAGTCACGCTTACGCATCACGTAGCCCCGCCTCGGACCACATGCACACGCAAACCCATCGATGATTAAACCCCCAAAACTTAATAAAATAAACCCCAATTACTTGCGCGAAAAATCCTTCGTATTTTTTGCCTTTTGTTTTTATTCTGATCTAGCTCGCTGTTGCTTCTGCTGCGTCTCTCTCTCTCTCTCTCCACTTCGCCATCTCCAGCTCGAGGTCGGCACTTAAGGCCTTAGCTCCCCTCCTTGCCGTCGTCGGCATTCCACCGCATCCCCCTCCCGAACCATCTACAAGCTCGCCGATGGACGATCTCGGCGCCGCCGATCACACGCGCCACCACCTCTCGCCGCAGGCGGCCGTCGGTGGGCAGCCGCCGGTGCCCCGCTCCCCGACCCCGCTTGACCTCTCCACGGCATCCGTCTCCGCCTCGGCGTCGGCGTACCGGCGCCTCTCCCAGTCGCTCCGGCCCCCGGCCCACCCGCAGGTGCGTCTCCCTTCGCACTATGCCCAGATCCCCCCCAGCGCCGGCGGCCACCACGCGCGCTCGCTGTCGCAGCCCCTATTCTTCTCGCTGGACTCGCTCCCGCCGCCGCCTCCGTACGCCGATCTGGCCGCGCTGCCCGCCATCCCGCCCTCCCCGCCGTCGTCGACCTCCGACCCGCCGCCGCCCGGCCTGCCACCACGGAAGGCGGGGCACCGCCGGTCGCAGAGCGACATCCCCTTCGCCTTCTCGCAGCTGAGCCCACCCCTGCCGCCGCCGGCGCCGGTGAAGCGCGAGGCGGCCACTACGCCGGAGGGCTGCAGATCGGACGGCGACGAGGCGGCCTTGTACGACCTCGTCAACGGCTACATGGACCTGGACGGGCTGGACGCGCTCAACTCCTCCGAGGACCGGCACGACGACCTCGACAGCCGCGCAAGCGGCACGCGCGCCGGGAGCGCAGCCGAGAGCAGCGAGAACGAGGCCGAGAGCCGGTCGATGTCAGTGGATAAAAAGGACGGAGGCAAGTCCCGGCATTGTCGCAGCTTGTCGGTGGACGGCTTCATGGGGAAGCTCAACTTTGCCGCAGGTGAAGAGTCACCAAAGTTGCCACTGCCGTCTCCCAGCGGTGGCCCCTTGAGGAGCGGGTCCTTGGATTGCGGTGCTGCGCCGTTGTTTGATACGGAGTTTGCCAATGGAGAGTTCACTGAGGCTGAGAAGAAGAAGATCATGGCAAATGAACGCCTTGCAGAGATAGCTTTGACGGATCCTAAGAGGGTCAAGAGGTGTGCATTTCTTCGTAGTAGCGTGGGAAAAAATGATCTTTTTTCTCAAATTAAGCATTGCGACTTGTTAAAAATTTTCAGGATTTTGGCAAATCGGCAATCTGCGGCAAGGTCAAAGGAGCGCAAGATGAGGTACATTCAAGAGCTTGAGCACAAAGTACAGGTTTTACAGACTGAGGCTACTACACTTTCAGCACAGTTGACAATGCTGCAGGTTTGTTCTGTGGAGGTGCTGTGGATTTTGATTTTGCTTATGATTATGAATTTATGATGATTATAGTTACCCTTGATGCACTTGCTTGCAGAGGGACTCTGCTGGACTTGCGACTCAAAACAATGAATTGAAAATCAGGCTGCAAGGAATGGAGCAACAAGCACAGCTGAGAGATGGTATGCTTTTTACAGTTCTCTTCAGCATTGATCTTCATTTTTTTTCTGATGAAAATGAAATTGGATGATCTCATAATGTTCTTGGTTCTTAATTTATTGTGTAATTTGGTGGTGTTAGTCATTTTGTAAAAAATGCTTCATGTGGGATTTTATTCAAATTTTGCACAGCCACTAGCCTAGCTCTTATCATGATTAATATGTCAAAAATTGCTTGTTACGTCTCTGCATTAGTCAATTATTATGCTAAAGTTATAAATGTCATCAATATTGTTGATTCTATTTATGCTTGTGTGCACATCTTCCTGGCGTACTTTATGTTTTGTACTTTTGTCATAGGAACGACGACGCAATTTTGTAATTTGACCCAATTGAAGAATATTAATGCAGCCTGTTGTATTTTTTTGGAATGGGGGTTGGTTGTATCATGGTACATATGCTCTTTTTTTTTTGCAAAAGTTTCATTTTGATTAATATATTTTGAAAATCTTTTGTACCTCAGTCCTCAACACTACCCGTTTACTGTTTTGTTGTGAATCTTTTTGAACCAGATATTTTACTATTGCTTAAACATTGAAAAGATCATTTGTGGATTATATTACAATATGATTCAGCTACAATCCAGTTCAGTTAGATGCTAACATGTCCCATTGTTCTTTTTGTTTCCCTATTTTATATTTAAAATGTTTGTGCAATTTTTTGTTGAGTGCTAACAGCTAAGTACCATCTACTGAAGAAACTGCTTTTTTCTAACTTAGTGTTTAGTCCAAACTCCAAAAGTTTTTACATTTTTTTATTTTATAAGTATTTGACAGGACTAAAATATTCAACGTAGCAATTCTTGAAAGTTAATTCAATATCTTATTTCAACTTCTGCACAAATTGTTTCTGAAACTTACACCGGTGATGTTTACTTGTTATTTTTAACATTTTTTAGTATGATGTATGATCTATCATATCATTTTCTCTTTGTATTGTTTGCCTGATGTATATGATTTTTTGATCATTTGAGGTGTCAACTGGTTCCACCAAATGTTATGCCATGCTGATTTCTTTGGCACGAGTCCTTGCTAGGGATTGATACATGGTTCATATATGTAATGTATGAAGGTGCATTCATGGTTGTCACAGCGTACCTGGCGACCACAGCGCCTGAGAGGCGCCAGGACGCTATAGCATCCTCAAGGTGAGGTAAGGCGAGCAACACTTGAGAGGGCAGATTAGAGAGGCACAATAGAGGCAGAGCAGAGTAGAGCACATCAAGAGCAAAGCAAGAGGAACAAAACAAGAAGTAGAGGAAGAAGAAGAATACATGGCAGATGGAGTGGAGGAGGGTGAGGAGCTCGCCGGAGGGAATGGAGGAGGGAGGGGAGCTCACCGGAGGGAGTGGAGGAGGGAAGGGAGCTCGCCGGAGGGAGTGGAGGAGGGAAGGGGTTGGGAAATTAGGCATATTAATGATGAATCTATTCCGAAAATAAGATATGACAATAATTGAAACTAGAACAGATGAAACAAACAAACTAGACAGAAGCAACATGCCAATTGCAATGTCTATCTCATCCATATTATTAGATAAACAGAATATAGATGAGGTTCGTCTGCGTTACCGAGATGACACGAAGACGTGGAGGAACCGTGAGCGATGTCGATGAAGATCGGAAGGCGATGCGGTGAAGTGGCCGTCGGTGAAGAAACCGTGACGATCGCGTGAAGACGCTTCCCAAAACGTGATTCGCCTCTCCGGTGCGGGATCTCAAGGCGGACGTTCGAGACCGCTTCTCCCAACGATCGGTGCATGCGGTGGAGGGATGGGGAAGGCGAGCGGCTCGATGCCGGAAGGCAAAAATTCGGAGGTATCGATCTAATCTACATTACGCGTATATATAATGCGAGAGGATTGTGGAGCACGTTACGAGTCGATTCACGATATCTGCGTCAAATCCGTTCCACGATTTGAATCGATTCACGGATTCTGCGTCAAATCCGTTCCACGATTTGAATCGATTCACGTGTTACGTGCGTGCGATCAATTCCGCACAGCGTAAGCGTGTTAACCACTTAGTCCCACACCGCAAAAGCGCAAAGAGAAGCTGCGCTGTGCAAGCCATCGGACCGATTTGTTGCACCATTCACGCAAGATGTCGCAGATCTGCGTACTTTGGCTTTGGCACGGAGAGGCGAGGCGAGGCGTGGCGTGGCGTGGCGAGCGAGCGAGCCAGCAGCGTGTGTTCTCTCTTCTCTCCTTATGCTCAAGCATGGTGAAAGAAGCTTCCTTATAAGGTGGTCTTCATCCACTCCACTGTAATATGGGACTATTGCATTTTATCTCTCTTCCACCTAATGGGCCTTTGGGATTTTCCATGAATTATTTACGAATTATTTGGGCCTAGCCCATGTAATTCTAACAATCCCCACGGATCCCAGAGGTCCCATAGGTCTTTGCCTGCTCCAAAATCTTGTTTTTATACGACTTTGGTGACAATGGACTATGCCTTGAATTGCACTGGACTTCAAGCTACATTTGTCTACAACTTGAACAATGGACTATGCCTTGAATTGCAAGTTTTGTGCGAGACAAGTTTCACTTAAGGCCCTCATCGATCTTTGGTCGCTGACGACCTACCCCTCGGGTGGAGCGTATAAGTCATACTCCTTGGCCTCTTCATGAGTTTCTTAGAGAGTACCCACATCTCACGGACCACGACCAGCGATCGGACTCATATAGGTATGTTCTTTCAAGAATGCTCTGAATGACATCTTTGTTTGTGTAAAACCAACAGAACACATTAAGACCGTAGTCAACTGCGCCACACAGTTCTTAAGAGTACAACATCTTTTCACTGAGTGGGATATAGAATGCACTCTTCTTGATTAATCCAACGACTTGTTATTGCCGGATACTAATTCACGGGATCTCCGATCACATAGCTTGGGTTACCACTGTGATTAACTACTTGGTAGGTCTCATTCCCATCTCCCTCGATGCACTATCTACCACATTTCGTGATAGACCCTTTGTAAACGGATCGCGATTCTTAGCGGTTTGGATGTAATCCAAAGCTATCACTCCGAGTTTCTCAATTTTACGATGATTTGGTAGTCTTTTTACGTGTCTTGAGGACTTCATGTTATCCTTCGCACTGTTCACTTTCACGATAACCGTTTGATTATCACGGTTCATAAGGATAGCCGGTATCGGTTTTTCAACTACCGGTAAGTCCATCAAGAGCTCACGAAGCCATCTCGCTTCAAGCGTTCTTTGTATCCAATCTTTGTGAGTTTCGCTTCCATGGTTGACCTCGTCAATATGGTGCATTTACAAGACCTCCATGAGACAAGCGACATCACCAAGAGTAAATACATATCCACTCGTGGCCTTGAGCTCATCAGCATCAGATATCCAATTAGAATCACTATATCCCTCAAGTACACTAGGATACCCAGTATAGTGAATTCCATAACTCATAGTACCTCTTAGATAACGCATTACTCTCTCAAGAGCACGCCAATGATCATCACCCGGATTGGACACAAACCGGCTCAATTTGCTTACAGCAAAAGAGATATCAAGCCTTGTAGCGCTAGTTAGATACATTAGTGAACCAATAATCTGAGAGTATCTCAGTTGATCCCTAGTAATTCTTCGGTTCTTCCGAAGTATTAGACTAGCATCATAAGGTGTTGGAGAAGGCTTACTGTCCATATAACCAAAACGGCTTAAGACCTTTTCCACATAATGGGATTGCACAAGTGTAATCCCATCCCCACCTTTGATCAACTTGATGTTCGGAATTACATCAGCTTCTCCCAGATCTTTCATATCAAAGCTTTGGGACAAAAACATCTTGACCTCATTAATCACATCAAGATTTGTTCCAAATATTAGAATATCATCCACATACAAGCATAGATAACTCCTCACCCCACCATGGCGGTATTATACACATCTATCGACCGTTCACATGTGAAGCCTTCAGATGTTAAAGTTCTATCGAACTTCTCATGCCATTGTTTGGGTGCTTGCTTAAGACCATACAAAGATTTGACAACTTACACATTTTGTTCTCTTGACCATTTACTACAAATCCATCAGTCATTTCCATATAAATTTCCTCATCTAACTCTCCATTAAGGAAAGCTGTCTTAACATCCATTTGATGAGCGAGAAGACCATTAGAGGCGACCAAGGACGATGAGTACATGTATTGTGGTCAATCTAGCAATGGGTGAATAAGTATCAAAGAAATCCTCGCCTTCTTTTGGGTGTAACCCTTGGCCTGGCAAGCCGGGCCTTGTACTTTTCAATAGTACCATCGGGCCTAAGCTTCTTTTGAACACCCATTTGCATCCAACCGGTTTACAACCATAAGGGCGATCTATGATTTCCCAAGTTAGTTAGCGAGAATGGAATCCATTTCACTACTGATTTGCATCCTTCGATGATCGCATCGGAGATGCATATGCTTCGAAATGGACTTGGGAACATCATCCACAAGGTACACAGTGAAATCATCACCAAAGGATTTTGCGGTCCTTTGTCTCTTGCTCCTTCTAGGAGCATCACTGTCATCCTCCTCAGGAGTTTGTTCATGTGTTTGTTCAAAAAACTCAACTGGTATGGCGAGTTCGGGAGTTGTATCACAAGCATGACTCGAATGCTATGCATATCCTTCATAGGAAATATATTCTCAAAAACGTTGCATCTCGAGACCCCATTATCATACCAAGCGTGCATGCCGGATACCTCGATTTAACTACTAGAAACCTATAGGCAATGCCGCAATGAGCATATCCCGAAAGACACAATCAACGTTTTTGGTCCAAGTTTGCGCTTCTTTATTATCGGACATTGACTTTCGCCAAGCACCCCAAGTGCGCAAGTAGGATAGTGATGGTTTTCTTCCTTCCCATCCTCATATGGAGTTACCTCACTATTCTTAGTAGGAACTCTATTTAGGACATGACTGAGGTCAACAAGGCCTCACCATGCCTTAGATAATCGCGGTGTCCAACATGGCATTAACCAAGTTAGTCAGTGCGGTTCTTCCTTTCGGCAACCCGTTAGATTGGGGCGAATAGGAGGCGCCCTCTCATGGATGATACCATGCTCTGCAAGATTCAGAGAAATCATTGGAGAAATACTCTCACCACGATCCGACCTAACTCTTTTGATTTTTCTTTCGTTGATTCTCAACTTCGCTTTATAGATTTTGAAGTAGTCTAAAGCCTCATCTTTTGTTTTTAAGAGATACACATAGCAAAATCTAGTCGCATCATCAATTAAAGTCATGAAGTATCTTTTCCCTTCGTCAACACACCATTCATTTCACGAGATCCGAATGTATGAGTTCTAATGGTGCCAAGTTTCTTTCCTCATTTGCCTTGTGAGGCTTGCGAGGTTGCTTAGATCGCACACAACTTTGGCACTTAGAACCTTTGACAATGGAAAATTTGAATTAATTTCATCTTTGGAAAGCGAGACATAGAACCAAAATTAAGATGACATAGTCGTTAGTGCCAAACACTTGCCTCACTACCAATAACATTGTCACAAAGATGATTCACGAATTTATTACAGACGTTCTCAAGGAAAAGCGGAACAAGCCTCCGTTGTCATAGCCTTTACCAATAAATAGTCCATATTTTGATATGACTACTTTATTCGACTCAAATACCAACTTATACCCATCTCTACAGAGAAGGAACCACTAACGAGATTCTTGTTGATTGAAGGGACATCTTTGCACGTTCTTTAGCCGCACGATTTTTCCAAGTAAGCTTCAGATCTCTGGTGCCAACACCAAGCGAAGCATGTGACCCATTCCCATCAACACGGAGGAACCCCAAGCAACCCGGTAAGAAGAAAACAATGATACATCGGCACAAACATGAATATTAGCCCCAGTATCAATCCACCAATCGGTAGATTGAATAGCCGAAAGAACAGTGAGTAAATTACCATACCCAGGTGTCTCCTTCTCGGCATTGCCAATAGTCACATTGATGATTTGGAGTTCTGTCCTGCTGATCCTTTCTCGTTTGCGGCTTGGACATTTCTTTGCCCAATGTCCAATCTCACCACACACGAAGCAAGGCTTGTCATTCTGCTGTTTCTTCTTTTTAAAGTTGGTAGTCTGAACAGCTTTTCCCTTTGACTTGAACCTACCAGAACTAGCACGCTGCACAAAATTGGCGCTGGTTTGTCCCTCAACCACCTTTGGGTGCACATCCTTCGCCCGAGCTTTCTCCTCAACATCAAGAGACGCAATCAGACTCTCAACAGAGATTTCTTGCCTCTTGTGTTTTAGAGATGTGGCAAAATTCCTCCACGAGGGAGGTAATTTGGCAATAATGCCACCAGCCACAAACTTGTCGGGTAACGTGCACTTGAGGTGATCAAGTTCCCTCGCAATGGACTGTATCTCATGAGCTTGTTCAACCACAGATCGGCTATCAACCATTTTGTAGTCATAATATTGCTCCATAACATACAATCCACTGCCAGCATCCGAGGCACTGAATTTATTTTCGAGTGCCTCCCACAGCTCCTTTGCATCCGACATGTGCATATACACGTCGCAAAGGCGGTCTGAAAGAACGCTAAGAACGCATCCTACAAAAATTGTGGTGGCATCCTTGAACTCCTTTTCTTGCTCAGCAGTAAGAGTTCCTTCAGGTTTGCCGGCCGCAACCCAGTAGACGTTCATAGCCGTGAGCCACAGAGTGGCTCGAGTCTGCCATCTCTTAAAGTGAACACCGGTAAATTTATCCGGTTTCATTGCCTCAGCAAAACCAGCCGCTTTAATCATATTCACCATGAAAAGCCTATCACGTTTTTGGATTGTTGGAAAATTAGGCATATTAATGATGAATCTATTCCGAAAATAAGATATGACAATAATTGAAACTAGAACAGATGAAACAAACAAACTAGACAGAAGCAACATGCCAATTGCAATGTCTATCTCATCCATATTATTAGATAAACAGAATATAGATGAGGTTAAATCTGCGTACATCGAGATGACACGAAGACGTGGAGGAACCCGTGCGAGATGCCGATGAAGATCGGAAGGCGATGCGGTGAAGTGACCGTCGGTGAAGAAACCGTGACGATCGCGTGAAGACGCTTCCCAAAACGTGATTCGCCTCTCCGGTGCAGGATCTCAAGGCGGACGTTAGGAGACCGCTTCTCCCAACGATCGATGCATGCGGTGGAGGATGGGGAAGGCGGCGACTCGATGCCGGGAAGGCAAAAGATTCGGGAGGTATCGACTTGATCTGCTACGTATATATAACGAGAGGATTGTGGAGCACGTTACGAGTGATTCACGGATCGCGCGTCGAATCCGTTCCACGATTTGAATCGATTACGGATTCTGCGTCAAATCCGTTCCACGATTTGAATCGATTCACGGATTCTGCGTGCGATCAATTCCGCACTGGCGTAAGCGTGTTAACCACTTAGTCCCACACCGCAAAAAGCGCAAAGAAGCTGCGCTGTGCAAGCCATCGGACCCGATTTGTTGCACCATTCACGCATGATGTCGCTACGCTGCGCGCCTTTGGCGGCGTGGCGTGGCGAGGCGGCGGCGCAGCGTGTGTTCTCTCTTCTCTCCTTCTCATGCTCAAGCATGGTGAAAGAAGCTTTCCTTATAAGGTGGTCTTCATCCATCTCCACTAGCAATATGGGACTATTGCATTTTCATCTCTCTTCCACCTAATGGGCCTTTAGGATTTTCCATGAATTATTTCTGAATTATTTGGGCCTAGCCCATGTAATTCTAACAGGAGCCCGTCAACGGCCGGTGCAATGAGGGGCGGCGGCGGCTAGGGTTCCATACCCTATAGCGCCAACTTATCCTGCCCAAGAGCCCACCACCTGCCAGCTAGCCAAGGCGCCCTCCTAGCCGCTCGCCGGGATGCCGCTCGCCGGGATGCCGAGGCGACGCCGTAGATGCCTCAATTTCCTAGCCGCCCGCCTAGATGACCAAGGCGAGGCGAGCGCCATGACGCCTAGGCAACGCCGTGACAACCATGGGTGTATGGTCAGTTCATAGTTGAACTAGTTACTGACTAGTGACTACTCACTATTCAATTCTAATTCAGCATCGGCACAGCCACACAGGTATTGTTTTGCCGACATAGGTCTACGTAGTTGACATGATAAATTGCTGGTGGCTGTGCACAGCAAACTGATTTCATTTCATGATGATAATATTATGCTAACTTGCTAGGCCTACCCTTAGAACTTGCAAGGGAAACCAAAATATGTGTGATATTTGCATTATGTTCATGTTTGACGGCATGTTATTTGTTATGTGTATTATGTCCATTTTTCAGGCTTTAATTTTGCATTGCTTTTCTTGCAAGTTAGATTAAATCAGTCGAGCGTTGTGCTATTTGAGTAACTGAATTACAAATATGAACCTCTTGCTTTATGACTTGGGAGTGCTTATTTCTGAACTCAATGCCCTAGTTTTTTTTCTTTTTGTTTTGGGAGAATTAATATTTTAATGTAATCCATGCCTGTCATATAATTTAATTGTGTTGCTTTTTGTCGTATTCTCTCCACTCATTTATGATTTGTATTTTGATTCACCATTCATGTGTATCCAGCGCTGAATGAAGCATTAACTGCTGAGGTCCAGCGTCTGAAGCTTGCAACTGGTGAGATAGCTGACGGTCGTATGTCAAAGGGCCTACAGCAGCAGATGAACTCCCAGCTGATTCAACTGCAGCAGCTGCAAATACAGCAGCAGCAGCCATCGCAGACGCAGCAGGCTCAGCAACAGCAGTCGCAGCAGGCTCAGCAACAGCAACAGCAGTCGCAGGAATCAACATAGATCAAGGTCCAAAAGACTGGACGCACATCGCAAAGGAGAAATTCGAAATCAAGATGAGTATGATGAATTTAGGGATGATGATCGTATATACTAGTAAAAAAATCTTTTTCTTATATCAGACAGGTTGTAGAACAGCAATGGTAGGGCAAGAGATGCTGGTTTTCTGCTGCACAAGTTCTTTTGTTTGAGGTGGTAATACTTAGCTAAAGTATGTGGTCGTGTCGCGTCGTATTATACATGAGTACCTGCCCGGTGAGCAGGCATTGTGGTAGTCTTATCAAAGATTCTTTCCAACAGTACTTATGCTGTAATAGTGTAATTACTTAATTATAGTGTACCGTAGTGTTTGCCGAAGCAGCCCTATGCAAAGGTGCCCATTAGTAATGGCTTTTTGTCCTGGATAGCTTCACTCCCGTGGAAGCAGCACACAATTACTGCCTGTACTTCATCAAGTTCTAGGCTTTGTTTGTTTGTTTGTTTGTTTGTCTGTCTGCTGTGTGATTGTGTTGCGCTTGATGTCTGGCATATATGTGAGTCTTTTTCATCAGCAAGCAAACGAGCATAGATTGATTGTGAGTGCAAAGGGAAAGAAATGAAACGGGATGTAGATGTTCATATGTGCGGAATTGTGGCTCCGAGTGAATTGTGGCAAGGCTTCGTGCCGACACGAATCTGTAAGTGGCCGAGATGATTGCTGTAGTACTACTTGGCAGCCTCCGTTCTCCAAGGTCTTGTTGCTTTCATTGTGCTTGAACATCCATCCAGGAGGAACCAGTAGTACACTAGCACGCTGGCTGCACGCGCTCGTGTCATGGATCGTGTTCGTGCCCGTGCGTCCTCTCGGGCTCTCGGCATCCTTGCCGTTCCTTTTCGTTGTCTAGCCTTTGACCTCCACTAGTTTGACCATTCTTCATAAACACAGCATGTCTAGTTTCTACAAATTTAGTATGACGATCTGGGTAGTAAAATCAGTATCCCTTAGATCTATCAGGGTATCCGATAAAATAGCAGCTCACTGTTTTAGAGTCTAATTTCTCAATATGAGGGTTAAAGACTTTAGCTTCAGCAAGACAACCTCACACTCGTAAGTATTTTAAGCTCAGTTTTCTGCAAGTCCAGATTTCATAAAGTGTCTTAGGGATTGATTTGCTAGGAACCCGATTAAATATGTGGGCAGCTGTTTTTAATGCTTCCATCCATAAGGTTACTAGAATAACTGAGCATACTTCGCACCATATCCATAAGTGTGCGATTTCTTCTTTCAGCTACACCATTTTG
The DNA here is from genome assembly GCA_036346275.1 of Otatea glauca. Lineage (NCBI taxonomy): Eukaryota > Viridiplantae > Streptophyta > Magnoliopsida > Poales > Poaceae > Otatea > Otatea glauca. The sequence goes on along the minus strand of CM070726.1, from coordinate 45,627,170 downwards.
CTGAGGTTCACCAGGAGTTGAGTATTGAGCTACTATGCCATTTTCTTGAAGATATCTAGCAAAGGGACCAGGAATTTGCCCATAAGGAGCATGCCTACCATAATATTCTCCTCCTTGATCTGATCGCACCAATTTAATCTTTAGATTGTGCTGATTTTCTATTTCAGCCTTGAATATTTTAAATTTATTGAGCGATTCAGACCGATCACGAATGGGGAAAATATAACCATAACGGGAGTAATCGTTAGTGAATGTAATGAAAGAATCAGAACCATCCACTGATGTCACAGGAAAAGGTCCACAAATGTCAGTGTGGATTAATTCTAATATTCCTGTGCTTCGAGTAGCCCCTTTCTTAATTTGTTTTACGTATTTACCTTTAATGCAATCAATGCAGGGGTCTGAGTCTGAGAAATCAAGCGGGTGGAGTATCTCTTCCTTAATGAGACGTTCCATTCTCCCTTTCGAAATGTGGCCTAAGCGACAATGCCACAATTTCGATGAAGTCTCATCATCAATTCTTTTACGTTTATTTGTGCCATCACATACATTCATTAACACAGGTGATTCTTTAAGGGAAAGAACATAAAGCTTATCTCGTTTGAGAGCAAGACCAACATCATTAGAATTAAACTTTATTATGCATTGGTCATTCCCAAACTTGCAATAAAAACCTTCATCATCTAATAAAGAAACTGAAATAAGGTTCCTTCTCAAACTAGGAACATAAAGTACATTATTTAGATGAAGTACAAAGCCTTTTTCTAATACTAATGGTAAGGTCCCAATGGCTTCAACTTCAGCCTCCTTCCCATTAGCGACTCTAAGGCTTCGTTCCCCCTTTCTTAGCGTCTTAACGGAAAGGAATCCCTGTAAAGAATTTGAAACATGTATAGAGGCACCTAAGTCAATCCACCAAGAATTAGGAGAAAAATCAGCATAAAGAGATTCCTCAATAAAGGTGATTTTATCATTACCCTTCTTCGCGAGCCACTTCAGAAATCCTGGGCAATTTTTCTGAATATGCCCATCTTTCTTGCAGAAGCGACATACGACGTTGTTGGATGAAGAGGGTGTTGTAAGAGCTTTGCCTTTATGCTCCGCCTTGTTTGACTCAGTTTTGGGAGAGAAATTGAGTTTCTTCTTGGACTTATGGTCTCCCTGGAATTTTCTCTTCTTATTGCCAACAAGGTGGACAACGTCCTTCTTATCGGCCTTTAGTCTTTTCTCCTCCTGAACGCATATGGCAATTAACTCGCTCATGGTCCACTTCTCCTTCTGAGTGTTGTAATTGATCTTAAAAGGACCAAACTCATAAGGTAAAGAAGTCATTATGAAATGAACCAAAAAGCCTTCTGAAATAGTCATGTCCATTCCTTTAAGCTTGGAAGCCATATCGGTCATCATCATGATATGCTCCCTGACACCGCCCTGTCCCTCATACTTGGAAGTGAGTATTTTCATAATTAATGTACTGGTATAGACTTTTGAGGAGCCTTTGAATTGCTCCTCTACTGAAGCCAAATACACCTTAGCATCTTCGGAGTCGGGGATTACTCCCCTAATTCCTACTGATATTGTGCTCTTCATTATCATCAAGGACATGCGGTTAGACCGCTCCCATTTCTCTGCTGCAGTTTCATAGGACTTCTTTAACTCAGAGAAGTTCTCATCATCAGCAGTAGGAGGAGTGGGAGCATCCTCACAAAGTGCAAGGTCAAAATCCATTATTCCGAGAGTTATGAGCAGTTTTTCTTTCCAGGAGGGGAAGTTATTACCAGAAAGTTGTTCCATGCTATTTAGGGTACTAGCAACGTTTGTAGTGGTCATAGCTGAATAAAATACACACAAATATTAGTAAGCAATTTAATGTTTGGCACAAAATTAACCCTACATTGGTCTGGTTAATAATATGCTAATGACAGTTCTAATTCATAATCACTGTTGGGCAGAATATGAAAAAAAACTTAACTTTTAACTTCAATGGGTATGACTCATGAATATAATCAACTTTGATCAGAATATAATCATGATCATAAAATTAATCCTAAAATATTATTAAATCTCTAATCAAGATTTCTCATTGGTTCCATCTTAATTAGAGACAACTTAATATTTTATCCAGCAATTAACACTCTTAAAACAGTCCAATCATAATATTAAAAGAATAATCAGCATTTAAATTCTGAGAAAATGTTGTAAATTAAATTAATCCCACAAAAGTCTAATTTTCGGGCAAAATACCCCAAACATCAATTCATAAAAGAAAACAGCAATTAAATACATAAGAAATGCTATAAAATAAAGAAACCCAAAAGCTAGAAACAAAAATCGGCCCAAAAGATGGCGCCAGACGCTGTGCCGAGCCCACGCGCCATGAGCCCGAGCGACGCGCCAGCGCGAACGCGCGCTGCCAGCGGAGACGAGTGGCGCCCGCGTGAAGCAAGCGATGGCCCTTGGCTGGAGACGCGGCGGCCCTCGCGCGAGAAGCGAAGCGACGGCCCACGCGGGAGGCGAGGTGTCAGCCGACGGATCCGAGCGGACGGACGGCTTAGATGAGTCCAAGCCGCAACAAAAACCGCGCGCTCGAGAGGAAACCCTAAACCATTCACCTCTGTCTCCCCGAAAAACGCGCAGCACGGGCGAAACGAGTGAGAGAGACGATGGCGCGCAAGGCCGGTGAAGCGGAGGCGAGGCGTTGGCGCGCACACGCGGCGGAGCGTAGGCCTCGCGAGGCTCCGGCGAAGCGGAGGCGAGGCGGCCGGCGGAGCTAAGCGCGCGGCTCCCAGCGCCGCACGCACAAGACGTGCGGCCAAGACCCGCGCGTGGTCAAGGCGACCAACGGCGCTGGAGGCGGTGCGGACTAGAGCGCGGCGGTGCCAGCGAAAGCGCCAAAGGTAAGACCGAAACCCCCCTTTTAGACATTAGGTTTTGCTTGATTTGGGGATTAGGGTTCGGGTTCATCAAGATTCTGATTTGGGGATTTAGATTTTAGGGATTTTCGAAACTCATCTCCTTCTGAAAGCAACCACCGAATGAAACCGTTCATAAACTTGACCGAAATAAATCAAGATCACATTAGGCTAATCGGTTCAAGTTAGGCTATCGGTGGCTCTGATACCAAATGTTAGAAATAAACTTAGGGTTCTTAAGCCATTAAACAACATTAATCGATAGTCAAAACTTGAACACCAAGATGCGGAAGAAAAATATACCGTTCGGTGAAGCCATTAGTGGTGGATCGGTAGAGATGGTGAGGTGGAAGCAGTGATCGCCGATGGTGACGTAGAAGGAGGAATCCGTCGTCCCAGTAGCCATCGGAAGAAGAAAACAGCAGTAGAAGGTAGATGATTTCGGGTCATTTAGCACACCTTAGGATCGGGGAATATCGGGATTAGCTTCTTCTAGATGATCAAGAACTTCGTGATCATTAGGCGTCTGCACCTCCCATTTTATATATGCACTAATGACTCGGAACCTCAATCAAAAAGTCTGTTTGTTGCCTCCGATCAGGACGCAAGAGACGAGATCTCATCCCCTAAAAATCGGAATTCGTTAGTTGGGTGGTTAGCCCAAGATTAATTCCAACAAGCTAGTCTGACGACGATGTCACGCACGCGACGCGCAACCCCCAGTGGCCGGGGCCGGCTGCTTCCGACGCCGATCGCCCGCCGCCACGGCTAGAATAGATGATGCCTTTGCCTTCATATCCGCGCCGCCCACCGTGCAAGTACGCGACGCGCATCGCTCGGCTCGTCGATTCGGCCGGTCGGTGTCGTCTGCCACGCCGTGCCGTTCGTTCCGCGCGGCGCGTTACGCGAGCATGAGCTGCGTTATGCGCACGAGCGTCGGGGGTACGAGCCTGTGCGCTGTGGCCCTGGCAGTTGGGCGGAGATCAGATTGAGATCATACGGCGGGCCGCGGGGCCTTTTTCATGTGCCCTAGATGGAGTGGAGTACGTCTCCAGCTCCACACCATCGGGAGTACCAACAACTTCTGCTAGTGAACAAAGCACAGACAAGAGTTTACCTTGGTTTTACTCTTCAACGTCCCTCTTTTCTACTAGATTGATTCATGTGTGCCGGCTAGCTGAAGATACATGTGTTACAAACTAACATCCAAGTAGAGCATGGCCTCTTTTCTCTCGAGTGCTTCCATGACATCAAATCAAACTTGAAGCACGTACAAGGACACAGAAGATGTCTTCTTCTTCTTTTTAATTTCTTCTGAAGGAAACTACTGACTAGTTAAAGCTTGCCGCAGCGATGTACGTACTACTGATTGACAGATTCTTGCATGCGTGATTTTGAGCTCGAGGTACTCTACTTCCAAAGATCGTATCGAAGTGTGAGGTTAAATTCACTACAAGAACTACTCACCTTGTTCGAAGGATACGCAGGAATTGCATTTGCTACAATTTCAGCTAAGCATATAAGTTTTAAATGCTACTTGCAATGCCCCAAAAGATATAGTCTCGTTCTAATCCGAAACTCATTCATATAACATTTTTTCTGTTCACAGCAATAAAGTATCTATTTGATCGCTCTCTCATATTTTATATTTCCTGTAAGCTCCATAGGCGACCTTAGATCCCGATCAGCGATACTTTCATCCGCAGGAACATACTCAAGGTCTTGACTTTGTCTGAAAGTCCATATACTAGCAACAATAATTATCAGTCACCGTATGTATCTAGGAAAGGCTTAAACTTACGACACCTTTGATCTTTTTCCCCTGAACTACACTACTACAGAATCAGTTATCCTTGCCGCCATATCACTGCCGGTTCATCAAAAACCGACAGTAATAATATTATCACTGCCGGTTCAAATGGAAAACCGGCAGTAATGGCTTTTCTCTGATGAACCGGCAGTGATAAATCCCTTATCACTGCCGGTTCGTGTCCGAACCGGCAGTATCACTACCGGTTTTTAGAAAAACCGACAGTGCTGATATTTTTCGAAAAATCATAACTTTTTCATACGGAGTCGGATGGAGATAAAATTTATATGAAAATTGTAGCTCTCGACGAGATCTACAACTTTGTAGTAGACAACTTTTTCATTTAAAGTAGTCTAAATATCCAAATAATGGTATCACTACCGGTTGGCGATTCGTATTCCCAACCGGCAGTAATAATGCTAGTATGCTATCAACTATTTTTCAAAAAATCATAACTTTTTCATACAGAGTCGGATGGAGATAAAATTTATATGAAAATTGTAGATCTCGAAGAGATCTACAACTTTGTAGTTGACAACTTTTCATTTGACGTAGTTTAAATATCCAAATAATAGTATCATTGCCGGTTGGCGAGTCGTATTCCCAACCGGCAGTAATAATGCTAGTATGCTACCAACCATTTTTCGAAAAATCATAACTTTTTCATACGGAGTCGGATGGAGATAAAATTTATATGAAAATTCTAGCTCTCGACGAGATCTACAACTTTGTAGTTGACAACTTTTTCATTTGAAGTAGTTTAAATATCCAAATAATGGTATCACTGCCGGTTGGCGATTCGTATTCCCAACCGGTAGTAATAATGCTACCAACTATTTTTCGAAAAATCATAACTTTTTCATACGGAGTCGGATGGAGATAAAATTTATATGAAAATTGTAGCTCTCGATGAGATCTACAACTTTGTAGTTGACAATCTTTCCATTTGAATTCATCTAGATATCCAAATAATCACCAAAAGTTTCGGAGATAAAAGAACAAAAGGAAAATATATCCTATATTGGTTGAGAATGAGTGATAGGTGAGATGGTAAGGTGGGCTCGCGTGAGACAGCAGGTCGCGAGTTCAAGTCCTAGCAACCGCACGCGCGCGAAAATCGCGTTGCACAGAATCAGACTTTGCTGGAGTTTGTTTTATTGAAGACCCAGATTTCTTGTCCGTTTTGTTAATAGTTTGTTTTTCTTGAAGTTTGCTTAATCTTTCTATATTCTTTGATGATTTTTCTTATTACTTTGTGTTTTTCTTATTACAAGTGTTGGATTGACTGTTCCAGTCTTTCTTTCTTATTCAGTAGTCCTTTGGACTCTTAATGCACTTGTATTCATAGTGCTTAATTACTTTTTAGGGTTTTCTGGAGACAATTTTATTATAGATTTTGAGTTAAGAAAAGGTTTATTAGAGATAACTCAATATCTCAACTCACTATATTTTTGGTTTTATCCAAATAGATAGTTAGTCCAATCTTCAATAATCCGGACTCTTTTAGCTATTTAAGCTATACCTCTGTACATGTAATCCTAGAAACAAATAGTGCATTTTGTCTCCCGTGGTTTTTTCCCGCAAGGGTTTTCTATGTAAAAACTTTGTATCTCCCTTTTGTGCATGTGCTTTTGTATATAGCCTAACACTTTGTGGCATGACAATTTGTATTTCTAAGTTGAGAGCACTCTCATCAAAGATAAGGATGTTGTCATATAGTGTCCCTCCCTTTACACCCCGCCCTCTCTTCCCTTTTCCACCCCTTCTCTAAAAAAAATTGATTTGAAACTTTCAGATAGATCAAAACTTATTCAAAAAATTTCGATCTGAAAACTTTTGGAAAACTTTTGATTCAACCGAATTTTTTATTCAAAAACTTTCGATTCAAAAAATTTGGTTAGATAAACTTTTGATTAAGAAACTTTTGAAATGGTTAAAATTACTTCATATTAAAAAACTTAGTGGATAGGGGATGAGGGGATGGTGTCAAGCGTCGCGACGAGATAACGTTTTAGAGGAAAGAGAAATGGAGGAAGAAAAGGAGAAGTGTAACATCCCGAAAATTTTAAAAATAGAATTGAATAAAAATTTTAATTGGAATCAAGGTTTTAATTTAAAATATCATATTTTCCCTCATTTTCTTGAATTTTAGTCTTAAGAAAAGAAAATTTCAATATTGAAATCCTTTCTTTTAGAATGAACAGACTTTGAAAATGAATGTGAAATATGATCTTATTTTGAATTTCCATATTTTCTGAATTTTACATTTTCCAAAAATAGAAAATAAATTCCAAAATTCATGAAATTGTTTAGAGAGGACCTTCAGATCATTTGAAACTTAGGTAAAAATTTTCCAAGCTTTTTGATCATTTGAGTTTGAATCTTAAAATCAGAAGATGTAACTCGGTTATTGAAAAGTATTTTCTTTAAATACCAAAAATTCCAAAAAAGCTATAAAATCCTGAAAATTCATAATAAACTCAGAAAATAACTTGGACTTATTATTTCAATATGGTACAAAATTAGGATGTTTCATTCCGCCCGAATCAATTAAGGACTGAATCTTGTTATGACTTCCTGGGCACTAAGAGTACAAGTCCAAAATGGAAATGACCTAGCTAACTAATTTGCACTACCTTAGTGTTGGTTATGCGACCTGGTGGAATACATGAGCTGTGTTGGATATCGACCTTTTTTTCCGTACGACACAAGAGGGGGCCTCTGGTTGGATGGATAGAATCCCCTGGCGGTTGAAACCTTAACGAGTGTAACTATCTTGAGATGGTGCATTGTAAATACCTTATGATGATTGTCTTAATTAGTAGCACACCTACAATAACATGTTGATATTACAAGATGATCATCTCTTATGGCTAAAGTTGTGCAATCTCTACAGAGTGAGAATTGTCTAGATAGCCATCCCCACGGTCAAGGGCGATACACAGGAACATGCTCGGTTAGTCTCAGTTTTACAAAAACCATTTGTTGAAGGCAGTGGCGAATCTAGGATTTAAACTTAGGGTATGCCGATCAAATAATAATTCGGTAAACAATTTAAAATTTATTAAGAAATTCTGTATACAAGTAAAAAAATAATTAAAAACAAGACGATATATTTAAAAGAAGCTTATATACCTATAATATTACTTCTTCTTGTTCGGTCTACGCCTTCTAATGCCATAAAACTCTTGATTATATCATCTTCTTCCACTTTGAAGAAAATATCTCGCTCAATGTTGCAGTTTGTGACGGGGGAGGAGGTGAAGCAGTAGCGGCCTTCTTTGCTGCATGTTTTAAAAAAAGAGATGCAATGTCTGTGTTCCTCTTCATAAGTTAAAAACCTTACAAAAAAAAAATACGTCCATTGAGTGGTTAAAATACTAACTAAGATAAGCAATAAATAAAGATATAACTATGTCAACTATAGTAGGAGTCGAATAAAGTATATATGTAGGATCGAAATATACTAAACTAGCAATCAGAGGGGGTGAATGATTGCGCGAAAGCTAAAATCAAATTTTTGATCTACAAAAAATTCACCCCAATTCAGATTCAAATAATTGCTTCGTATTTAACAAAACAAAGTAGATGTGTTTGGTAAATCACGAATTATCAGAGATCCAACCGTTGGATTGATCTGAAATTTTAACATAATAAACTAGAGTCCAATACGCATCTAACTAAAAAAGAATTAGCACGATCGGACCTATAGATCAAAAGTTATAAATCCTGTAAGGTTGCTGTGACAGATTATGACGAGAATCATGTATGGATTGGGCCAAATCTACAAGGTATGCCGCGGCCCACTCGGCATACCCTGTAGATCCGCCCCTGGTTGAAGGGATAAAACCGTCTGGTGGATAAAATTCTATGTTGTCGTCATGGGCGGATAGAACCTAGTGGTTATTAGTGGGTGAATGGAACCCTAAATGTGATATAGCATATGGCGGAGGGGGCCATTCTCTGATTTAGTAGGTGGATGTAACCTTTGCTTCTATATTTCAACAATTACTCAATTTCATTACATCTTGATTTAGTCAAAAAGCTAGGTCACAGATCTTGTCTACTATATATAATCCGTATAAAAGTGGCTCTCAGCAAATATAAAAGAACCCGGGTCCTGACATTCGGCCCTTAATTAGTTAGCGGAGTACTTACCTATTCTGGGGATCGAGATTAGACGGGTTCGCTCGTAGCCCCCACAGGCCACAAGTTGTAATTCCATCATCGGCATTTGGCGAAATCGGCATGCCTGCAATTTGCTTCCCTGCGAGGACAGAGAACAGCAAACATCTTCATCTATACCATTACCAGCTGATCAAGTACTGGCGTTATTTTTTTTCCTAAAAAAACGTAGTATTGCCGTTATAATCCATTACAGAAACACACACGTACAGTGTGCGAATTTTTTTTCTTTAATATTTATTTTTATTCTTTTTTTCAAAACTAGGCGTCGAGATGAAAATTTTGCAGAAATGAACGCCGGTCACCGTGTATGGCGCCCCATACATGGGCGATAGCTGCCTCCGCCGTTACTCCGTTGGACGGCCGTTGGTGTGGGCCCCCCTGTCGCCCGAGACAGGGGCGATCGGCCAATAGAGGGGCGACAGGGGTTAGCCGTAATAAATATTTTTTTATTTAGTATTTTTTGTTTTTATTTTATACCTTTTTAATATGAACCCCATAACTTTTGATAGGAGTGTCCAAATGAAATAAAACTTTTTTCTAAATTTAAGTTTTGTAATGAGGAGTTTGATTCTAAAATAAAAATCTATGTGTTGTTTGCGGAAAAATAATTTTATTTGAGTTCGAATGCTACGCTGTAATTATGGATTGTGAACGAATTACTTTGTGTATTGATCCATAAATCATGAAATAAAATAGAATAAGTTAGTACAACCTTATGCACTTCATTTCTGCAAAAATATCTAAATATGATTGCATTTTGAATCAAAGATGGCTAATTTAAACCCTTTATAGCATTCATGTTTCAGGTAGTTAGAATAATGTCTAAAGGACCTCAAAATTTGACAGAACTAGTTTTGTTGCATTCTTGGGCTTGCATAGGTTACAATTATGTAAAAATATTTAGATATCACTTTAGGCTGTACTATTTTATTGTTGTCCGAACATGCAATCGGTAAAACATCAAAATGGCCGTATCTTTCGCAAACGAGGGTCAAACTCGATGACACTATCTGAGAAATTTCTAAACGCTATCCGAGAAATTTCTCAACAACACTATTCTAAATTTTCTAAATATTAAATGCTACATTAAAATTCTAATAACACACTCCTACTAAATTTTCTAAAAACTACAAAATCCTAAAATTTTAAATAATAAATGGTACATTTAACTTCTACGTAATTAAACAATCATAATTTTTTTTATTAAAATACCTTCGCAGAAATGACGATTTACTTTTCCCCCCTTTTTCTTCTTTTTCTCTTCTTTTTTTCTTCTTCTTCTCTTCTTTTTTTCTTCTTTTCCTTCTCCCTTCTCTTCTTCTTCTTTCTTTTCTTCGCCTCATTGGCTTCCCCGCCGCCCGGCGATCGGCTTTATACCCCCTCGTCGCCTCCTCTCTGTTGGCGATCGCCTGTCTCGGGCGACAGGGCCCCACACCAACGGCCATCCAACGGCTAGTAACGGCGGAGGCAGATATCGTCCGTGTAAAATTTTCATCCCGACACCTAGTTTTGAAAAAAGAATAAAAATAAATATTAAAGAAAAAAAATTCTACAGTGTGCTATATGGGTTGCTGGCGTCTGCTGTTCATGCATGCAGCATGCTGATATATACGTACATATGGGTTAGCCATGCATTTGTATGGTGTGGTTAGTAGTTTCTTCTGATTCTCAAAAAACAAAAATTTTCTTCTGGTGAAAGAACGACGGATATTTGATTTTTCAGAAGTTCGTGTTGCAGGCTTTCTGTGTGGACGCCGTATACCGCCAAATGCTTCTGCAGTTTCTTTGACCCCACTGTACATATATCGACGATGGTACGATCGATGATATTGAATTGTACTCGAGGGCAACATACCAACTGCTGGCATGTAGCTAGTACTAATACAAGCTAAAATAGGAGAATGACAAATAACATGCATGGTCTAACTCACATCGCATAGCTCTCCTATATATAAGTACGAAGTAATACCGGTTATACTTGAATATTAGCATCCCTAAGCACACTAGTTTAAAGGTTTTAGCCATGGTATAATACTATTGAAAATTGGGTTATCCATCCTTGATACATGTGATGCGTCATAGTATCTATGCAGGCCCGGTTGTGCATGTGTACATCCTCCACTAATGTAATAGTGCATCTATGTACTATTACGTCCGGGCCAGTCAGTACAAACTAGTACAGTAGTGTATCATATTGGAAATCTTTAAAATAGTGTAAATATATATATATATATATAGGGACACTGACGTACTGCAAATAAGTGGAACACTGCTACGCTAGTACTACGTGACACTAATGTGCAAACAAGTGGAACAGTGCTACGCTAGTACTACGTGATAGTCTGATCAGGAAGAGTACATCGATGGTCGCATCAAGGAAAATTGAATCACTTCGAGTGGAGTACATTTTTGGACCATGGTTAATTATTTGGATATATGCAAATGCTATTGTTTATCCCTTTTTTTTATGTACAGTAGTTGTATCCCTTCTAGCGCGTGCTCTGAGGCTCTGAGCTCTGTTCTCTGAGGCTCTCGCTGAGCGGAGAGTAGTACGTAACAGCAGTGCTCGTGCTACTGTAGGAGTTGTACGCACCAAGAAAAGTCATAACCTAGAAAAAAATTGCCATCACCGGCCATGAATACAACAGTACTTATTGCGAGGCCGTACGTGCCATCACACGACAGTCTGATCTGATGCAAAGTCGTGACTTGTGAGGAGTGATCACTGTGTGACACTCACCTGAAAAAACAATTTCAATGAAATGCACGCTTTATACGTATAACTCTATATATATATAGTCTTTTATAATGATTTTGCAATATTATAAATCCAATACATATATTCGAAATTTTCTAAATGTACGATACAAATAGTTCTAATGTCTTACAGATTCTAAACTACCAAAATTGTAATCCATTCAATCAGCAAATTTGATCCACTAAAGAGATAATATCCTAACTTTTTCAAACTTTTGGGGGTGCCGGTGCATACTCAGCACCCTAGCTAGATCCACCACTGCTGCAGTGTCCTCATACGACTTGTATCTTTTTGTTATAGCAGTTTGTTGTTATATATCAAAAAAAGTGTTGCAAAGGCTCATGGTAACACATATAAGACAAGCTAAAATAGACATTGCTATACGAAACATGATGTGTTGTAAGTTTTCAGTGAACACCAACATATCTTTTTATAACCCGGCTAACATTTCTTACATAGATGCCTTTTGTTAGTAGCAACACATCTTTTTCCCTATGTAACATTTCATTTCAATATTTTTCTATCAATACTAGTGCACACTTCATTCATTAATATATAGACAAAACAAGGTAACTAAATTATATGAACAATTATCGGAAGATTGTTGCATACTTTATCTCTCCAAGTTACATCAACACTATAAAAAAAGACATCCTATACAAAAATCTAAATGCAAAATAACTTAAACGACTTTGGAGCTCTGTAAATCCATCTTTGTGATTCTTCCTTGGGCTTTCTTTGAATAATCATAGATGATGTACTCTCTCAGTCACATAGACTTTGATAGTGTCTCATATATATATATATAGTACAAATGTATATGCCTCAACCAGTCAAGAAGGATTGGAAGTTGCTCTAAACAACTACACAATTTATGCATTAGTTTAATAGCTAGAGCTTCAAACTAGTGTCTTACAAAGAACAAGTTATCATAATACTGCAGCAAGAATTAATATTGCAACAAGTTCATGTTACTTACTACTAAATTAATGTACTGCAGATAGCAATAGGAAGCAACATAGTTTGTCTTTCCTTCCTCGCATTGAGAAGAAATTAAAATGTCATAAAGAAATCAATGTTATATGATGAGAAAAGCAAATAAATGGTTATAGCATACGGGTTAAAGTATCAAATCTGATTAGCACTGAAGGTTATATTAACATCTAATGGGAAGAGCTTCACCTAGATAACACAGCAGATTTAATTCCAACTGAAGCATGTGTTTAATTTCCATATATACTACTTTCAATTTTGTAACAGCCCAAAATTCAATAAAATAAGAAATACACTATTAAAAATATCCATATGATTATTTTTTATATTTTCTGATTTTTCCTGAATTAAATAAATTCTTTTGGCTTTTTCCTATTAAAAGAAAACCAAATAAGCTATATAGTAAAATGGTAAAAGACAAAAAGGTAAAAACCTAAAGACAGTAAAATTCTTAAAAATCTCAGAATACCATTTGTGCCACTTGCACTGATTTGGCATCAATAAAATAAAATTAAAAGGCAAAGTGATCATGAGAAGAAAAGTAAAAATCTGAACCATAAGATTTGTTCTGGATTTGTCTTACCTTAACCAGAGTTGAAATTTTAACCATGCCGACATATTAACCTAACCCAACTCTGGTAAACATATCAGGAATTTATCTCTTCATTTAGTAATTTTAGAAATTCAAAAATTGTCAATCAGAAAAGCAGGAAAATGCAGTGTCAGAATTATAATAAATACAATATTAAATATAAAATCATAAAAATTTTACAGGAGGTATAAAATATTAATATTAACCATTTAAAAAAGTTTCATAAAATAATAAATTTATTTTTACCCTCAATTAAATAAAAGTCAGAATCAGTTAAAATCATTAACAGTGCAATGTCAGATTTTTAATAATATTTTTACTCATAATATTTATTTTAAAATTTTACCAGACCTTTTTATTTTCCTTGTCGACCTCTTTAAAAATTTTCATAAAATCCTGAGTTTATCTTTTAACCCAAACTCCGGATGTATCTTAATCTGTCCAGAGAATTCTCAAGTTTTTCTCCCGCGTCTCACTGTCCGGTGGGCCTGCAAGGACAGCTGTCCCCCTTTGCCGACTTCTTTTCTCTCGCTGACCGCCTGGTCCCACCCGTCAGCTCCACCTCTCCCGTTTCTTCTCCGTTCTCTCGCCAGAGCAGCGCCGCCATCCCATTTTGTCGCCTCTTGCGCCGCTACTCGTCACCCGAGGCCGCCAGCACGTTGCCCTGACACGCCGCATCTGCCTCGGCTGCTGCGCTCTCTCTCATGCGCTGAGGAACGGCCGAGAGAGCTCGCCCGAGCCGCCGCTTTTGCCTCCTATTCAAATCCTATGCCAAACCGCCTCATTCACCTATTTAAGCCTTGCAAAGCAGTCGCAGGCACTTATACACTTCCCTGGAAACCACAGAACCAAGCCAAATCGCCTCAACGCCGCCATAAACCACCTTCTTCCCTGGCTCCGGCCAAACACCCGAAAGAGGGGAAAACACTCAAACTCGCTCTCCTCTGCGCCATCCCTCGAACCACCTCACCTGAAGCAACCTCGCCACACCTAGACTTGGTCCGCAACCTCAATTGGTGGTTTTCTTCTCCGGTGAGCCACTGCACCGAGCTCCTTCCGCCGCCGCCGCAGTCGCACGATGAGAGCCCTCCTCAGTTACTCCTTTTCTTAGATAAACCCGAAAATGGACTCCTCATGTCTCACTGATGCTTGCCTGAGTGATATTCAGCCTCGGGGAGCTCTAGTCTAGCCGTTCCACCACCGGCCGTGACCGCCGCCGCACCGCTCACGGTGGCGCACCGTCTCTGGCCACCTCTGGCCGAAGCGGCACCACCCATAGATGCGCGCAGGTCCACTGAACAGAATATGGAACCCATTCCACCTTTTCGGCCGTGCTCCGTCGCCGGCGAGCTTCGCAGCCGTGATCTCTGTCTCGGGTCGCTGCCATGTGGGCCATCCCTTTCAGTCTCACGTTGTGTTGCGCCTCTGCCAAGCGGGTCCCAGCCGCTAGTCTCACGCATCGCTCTGACAGCGCGGTCCGCGCGTCAGCCGCTCTGCGCATGCGCGTGCCTCTGCCAGCTGGGCCCGGCCTGTTAGTGCCTCAGTCCAGCAATGCGACATAGGAAAGCGTACTTCGGTTCCGAAGGCGTACTTTACGTTTATAGTAAATTTTCTAATTTCTAGAATTTTCAAAACCGAATGCATTCAAATTTGAATATCTTTTGAACTAACCAACCAAATGAAGTGAAATAAATTTCTAAATTCATCTAAAATCATGTAGACTCAGAATATGCAAAATATTTCAAAATGAACTCTGTTTGAATTTCAGATTTAAATTTAAAGAAAGAATTTGAAATATGCCATGTGTAGAATTTTTGCAATTCAATTCCAAATTAAATGAAATAAATTTTGTTAGACTCCATGCTCTGTTAGGAATATGATTATACAAAAATACTTAGGGTGTACCATGGAAAATAATTAAAGTATTATAGTAGTCTAATGATAACAATCCAAATAATTTCAAGATTTAAAATTTGAAAATTCAGAATAATAAAATATATAGAGTGGTCTCTGAAAATGATAAATAAAAGGGAATAAATCAAGAAGATGAGATTTGTTATTATTGGAACCTAATCGGAAAATATTCATGCAACTTACAAATAAATAATCAACAATCATGTTTGATTTATGCAGTTGCTTTTATTTGGCTCTTACATCTGATTCTTTCATTTTATTGGAATTGCCATGTTATTATTATTCGATGTGTAGAACCCGACGAATCTGGTATATTCGACGATCAGGAATTTGACGTCGAGGAACATCAACAAGGCAAGCATCCCCTTTGATCATATTGATCCCAGTTTTATAAATGTTTTCATTAAATGTTTTACTGCATACTTTACTTTTATTAAAGTCTGCTATATTTTGGGTATTGGTAGTCGTACCTATTGTCACATAGAACTT
This sequence comes from Otatea glauca, assembly GCA_036346275.1. Lineage (NCBI taxonomy): Eukaryota > Viridiplantae > Streptophyta > Magnoliopsida > Poales > Poaceae > Otatea > Otatea glauca. The sequence continues at coordinate 45,611,514 of CM070726.1, read as the reverse complement.
CCTTGATAAGTATGGATTTGTGAACTTTGATAACCCTAGAATAGCATAGACAGTACATGATGTCAATTTGGGTTAATCGCATTTAGTGATATGCTTAGCCGTGCTTAACTGAACATAAAACTTTGTGTGAGACCCCGTTCTGATGAACAGGAACCTCCATGTGATTACTGTGCCATTCCCTGGATCAGTAGCTAGCACTCACATGTTTACAACAATTGGAATCACAACAACAAATATTATTAAGCGGAAGCTATAATATAAAGAAAACTCTTACAATTCAGAGATATAGCAGCAAAAGAAGCAAAGTCTTGTAGTGTGCCCATCCAAAACCAACAGGCAACCGACAAGGCATAATCCCTAGAAAGATTCGATGAAGAAAGTCCCGCAACCTGCGACGAAAAGGAAACCTCGAAGCTTCGCTAACTTATCCACCTAAAAACAACATATAAGCAAGGGTGAGTACTTTCGTACTCCGCAATACTTGAGCAAAGCCTATAATATATGCAGGTCATGTAAGGCCCCCATTTTTGATAAATAAATACCAAAAATGGATACCATGTGCATACAGTACTAGTCCCATGATCAGTAGCTAGTACGCACAAATACAAATTGATATCACAGTCATACACAAACTTTATTACACAGCGGAAGTAAGATTACATATTATTTTTGCAATACCAAAAGTAAAACTGCAGTGGAGACAACTTCTTGTAGTATGCCTTTTTAACCCATTGTTCCACAGGCAACTGACAAGGGAAAATCCTTAGATAAATTCATCGTTAAATTCCCCGTATCCTGCATCAACGTAAGAATCGTCGGGGAAATCTGTTTCTTCACCTAAAAAACATCAACGTTGGCAAGTTGAGTACTTACGTACTCGCAAGACTTATGCAAATCCTAAAATACATGTAGGCCATTTCAATGAAAGGCTAATAAGGTTAATTTGCATAAAGCTGGTTTGAAATGTAAATACAGAATAATAGATTGCAAAATGGAATTTAAATAAAAGCAATTTAATATTGAAAGTGATAGAATGTAAGCATCAATAAATCACGAATGTTTGGGTAAACTGATCATACTTAAAACCATTTCCTTCCGCACACAGCGGAAATGACCAACACGTGGTAGAAACCACTTTTTATGAAAATAAGCAAAACTGCTAACTATGTGATGACTTTACCAAGTGTCCATGACCGCGGACGCGGCTAATCGATTAGTTTTACACTCTGCAGAGGTATACAACTTTCCCCACAAGACATGACTGACTCTTTGAGCAATCGATATTTGCACACTGCCTTTGGTGTGCCGCAGAGAGTCATGTTATAACTGTTACATTATTTAAACCTAACTTTGCACCAGCACGGTGACGATAACCCATTCTGTGGTGTAAGAACTCAGAGCATAGAAATGATGGAACTACCCACAGTATGGCATACACCGTTATATTGGTAGACGTTTAATCCATGATCACCTCGGTGTGGACGTCCCGTCGAGCAATTCATTAAGAAACAGCTCGTACTACTCCGGCCTTCCAAGTGCAAAGCTAGTTTTAAACAACTTAATAAGTTAGAGCTTTCCCATACCAGCACTTGTGGTTGTATGAATATTCTTGGCCTGAAAACAACTCATAGTTCGGTCCTTAATCCGACGCGGGCAATAATCTCCACCCTACACTACGTGCAAAGACATGCACAACCGGCTATTGCCAATAATTGCCCGCATCTAAACCATAGTTTTGTTTTCATTTTCCGACCAAATACCAACCACACAAAAAAATGGTCATACCCATTTAAATGTCATATCCAAAGTCTTTAATCATTTCACAGTTTTATCTTCATTTAGCTTTGGCTAAGCATTTCACTAAATGTGAGTAACCTGATTGACATTAAATATTGTCTAAGCTATTCTAGGGTTTTCAAGGTTCACAATTTTCTACTTATCAAGGAAGTTCTATAAGTCTACTGGTACAATTATCATTACCCGAAATATAGCAGACTTTAACAAAATAAAGTATGCAGTAAAACATTTAATGAAAACATTTATAAAACTGGGATCAATATGATCAATGGGGTTTGCTTGCCTTGTTGAGTGTCCTCGACTTGAACTCCTGTCATCGAACACACCGCTTTCGCTTCGGATTCTACACGTCGACGGCAACATATAACAAATACCAAATTTCAATAGAGCCAAAAAGAAATCAGATGGAAATATTCAAATAAAATGATTTCACAAATTCAGGAATGATTACATGAGTTATTTGTTTTCTTTTGCAATTTAAAGATTTGATCTATTTAAACCATTATTGCATTATTTTCTACTCATTTTATAACTTAGATTTTTCTTACAACACACCCTAAGTATTTTTACAGATTCTGGTTCCTGAGATTACAAGGATTCTAATAAAATTTATTTTACTAGATTTGGAGGTTATTTGCAAAATTTTCATGAAAGGCATATTTCTAACCTTTCTTTTGAATTTGAATTCGAATTTCAAATAAAATTCAATTATGAAATATTTTTACATATTTTGAATCTACCAGATTTTATATGAATTTAGAAATTTATTTCATCAAATTTGGTTAAATGATTCAAAAGATATGACTATTTGAATATCTAGGTTTTGAATAAATACTAAAAATCGAAAACTGCGAAAATGGAAAGTACGCTGCGCTGAAAACGCGCTTTCCTTTTCAGCGGAATCGCGCTGAGGCGCCGACAGACGGGTCCACCGTCGGCGTTCAATGCGCTGGCGCGTATGTGGTATGGCCGACGCTGGCTGGTTCTGTGGTCAAGCGGAGGTCGACAGTCGATGCGCGGTCGAGATTTCAATGACACACGCATGCATAAGCGATCGACACCGAGGCCCACATGGCGATGGATCGACGCCGCGCATGAGACCGACAGTCGGGCCCGCTTGGCGGTGACCAGAGCAGGCGCGCGACCCGGCTGGCCGGCGGCGAACCGGAGCCGGAGTGGCGGAATCGATTCCACCTTGAGCTTCAGCAGGCCAAGGCGAACCTTTGGGTGGCGGCGCGGTGACCGGAGGTGGTCGGAAAGGCGGTCGGCACCGGCGAGGGGCGGCGAAACTCACGGCCGGCCGGCGACGCGACGAACTAGCTACTCCTAAGCTTGAAGATCACCCCTACGAGCATCAGTGCATCACAAGGATCCCATTTCTGGGTTTAGCTCAAAGAATGAATGGCAGAGGAGGGTTCTCACCGTGCGCGGTGGCGGCGGAAGAAGAAGTGAGGTGCGGCGGCTCGCCGCGGAAGAAGGGCTTCGGCCGAGGCTTGGGACGAGTTCTTGGAGGTGCTAGGGTGCTTCGGGTCGAAGGAATTGGGTTGGAATGGACTGAGGCGGTGGATTGCGAGTTTTGACCTCTTTGCGGTTTTTGCCATCGTCGGAGAAGACGACCAAAGCAGCGGCGGAATGGGTTTGCAGGGGCACGGCTAGGTCGGCTGCGAACGCACGAGAGGGGTTTATATAGGAAGAGAAAGGCGGTTTGGGCGCGGGCGCGACAAAATCCGAGGAGCGACGTCGGCGCGGGAGAGAGGCAGAGAGAGGGGAAGAAGAAGGCGCGGCCAGGTCGCTGACGCGTGGGGGCGAGCTGGCAGCGGCTGTCGGCTGAGGTGTCTCACTGACAGCCCGGGCCCACATGTCAGCGAGAGCGAAAAAGAAGTCTGGCGAAGACTCAAGACGGAACGGGATAAAAACGGGGATTTCGAGGCTCAAACCGACTCTAAATTTTATAAAAATTTTACCAGCAGTCGGAAAGATAATTACCATATTCCAGTAAAATTTTAGATATTTTATGATGCATGCAGATTTTTATAAAATTCTGACAGTGCAGCAGTTGCTGCATTGCCTATTCGGTTTTCCTTTTAATTTGCGATTTAAACGAAGTTATTATTTTACAAAACTTTTTATGATAGTTTGAAATGATATTATACACCTTCTGTAAAAATTAACGACTTTAATTATTGTTATTGAATTTTTAAAAATTCTGACATTACTGTTTTCCAGATTATTTATTCACTGTTTTTGAATTTTTAAAATTATAAAATGAATTAATAAATTCTTGATATTTTTACTGAAGATTTATACTGTTTTGATGTCGGCAAGATAAAAATTTTGGGTCAGGATGACTTACAGATATTTTTATCAAATTGTTTTACCATTTTACCCTGAGATATTTACTCATGATTATCTTTGATTAATTGTTATTTTTATTAATCCAGCTTACCCACCGACTTAAGCAAGCTGAGGAGAGCCCTCAGATATTTTTGGAGGCTTTGGTAAATTTTTGTTGAATTAACATTTTTACTTTTTACCATTTTCCATTTATTATATTCTTTGTTTCACCTTCTTGCATTAAAGAAAAGCCAAAAGAATATTCAGAAAATCTAGAAAATTCAGAAATTTCGAAAATAATACACAAAAGATTTTTATTTCATTTTTCTTTATTTTATGATTTTTGAGGCTGTTACAGGTCATTTCAAAGTAGGCTACAACAGTTAATTTGCATAAAGGAGAATTGACACTGTAAAACAAGTTATTTGCAAGCGGAATTTGTAAAAACATAATTGACTGATATGAAATAAGTAAAGCATAAGTATTACTCACAATCCTTCGCGAGCATCGAATAATCCAGAAATGGAATCCAACAATGTCGATCCTTTGACATAAAGCAAAAGCTGCTAAACAAGTTCCAAACCAAAACCCAATTTTTGGAAATACAAAAGCATAACATTGGAATGACTTCACCAAGCGTCCATAACCGTGGACACGGCTAATTAATTAGATTTACACTCTGCAGAGGTGTACAACTTTACCCACAAGGAATGATCAACCTCTATTGCCAGATCAATTAACACACTTCCTTTGGTGTGTCGGCAAGGAGATCATACAGAGCCGTTACATTATCTAGATGTGGCTTTGAACCAGCCCGGACGTTTGGCCTCGCCATGAAAATGAAACACTCACCCAAGACGTGGTTCCTTTCACAACACACCCAACACCACGTTTACATCACGGCAAGGCGACACCGTTGCATTGGTAAGTAGACCCCTACAGACAGACCGAACCGGAATGCCGTGCAATCTCCCGCCTTCCTTAGATGCAAAGCCACACCTAAACAACTTAATAGGCTAAGACCCGCCCATACAAGCCCTCGTGGTTGTACGAAATTCTTGGATCTATAGCGCCCCATTGCTCGGTCCTTAATCCGACACGGCGATACTCCACCCTAACTACGTGCAAATCCCTCTGCACCTCCGGCTATTGCCAATAATCGCCCGCATCAAAACCATAGTTTTATTTTGGGTTTTTAATCAAAATACCCATAACCAACAGCTTTATTTCCAACATTTTCCATTTCCTAAGAAACAAATTTTGATCTGATTATCATTCTCATTTGTTCTAAAAGCATGACTAAGCATGGATAAAAGTAATCGCATATACCCACAATGACATTAAGTAATTGTCTAAACTCAATCTATGGTTATCAAGGTACACATATCCATACTTATCAAGGAAGTTTCATGAGACAACAGGTATAACTACCAGTACCACAAAATAGCGGATTTACAGAAAGTAAACGCATGCATGAAACATTTTAATAAACAATGCAATTTAAATTCTGGGATCAAGATGGTCAAAGGGGGTGCTTGCCTTGCTTATTCATTGCTTACGACGAAGACACGGTCGCAGATGACGGAGGTAACAACGGAGGAAGGGACGTCGGATTCTACACGTCGATCAATCGGAAAATAGCAAATAACCAACTTTAATAAGGCAAAAAGAAAACAGACAGAAAATCAAATAGAGATTCATTGCCGAAAACAGGGATGATTTAGGGTTTGGATTATATGATTTCGAGATCTCATGATTTAGATAAACACACATTTATATACTTAATGGTTTTTATGATGAGCAAAACATGGTTTCCTTTTAAAGATTATCTATTCTTGAATTACGAATTCAAGAGGCTAAAATTATGAATTCTTGTATTTACGATTTCGAATTATAGATGCTAAAATTATTTGGATTAAAAGAATTAAAACACTTGTTAAGGTTACGCTAATAGCACTTAACCTTAAGATTTTGCATATGATGGGTTTTAAATAAGTTATGATTGATAAGCTAGCTAAATAGATTTATTTATGGTTTTTAAGATGGTTCTGGTGATACAAATATTTTAATTATAAATTTCTTACAAGGTTCACTTATACATAACACGAGGTTCATTAAACATAAAACTAAGGGTTATTCGACTATTAAAGTTTATATGCCAAACATGACGAAATCAGATTATTTCTTCGAAATTGGATAGCATATACTTTGAAGAACTTATCTAGACTGATTTCATACATTTTGGTGTTTAGACGAGACATTATTTTCATAGCTGAAGACGCTTATGCGATATTAAAGGTTACGACAATCATAATTTTTTTAAGGGTATTCAGCTAGCAAGATTTAATTGAAACGTAAGTTATAAATAAAATATTTTTCTAGAATATGATAGACCATATGCTAAATATCATTTCTAAACTGATTTCTATAATATTTGCATTTAGACGAGGGGTTCTACGGGCTGTTGAAAATGCTTAAGTAGTTTTATAATCTACACGATAACGGTTCAGTTTTAGTTCTTAGTTTGCGACTGATCCTTACATGATTATTTATTCATTTTCCTGGCATTAGCATGGGATGACCCTAATAGTGTTTTAAAGTTGATTTCGCAATATTTGGCATTCATTTGTGATGTTTTTCACCTACATGATCTTTAGGGCTAAATATGGCCTAACCCATAATTGTTCAAAATGTTGCCATTTCTGTACAGCAAGTTATTATATGTTGTTTTAAGGTCATAGCATTTGATTTTGTCGGATTTGAAGTTTATTTGTGAAAGTTATGACTATTCGAATTATTCAAACATTAACACTCCAACTATTAAACATTTACTATTTTATATAGTAAACCTTAAATATTATTTTATATCTGAGATTCTTGCAATGCCAGAGGTATAATAAAACTGTTTTAGTGATTATTAAGATTCATTTGAGCCATATATTAACTAATCAACTTTCTATACATATCTATGTACATTTGTACTTAGGTTATTTCATATTTTTCAGGATAGTTCAATTCAAGTTCACTTCTTTATTATTTTGGAAAACTCAGGTATTCTACTGCCATGACAATATTTAGAATTTGATTTTTACTTATTCCATATTTCTTTTACTCAAATTATGCTTATTTGAATTTCTAATGCATTGAATACCATCTTTAATAGAAGGTAAATCAAACATAAACGAAAATTAAATATTTTTATATATTTGAACTCCTGGAAGCATAAGTATTTCACTAAAATTAGTTTCATTCCAACTAAAGTTTGTTTGCAATATTTTAATATGAAGTGTGTTTTTAGCCCTTTCTTTCAAATTTGAATTTCAAATTTACCCAGTGAACATTTTCAAAATTTTATTGCATATTCTGAAACTAATTGATTTTACATGAATATATAATTTTATTTCATTTCATTTGGATTAAAGATTCAAAAGTTATCAGTGTTTGAAGTGGCTCGGGTATACAAAATTTCTGGAAAAATTGAAAATACGTTTTCTCAAATGAAGTGCCTTTTACCGTTTAACTTGAGTTAGCCTCTACTGGTCGATGAGAGGGTCCCGCAGCGATGAGATAGAACAGAGGCCTCACCTCCACGGTTTGCCGTGGCGCGGCGGCTCGTGAGGTCCGGCGGCGGCTTGAAGAGGCTTGTGGGGGTGAGCTGCACTCACGGGCGGTACCCATTTGGTCGGAGATGTAGCAGAGAGGTGCGCCACCGAAGGCCTGCGACGGAGAAAGGGGAAGTTCGCCGGAGAAGAAAAAGGAGTTAGCTCCGGTTGAATCGGTAGCATGAGAAGCTTCAGTGAGGTTAGGAGGTTCCGTTTTACCGGTTGATTGGATCTGGAATGAGCTGAGGAAGCGCGCCACCGTGCGCCGGCTATGGGGAAGAAAGCAAGTGCGGTGGTGACGTTTATAAGCGATGGAGACTGCAATAGAATCATGGGATGGGCTTAAGGGTCTACTAGAACATGCTATGCTCGAGGAATTTGAGTGTTTCTCACCGAGAAGCCAAAATCGGGTTCTCCCCCCTTTTCCTGAGCTCTGGACGAAAATGGTGGAGGAAGAGGGGTTCCTGGCTTTTGAGTTCAAGTCAGAGACTGGCTAAGGAATGAGGAGGCTAAATGCGGTGCTGAATCGGTATATGTATGGGCGGCAAGGGCTTCTTCATAGGGTTTGAACGGAGGCGAAAAGGGCGGCTTGGTTCTGTGCAAACTGGCGGGGTGGCGCGAGCTCGAACGGACGGTATGGCGTGGGATTCTCAAGGATGATCGTGGTAGCGAGTGATTGCGTGAGCGGCGCCACTGATATGACGACTCGGCAAGGGAAGCTCGAGACAGAGAGGTGATCGGGAGTATGCTTCGACGTCTCGCCCGGGAGAAAGAACGAACAGAGACGAGCAGCTGAGGAAAAGAGAAAAGGAAAGGGAGGAGCGACTGCCGAGTGGGGCCGGGGCCACCGGGCAGGGAGAGAAAGCTGCTCTAGTTGCTTCCAGCGAATGGGGCCCACACGTCGGTGAGAGAAAACGAGGCAAGGAGATAAGCTTCACCCGACCGTTCTGTGATTTCATTAAAATGCTATCAAATCAAGTTGAACAATTTCTAAACTTTTTGACCAACATGCTCTGGAAGTTTTCCTCCTTCCTTAAAAATTTCAGACCAAAATATCCTATAATTAATTAATTAAAATTCTGACACTGTGGACTGTACAGGATTTGTATTTCGGTATTTTATTTATTTAGGGGTGTAAATCATATCAATTATCTTCCAAACTTTTTATAAGAGTTCAGTTTAGCTTATGGATATCTTCATAAAAATTTCAAGTCAAAATATCAAGTTAATATTTTATAAAAATTCTGACATGAAGTTTTCTAGTTTTTTATTGTTTCTATTTTTGAATTATTAGAGGGCTTTGCCGACATGATCAAATCCTGATATTTTTACCAGGGATAGGTTTTACACTGAGGGTGTTTTGGTAATTTTTTACAGATCCAGATAAACTTCGAATATTTTTCATTAATTCTGGCTTGTACTGTTTCTAGTCAAAAGAGGTGTCATTCATTTTATTTACCCATTTTTCTGTGCATAAAATTTTACTTGTTGATTTTACTGACTTACCAGTATGGTTAGGGTTCCATGGTAATTTTTCCAAATTTTTACTTTTACCATTTTATCTTGTTACCATTATCCATTCTTTAATTCTAGTTGTTTGATTTTTCATTCAATACAAAAATCCAGGGAAAATCCAAATAAATTTCAATCTTGTCAAGAAAAATCAGAAATAAATATATTCAAATTCAAAATATGAATTTTTATATTATTGTATTTTTCGGGATGTTACACTTTGACAGGATTAAAAATGTTGGATATGACAATCAATGGGTAAGACCTTTCTTTATGAATGGTATTTTGATCAAAAATGAAAAATAAAACTATGGTTTTGATGCGGGCAATTATTAGGAATAGCCGGGTGTACAAGGGACTTGTACGTAGTGTAGGGTGGAGATTATTGCCCGTGTCGGATTAAGGACCGAACTACGAGTTCGTTAAACCCAAGAATTTGCCGTACAACCACAAGTGCTGGTATGGGACAGTCTTAACCTATTAAGTTGCTTAAAACTAGCTTTGCACATTGGTAGGCTGGAGTAGTACGGGCTTCTTCAGTGACTGGTTGCTCGTAGGGGCGCCCACACCGAGGTGTTGGGAGTCACGTTTGCTGATACAACGGTGAATGCTATACTATGGATATGCTTAATCATTATTGTGCAGTGACTATGCAAACATTTACACCATAGTACGGGTTTGACGTCACCAGGCTAGTGCAAAGTTAGGGTTAAACAATGTAACGGTTATGTTATGATCTCCTTGCCGACACACCAAAGGAAGTGTGTTACTGGCCTGGCAAAAGAGGTTGATCATTACTTGTGGGTAAAGCTGTACAACTCTGCAGAGTGTGAAACTTTTCGAAAAGCCGTTCGCGCGGTTATGGGAATCTTGGTGCGCCAGCACTAGTTAGCTGTTTATATTTTCATAAAACTCAGGATTTCTACCTGGGACTGGTAGGAATGGTTTATGGAAGTGGTCATGATACCCAGGTACCTGCAATTTATTTATGCTTACATTCTGTTACTTTTAATATTAAGCTGTTTTTACTTAAATTTCGTTTTGCAATCTACTATTCTGTATTTACATTTCAATTTAGCTTTATGAAAAACAACCATGAGCCTCTCCTTGAAATGGCCTGCATATATATTAGGTTTTGCAAAAGTCTTGCGAGTACGTAAGTACTCAACTTGCCTATGTTGATATTTTTAGGTGAAGAAACAGATATCCCCGACGATACATTTTACGACGCAGGATTCGGAGATGTGAACGATGAATTTTACTAGGGTTCTCCTTGTCAGTTGCCTGTAGGGATATTGGGTTAAAGGCATACTACAAGAAATATGTCTCCACTAATATGTTTTTACTTTTGGTGTTGTAAGAATATTATGTACTATGCTTCCGCTGTAATAATAAAGTTTGTGTATGACTGTGATATCAATTTGTATTTGTGCGTACTAGCCACTGATCATGGGACTAGTACTGTATGCACATGATATCCATTTTTGGTATTAATTATCAAAAATGAGGGTCTTACAAATTTTTTCAAGTAATATGAGGTTCAACAGTAAAACTCAACTTATTGAAGATTAAAAGGTATGAACAAACTAAAATAACAAGGATCTACAAAGTGAAGCAATCAGTAGGCATATTGTACGTTCTCTGATATCATCCAAAAGAGGAATCAAGTCAAGGCCATGAAATCAGAAAAAAATATCAAACTTTATTCTACTGACCTACTCATTTAAGTATTTCAATTAATAGAGGAAAATGAATTTGGTATCTGCCAGCTCACGTCACACATCAAGATAAATTGCATAAATTATGACAATTCAGAATATTAGAACCTGTCTTACAAGACCCAAAGCAATGGCTGGCAATTCATAAAAAAAGTGGAGTTCATCCTCATAGAAATTTGGGGATGTCCATATGGTTACGGCTCCAAAACGGAAGTCCCTAAATTCATCCACATGGTTTAGGCTCTAGAATTGCCAGTACAGTGATCTTTTTCTCATGCTGGAAGCCTGGAACTTACTTTGTAACAAGGAACCCATATTTAAGCTCCATGGACAGAGGCCATGAGTTACGGAACACACACCATTTTCTTGCAATGTTCAGCTTTAGTCTTTGTGCACTTTCATTAATCCGGTGCGTCAACCTGAATGACCAGGAAGGAAGATAAAGCTTATGTACAAACAACTTTGGTTGAAAAAAAAAATGTAGAAGCAACTAAAATTCATACCTAGATTTGTCTTAGAAAAAAAACAAAAAGTAATTGTGCCCTTGTAACGACCCCTATTTTTACAAACTTGCAAAAATGGAAATCTAATGTGCATTTCCGTACTAGTCCTATGATCAGTAGCTAGTACGCACATACACCAATTGGAATCACAACCATACAACAAATATTATTAAGCGGAAGCTATTACATAAAGAAAGCTCTTACAAATCAGAGATAAAGCAGCAAAAGAAGCAAAGTCTTGTAGTGTGCCCATCCAACACCAACAGGCAACTGACAAGGCATAATCCCTAGAAAGATTCAATGAAGAAAATCCCGCAACCTGCGATGGAAGAAACCTTCGAAGCTCGATAACTTAACCACCTAAAAACCACATATAAGCAAGGGTGAGTACAATCGTACTCCGCAAGACTTGAGCAAAGCCTATAATATATGCAGGCCATTTCAAAGGAGGCTACTACAGTTAATTTGCATAAAGCGGAATTGACATTGTAAAACAAGTTATTTGCAAACGGAATTTGTAAAAGCATAATTGACTGATATGAAATAAGTAAAGCATAAGTAATATATTCACAACCCATCGTGAATATCGAATAATCCAGAAATGGAATCCATCAATGTCGATCCTTTGACATGAAAACAAAAGCTGCTAAACAAGTTCCAAACCACAACCCATTTTAGAAAATTAAACATTTAACTAGTGCAAGTTCACCAAGTTTCCCATGACCGAGGGGACGGCTAATCGATTAGATTTACACTCTGCAGAGGTGTACAACTTTACCCACAAGTCATGACCTTTTCTTTTTGCCGCAAGTTTCACGCACTTTAAGCGTGTGGCCAGAATGTTCATGACGAAAACCTTTACATTATCTAATCTAACTTTGCACCAGCACCGGGACGATAAAACCCACGCTATAGCTGGGAGAACTCAGAGCATAGGAATGTTGGAACTCCCCATAGACGTGGCGCACACCGTTATATTGGTAAGTGTTGTTCCCAACACCTCGGTGTGGGCACCCCGTCGAGCAACCCCGAAAGGAAAGCCCGTACTACTTCAGCCTACCAATGTGCAAAGTTAAACTAGATAACTTAATTGGTTTAAGGATGTCCCATACCACCACTTGTGGTTGTACGAATTATCTTGGGTCATACAACACTGAGTTCGGTCCTTAAATTGACACGGGCGATACTCCACCCTACACTACGTGCAAATCCTTCTGCACCTCCGGCTATTGCCAATAATCGCCCGCATCAAAACCATAGTTTTATTTTGGGTTTTTAATCAAAATACACATAGCCAACAGCTATAATGACAACATTTTCCATTTCTCAAGGAACACATTTTGATCTGATCATCATCATCATCATTTGATCTAAAAGCATGGCTAAGCATGGATAAAAATATTCGTATATACCCATGGTGACATTTAGTAATTGTAAGGCCCCCATTTTTGATAAATAAATACCAAAAATGGATACCATGTGCATACTGAAGATTAGTCCCATGATCAAGAGCTAGTACGCACAAATACAAATTGATATCACATCATACACAAACTTTATTACACAATGAAGTAAGATTACATATTATTTTTACAATACCAAAAGTAAAACTGCAGTGGAGACAACTTCTTGTAGTATGCCTTTTAACCCATTGTTACACAGTGCAATCGACAAGGAAAATCCTTAGATAAATTCATCGTTAAATTCCCGTATCCCGCATCAACGTAAGAATCGTCGGGAAATCTGCTTTCTTCACCTAAAAACATCAACATTGGCAAGTTGAGTACTTACGCATCGCAAGACTAATGCAAATCCTAAGATACATGCAGCCATTCCAATGAAAGGCTATTAAGATTAATTTGCATAAAGTCGGGTTTGAAATGTAAATACGAATAATAGATTGCAAAATGGAATTTAAATAAAAGCAATTTAATATTGAAAGTGATAGAATGTAAGCATCAATAAATCACGAATGTTTGGGTATATTGATCATACTTAAAACCATTTCCTTCCGCACACAATGAAATGACCAACACGTGGTAGAAACCACTTTTATGAAAATAAGCAAAAGCGCTAACTATGTGATGACTTTACCAAGTGTCCATGATCATGACGCGCTAATCGATTAGTTTTACACTGCAGAGGTATACGACTTTCCCACAAGACATAATCGACTCTTTGAGCAATCGATATTTGCACACCGCTTTGGTGTGCCGCAGAGTCATGTTATAACCGTTACATTATTTAAACCTAACTTTGCACCAAAGACGGTGACGACAAACCCATTCTGTGGTGTAAGAACTCGAGCATAGAAATGATGGAACTACCCACGATGGCGTACACCGTTATATTGGTAGACGTTTAATCCATGATCACCTCGGTGTGGACGCCCCGTCGAGCAATTCATTAAGAAACAACAGTACTACTCCGCCTTCCAAGTGCAAAGCTAGTTTTAAATAACTTAATAAGTTAGAGCTGTCCCATACCAAAGACTTGTGGTTGTATGAATATTCTTGGCCTGAAAACAACTCATAGTTCGGTCCTTAATCCGACACGGGCAATAATCTCCACCCTACACTACGTGCAAAGACATGCACAACCGGCTATTGCCAATAATTGCCCGCATCTAAACCATAGTTTTATTTTCATTTTCCAACCAAATACCAACCACAAAAATGGTCATACCCATTTAAATGTCATGTCCAAAGTCTTTAATCATATCACAGTTTTATCTTCATTTACCTTTGGCTAAGCATTTCACTAAATGTGAGTAACCCAGATTGACATTAAATATTGTCTAAGCTATTTTAGGGTTTTCAAGGTTCACAATTTTCTACTTATCAAGGAAGTTCTATAAGTCTACTGGTACAATTACCATTACCCGAAATATAGCAGACTTTAACAAAATAAAGTATGCAGTAAAACATTTAATGAAAACATTTATAAAACTGGGATCAATATGATCAAAAGGGGGTTTGCTTGCCTTGTTGAGTGTCCTCGACTTCGAACTCCTGTTCGTCGAATACACCGGTTTCGTCGGATTCTACACGTCGTATGGCGACATATAACAAATACCAAATTTCGATAAAGCCAAAAAAAAGAAATCAGATGGAAATATTCAAATAAAATGATTTCACAAATTCAGGAATGATTACATGAGTTATTTGTTTTTCTTTTGCAATTTAATGATTTGATTTATTTAAACCTTTATGGCATTATTTGCTACCCATTTTATAACTTAAAATTTTCTTACAACACACCCTAAGTATTTTTACAGATTCTGATTCCTGAGATTACATGGATTCTAATAAAATTTATTTTACTAAATTTGGAGGTTATTTGCAAAATTTTCATGCAAGACATATTTCTAACCTTTCTTTTGAATTTGAATTCGAATTTCAAATAAAATTCAATTTTGAAATATTTTTGCATATTCTGAATCTACTGAATTTTATATGAATTTAGAAATTTATTTCACCAAATTTGGTTAAATGATTCAAAAGTTATGGCTAAATGAATATCTAGGTTTTGAATAAACACTGAAAATCAGAAAACTGCCGAAAATGGAAAATACGTTTTCACGGGGAAAACGTGTTTTCCATTTCATGAACTGCACCGAGGCGCTGACAGTCGGGCCCATCGGTCACGATCGATCGTGCTGTATACATGGCCGACGCTACTGCTTCGCACGGTCGCGCGCGAGGCGACAGTCGACAGGCTGGTCAAGATGTCACGACGACGATACGCAAGCGATCGACACCGAGGCCCACATGGCGTTGATCGACGCGCAAGATGAGACCGACAGTGGGCCCGCTTGGCGGTGACTCAGAGCAGTGGCGCCAGCTTCCGGTCACGGCGGCGAACCCGAGCGGAAATGGCGGAATCGATTCCACCTTGAGCTTCAAAGAGCAAGGCGAACCTTTGGGTGGCGGCGCGTGACCGAGGTGGTCGTAAAGGCGGTCGGCACCGCGAGGGGCGGCGAACTCACGGCCGGCCGGCGACGCGACGAACTAGCTACTCCTAAGCTTGAAGATCACCCCACGAGCATCGATTGCATCATAAGGATCCCATTTCGGGTTTAGCTCAAAGAATGAATGGCGAGGAGGGTTCTCACCGTGCTGTGGCGCGGAAGAAGAAGCGAGTCAGCGGCGCTCACGGCAAGAAGGGTTCGGGCAAATGGTGTGGACGAGTTCTGGTGGCTCTGGCCAAGACTCGGTCGAAGGAATTTGGTTGGAATGGGTTGAGGCGGTGAATTGGCGGTTTTCCCCTTTTTCGGGTTTTTGCCGTCGCCGGAGAAGACGACCAAAGCAGCGACGGAATGGCTTCACGGGGAGCTAACTGGGTCGGTTGCGAACGCACGAGGGGGTTTTATAAGGGCTCGGGCGGCGGCGACGGCAAGCAAGAGCCAAGAACCGAGACGGTTTGCGTCGGCGCGAGAGAGAGCCAGAGAGAGGGGAAGAAGAACGCGGGCGAGAGGCTACCACGCGGGGGCCAGATGGCGGTGGCTTTCGGCTGAGTTGGCTCACTGACAGCCCGGGCCCACTCGTCAGCGAGAGCGGAAGAAGAAGTCTGGCGAAGACTCAAGACGGAACGGGATAAAAATGGGGATTTCGAGGCTCAAACCGACTCTAAATTTTATAAACATTTTACCAGCAGTCGGCAAGATAATTACCATACTCCAGTAAAATTTTAGCTATTTTATGATGCATGCTGATTTTTATAAAATTCTGACATTGCAACAGTTGCTGCATTGCCCATTCGGTTTTTCTTTTAATTTGCGATTTAAATGAAGTGATTATTTTACAAAACTTTTTATTACAGTTTGAAATGATATTATACACCTTCTGTAAAAATTACAGACTTTAATTATTAATATTTAAATTTTAAAAATTCTGACGTTACTGTTTTCCAGATTATTTATTCACTGTTGTTGAATTTTTAAAATTATAAAATGAATTAATAAATTCTTGATATTTTTACTGAAGGTTGATACTGTTTTTATGTCGGCAATATAAAAATTTTGGGTCAGGATGACTTATAGATATTTTTACCAAATTGTTTTACCATTTTACCCTGAGATATTTACTCATGATTATCTTTGATTAATTGTTATTTTTATTAATCCAGCTTACCCACCGACTTAAGCAAGATGAGGAGAGCCCTCAGATATTTTTGGAGGCTTTGGTAAATTTTTGTTGAATTAACATTTTTACTTTTTACCATTTTCTATTTACCATATTCTTTGTTTTACTTTCTTGCATTAAAGAAAAGCCAAAAGAATATACAGAAAATCCAGGAAATTCAGAAATTTCGAAAATAATACACAAAAGATTTTTATTTCATTTTTCTTTATTTTATGATTTTTGAGGCTGTTACAGTAATTGTCTAAGCTTAATCTATGGTTATCAAGGTTCACATATTCATACTTATCAAGGAAGTTTCATGAGACAACAGGCATAACTACCAGTACCACAAAATAGCATTTACAGAAAGTAAACGTATGCATGAAACATTTTAATAAACAATGCAAATTAAATTCTGGGATCAAGATGGTCAAAGGAAGGTGCTTGCCTTGCTTATATATCGTTTACGACGAAGACGCGATCGCAGGCGACGGAGGCACGACGGAGGAAGGGACGTCGAATTCTACACGTCGATTGATCGGAAAATATAGCAAATAATAAACTTCAATAAGGGCGAAAAGAAGATGATGTAAAATCAAATAAAGATTCATTGCGTAAAACAGGATGATTTAGGGTTTGGATTATATGATTTGAGATGTTATGATTTAGATAATTACACATTCATAAAGTTAATGGCTTTTAGGATGAGCAAAACATGGTTTCCTTTGATAGATTATCTATTCTTGATTTACGAATTCAAGAGGCTAAAATTATAAATTCTTGTATTTACGATTTCGAATTATAGATGCTAAAATTATTTGGATTAAAAGAATTGAAACACTAGTTAAGGTTACGCTAATAGCACTTAGCCTTAAGATTTTGCATAAGAAAGGTTTTAAATAAGTTATAACTGGTAGTTAGCTAAATAGATTTATTTATAGTTTTTAAGAAGGTTCTGGTGATACAAATATATTCACTATAATTTCCTTATTACAAGGTTCGCTTATTCTTATTATGAAGTTCATAAAGCATAAAACTAAGGGTTATTTGACTATTAAAGTTTATATGCCAAACATGACGAAATAAGATTATTTCTTCGGAATTGGATAGTATATACTTTGATGAACAAAACTAGGCTGATTTCATACATTTTAGCTTTTAGACGAGATATTATTTTCATAGTTGAAAATGCTTAGGTGATATAAAAGGTTGCGACAATCATACTTTTTAGGGGTATTCAGCTAGCAAGATTAAATTGAAAAGTAAGATGTAAAAGAAGTATTTTTTTAGAATATGGTAGACCATATCCTAAATATCATTTCTAAACTAATTTCCATAATATTTGCATTTAGACGAGAGGTTATACGGGTTGACGAAAAAGCTTGATGGTTCAATTTACTACTCGTTAAGGATTCAATTTTTGATACAAGATTGCGGCTATACCGCCTAGGATAATCTACTCATTTTTCAGGTATTAACAGGGTATGATACTAGAAGTAATTTAAAGCTAGTTTCGCGACAATTGGCTTTTATCCGAAATGTTTTTCCTATAAACGATCATTAGGGTCTATCGTTATTTTATTTCATCCTTGCACAAACATAAGGTATTTTTGTCTTCACAGCAGGGGTACTATTTTTCAGGGCTATAGGATTTGGTTTTATCAAATTCAGAGTTTATTTACGAAAGTTACAACTATTCCAATTATGCAAGTATTTACATTTTGACTATTAATCATTTACTGTTTTATGTAGTAAACTTTAAATATTATTTTTCATCTAAGATCCTTGCAATGCCAGAGGTATAATAAAATGGGTTTGGTGATTATTTGAATTCATTTGATCTATATTACAACCATTTGACTTTCTATGCCATATTTACATTTAAGTTATCTCACATTTTTCAAGATAATTCAAATCAAGTTCATTTATTAATTATTTTAGCAAATTAAGGTATCCTACTGCCATGCTAATATTTAGAAGCTAAATTTTACTTATTCCATATTTCTTTTATTCAAATTATGTATATTGGAATTTCTAGTGTATTGAAAACAATCTTTAATAGAAAGTAATTCAAACATTAATGAAATTTAAATATTTTTATATATTTGAACTCCTGAAAGCATGAGTATTTTACTAAAATTGGTTCCATTCATTTTTAAGTTAGTTCACAGAAATTTTATATGAAGCATGTCTTTAGCCTTTTCTTTTAAATTTGACTTTCAAATTTAATCAGTGAACATTTTCAAAATTTTATTCCATTTTATGAAAGAAATAGATTTTAGATGAATTTAGGATTTTGTTTCATTTCATTTGGAGTTACAATGCAAAAGTTATAAAGGTTTGAATCAATTCGGTTATACAAAATAACTGAAAATAAGAATTACGTTTTCAGAATTGGGGAAGCGTATTTCACCGAATGAACTGAAGTCCTACGCGTCTGGCTGACAGAGTGGGCCCACGGGGCAGCGAGAGAAGAGCAGAGGCGACGGTGGCGAAGCTCGCCGGCGGCGAAGGAAGGCCGGAGCCAGTGAAGGGGCTCCACGACGAGCACCAGTGGGTCTTCGCGCACACGGGGGTGGGGTCGCTCACCGCGGGATGGCCGAGCGGGCTGCCACCGCGGCATGCGGCGGAGGAAAGTGAAGCTCGTCGGGGAAGAAGAACAGTGAACTACGGACCGAATCGGTAGCAGTCTAGGCATCAGTGACGTCAAGACGTTCCATTTTTGGTGGTTGGCTGGGCCAGAGATTGGCCGAGGAGCTCTGCCACCGTGCGCCGGAGTTGGAGAAGAAGGGCGCCCGGTGAGGAAGCTCTGCAGGCGAAAAGGAATGGAGTTCCGGCGTGATGAGTAATCTATGATGCCGAGTGAAGCTAGAGGAATAATCAATTTCAAGAATTGCTAACCAATTTGCCCGAATTGAAGTTTCTTCCCCTTTTCGGTTTTTCTGGCGAAATGGTGAAGAACACGGTTTTTGGCTTGATTGTTCGGTTCTGGGAGTGGATGAAGAGAAGGGGAACTTCAATGTGATGTAGCACTGGTATTTATAGCCGGAGAAAAGATCGTTCACAGGGTTTGAACTCGAGATGGAGTTGCGGCGGTTCTGTTTGCAGTTTGACGCAGTGGCGCGATCTCTCCGGCAGGGAAACGACATGAGGATGACAGGGCATGGCGCGGGAGATAGAGAGGACGGCAAGGCATGGCTGCAGTTGCTGGTTCGAGTGACGAGGTCGGCGCTGCGGTGCACTAGATCGGCGAAGCCAGGCGCGAAGCCGAGAAGAATCGGGAGCACTTGCGTTTGTCTCGGGTGAGAGGAGAAAAGAGAAGGGGGCAGCGAAATCAGAGGCTGACGGATGGGTCCCGGGACCACAGGACAGTGAGAGCTGGCTTTCTCCGTTGCTGCCAGCAAAACGTTACGGAAAAGCATTGGCCCCACATGTCAGTGAGTGAAATCGAGTCAAAGGATAAGCATGGCTCAGACAAGCTCCATGAGAGCATTAAAATCACTATCAAATCACCGTGTAATTTCGTGAAACTTTTTGACCGACCTCTCCTGGTAGTTTCTAACCTTCAGTAGAAATTTTGGACTAAAATATCTTACAATGAATTAGTTAAAATTCTGACACTGTACGTCTGTCAAAATTTCCATTTCGGGTTTTTATTTATTTAAAGGTTGAAACCGTATTATTTATTTTTGAAACTTTTATGACGGGTTATATATAGGTCAAGGATGTCTCTGTAAAATTTTAAAATCAAAATATTGGATATTTATTTTATTAAAATTCTGACATGCTATTGTTGCAGATTTTCCAAGCTTCTGTTCTTGAATTTTTGGAAGGTCTAAATGACAAGATAAAATCCTGAAATTTTTACCAGAGATAATTTTTACCTTGATGGTGTTTTGGTAATTTTTAAAGCTTCAGATAAACTTCGAATATTTTTCATAAATTCTGGCTTGCACTGTTTTTAGTCAAAAAGAGGTGTCATTCATTTTATTTACCCATTTTTCTGTACATAAAATTTTACTTCTTGATTGTACTGACTTACCAGAGTGGTTAGGGTTCTATGGTAATTTTTCCAAAATTTATCTTTTACCTTTTTATCTTTTTACTATTATCCATTCTTAAATTCTAGTTTGTTTGATTTTTCATTCAACACAAAAATCCAAAGAAATCCAAATAAATTCCAATCATGTCAGGAAAATAAGAAATAAATATATTCAAATTCAAAATATAAATTTTTATATTATTGCATTTTTCGGGATGTTACAGCCCTGAAATCAGTCCCTAGAAGTATAGCTAAGGGTCACCACCTTGTCATAGACACTACTACAGAATCAGTTATTCTTGTCGCCATATCACTGCCGGTTCATCAAAAATCGGCAGTAATAATATTATCACTGTCGGTTTGGATGGAAAACCGGCAATAACGGCTTTTTTCTGATGAACCGGCAGTGGCAGTAATACTATCACTGCCGGTTTTTAGAACAACTGACAGTGCTGATATTTTTTGAAAAATCGTAACTTTTCTATACGGAGTCGAATGGAGATAAAATTTATATGAAAATTGTAGCTCTCGACGAGATCTACAACTTTGTAGTTGACACAATTTTCATTTTAAGTAGTTTAAATATCCAAATATTGGTATCATTGTCAGTTGGCGGTTCGTATTCCCAACCGGCAGTAATAATGCTATCAACCATTTTTCGAAAAATCATAACTATTTCATACGGAGTCGGATGGAGATAAAATTTATATGAAAATTGTAGCTCTCGACGAAATCTACAACTTTGTAGTTGACAACTTTTTTATTTGAAGTAGTTTATTAAATATACAAATATTGGTATCACTTCTAGTTGGCGGTTCGTATTCCCAACCGGCAGTAATAATGCTGTCAACTATTTTTCAAAAAATCATAACTATTTCATAAGGAGTCGGATGGAGATAAAATTTATATGAAAATTGTATCTCTCGACGAGATCTACAACTCTGTAGTTGACAACCTTTTATTTGAAATAGTTTAAATATCCAAATAATGGTATCACTGCCGGTTGGCAGTTCGTATTCCGAACCGACAGTAATAATGTTGTCAACCATTTTTCGAAAAATCATAACTATTTCATACTGAGTTGCATGGAGATAAAATTTATATAAAATTGTAGCTCTTGACGAGATCTACAACTTTGTAGTTGACAACTTTTCATTTGAAATAGTTTAAATATCCAAATATTGGTATCACTGCCGGTTGGCGGTTCGTATTCCCAACCGGCAGTAATAATGCTATCAACCATTTTTCGAAAAAACCCAACTTTTTCATACAGAGTCCGATGGAGATAAAATTTATACGAAAACTGTAGCTCTCGACGAGATCTACAACTTTGTAGTTGACAATCTTTCCATTTGAATTCATTTAAATATCCAAATATTCATTAAAAGTTTCGGAGACAAAGGAACAAAAGGAAAATATATCCTATACTGGTTGAGGAATGAGTGATAGGTGAGATGGTAAGATGGTCTCGCGTGAGGCAGCAGATCACGAGTTCGAGTCCTGCAACCGCACGCGCGCGAAAATCGCGTGACTTACGAACCGGATGCGAATAATTTTTTTTTTTGATTTTACCAAGTGATTTCGAACCGGACTATCACTGCTGACCAATTACTGCCGGTTCCAAAATCCGGCAGTGATGCCAGTTTGGAACCGACAGTGATATAGTGTTCTGTAGTAGTGAGAGCAAAATAGTGTATGGTGCTAGTAATCCTTGTACTGATCTGTCACTCTAGTTCAAATGGTGCTGGACTTTTAAAGTTGAGGCACTCAGAATAATCCCTGGATGTACTGATCTATCACTCTAGTTCAAGTGGTGCTGTTTTGATCACTATATACGTAAAACTTTACTTTTTCATATTTAGTACTTGGCTACTTGCTGCATTATCATTGAAATTGTGCTGTAAATATGAAATAGACATGTTCCTTCGTATTACCGTCAACTATGTGATTTGAGAATTTGTGCGGCTACATTATCCTCACTCATCTTAAAAAATATGTTGGTAAATTGATATATGTTTCTTTCTTTTACAGGCCATGGCTGCTCTTACTTCATCTAAAGAGAGGCTTATTGAAATACCATGAGACTAAACTTGCTGTAGAAAATATATATCCACAAGAGTTATGGTGTAAACGCTGGATGGGCCTTTGTATGTTTTATGTTGTGCGGAACTTAATTAGATGAATGTATCAATGAAACTGAAATAAGTTTGTATATATATGTGGATGAATCTTATGACACAATGTGATTTTATTGTAACTTTTTGTTTATAATTTCCTTTTTTTCCTTAAGGTGTAACCAATCCTGACAGGGAAACAAACAATCATTTTCCTGCCGGGAAACAATCGAGAAATAGGTCTAACCCAACCGGGCGTCAGTGAATTTTCCTGTCGGTAACAGTTAGGGTTGTCCATCAATAAATATTTTCCCGCTGGTTGCCAAATTGAATTTCCGTGATGACTCCTGACATATTGTCTAACGTTATCCGTAAGAAATGTCCTGACGGTTTTGCCAACTTTCATGACGTTTTTTAACCGTCGCAGTTGGTCCGTTCTATAGTATTGTCTCGATGTGAGTTTTTCTGCTTCACGCCGCACAGTATGTGGAAACTCTGAGTACATCAGAATAAACGCAATGTATTTGCACGCCATGCGTCGCAAGGGAAAGAGTTTGGACGACGAGATAGAAGTCCAGCTCAAATACAAAATTAAATCAAATTAATCAAATACTTTTCTATCGATCACACAGGTTGCATGCATGAATGTCACCTGCTTTAGCTTTTCTGTAAAAGCCAAAGTGATGACTTTTCTAACTCCTTTTGCCTCTTTTTTTTTTAAATCTAGTTTTTTTTTAATGAAATTACAAATCTAGCCAATCTACTATACTCCAGAAGCACGAGAGCGAGGGCACGGCAACCGAGCGTAGGAGACGAGCAAGCGCAGAGGTGCCCTCCTGCCATGGTCAACTAGCACAGGAGCATGTTAGAGAATACTAAATTTATGATTCTGATCAAAAGAGAACTAGATTCGAGAAAAACAATCATACGTTCTGGAGAACCAAGTCTCTTCGGATGATGGGACCAAGCATGCTATGCTGCCGGCCGGCAGACAGCTACCTATCAGATTAAATAATAAATATTCACTTGTCTGGATCTCTTTTCCAAACTCTCCCAAATATTATTTGTTTCTGTTCCTGGTTCTTAGGAGAGCAACACAAGATAAACAAAGCTCAATCATTTGATGGCCAAATAGTTTCACCAGGACGTCTATCCATGCATGTGATCATTTGTCCTGTGTTCTCCCTATATGATTGAATGATTAGAGGAAGCAACACTGCTATATTGCTCCTTATTCCTGACATTTGATATTCCTTTCTTTTCTTGTTCATTGGACGTGTGATTGACTTATTGATTGTCTTGAACTCTTCTGTATAGTACAAATATGGGGTTGTTAGTTGGTAGTTATTTCCGCTTCTGGCACAAAAATGAACATGTACCTCTGTCGTTGACCTAGTCAAGCATGCATGTCACGTCTGCTGCACAGACCACGGACACTGACATGCATGCCATATCTTCTTTTTTCCCTATTTTTGACGACTGAGCATGTCACATCATAATATATTTAGCACTAGGCAATTAATTAAACAGAACTCCCAATAAAATTTTTCTCCAAAGGCCTAGTCTTCAATCAAATTAGGCCACATGCCAGATTTAGCAACGGGGCAGACACTAATATCAAAGTAGCCCAATCAAGCTTTCTTCTCCTCCTCCCCCTCACTCATCTGACAGCCACGAAGGGCAAGCCGATGATGGCTCGGGCGACAGGGCTCGTCTTATCCATTGTTGCAAGCATTGAGCTCTCAAAATTTTTCCTCTTATCTATCTTCTACATTTACTCTTCCTCCCTCTCCTATCACCGGCAAGGCCGGCGCCGACACCACTAAGCGAGCGCGCAACACAAGGCATCGCAATGGAGAAGTGAAAGGCCTCTGGTGGCGGTGGCTGATACATCCTCCTCCATGATCCGCTGTGCCCTGCAGGGAACAGCAGCCACGACCCCATCTCCATGCTCGCCACAGAGGCACAGACACGGCGTTGCTGGTGCCTAGGAGTCCCACCTTGACTCTGTCATCTCTTCGCCCAATCTCATCGTCGCCCATTCTAGATGTGACTAGAGGTGGGAGTCGTGCCGGATTGGATAGGCACAGCACGGGTCTATCATTCCTCATGTCTAAACCATTCCGTACATCCACGGCCGGCCGACCCATCGTGCTATGCTCATTTGCGATTTGTGCTGGCTTCATGTCTTGTTGGTTCAAACCTGACCCATTTGCACTATTGAGATGAAAGGAAACGAGTCGGAAATGCACAGAGCTAGTAGACACAAATATTGAAAGAAAAAGAACTGACTTTATTCATTCTTGAATAGGTACAACGTTACTGTTTCGGTAAAGATCTTACACCTAGTGTGGGGTACCCTAGTGCGGAGCGGCTCGGTGCACGTACTCGGTGTCAGTGAGCATGTACTCTCCAGTCTCCATTCCCACCTTTTAGCATCTCTGTTATCTTCCCTTTCTCCGTATGCGAGGACTGCAAAAGACGTCGGTCGTAAGGCGAGCCACAATATGACATCATGTCGTGGCAAAACGCCTTATCGTGTGACGTGCCTGCTTCGGGCCAATCAGGTCTGTTTCATACCGTGTCGGCTCAAGCACGATCCATACAGACGTGTCGTGCCGTGCCGTGCTGCCCATCATTCCCAACTGTGAGGCCCGGCACAGCCCTTACGAATGTGTACCGTGTCGTGCTTTAGCTATGTCATACATCCTCCTCACCATGCTGTCTAGCTGCCACCATGGTTGTGAGATGAGTGTCAGGGGAGGAGGGAATGATTGGGCCCTTTGAGATTGGTGCTTGCCACGTGGCTAAATCTGAAACGGGGCTTTGGAGTTGAGGCTTGAGGGTGCCCTTCCTCACAGAAATTCTTTTCCCACATGAGATGTATGTACGTCGTCAAACGTCAAGCATTATATGCTACACTATTTTTTATGCTCTACATTACAATTGGCAGTTTAAAACGTCTAGCACGAACGGCGATGAGGAGATGTAACAGTTTACAATTGCGTGAATAATGTGGCAACCCCAAACCAAAACCAAACTATTTGATTGGCTACGGCACATGAAAAATATCACGACGGTTGCCGTTGCCGGAGACGAAATCCACGTCAGCGATGGAAC
This sequence comes from Otatea glauca, assembly GCA_036346275.1. Taxonomy (NCBI): domain Eukaryota; kingdom Viridiplantae; phylum Streptophyta; class Magnoliopsida; order Poales; family Poaceae; genus Otatea; species Otatea glauca. The sequence goes on along the minus strand of CM070726.1, from coordinate 45,585,649 downwards.
GAACTAACGCAAGCCCCAGCAATCAGTCAGAGCAAGGCCAAAAGATAACCCGACCGTACGTGTGTGTGCCTAGGTCGCTGCCTTCGCTACCCCGCCATATCCATCCGTCCGTCCGTCCGTCAGGCCGATCCGCCCATCGGCGCGCGGGCCCCACACGACGTACGGAGACCACGTGCGGCGCTGCTCTCCTTTCATCAAACGTGGCCGCAGCATCGCACCTGCCCAGCGACATAGACTTTTCTAAATTTGCCATTCGCGCAACTGATTGGCTCCGTACCGTGTCACATTTGCCCAAACCACCCCACCTTGGATTCCCACGTAGTATGATGCCTTGTTTTGGGGTAGCCAGAGAGGCAGAGGCAGAGGCACTGGACAACTGAAGAGATGCATTGGACAACACACAGGACAGGAGATTAAAATCAAGGGTTCACTCGAGTGTAGGTTTTCGTAGGTCACACCGCTGCAGCGTTTGGAGATCAAATCTTGGTTTGTCACATGTCTTAACGTAAAAGATTCTCTGTTAGTATTTACGTGACTATTCCGTAGGTCCCTGTTTGTATCGCTGCGTCTGTGACTTTATATGACGAGAGCCAAGGTGTCCAGTAAATCGTGGTACTACTACCTGTTACTGATTTAGCTATTTCTGTCTTCTGTCGGGCCTATCTTAATCATCGAGAAACCTTCGACGTCCACTCTCACTAGGCGTCCCCGCCTCCCCGGTACCCTCTTGCAAGCTAGTGTACTCGCGAGGATCTCGCACCAAATGTACCATCAAATATAAAGATGAAACCACTCCCAATTCCTCCCAGTACTACCACCACACGCCACAATATCTGACCATTTTTAGCAAAAAATATGCTAGAGGGAAGTGACACTAAAGTGTGGTATACCATGGATGAGATTGTCTCCCCCACCTCCCACTGCCCCCCTCCCTCCTCGACCTCCTTATCCGCCACAGGGCACCCGGTGCTCGAGTTCGTGTCCTGCGAGGTCCCGGAGCAATGGCTGGTGGCGGGCGACGACGACCCCAGCTGCCAGGAGGTCGTCGCGTGGGCTGGCGGAGTCTCGCGCTCGGCGGGGTCAGACTGTACGGAACGCGCGCCGAAGAGGCGGGGCCGGAAGCCCGGGCCGCGTTCCGACGGTCCCACCGTCAGCCACATGGAGGCCGAGCGGCAGCGCCGGGAGAAGCTCAACCGCCGGTTCTGCGACCTCCGGGCCGCCGTCCCCGCGGTGTCCCGGATGGACAAGGCGTCCCTCCTGGCCGACGCCGCCGCCTACATCTGCGAGCTGCGCGGCCGCGTGGAGCGGCTCGAGGACGAGGCGAAGCAAGCCGCTGCGGCCCGGAAGGCGCTCTCTGCCGCCGCCGTCAGCTCACACGCGTTCGGCCTCATGGAGAGGCTCGAGTTGCGCATGGTCGGGCGGGAGGCGGCCGCGCTGCGCCTGACGACGGCGGCACGCCACGCCCCCGCGCGCCTCATGGGCGTGCTCCGCGCGCTGGACCTGCCGGTGCAGCACGCGTGCGTGAGCCGCGTGGACGCTGTGACGGTGCAGGACGCCGTCGTGGACGTGCCCGCGGCACTGCAGGACGAGGACTGCCTCCGCGCAGCATTGCTCCACATGCTGCAGGAGAGCTAGAGCTAGCTCGTGCGCTCCAGCTCAACTGATTTGGTCAAAATCGATGAAGCTCCTGCAGCCTGTAGATCGATCCATGGCCGTGCTATGTTCCTTCCAAGTACTCCTTGTCCTGTGTTTATTTGGTGTCAAGTGCGTACGTACGTATAGCGGCTGTGTGCATGTAGTCGTACTTGTTTCTCACTATATACTGATGCTGTCGTCGTGTCGATTGGATAATTTGAGTGGTGTAAACCCACGAAACGTACGTAGAGCATGCACCTGCGTCTTCCAAATATATATAGACAAACCTGTGATGCTTATTGAAGGACCGAGATAGCGAACAGAGAGGGGGTGAATGGTCGTAAATAAATTTTCTACCAAAATACTCCAACAAAAACCTCGATAAGATCGCTCAAAGAAAATCGAGAAAAACCCGAAAAACTAGACACAACTATATGTATCATAAGCTTGTATGGATAAGTACCATAAAATATGTGGGGATTTTTGAGTCACAATCCTGGTTATCTAGTGTCCAAGATAAAGAGGAATCAATCCAACTCTTGCTTTTAGAAAGAACATCAATTCAAATCACAAAAGTCACTTTCAGAAAAGCAAAAGCAGAATTTTCAGAACTTGTCCTCAATTTGAACAGGAGGTTGGTGAGTTTCTGCGACTCACAAAATTTTGAGAATTTTTCTCCCTATGAGCATCAAAGTCGTGAAGAACTACACCAAATTTCTCCTCAAAAAGCCTTACAGAAAAAACAGGAGAAATCGAAGAACACAGTCAGTCAAGAACTTCGAGCAGAAAGTTTGGGGCTCGGTTTTCACCTCATGGCGCCCAAACGGTGCAACAAGTGAACTCCAAAATTTTTATGCAGGTGAATATCAGAGTCCCGCACCTCCTCCAATAAGAATCACTTAAAATGATTTTTGTAGATTTTTATAAAAATTAAATACTAAATGCTGCGCAAAGAACAAGTTCTGAACAAAGTTGGAACTTGAAAGAAAAGATGTCCTCTACTCAATCCAAGAGTGCAAAAGAGATGTAAAACCATATGAATACACTCAAAACATCCAAGATAAACAGCATTTAGAAGGAGGGGAGGCAAATCCAAATTGCGTGAAAGTAAATTGCGAGAATGTAATTGCGGGAAAGTAAATGCTGAATTTAAATTGCGTAAAGTAAAGACATATTGTAAATGTGCAAAATAAATTCAGAGGTGGACGGCTAAAACTTTCATTTCTGGAAGGAGAGGTTACAAAGCCTCACTTTCATGTGGGCAAAGCTCAAAGGAGCATTCAAAAACCTCAAAACCTTCAAAGGGAGGAGGCTACCCCTCCACCCCTTTTATACTACCTTTGGGCCACCTACCACCCTTGGATGAGTCCCTCAACCCTAGAACACTCATCTAAGGGCTAGGATTAACCCACACACACAGCCATGCAAGGGCTAACCCAAAACCCACACACATACTGGGTTTTCTTGTACGATTTTCAAAGCATACTACCTAGACCCGCTAACCTATCAACTAGACCTCAATCCGACGGCCCTCATTAATCCACGCGGCATCTAGCTAGCATCATCTCCTTTCTTAGTCTTCTTGACTTGCCCGGACTCCGTCTCCGATCATCTTCCGGCGATCTCCCAACTGTCTGGACCTCCGACGCTCCTCGCCTAGTCCCGATCATCCTCCGCCTCACCATGACCTAGCACCGTCGCCCTGCAACCATCAAAGACAAGGAAACACATCACATAGCAATGCCCACAATGATATGCAATAAACCCATCCAACTCATCACTACCACGCCTATACGGCCGGTACTGCCACTCCTAGCAGAGACAACTCAAATTGCTTCTTTTTTAAAATCAATCCAAATCAAACTCAAACTTGAGCACACCTTGCTCAAATAAAGTCAAATACTCATCACAAACATGAATGGACCTCCACATGGTCCTTCATTTGTTTTGTGTTAGTGTTGCGCGAAAACAATTGCTGAGATTGAGCAATTTTTATCTGTTTCAAACTAAAATATATCGATCGATCCATATCGATGACGTGTTGGTTTCTTTTTTGGGGAACATGATGTGTTGCTTATTTGTTTTTATAATATATACTAGATAATCGACCGCGGCGTGCCACACTGCGACCGCTGCTCCCCACGCGAGCAAATCGAGAAAACATGCGATTGCCGCTCTATACACAAGCAAATCAAGGAAACACACGAAACAGTTGAAAGGATACGAACTAATTGCGTTTTTTCGCATTTATTCGACGGAACGACTGAAAGGATATAAATGTATCTGCGCTTTTTTTGCATTTATTCGGGGTCTTCTCACAAAGGATATGCGATTTCACCGAAACAAAAGGTCCTCTTCGAAAAAAATGAAAAATGGCAAAAAGGACTTAAACTTTTTTTTTCTGAAAAAGGACCTAAACGATTTTTTTTCCGAAAAAAGGACCTAAATGTAATGCTAAAAATTGCAAAAAGGACCTAAACATAATATATATTTTTTCCATATAAAAGGACCTAACCGTATTTTCTTTTCTAAAAAAGGACCAAAACGTAATTTTTTCGAAGGACCTGAGCGTAATGCTTAAAAAGGAAAAAGTACCTACACGTAATATATATTTTATTCCATAAAAAGACCTAACCGTATTTTTTTTTTCAAAAAAAGAATTTAAACGTAATTTTTTTTAAAAAAAAAGATCTAAGCGTAATTTTTTTCCCGGCTCGGCTTGAGCCGGCCCAAGCCGTGAGCCAAGCCGGCTCAAAGCGTTGTGGTGGCAGGATTTCTTCAAACTTTAATATAGGTATGATGATGTGCAGACTTGCAGCCTGTGTGTTAAATTTCATTCCCGGACGGCCGCCGTGTGGTTTGGAGAACAACGTAATGTATCCATTTTCAATTATATATATATATATACTCAATTGGTTTAATTATTGTTTGGTTGATATTGCAGCAACCATTGTATTGCGGGGCGGGATATATTGATGCTTAGATAATTCTTTAGACAGAAAGAGTACACGCCATAACAAAGTTTCAATTACTCAACTTGGATGCTACAAATGAAGGGCATATTAAGCTATTATATATATACTCTTTCGCTCTTGAATATTAATTTGGCACTTTTGAGCAACATTTTTTGCACAGATACTTGCACTTTGTAGTTCTCAACGCATGCTTTGCCAAACTACGTACCCCTGTTAACTCTGCCCATCTCCCTGCATTTCACTGCTCATTGCTTGTTATAGCTTGCTATATTGTTGAATTGTATTTTGGTCACATTTTATCTAGATTGTGAGCTCCTTGATATGTGTGATTTGGTCAGAAGTGACACAATAAAGTATCTGAAAACAGAGTTAGTACATAATATGGCTTAGTTGAATGCTTTGATTCGCCCTGAAAAATGTATCTATACTAGCTAGCTAGTTATTAATATATATATACACACACTACCCAGGTGTAATTATTCCCACCACTGATTATGCCACCTAAATGAACTTGAAAGACTACTTTATCAGTTTGATTACAAATAAATTAACTATAAGATACTTTAACGTGAATCACACAAAATTTTTTTGCAAGGGAGCTCCTTTCTACTCTTGGAAGTAGTTAATATCTATATCGTATCTCACAACGTAGGAACTAGGAAGTATCTCGCGCAATAGAGAGTATGTATTGTATAGTATACGAGTATATAAGACCATTTAGGTGGTATGTATATTTTTTAAGAGGTGGTACGCACAATTTTTTTAGACGAACTCCTTTTTATGTGCATTTATGAAGGTGTTTACAAAATACGCTAAATCTATGGACTCATTTGCGATTTTTCCGTGTGATTCACATTAGAGTATGTTATAATTAGTATATGAGTGTACTAAAGTGATAAAGTAGTATTTCAAGATATGGTATATCATATGTGGACTATGTACATCATGTAGATGTGTTGAATTGGCTATATTTTTTATTCATTAATAAGATCCTAGAGGATGATAGAAAGATTGACCAGATAGTCTTCTTGTTTGCAAACTACGAGCTACTTGTGCTAGTGAACAAAGCACGGACAAGAGTTCACCTTGGTTTGACTTTTCAACCCTCTATCTTTCTACTCAAACTAATTTGTGTGTGCCGGCTAGCTGAAGATATATGCGTTACATACTTACATCCAAGTAAAGCATGGCCACTTTTCTCTTAAGAGTGCTTCTATGACATCAAATCAAACTTGAAGTACTTACAACAAGGACATTCAAGATGTCTTCTTTTTGTTTTTGATTTCTTCTGAAGGAAACTACTGACTAGTCAAAGCCTGCCGCGGCGATGTACGTACTACGTACTGATTAACAGATTCTTGCATGCATGATTTTGAGCTCGAGCCTCGAGGTACTCAACTTCCAAAGATCGTATCGAAGTGTGAGGTTTCAGTTCACTAGAAGAACTACTCACCTTGTTTGAAGGAGACGCGGGAACCGCATTTGCTACAATTTCAGCTAAACATATAAGTTTTTAATACCACTTCTAAAGCCCCAAAAGACATCGTCTTATTCTAATCCGAAACTCATTTATGTAATATTTTTTGTCTACAGTAATAAAGTCTCTGTTTAATCACTCTCTCATATAGTATTTTTCCCGTAAGCTCCGTAGGCGACCCTAGGTCCCGTAGGAACATACTCAAAGTCTTAACTTTGTCTGAAAGTCTATATACTAGCAACAATATTTATCTTTCACTGTATGTATCTAGGAAAGGCTTAAACTTACGGCACCTTTGATCTTTTTGCTCTGTACTAGCTTCTTTAGATTTTTGTCGATCAACAACTAGAATATATGAGTAAAAAAAATACTGCACATATACACACATGAAATTAGCTTCATAGCAAAAATACCCTTCTAGCTTAGTGCCTGTTTGGTACAGCTTCTACTCTCAGCTTCTTGCCTAAATTTGATGAATCTGTACCAAACACTGAGCTTCCCGAAACGAGTTGATTATGCTCTCGCGAGGAGCAGTCCCAAAAATGAACTAGTGAGGAGGATCAACCTTCGTGTGGATTCTCATGGGAAGTCGACTACTAAAAATAAAATGCCTTTGAAGTTGCAGTAAACTACCCACAATTTGCCACTCGACCGATCAACCCTAACCCCTCCCCACTCCGAGTCCCGTACCTGTTTGCCCTCCCATCGCGATAGGGGCAGCGGCGCAGCACCATCGAAGCGATCGAGTGATCAAACCCTTGATCGCAGCTGGCCGCCTCCAGCCCGGGCTCGCCGCCTCTAGTGTGTTCTAACTTATCTATAGTACATGCCATAAAAGTTTCATTAATTTGGCGATAGGATAGCTAACTAATTCAGTGCATTGAACCTTGTTCTGTTCTAGCCGGTTCCTAAATTTTGCTATGCCTCACCTCTTCCTTCACTGCCTTCGTCTTCCTCCGATCATTGAGTCCCCGAAGCAGAGCTTCGTCGCCGAAGCTGCAGCCCCCGTCATCGTCTGCAAATTGCGCCGTCCAGCCAGTTCCTACCCGCCACCTTGCTGCCACGTGGTGCCCTTCGCCGTGTTTCCCGGAAGCCGGCCCATACCATTTCTTGTGGTCGCCGCAATCCCGGTGATCAAGAGCTGCACCTTCCACTACTACAGAAAAGGCCATCACAGACAGTTCGCAAACCACATCACAAACGGTTTTGTGAGCCATCTGTATCGAAGTGTCAGTGATGACAAAGAGTCATTAAAAGCATCTAGGCACCCATGTTGTTTTGGTTTTGATAATTAATGAAAACCTTGGTCAATGGACTAACACTTTCCTTGAGAATATTGAAAGTAGGTTAATCCCAGGTTCGGTGACCATGGAAATACCAAGAAAAGTACAAAGGGAAGATCAAATATGTCAAGATCGTGAAAAGGTATAATTATAAGGTTCTTTTTCTAGTCTTTTGCCGATCTTGGAGTATGGGAGAAAGATCGGTTTGCTACAAATTAGGGCCGTACTATAAAGAGGGATCTTGACGTTTATCTTGATATCATTTAGGGTTTAAAGGCTCAAATTACGTATTCAAATGAATGCTTGATGATATATAAGTTCGTATATAGAAAATCTTTTTAAACGAATCAAATCTCGGAAATGCGGTATCGCCCATGCCCGAAGACGGTGCTCTGCGGGGTGCTGTAGCACCGCCAAGAGGGCGGTGAAAAAATTCCAGAGTAGCTCCTTTTTGGTTTTTGGTAGCCCGGTACTACCGCCTATGGTAACCCGGCACCGGATATTAACCCGGTATGGAAATTCCAGAGAAGGGCTTTTTGTGCGTTTTTAGTAGCCCGGTGCTACCGCCCATGGTAGCCCGGTGCTACCGGACCAGCGGTAGGACCGGACATATAACCCGGTGTGAAAATCACAGAGGGGTGTGTTTTGGGCGCTTTTGGTAGCCCGGTGCTACCGCCCATGGTAGTCTGGTGCTACCAGACCAGCGGTAGCACCGGTTCTCAGCCTGGTGCTCAAATTCCAGAGAGATCACTTTTTGAAGAAACAAAATGAAATGGAGCCCGGTGCTACCGGTCCTAGTTGGGCGGTAGCACCGGACCATGTGTAACGGTCTCTGGCAAGTGCATTAAATGCACTGTTCTAGCCGTTGAAATGGAGCGGTGCTCTGGGTCCTACATGGGTGGGTAAAATTTAAAACAGACTTTTGCCATTTCGAGCTCCAACGGCTAGAAAGTTTGGTGGAGGCTATAAATACCTCCCTACCTGCATTCTAGAGCAACTCTTGGTCCTCATTGATGATATTTGAGCTCTAGCAAGTGTTCTCCACTCTTGTGTGCATTCAATTTCCATTTGTGAGTGTGAGAAGCAAGATTGAGTAGTACATTTCGTATTTGAGCCTTTAGACACCGATATTTGACCTCAAGCAAGCGTCAAGGTTTATTACTCTTGGAGGTTGCCGCCTCCTAGACGGCTTGGTGGCGATCGTGCACGGTGAGCTTCTCAACGGAGATTGTGAGAAGCCCCGGCAAGTTGTGAAGGCCGGAGTTCGCCTACCCGTAGCGGGGAAGAAATACCTTAGTGATCGAGGAAGGCTCGAGCGAGTGGAGCCGGCTTGAAGTGATTCAAGTCACCTCAACGTGGGGTAGGGGAGACCGGCAAGTCTCCGAGACCACGGGTTAAAATTCTTGTCTCATATTTATTTGTGATTGGTATTCCTCCTTGTTGAGAATCATTGATAGCATATTCTTGATAGTCTTCGTGATCATTTGTATATTTGCTACACTAAATTTGACATAGTATCTCAAGTGTTTGCTAGAGAAATTTAGTGTGAATTTGCATTTTGTATCTCTATATCTTGGTGTCTTTCGTAATATCTAAATAGTGTCGAAAAATTTAGAAACCTCCTATTCACCCCCCCTCTAGTCGGTTATCCTTGATCCTACAGTCATCACAGACGGTTTTGCAACCGTCAGTGAAAAAACTCATCACAGACGGTTCCAAATTGGAATCGTCTGTGATGTAGTATTATCATAAATGGTTCTAAGGAATAACCATCTGTGAAGATCCCATCATCACAGACGGTTCCTAATTGGAACCGTCTGTGATGAGGTTATTATCCCAAACGGTTCTAAGGAATAACCGTCTGTGAAGATCGCATTATCACAAAGGTTCCAACATGGAACCGTCTGAGATGGTGACCTCATCACAAACGGTTCCATTAGGAACCGTCTGTGATGTAGTAACATCACTGACGGTTCCAAAATGAAACAGTTTGTGATGATACTATATGACAGATGGTTCCAAATTTGGAATCGTCTGTGTTGAGCTTCACAGATGGTTCTTCCTTCGAACCATATGTGATTTTAATTTTGTATTTTTTACTAAATTTTAATGTATTGGCTAGCCACAGGAAATGCTAGCCATGCCCTCTGAAACAAAAGGCAGTACACAGCATCAGCAGCATATTATTACGACATACATGTAAAAAATGAACTCCAACCACATTTTACACCACATACAGCATATCCATTTCATAAATCAACTTAGATCGCACATTATAACATATGTACAACGCATCCATTTCAGAAATCAACTCACATATATACTAACTATTTGGATTCAGAACTACAAATGACAAATTCACAGCATAAGGTTCACAAATTAATTAATTCTGAATGCATGGTAAGTAACAAATTCACAACTCATTGGTTCAGCCCTGAGTGTCATCTGCCCTTTGGATCAACACCTCATGCATGAAGAAGGTACAGAGGTTTCCTCGAATACTCAGTAGTTCAGCCTGTTCCAACGCAGATTCATCGCATTGCCAAGCCTGTCGATGAGATGACTAAAGTCTTGCGTGTATATAAATTTAAATTCATACACTACTACAGAAAACATCATCTCAAACGGTTCAAAATCGTCATCTCAAACGATTTTGTGAACCGTCACTAACAATGTGTCAGTGATGTAAGTGCATATCACAGACGGTTTTCGAACCGTCTGTGAAAATTCTTATCACAGACGGTTCTACTTTAGAACCATCTGCGATGAGTACTCATCACAAACGGTTTTTAACTAGAACCGCCTGTGATACAATATCACAGATGGTTTTTAAATAGAACCGTCTGTGATTCTCTTTTTTCCCCTAAACCCCTAGCAGAACTTCCATCATTAGTATCTGTTGTTCGAAATTTTCTTCTGCTTAGGTATTTCTGCAACGAATTTTATAAGACACAACCAAGTTATAGATTTAGTAATTGAATATCTAAACTTCCTAGATGCATCGAGGCAACAGCTTGTCTGATCAGGATATCTTAAAATATGAAGTTTTGTAGCACTTTCATCTCTTTCTTATTATAATATTGATGGATTCTAAGGTAAATTCCATTTCATTCCATAGTTCGTCATGAACGCTGTCATGCTCTGATTTATCGCTTTCACTTCGTCCTCATCCACGAACGAGAATACCAAAGGCAGCCATTCTTCTTGAACTATATAGTTGATTAAGTCATCATATGGAGTTGATTAAATTATCGTATCGAGGAGGGAGGGGGAGGGGTATGCACTGCAGTTGATGGAGGCAGTGGAGGACTTCACCGGGGAGGAGGTCGCCCAGGAGGAGGATCATCAGGGGCTAGGGTTTGCAGGAGATGTGTAAGGCCCCCATTTTTGATAAATAAATACCAAAAATGGATACCATGTGCATACAGTACTAGTCCCATGATCAGTAGCTAGTACGCACAAATACAAATTGATATCACATCATACACAAACTTTATTACACAATGAAGTAAGATTACATATTATTTTACAATACCAAAAGTAAAACTGCAGTGGAGACAACTTCTTGTAGTATGCCTTTTAACCCATTGTTCCACGAGCAAGCGACAAGGAAAATCCTTAGATAAATTCATCGATAAATTCCCGTATCCTGCATCAACGTAAGAATCGTCGGAAATCATTTCTTCACCTAAAAACATCAACATTGGCAAGTTGAGTACTTACGTACTCGCAAGACTTATGCAAATCCTAAGATACATGCAGACCATTCCAATGAAAGGCTATTAAGGTTAATTTGCATAAAGTGGTTTGAAATGTAAATCTGAGAATAATAGATTGCAAAATGGAATTTAAATAAAAGAAATTTAATATTGAAAGTGATAGATTGTAAGCATCAATAAATCACGAATGTTTGGGTAAACTGATCATACTTAAAACTATTTCCTTCCGCACACAGAGGAAATGACCAACACGTGGTAGAAACCACTTTTTATGAAAATAAGCAAAGCGCTAACTATGTGATGACTTTACCAAGTGTCCATGATCATGACGCGCTAATCGATTAGTTTTACACTCTGCAGAGGTATACAACTTTCCCACAAGACATGGTGACTCTTTGAGCAATCGATATTTGCACACCGCCTTTGGTGTGCCGCAGAGAGTCATGTTATAAGCTGTTACATTATTTAAACCTAACTTTGCACCAAAGACGGTGGCGATAACCCATACGTGGTGTAAGAACTCGAGCATAGAAATGATGGAACTACCCACGATGATGGCATACACCGTTATATTGGTAGACGTTTAATCCATGATCACCTCGGTGTGGACGTCCCGTCGAGCAATTCATTAAGAAACAGCTCGTACTACTCCGGCCTTCCAAGTGCAAAGCTAGTTTTAAACAACTTAATAAGTTAGAGCTATCCCATACCAGCACTTGTGGTTGTATGAATATTCTTGGCCTGAAAACAACTCATAGTTCGGTCCTTAATCCGACACGGGCAATAATCTCCACCCTACACTACGTGCAAAGACATGCACAACCGGCTATTGCCAATAATTGCCCGCATCTAAACCATAGTTTTGTTTTCATTTTCCAACCAAATACCAACCACAAAATGGTCATACCCATTTAAATGTCATATCCAAAGTCTTTAATCATTTCACGCTTTATCTTCCTTTAGCTTTGGCTAAGCATTTCACTAAATGTGAGTAACCTGATTGACATTAAATATTGTCTAAGCTATTCTAGGGTTTTCAAGGTTCACAATTTTCTACTTATCAAGGAAGTTCTATAAGTCTCTTGGTACAATTACCATTACAAATATAGCAGACTTTAACAAAATAAAGTATGCGATAAAACATTTAATGAAAACATTTATAAAACTGGGATCAATATGATCAAAGGGGTTTGCTTGCCTTGTTGATTATCCTCGACTTGAACTCCTGTTAAATCGAATAAACCGGTTAAATCGGGTTCTACACGTCGTCTGGCAACATATAACAAATACCAAATTTCAATAGAGCCAAAAGAAATCAGATGGAAATATTCAAATAAAATGATTTCACAAATTCAGGAATGATTACATGAGTTATTTGTTCCCATTTACAATTTTAAAAATTTAGTTTAATTAAACCATTATGGTATTATTTACTACCCATTTTATAACTTAAATTTTTCTTACAACATACCCTAAGTATTTTTACATATTCTGGTTTCTGAGATTACATGGATTCTAATAAAATTTATTTTACTAAATTTGGAGGTTATTTGCAAAATTTTCATGAATGGCATATTTCTAACCTTTTCTTTGAATTTAAATTCGAAATTCAAATAAAATTCAATTCTGAAATGTTTTTGCATATTCTGAATCTACTGAATTTTATATGAATTTAGAAATTTATTTCATCAAATTTGGTTAAATGATTCAAAAGTTATAGCTAAATGAATATCTAGGTTTTGAATAAATACTAAAAATCGGAAAGCGCGAAAATGGAAAGTGCGCTTTCACGTGGAAAACGCTTTCCTTTTCGGCGGAACTGCTACCGAGGCGCTGACAGCCGGGCCCATCGGTCGGCCGACCGATGCGCACGCGCGAGGTCGACAGCGTGGTCCGCATGTCGGCGACGACGACGTCATAGCGATCGACACCGAGGCCCACATGGCGGCCGCGCGCGACGCGATGAGACCGACAGTCGGGCCCGGCTGGTCCGACGATCTCATCTCGGCGCTTTAAAGCGGCGACAGTTGGGCCCGCAGCGGTGACCAGGCAGCAGGCCCGAGCTTTGGCGCGAACCTTTGGGTGGTGGCGCGGTGGCCGTGGGTGGCGGAAGGCGGTCGGCACCGACGAGGGCGGCGAACTCACGGTCGGCGGCGACGCGACGAACTAGCTACTCCTAAGCTTGAAGATCACCCTACGAGCATCGATTGCATCACAAGGATCCCATTTAGGTTTAACTCAAAGAATGAATGGCAGAGGAGGTTCTCACCGCGCGGTGGCGGCGGAAGAAGAAGTGAGAGTCGCGGCTCGCCGGGGAAGAAGGGCTTCGGCCGAGGCTTGGGACGAGCTCCTGGAGGTGCTAGGGTGCTTCGGGTTGAAGGAATTGGATTGGAATGGACTGAGGCGGAAGATTTGAAGTTTTGCCCTCTTTGCGGTTTTTGCCGTCGCCGAAGAAGACGACCAAAGCAGCGACGGAATGGCTTCACGGGGGGCTAACTGGGTCGGCTGCGACGCGAGGAGAGGGGTCATATAGGGAGAGGGAGGCCGTTTGAGCGCGGGTGAGAGAAAAACCGAGACGGTCGTCTCTGCGCGGGAGAGAGCCAGAGAGAGGGGAAGAAGAACGCGGCTGGGAGGTTGACACGCGGGGGCCAGATGGCGGTGGCTGTCGGTGAGTTGGCTCGTGACGACACCGGGCCCACATGGCGTGAGAGCGAAAAAGAAGTCTGGAGAAGACTCACGACCGAACGGGATAAAAACGGGGATTTCGAGGCTCAAACCGACTCTAAATTTTATAAAAATTTTACCAGCAGTCGGCAAGATAATTACTGTACTCCAGTAAAATTTTAGCTCTTTTATGATGCATGCAGATTTTTATAAAATTCTGACATTGCAATAGTTGCTGCATTGCCCATTCGGTTTTTCTTTTAATTTGCGATTTAAATGAAGTGATTATTTTACAAAACTTTTTATTACGGTTTGAAATGATATTATACACCTTCTGTAAAAATTACAGACTTTAATTATTATTATTTAATTTTTAAAAACTCTGACATTACTGTTTTCCAGATTATTTATTCACTGTTTTTGAATTTTTAAAATTATAAAATCAATTAATAAATTCTTGATATTTTTACTGAAGGTTGATACTGTTTTTATGTCGGAAAGATAAAAAGATTGGGTCAGGATGACTTATAGATATTTTTACTAAATTGTTTTACCATTTTACCCTGAGATATTTACTCATGATTATTTTTGATTAATTGTTATTTTTATTAATCCAGCTTACCCACCGACTTAAGCAAGCTGAGGAGAGCCCTCAGATATTTTTGGAGGCTTTGGTAAATTTTTGTTGAATTAACATTTTTACTTTTTACCATTTTCTATTTACCATATTCTTTGTTTCACTTTCTTGCATTAAAGAAAAGTCAAAAGAATATACAGAAAATCCAGGAAATTCAGAAATTTCGAAAATAATACACAAAAGATTTTTATTTCATTTTTCTTTATTTATGATTTTTGAGGCTGTTACAAGATGAAACTCTATCAGTATGTTTATATAGTGGTCTAAGATCATATCACAGACGGTTCTTAGTTAGAACCGTCTATGATGTGAACTTATCATAGACGGTTCGTATTTAAAACCGTCTGTGATATGATCACAGACGGTTCAGTTAAAAACCGTCTGTGATATTGATGTATATCGCTGACGGTTCATGAAGAGCACCGTCTACGATTATTTCACTGACGGTTTTAGTATAGAACCGTTAGTTATGTTCTTTATCACAGACGGTTTTTCCTAACCGTCTGTGTTGAGACGTCTAATATATGCCTTTCTGTAGTAGTGATAAGTGGAGATAATTGTTGCAAGATCGACAGACCTTTATGTCATTGGTCTTTTATGAACTAACGAGGAGTGCCATGTTGTGGCAAACGTAGAATCCACATTGGTCAGTGGCCTTTGGCTGCTGGTGGCACTGGCAAAACATAATAGGTTAATTAGTTCTGAAGGTATTATTATGGAGTGTGAAGGATTAATGCTGTAATGACTCCCATTTTCACATAAATGCAAAAATGAAAATCTCATGTGCATACAGTACTAGTCCCATGATCAGTGGCTAGCACGCACATTTACAACAATTGATATCACATCCATACTCTTTATTACAAATGATAATGGTAATTTATACAATAAGATCTTACAATACAATGTGAAATGCATTGGAAAGGATTAAAATTCTTGTAGTGTGCCTATCCAACCCTCAGGCAACTGATAAGGCATAATCCCTAGAAAAGCTTAATCGTCAATATTCCGAATCCTGTGATAAATATGTCGTATCGGACTAATCTGATTCTCCACCTAAAAACAATAATTAAGCAAGGGTTAGTACTTCCGTACTCTGCAAGACTTTTGCAAAACCTATGATATATGCAAGCCATTTCAAAGAAAAGGCTAGTATGGTTAGTTTGCATAAAGCCAATTTGAAATGTAAATACAGAATAGTAGACTGCAAATCGGTACTTAAATAAAAGCAATTTAATACAGAAATAACAGTATGTAAAGTACGAGTAAGTGAAATCATGAACCTGGGTATCCTGACCATATCCACAAACCATTCCCACTGACACATAGTAGGAATTACTGACATACGGTAGAAATCAGATTTTATGAAAATAAAAACAACTAACTATGTGATGACTTTACCAAGTTTCCATAACCGCGGGGACGTCTAATCGATTAGTTTTACACTCTGCAGAGGTGTACATCTTTACCCACAAGTCATGACCTTTTCCTTTTACCGCATATCTCACGCACCTTTGGCGTAGTGGCCAAAATGTTCATGACGGAAACCTTTATATTACTTAGGTTAACTTTGCACCAGCTCCGGGACGTTAAACCCATACTATGGCAGAAGAACTTAGAGCGTAGAAATGATGGAACTTCCCCACAGCATGGCGTACACCAGTGTATCGGTAAACGTTTGATCCATGATCACCTCGGTGTGGACGTCCCTTCGAGCATTTCATTAAGAAACAGCTCGTACTGCTCCAGTCTTCCAATGTGCAAAGTTAAACTAGATAACTTAATTGGTTTAAGGCTGTCTCATACCAGCACTTGTGGTTGTACGGTAATTCTTGGCCTAAAAATAACCTATAGCTCGGTCCTTAACTCGACACGGGCAATAATCTCCCCCTACACTACGTGCAAAGACATGCACTCCCGGCTATTGCCAATAATTGCCCGCATCTAAACCATAGTTTTATTTTCATTTTCCAACCAAAATACCAACCATAAGAATGGTCATACCCACTGAATGTTATATCCAACATTTTAATCATATCCCAGTTTTATGTTCATTTGGGCATGGCTAAGCATGATACTAAGTGTGACTGACCCAAATTGACATCAAATAATGTCTATGTTATTCTAGGGTTATCAAGGTTCACAATTTCATACTTATCAAGGAAGTTCTATGGAACTACAGGTACAACTACCAATATCCGTAATATAGCAGACTTTAATAAAAATAAGGTATGCAGTAAAACATTTAATGAAAACATTTGTAAAACTGGGATCAATATGATCAAGGGGGTGCTTGCCTTGCTTATTTATTGCTTACGACAAAGACGAAGCCATGGTTGACGGAGACAACAACGGAGGTAGCGATGTCGGATTCTACATGTCGTTAAATCGGAAATATAGCAAATATCCAACTTTAATAAGGGCAAAAAGAAAATAGACAGAAAATCAAATAAAGATTCATTGTAGAAAACAGGAATGTTTTAGGGTTTGGATTGAATGATTTCAATATCTTATGATTTAGATAATTATACAAACATATTGTTAATGACTTATGATGAACAAAACATGATTTCTTTGATAGATTATCTATTCTTGAATTACGAATTCAAGAGGCTAAAATTATGAATTCTTGCATTTATAACTTCAATTTCTAGATGCTAAAATTATTTGGATTAATAGAATTAAAACACAAATTAAAGGGTTATGCGAATAGCACTTAATTCTTTAAGTGATTTTGCATAAGAAGTGACTTTGAATATGATAGATCTATTGAGCTAGGTTACAGGATTTATTTATGGTTTTTAAGAAGGTTCTGGTGATACAAATATCTTAATTACATATTTGTTCATTATTACAGAGTTTGCTTGTTTATATACTCGAGTCCATAAAACATATTACTTAAGGTTATTTGGCTAATAGGATTTATATGCAAAACATTATGAAATAAGATTATTTCTTCAAAATAGAATAGCATATACTTTGAAGAACATTCTTAAGCGGACTTCATACATTTTAGTGTTTAGACTAGACATTATATTCATTGTTGAAAAAACTTATATGATATTAAGGGTCACGACGATCATATTCTTTTTAAGGGTATTGGACTAGCCGGATTCAGATGCAAAGCAAGTTGTAATAAGAATATGTTTCTAAATTATGGTAATACATACCTTAAATATTATTTCTAAACTGATCTTTCATAAAATTTACATTAAGACGAGATGTTTTACAGGCTACTGAAACTGCTTAATTAGTTTTATATTTTACACGATAAAAGTTCAGTTTTTAGTTCTTAGTTTGCGACTGCACTTTAAAAGATTATTCATCCATTTTTCTGGCATTAACATAGGATAACCTTAAGAGTGTTTTAAAGTTGTTTTCGCAATACTTTGCTTTTATCCGAGATGTTTCATATAAAAGATTAGCAGGGCTTGATATGGATTTATTCTAACATTGCATTAATATGAAATATTTTCGTATATTTGGGATCCTTATAACATCAGGGGTGATACAAAACTAATTTTACCAGAATTTGAGTGCACTTGATCCATATTCTAATTATTTAAAATTTTAGATTCAAAACGCTAAAATTAATTGGATTGATATCGAACTATTTACTTATTTCATGAAATAACTCAAAAATTTCCTATGGTGAACCCTAATTATTTTTCACAATTATATTTCTAAGAGTCTAAGGATTCTAGCAAAAAAAAATTCATTCAATTTGGAGCTTTATTTGTAGAAATTATATATATGACATATTTTAGTTCTTTTTCTTTAAATTTAATTTAAAATTTAAACAGAGTTAATTTTCAAAATATTTTCGTATATTATGAATCTAAATAATTTATTATGAATTTAGAAATTTATTTCATCTCATTTGGTTGGATGGTCTTTTAAGCATTTGAATGCATTGCGGTTTAGAAAATACAGAAATATAGAAATATTACCATAAAGGGAAAGTACGCCTTCGGGCTCCGAATGCGCTTTCGCTTTAGGCTCTACTGGTTGAGGCGGTGACTACTGGGCTGGATGGCGAGAGGAGGCTGCTTGTATTTGTCAAATTGTCGTCGCTGGGCCCACGAGCTAAGCGGTGAGCGCGGCTGACAAGTGGAGGCCAAGGTGCAGCGCCACCGCACGAGGAGACTGACAAGGGAGCCTGTTGGTCAGCGACAGCAAGCAGAGGAGGGCTCATCCGAGCTCGCCGGCGGCGGAGGAGCACTGGAGAAGGTGAATCAGTAGCACGGTGAGCTTCAGGGCAGCCGTGCACATGCAGGGGATGAGTCGGTGCGGTCGGAGGTGGCTGGGATCGGCCCACCACCGTGAAAGGGCGGCGGCGGCCATGGCCGGCGGCGGAGGTAAGGTTTTAGGGATTCCTGAGGTTGAAGATCACAAGGATGAGCATCAGGGAGAGGTTAGCGATCGATTTGAGTACTCAATTAGAAAGAAGAGCATGAGGAAGAGGGGTTTCACCGTGCGCAGCAGCGGTGGAGGGGAAAGCTTGGCGCGGCAGCTCGCCGAGGAAGAAAGGCTTGAAGCGAAGGCATGGAAGAGTTCCTGGCGTTGAGAGGGTGCCTCAGCCCGGTTGGTTCGGGCTGAGATTAGTTGAGGAGGCGAAATACTACTTTCTTCCTTTCCCCTGGTTTCGTCGGAGCTGGGAGAGATGCAATGAAATCGCGACGGAAAGAGGCGAGTGGGGAAAGAATAGCTACTGGCTGCGACGGGCAACGCTTATATATGGCTTGAGGTCGGTCGGTGCACACAGGAAGGCGGTGATCGGAGCGTCTCGTTTCCGCGCGAACAAGATCAGGAGAAAAGGGGAAGAAACGAGAGGAGGGTTGCGCTAGCTGACAGGTGGGACCCGGTTGGCAGTGACCGTGAGGGAGGCGGTGGCACTGGAGGGGCCCACATGTCAGTAGCCGGGAAGAGAAGAACTCGGCCGAAGCCTCGGGACAGAGCGGGAGAATATCAGAGCATGCGGTGGTCAAATGGCCGAGTAATTTTATGAAAATTTTACCATGGCTTGGAAAGATAATTACCAGATTCCAGTAAAAAATTAACATTTTATGATTTGTGTGTAATTTTAAATAATTCTGACAATGTATGTTTATCAATTTCTACACATTCTGTTTTTCATTTAATTAAAGATACAATTGAGGTTATTATTTTATGAAACTTTTTGTAGGATCTTAAATTAATATTATATACATTTATAAAATTTTCATTATTTTATATTTAATATTTAATTTCTATTAATTCTGACATTGCAATTCCCAACTTTTCTAATTGTCTGTTTTTGAATTTATAAAATTACCAAATGAAGAGATAAATTTCTGATATTTTTAACAGGGATGGATAAGGTAAGGATGTCGGCATGTTTAGAATTTCAACTCAGATTAAGGTTGGGTGCCTTCTGAAGAATTCTTACAAGGTCGGTTCAGAGCATTTAGTCATAACTACATTTGTCTTTTTGATTGATTTATGAATCCAGATTAGTGAAAATTGCACATTCTGGATCCTGAATGGATTTAGGATTTATCTAAGATTTTTACAAATTTTATTGGTTTTGGATTTTTATCCTTTTTACTTTTACCATTTACCGTTTCAATACATATAACATTTCTTTTAGAATAAAAACTCAAGGTAAACCAATAATTTGGATAAATCAGGAAATTAAAATCCAAATTAATGATCACATAATAAATTCTTTTTTATAGTTTGTTTGTTTTGGATGAAATAGTTCTAATATTGCTTTTCCCCTTTTCTTAAGATTAAAATGCAAGAAAGAAGAAAAGATATTATTTAAAATCAAAATCTTGATTCAAATTGAACTTTTTATTTAATTTCATTTCTAAATTTCAAACTCTTCATTTTTCATATTTTTGAATTTTATGGGATGTTACAAATGCGCACTATCAGATACCGAAAAGTTAAAAGTATGCTTTAGAGTGGCTGGGTTCTTCTTGTGTGGCCCTCCGCGATATTTGTAGACACCTAATAGCTTTTCCATGACTTTACCATAAATATATTATAAAGAATTAGGTGTTCACTTCAATATGAGGATGAAAGATAGAGATAGGATGACACGTACATAAGTTTCAAACATTATCACCTACTATAGGCACAAAAGAAGCATTGAACATTCAACACATAGTAGCTCCAAGACATCAATCCTTGTGTGATATAACAAGTTTAATGTTGAATTTTAGATTATATGAATTTTATGTTTTGCTATATATATACCTCAGGCCTAGCTAGCAAACTAATCCATACAAAGAAATAAAGATCCCAACATATTGACATAGAAAAATAAAATTGTGTTACGGTGACCTAATGAGGCATTAAAGCTTGCTAAGCTATATATATGCAGCTTGCTAAGAATTTTATGTTTGACCTCTCATGAATCCTATATCCAGTTTTTTTCAACCATCATGAATCCTATATACAGCCTCATTCCTTCTAAACACCATTCACAAACATCATTAATTCACAAACTCAAAATGATTTCCCTAATCAAGCATATCGGTTTCCCTAGTCAAGCATTTGAGCTACAATTCTTTAGTGTTACAGCCTCATTCTTTCTAAACATCATTCACAAATATCATTCACAAACATCATTCACAAATATCATTCACAAAGATTATTCACAAACATCATTCACAAACACAATAACGTAGTCAAGCATATCGGTTTCATACATAACTCACCGACGAATATGAGGAGGTGCTCGCTAACAAGGAGGTAGCCGACGGGGAGGAGGAGGTGCTCGCGGACGAGGGTAGCCGACGACCGGGGAGGAGGAGGTAGCCGATAGGGAAGGTGCTCACGAAGGAGAAGGTAGCCGACGGGGAGAAGCAGGTGCTCGCAAAAGTCGTCGGGGAGGAGGTCGCCGAGAAGGAGGATTGCCGGGGGGCTAGGGTTTGCAGGAGACGAAACGCATAGATCTGACGCTACAAACCTCTATCGGTATGGTTATATAGGGGTCTCAGGTCATATTATAGACGGTTTCTAGTTAGAACCGTATGTGATATTACCTTATCACAGACGGTTCCTAGTTAAAACCGTCCGTGATATGATCACAGATGAATTATAACTAAAACCGTCTGTGATATGACTGACGGTTCATAAAGAGAACCGTCTGTGATTAAATCACTAACGGTTGCACTAGAGAACCGTCTATGATGTTTGTGATAACAGACAATTTTTTAAAACCGTCTGTGAAGAGGAGTCTAATATAAACCTTTCTGTAGTAGTGCTATCTCTTGTGAGTTTCTACTTCTTCATCCCTACAGACAAATTCAGTCCATACCCACTACTGCTGACTAGAATTTACACACACTGATCGAATAGCTAGTGTAGCGAAGAGACACTACTACAGGAATATACATCACAATCGGTTCTTTTTTGTCATCACAGTCGGTTCTGGTGGTGATACAAAATCATTAGACAGAGATGAGACGGCGCTATCACAGTCGGTTCTTGCCCGATTCTGATGAGGGGTCATCTCTATCGGTTCTTTGTAAGAAGCGATAGAGATGATCCATCATCTCTATCGGTTCCTACAAAGAACCGATAGAGATGAAGTAAACATCTCTATCGGTTCTTACAAAGAACCGATAGAAATGACCACCTTATCTCTGTCGCTTAAGAACCGATAGAGATGAAGTGAACATCTCTATCGGTTCTTACAAAGAACCGATAGAAATGACTACCTTATCTCTGTCGCTTTCTTCTAAGAACCGATAGAGATGATGTTGTTATCTCTATCGCTTCTTCCAAAGAACCGATAGAGATGAAGACCTCATCTCTATCACTTTTTACAAAGAACCAATAGAGATGACCCCCTCATCTCTATCGTTTCCTTCTAAGAACCGATTGTGATATAGCTAGAACCGATTGTGATGTGGGGTGACCCTATTATCACAATTTGTAAGGCCCCCATTTTTGATAAATAAATACCAAAAATGGATACCATGTGCATACAGTACTAGTCCCATGATCAGTAGCTAGTACGCACAAACACAAATTGATATCACAGTCATACACAAACTTTATTACACAGCGGAAGTAAGATTACATATTATTTTTTTTACAAAACCAAAAGTAAAACTGCAGTGGAGACAATTTCTTGTAGTACGGTTTTTTAACCCATTGTTCCACAGGCAACTGACAAGGGAAAATCCTTAGATAAATTCATCGTTAAATTCCCCGTATCCTGCATCAACGTAAGAATCGCCGGGGAAATCTGTTTCTTCACCTAAAAACATCAACATTGGCAAGTTAAGTACTTACGTACTCGCAAGACTTATGCAAATCCTAAGATACATGCAGGCCGTTCCAATGAAAGGCTAATAAGGTTAATTTGCATAAAGCTGGGTTGAAATGTAAATACAGAATAATAGATTGCAAAATGGAATTTAAATAAAAGCAATTTAATATTGAAAGTGATAGAATGTAAGCATCAATAAATCACGAATGTTTGGGTATACTGATTATACTCAAAACCATTTCCTTCCAAACACAGCGGAAATGACCAACACGTGGTAGAAACCACTTTTTATGAAAATAAGCAAAACTGCTAACTATGTGATGACTTTACCAAGTGTCCATGATCATGACGCGCTAATCGATTAGTTTTACACTCTGCAGAGGTATCTGACTTTCCCACAAGACATGACTGACTCTTTGAGCAATCGATATTTGCACACTGCCTTTGGTGTGCCGCAGAGAGTCATGTTATAACTGTTACATTATTTAAACCTAACTTTGCACCAGCACGGTGACGATAAACCCATTCTGTGGTGTAAGAACTCAGAGCATAGAAATGATGGAACTACCCATAGTATGGTGTACACCGTTATATTGGTAGACGTTTAATCCATGATCAGCTCGGTGTGGACGTCCCGTCGAGCAATTCATTAAGAAACAACTCGTACTACTCCGCCTTTTAAATGCAAAGCTAGTTTTAAACAACTTAATAAGTTAGAGCTGTCCCATACCAAAGACTTGTGGTTGTATGAATATTCTTGGCCCGAAAACAACTCATAGTTCGGTCCTTAATCCGACACGGGCAATAATCTCCACCTACACTCGTGCAAAGACATGCACAACCGGCTATTACCAATAATTGCCCGCATCTAAACCATAGTTTTATTTTCATGTTCCAACCAAATACCAACCACAAAAATGGTCATACCCATTTAAATGTCATGTCCAAAGTCTTTAATGATGTCACGCTTTATCTTCATTTAGCTTTGGCTAAGCATTTCACTAAATGTGAGTAACCTGATTGACATTAAATATTGTCTAAGCTATTCTAGGGTTTTCAAGGTTCACAATTTTCTACTTTTCAAGGAAGTTCTATAAGTCTCTTTGGTACAATTACCATTACCCGAAATATAGCAGACTTTAACAAAATAAAGTATGCAGTAAAACATTTAATGAAAACATTTATAAAACTGGGGTCAATATGATCAAAGGGTTTGCTTGCCTTGTTGAGTATCCTCGACTTGAACTCCTTTTAAATCGAATACACCGGTAAGCTTGTCGGATTCTACACGTCGTATGGCGACATATAATAAATACCAAATTTCGATAAGGCCAAAAAGAAATCAGATGGAAATATTCAAATAAAATGATTTCACAAATTCAGGAATGATTACATGAGTTATTTATTCCCATTCACAATTTAAATATTTAGTTTATTTAAACCATTATGGCATTATTTACTACCCATTTTATAACTTAACTTTTTCTTGCAACACACCCTAAGTATTTTTACAGATTCTAGTTTCTGAGATTACATAGATTCTAATAAAATTTATTTTACTAAATTTAGAGGTTATTTGCAAAATTTTCATGAATGGTATATTTCTAACCTTTCTTTTGAATTTGAATTCGAATTTCAAATAAAATTCAATTCTGAAATATTTTTGCATATTCTGAATCTACTGAATTTTATATGAATTTATAAATTTATTTCATCAAATTTGGTTAAATGATTCAAAAGTTATGGCTAAATGAATATCTAGGTTTTGAATAAACACTGAAAATCAGAAAACTGCCGAAAATGGAAAGTGCGCTTTCGCGGGGAAAATGCGCTTTCCCTTGTCGGGCGGAAACGCACTGAGGCGCTGACAAACAGGGTCCACTCGTCGGTAGCTAAGCGCCGCGCTTGCCGACGGTATGGTGAGCCGCGCGAATGAGCGACGCGCGAGATCGACAGCGCTGGTCCGCATGTCGACGACACCGACGGAGCACGCGAATCGGCCGGCCGGCCCGGATAAGCGTGGCGTGACACGGCGCTTGGCGCGCGGCGGCTAACGGCCCGCCCGCTTAGCGGTGACCAGAGCAGAAATGAGCCTTCCGGCTGTTGGCGGCGAACCAGAGCCGGGCGGCGGAATCGATTCCGCTCGAGCATCAGCGCATCCGCGCGAACCAGGGACGATCAGCGGTGGTCCGAGGCGGCCGGAAGGCGGATTCCACCGGCGGCGGCGGCTCTGGCGGAGCTTCGCCGACGGCGGAGCGAGACCTCGGGGTGGGATGGGTTCCACTCGAGGTTCGAGGCATCCGTCGCACACTTTGGTGGCGCGCGGTGGCTCGAGGGGCTTTTGAAAGAAGACGCCACCGCGGCGAGGGGCGGCGGCAATGGCGAGCGCGGCGACGCAAAACTAGAGCTAACCAAGCTTCATTTTCACTCAGATGAGCACCTGCGCGACTCAAGGAACCAATTTCATCAATCGCTTTGAAGAATGAATGAAGGAGGAAGGCTCTCACCGTGCGCGGGCAGCGACGGAAGAAGAATCGAGGTGCGGCGGCTCGCCGGGGAAGAAGGGCTTCGGCCGAGGCTTGGGACAAGCTCCTGGAGGTGCTAGGGTGCTTCGGGTTGAAGGAATTGGAGTGGAATGGGCTACGGTAGAAGATTTGAAGTTTTGCCCTCTTTGCGGTTTTTGCCGTCGCCGGAGAAGATGACAATAGCAGCGGCGGAATGGATTGCACGGGGTGGTAGCTAGGTCGGCTGCGACGAGACGAGGGGGTTTTATAGGGGCTCGGAGAGGCGGTTCGGGCGCAGGCGCGAGAACAACCGAGAAGCGGCGTCGGCGCGGGAGAGAGGCAGAGAGAGGGGAAGAAGAAGGCGCGGGCGAGAGGCTGCCACGCGGGGGCCAGATGGCGGTGGCTGTCGGCTGAGTTGGCTTGCTGACAGCCCGGGCCCACATGTCAGCGACGGCAAGAAAAGAACTCTGGAGAAGGCTCACGACCGAACGGGATAAAAACGGGGTTTTTAATATTCAAAACAAGGCAAAATTTTATAAAAAGTTTACCAGCAGTCGGCAAGATAATTACCATACTCCAGTTAAATTTTAGCTATTTTATGATGCATGCCGATTTTTATAAAATTCTGACATTGCAACAGTTGCTGCATTGCCCATTCGGTTTTTCTTTTAATTTGCAATTTAAATGAAGGGATTATTTTACAAAAAATTTTATGGTAGTTTGAAATGATATTATACACCTTCGGTAAAAATTACAGACTTTAATTATTATTATTTAAATTTTATAAATTCTGACATTACTGTTTTCCAGATTATTTATTCACTGTTTTTGAATTTTTAAAATTATAAAATGAATTAATAAATTCTTGATATTTTTACTGAAGGTTAATACTGTTTTTATGTCGGCAAGATAAAAAAATTGGGTCAGGATGACTTATAGATATTTTTACCAAATTGTTTTACCATTTTACCCTGAGATATTTACTCATGATTATCTTTGATTAATTAATATTTTTACTATTTCAGCTTACCAACCGACTTAAGCAAGCTGAGGAGAACCCTCAGATATTTATGGTGGCTTTGGTAAATTTTTGTTGAATTAACATTTTTACTTTTTACCATTTTCTATTTACCATATTCTTTGTTTCACTTTCTTGCATTAAAGAAAAGCCAAAAGAATATACAGAAAATCCAGGAAATTCAGAAATTTCGAAAATAATACACAAAAGATTTTTATTTCATTTTTATTTATTTTATAATTTTTGAGGCTGTTACACAATTGATTCTAGCTAAAATGATCATCAAAGGCCACAGTCATGATTAAAAACTAGGGTCTTTTGAATCATGCCTCCCATGGAAATATGAAGGGAATTTAAATTTGGTTGCTCTCAGATTTAGGGTCTGTTTGAAGATTATAAACCTTCAACCTTAATCATGAATGGGCAAAACAATTAATCTAGTAAATAAGGCCTCAAACCCTTACCACCTTATCATACACAACAAGAATTGACAATGATATTCACTGTTATTAAAGTCCTTACTGTCAGATTAAGTTCAGAACAGCTTGTAACCAGATTAGTATGGACAAAAATACTAACAAAATAGCATAGCCTATATAACCAGTCAACAGTAGTGGCAAAGGAATCAATAGAGAGTATTTCAGACTAGCAGTTGGTTATTTTACCACTAAAATTAAGATCGACAAGTTAATCAATCATATGAGGCTACCGATACTTAGCCAATAAGCAGATCAACAAGCTAATCAAATAGATGAAGCTCTTGGAACACAGGCAATACTTACGAGATAAGCGGACAAGAAATCAAAGAACAACAAGAAGATCGAGAAGATTAAAGGATAATCGGGGACAAGAAAAAGAAGATTGGAGGAGAAGAAATAGGAGCGTGCTTTTCAAGGTTGCTTTTCTTGCGCCTCGTTACATTGCTTCTTAGCGTGTCTTTGGTACTTTTTTGGGTGAGAATCGTGTACATCCTTTTACTTGGTTAAGAACAAGAAGATCGAGAAGATTGTATTTCTCATACTTTCACCCTTTTCCCAACATGATTGTATCTTTCAAACACCGGTAGATCTACAAAACAAACTTCATTTAGAAACCCATAATTAGTTCCCGATGCAAAACTTGATGACGCACTTGCAACTGCAGATTTGCAATATACAATCATCATCTCTAGCCTTGCTAATGGAAGGCATGGAGACACACATCTTACATAAAAGTACTTTGGTAGTAAGTAAAAAATATCCATTTCTATTGAACACATAGTCAGAGCCTAGCTGATTTCTAATCTGGTCAATAGAAATACATAACTAGAGGAGCCAGACAGAAAATTGAAACCCTGACATAAAATTTCGAAGCTAGATAGTATCAGAGCAAACTTAATTAACACTAACAGAAAATTAAAACAGAGTTTTCTTTCTAAGCTTGGCAGATTTAAGAGTAAAATTTCTTCAACCAATAAATGGTCAGGCTCAGTGTCCCGAGAATTCATGCAGATAACATTCATAAGAGAAAAAGGGTTAGGTTTCATCATATCGGGCAATCAACAAAAGAAACATGTCTCAGGAGCTTCATCCTAGTGTTTTCAAACCCAGGCACATCGCAGAGAGGGCTATCTTCTTTTCCGCTTCCATAAGCCCTATATAACTGAATGAAAGTCAACTCAAAATATACAAGAGCAAGACAACAAAGCAGTAATTCTAAGTAGGTGAATTACGAAGAATCATATATTAGTTATTTTCTGGAGAATCAATTATTTGAAATTCCAATCATGAATTATACCAGATATTCACTAGAAAATAAATTATATAAATGTAAAGGTTCAATGACAAATAGGAGTATTGAGCACCTCTTGAAGTTCTTTTCATTTGCATTGTAGAGTGATAGTAATAGATCAACATGTTAAAAAGAACATGACATTTTGTGGATAATGACATACTTGTAGCACATTGGTCATGGACATATGTCATCCTCACATTTATAGATTTTTGCATTAGCATAACCCGACTTTATAGTGATGTTACGTTCCACTCATTCTTGAAGCGAGCAGTCTACGAATCAAAAGGAAGCCATCGAATTATACAAAATAAATAACATATGAAGCACAAACATCTTTGAAAAGATTGAACACCTCAAAGAACCATCGATTTACTAACCGGTCTAGAAATCATCGTAGCAAACATAGACAAAGAAGAGTGAACTACAACGATTGCCTTAAGGAATAGCAGCCCTTATTTTTCCTTCAGTAGTAATATCAAATTAATTCCCACATACAACTTTTACGAATCAGTTTAAACAAACTACTGTATTTCTAGCATAAATTTCAAATTTCTCGTAATTTACTCATCCATGCACCAAAAGGTGCACACCTAATCATCACATGTTGGGAGTAATATGGAAAACTCACAAAGCGATTCTTGATAAATGTGATACATACTTGTCGAGCCTACACATAATTCAGATTCAGAATTTGGAAAGAGAATGTGACTATAATATACGAATGATACCTGAACTCCAGATAGAGGTGGGCACTCGGGCCGGGCTCTTTTGGGCCGGCCTAAGGAACGACGTTATGGCCCGGCACGAAGCCTGACCCGACACGAAGTGGGCCGTGCCAGGCCGGCATGACACTGTAGCACGGGCCGTGCCGGGCTCAAGAATCAGGCACGATGGGCAGCCCGGCCCGGCACGACACTGTAGAATGGGTCGTACTGGGCCCGATGACCCAGGGTATGAGGAAGAAGTCTAGCATGAAGGTCATTGACTCATAGGGTATGACCGCCATAGATGCACTCAGTAGCATGAACGCCACCCCTATCGCCGACACCTGAGAGAGAGCCGTCTCTCCCTCTCAATCTCTCTCGTATGTCTCACTCACTTTCTTTCTCGTCCATTTCTCCCTCTCTCGCTCGTGTTGAGCACATCCACCTCGCTCTTTGTAACTGTTCAGAAATAAATAAATTTTAGTTCTTTTCTCATAATATTTGCATTCACCGCCTCAATTCTATGCGTCTCCGGCTCTTTTTCTCTCGTTGAAATAGTGCAAATGGGTCGGGCCTGGGCCGGCACGGCACGAAGCGCAAATGGGCCGTGCTTGGACTCGCTGAAAGCGGCGGGCCGTCATGACCCGGCACGGTTCGAGCATCGAAGCACGATGGGCCCGTCTTGGTCGGCCCGCACTGCGCAAACACGCCACCTCTAACTCTAGATATGGCTTTCATGATAGTAGACTTTCCATGGGCCACATGACCAATGGTACCTGATGTGTTACATAAAGATGAAGAATATTATGCCACTGCAGGAGTTTCTTGCTTTGCATTATGTCACATAATATTTGAGTACTATCCAAAGGACATGGCGAAATTTAAAGAAAAAACATAAACAAAAGTTACTGATGGTTCACAAATCAAAAGTGTAAATAAGATTCACTGGAGTTTTCCTAGTTATAAAACCTCACGCGCATCCTCCTGCGAAGCCAACAAGAAGTAGCTCTATCAATTGGATTACCAGGAGAGCGAATCGACAAATGCGCCCAGTTGGTGGAAGAATTGCAGGCGAAAAGAAAATTAAATAAGAGAGATTGGGGAAAAGAAAGAGGAGATGCACCAGTGGAGATTGAATCTGCCTCTTAAAAAGGTAGGAGAGGAGGATTGGATTGGGAAATGGGAGGGAATTGGGTACCGACGTTGCCTGCCGGGGCGGCGTCGAAAGGAGGTCCCAGCGACGGGAGCCGGGGAGGCGTCGGGAGGAGAGGCAGCGAGTGGAGTCGGGGCAGCGTCGTGGGGCGTCGAGGGGAGGTCCTGCCTGCGTGGGGAGTAGGGGAGGCATCGGGGAGTAGGGGAGGCAGGGGCCTACGGGGTTGGCGAGGACGATAGGGGCGCGCGAGAGCTAGGGTTAGGAGAGTGGAGTCGCACAGGTTTGCAGTAAAAAGAACAGCCTACACATGTATCACAATCGGTTTTTCAAAAAACCGACACAACTACGAGACTATCACCATCGGTTAAAAAAACCAACACAAATGTAACTATCACTATCGGTTTTTCCAAAAAAACCGATAGAAATGCACAATTATCACTATCGGGTTTTCCAAAAAACCGACACAAATGCACAATTATCACTATCGGGTTTTCCAAAAAAACCGACACAAATGTATGACTATCACTATCGGTTTTTCCAAAAAAAACCGACACAAATGGAAAATTATCACTATTGGGTTTTTCGAAAAACCGACACAAATTCTCCATTATCACTATCAGGTTTTTGAAGAAACCGACACAAATAATTGCATACCACTGTATGTTTTTTAGCAAAAAAAAGTGAACATCACTATCGGTTTTATTAATGAAACCGACACAAATATACGCTCCATATCACTATCGGTTTTCGAAAACAATCGACATAAATGCTCCAATATCACCATCATTTTTTTTTTCAAAAAACCGACACAAATAATTGCATACCACTGTATGTTTTTAGCAAAAAAAAAGAGAACATCACTATCGATTGTTTTATAGAAACCGACACAAATCTCCAATATCACTATCAGTTTTCTCAAAAAACCGACACAAATAATTGCCATGGCACAGTATTGTTTTTTTAGCAAAAAGCGAACATGACTATCGGTTTTTTAAAGAAACCGACACAAATACATCCACATCACTATCGGTTTTATAAAAAATCCGACACAAATACTCCAGTATCACTATCAGTTTTTTAATATAACCGACACAAATGTAGTTCAGTGCACTATTTATTTTCCAGACAAACCATGAAGTCTGAATTTGCAGAAATATCTGATCAAAGAGTGAAAAGCCATAACTTTTGCAAATATAGTTGAAATTATTTGAAATTTTGCAAGAACATATTTTGTCATACTAAAAGTCTTTTCCAAAAAGGATTTTGGCAAAAAGAGTTAGCATTGAAAAAGAAGCCTAAATTCACTTTGTAGGCATGATTTTTTGCTCAAAGAGTAGAGAAGTCAAATCTTTTACAAATAAAGTTCAAGTATTTTGGAAATTTCCAAAAATGATTTGATGTAAAGTGCCTTCTTTTTCTTGCAATAAGTAGCTACATACCACAATCCATTGACAAAAATTGTGAAAGTTTCATACGTACACATAACATTTCCAAACACGAAACTACAGTTATGTACAATACAAACATTTCAAACACATAGCAACCTAAACTTTCTTCACAACATATCAAAATTACGTAGTGCAAAATTGAAGGGGTTTGAAGGAATACTCAAATTTTGAAAAAAAAAACCCACAAATTCTGCAAAATGAGGGGAAATCTCCTCAGGCTAGGTTTCAAATTTACCCTCTTAACACCCACCCTTGAGGATTTCAATTTTTCTCATCCAAGTATTGCTTCCAACCACAACATATGAGCTATTTTTTCAGGTGGCGATGGAGAAATATCCTCTGGAACAACAACAACAGATGAGAGTTCAGCTCGAGGGGTATAAATAGTAATATGATCATGCACATCACTATCGGTTCTCACTTGAAAAGCGATAGTAATATGATCATGCACATCACTATCGGTTCTTATGTGAGAAGCGATAGTGATGTGCAATATCATCACTGTTGGTTCTCACATAAGAAGCGATAGTGATGATTACATGCACATCACTATCGGTTTTTATGTGAGGAGCGATAGTGATGAGCATGATCATCACTATCGTTTCTCACATAAGAACCGATAGTGATGACGATCTGACATCACATGTCGGTTCTTTTGTGAGAACCGATAGTGATCGCGATGATCATCACCATCGTTTCGCATAAGAACCGATAGTGATTTGCGATAATCATCACTATCGCTTCATGCGAGAACCGATAATGATGATATCAGACATCACTATCGCTTCTCACATAAGAACCGATTGTGATGTGCGATCTACATTACAATCACTTCTAACATAAGAACCGATAGTAATTATTATTAACACCCCTTCTAAGTCATTTATCACAATCGTTTTTTCCTAAAAACTTAAAAACCGACCCAGATGAAGCGATAGCGATGTACCATTCTGTAGTAGTGAGAACAACACATATATGTCTATATATCGCAGGCAAGTAGTACATTGTAAAGGATTAAAGGAACAAACAAGCCGCGCTTTAGCGCTAGCTTTTGGTTGGTCAATCATCGATCACATGTATATCATGCATGTAAGTGGACATGGCAACAGCATGACAGCGCGCAGTACGTCTACTACTATTCTTCCAAATTAACTTGCAAGTGACGTCATTTCTTCCCAGGTTGTATCTTCTGATCGACTGGGCAGTCGCCACTCGCCACCAAGAAGAAACCGATTATCCCTTTTGATCTAAAAAAAGAAAACGATTATCCTGCGTGTGATTGATCATTGTGTGGCGGGGTGGGCCATGCGCGCGAGCTGGGAATGTGTGTATGTGACTTAATTTTGTTGATCGATCTCCAGAATGTTTAATTGCAATGGATCGGAGCAGATTAACGATGCATATACGGTATACCATGAAGTTTACTATATTGGAGAGGCAGCGAGCGAGCGAGCAATCTCATCAGTTGCCACGAACATTTGCGAGGCCAATGCCATGCAGCAGCTGTGGGCTGGCCTCATCGAGAGGATTAATTGCAGATACGAAAGTAATTAACTGGAGCGAACGAGCAAAGGCTGCGCTGGTGTGCGAGCAGCCCGTCAGGATCGAGTCCCAGACTCGCCCGGATGCTCACGGGGCGTGTGCGCGTGTGTAGGTCTATGTGCGTTTGTCGATTCGGCTGTTTTTCTCTTTCGAAACTGATCATTCAGAGTTCTTGGCCAAAATTAAAAAAAAAAATTAACAGGAGAAGCTAGCACCTGTACCGCTGGCCTGCTCCATGCATGTGTACAAATTGTAGTACGTCATTTAATAAGACTATGTATGGTTAACTTTTATTAAGTATTTATTAGATTTAGTGATTTAGTGACTTCTTAGTGGATGTGCATAGTGAGTTGTGAACAAATACAGTTGAAATAGAGAGTAGTAGTTACCTCTGTTCCTGAATGTATGACAAATACAGTGAAACGGAGATAAGTAGCGTTACCTGTGTCCCTGATGCATTGATTGATGATTAATTGGGATCGGGAGTTCTCGCACGCATATACTCCTCCGAGGCCGAACCGATGGATGAGCTAGGGTTCTCCAATTTGAAGCATCCTCACTATGGTACTACTAGTATTTACAGCATGGGTCTAGGCCAACAGCGGCAGTTGAATGACGCCCAGTTCATCCATCCCAAAACAGAAGACATGTTGGTCATTAGGCCCATACAGACAACAACCCTAGGAAAAACAACAAGTGCCGCGCTGTAGCTCCTGAATTTGTTAGCGGGCCCGATTTTATACTTTACCTCTCGACACTAAGCCCATAAAATTCGTTTTTTTTTTGACAAAGTTTCCTTAATGAAACCAGATTACAGGGAGGAGAAAACAAAAACTACTACTACGTACAAGAACCGTAGGATTAATGTACTCATCCACGTACAAGAGTCGTACTTGTAGAGCGTTCGCGAACATGGTAAGATCGATCCGAGCACGAGTTTTGCGTTGATGCGGTTGTCACGAGGCAAATCGATCGGTCGATCCGTTCAATCGGATCGAAGGAGCTACAACGAAAGGTTAGCATGGGTGCTTGACGTTGATACAAATGTACGCATTCGGTACTCCGACCTTGGATGCATACGTACCTAGTACTACTACAGCTTGCGTCTAGGGATGCCAAACGGCGCGGCGGCCACGGGTAATGTTAGTCCATATTCACGTCCGCTAGTCACGAAGGGTGGCGGACGAAGAATCTAGTTAATACCTGTTGTCCGATGGTACCTGATACCCGCGGGCATACCTGGTTGCCTACCGCTACTTCATGCAACTAATATCTCATTATATAGGCAATGAACATATTAAAAGACAATGAGCAGTATACCCCAAGTTGACTACTACTTTTCACAGTCAACATCTGAGAAACATGTAATATAACTCACAGATCTGAGAGCTCAACACAAATCACAAGCAACAGATCAGGATTTAGAATAGGGAACGGAAGAAAAACAAATTTGGTGTGAGAAATCATGGTCCGAGAGGGGTCAGACCATGGGATGCCTCTAGGTTTTTCAAATATGGCCCACTTGTCAGTGTTTATTGTCGGCTAATCAGGTAGAATGGGAATGGGAGAAGCACCTCCATGCCCGTGCCAGTTTGCCCATCGGGCAAAAATTTGCCTTACGAACATGCTAGTGAGCAATAAATGAAGAACATACACACTTATACTTTATTAGGGTTTTTACCCACGGGTTCGTAGGTAATTGGGCAAAATTGTCATCCCTAGTTGTACCGCTCCTTGGCAGGGCAAGCAAAAAAACTCGTTAGGGCTTGAACCAAAAACGTTTCCATTACAGTAGTTAATAGGTTCAAAATTAAAATAAGGCAATTTTGAGCGAAAAAAGTTAATGAGGGTCAGCTCGATAGTGGCTCATTAGCTCGAATTTGAAATAACTACTTAAATGGTACATAAAATAATTTTACACCGAACTATATCAATTTCGAAAGAAGTTCAATAATATCTCGTTAAGCAATATATATATGTATGTATATATGTATATATATGTATGTATATATATAAATGATTTCATACTCTTGAGTGTACATACTTCCACCTCCAGTATATCGTTTAAATGATGTTGTTATACCTTTTTATCCTTTTGAGTATACTCTAATACTGATTATAAGATACTCCAAAGTGAGTTCCGTGAAAAAATTCATTAAAGTCCACCCTTTATAGTATAATTTGTTTATATATTCCTTTTATATGTGGAAAAGGGTAAGTAGCAAAAAAATAAAGGGCTCTGATAAATTTTTTCAACCATATCTATACCCCTTTATAATGCACCTAAGCAATTTTTTCTACGTCCACCCTAAATAATGCACCTCATTAGAGATGGTCCAATGTTCGTGTACCCAGTAAAACGTCCCCAGAAACTTGCATTCATCAAAATGAACGTCTCAGATCTTTCCTCAATTTTACTCACCCACATCCGATGGCCGTTGTTTAATGTGTCTAACTCATTCATTCATGTGGCCCACAACAGGAGAGCCCGCACATATATATATTTCAATTGAACTATATATATGGAATTTATGTTGCGAATCTAAACCCATTTGATTTCGATTCAATATTTACCATACCAGTCAGTACCATGAATCGCGCTCTTAATTTTCTTCCATTCATGCATGTGCACCACATCCTATACAAGGCGCTCACGTACCGCTGCTATAATATTATTTAGCGAAAAATATTATATAAGGAATGTGTGTATGAAATGCAATTATCGTGTGATAAATATAAGGAATAAGTTCATTTTAGGACTTATTTCTAAATACACTATAGGAAGTAACAGATATTCTGATAATAATTAGCCTCAATCAGGACGCACAAATGGTGCTATATGTTAGCATTCATATTTGGATGACAATTAGGGAAGCCATTATTGGTCCAAACTTTCCAGATGACATATCGCTGCCGCTGCTGGCTCGACCCGCCCGCCGACTACACCGGGGCTTGAGCGCGCGCGATCGGCCTTCCGGAGATGGACGCGTACCTTTGCGCCAAGCGGAGGCGGCGGAGGTCGCCGACGCCGCTGCGGAGGCGATCTTTGGCAGCGACACGTGGAGGAGATCAAGGACAACACCTTCGGCATGCGGATCCTCCCTGTTTATTTCCTTGTTTGATTCGCTCTCCTTCCAAATATGTAGTATATACAGTTTTGGCAATTCAAGTCTGGTTTCCTTGCATGCAGATCCTCCCTGTTTATTTCCTTGTTTGATTCGCTCTCCTTCTAAATATGTAGTACGTACAATGTGATCACAAGATTATTTATTATTAAGTATTATATTCATACTTATCTTTTATTGTAACATCCCGAAAAATGCAATAATATAAAAATTTAAATTTTGAATTTGAATATATTTATTATGATTTTCCTGATATGATTGGAATTTATTTGGATTTCTTTGGATTTTTGTATTGAATGAAAAATCAAACAAACTAGAATTTAAGAATGGATAATGGTAAAAAGATAAAAAGGTAGAAGAGCTGAGGTTATCCTTTCACCTCGCCTTCACTCACCGACATGTGGGGCCAACTTTATCCCGTAACGGTTCGCTGGAAGCAACGGAGAAAGCCCGCTCATCGCCCATGGCCCTGCCCACCGTCACCCCTCTTTTCCTTCTCCCTCTCTTCCCGTTCTTCCCTCTCTGCCGACGAAGAACTCTCCCGAGTTTCTCACACTGCCGTTGATTTTGACCTGCTCCCGCCGACTCGGTGCACGTCGCTTCTGCTCGATCCTTGCCACACCTTCCTTGGTCCTCGTGCGCCATACCCCGGTCAGCTTCGCGTCAAATTCTTGCCGGCGTGAGACTCGCGCCACCGCGCCCGAAAGCGCACACAGAGCCACCGCATTTCTCCCTCCTTTCAAACCCCGTGGATCCATATTCACCGGCTATAAATACAGCTTTGGCGTCGCACTAAGGCCTTACCCCATCTCTGCATATCCTCATTCACTCCCTAACCAAACGCTAGAGCCTGAACTCATCTCCTCTCGCCATTTTCGCGAGCAAAACCGAAAAAGGGGAAGAACTTCAATTCGGGTGGAATTGGTATCAATCCTTGAAATTGAATTCCCTTTAGCTTCACTGAGTGTAGTTTACTCATCACGCCGGATTCCATCTCTTTTAGCCTGCAGAGCCTCCTCACCGGGCGCCCCTCTTCTCCAACTCCGGCGCACGGTGGCGAGCTCCCTCGGCCAATCTCCGGCCCAGCCGACCACAAAAATGGAACGCCCTGTCATCATTGATGCCTAGAATGCTATCGATTCGGCCGGATTTCGCTTCTATTTCTTCTCCGACGAGCTCCTCCTCCTTCCGCCGCAGGCCGCCGGTGGCAGGCCGCTCCGGCCGTCCCCGCCGGTGGGCGACCTCACTCCCGTGTGCGCAACGTCCCTCTGGAGCCTGCCGTGCCACCCATTCGGCCGAGACTCGCGGAGCGTCGGGCCGCCACGCCTAGCCGCCGCCCTGTTTTCGATCGCGCTTGCGGGCCCTTCGTCACCGGTCAAAGCATCCTCGGTACACTCGGTAGAATACGTCTTCCCAACTCCAAAACGTATTTTCGATTTTTCGGGAATTTACATACCGAGCTGCTTTAAATGCTTATAACTTTTGTATTGTAACTCCAAATGAAGTGAAACAAAATTCTAAATTCATCTAAAATCCAGTAGTTTCATAATATGCAATAAAATTTTGAAAATGTTCACTGGATAAATTTGAAATTCAAATTTAAAAGCAAATGCTAAAGACATGCTTCATATGGAATTTTTGTAAATAAACTTTAGAATGAATGATACCAATTTTAGTGAAATACTCATGCTTCCAGGAGTTCAAATATACAAACAATATTTAAATTTCATTGTGTTAGAATTACTTTTTATTAAAGAATGTATTCAATGCATTAGAATTTCGAATAAGCATAATTTGAATAATGAAAATATGGAATAAGTAAAATTTAGTTTCTAAATATTAGCATGGCAGTAGAATACCTTAGTTTGCCAAAATATTTAATAAATGAACTTGATTTGAATTAACTTGAAAAGAATGATATAGCTTAAATATAAAATGTGTATATGTATATGTATAGAAAGTAGAGTAATTAGAATATGGGTCAAATGAATTCAAATGAACACCAAAACAGTTTTGCTATGTTCCCAGCAGTGCAAAGATTCGGTATAAAATAATATTTAAATTTTACTACATAAAACAGTAAATGATCAATAGATAAAGTATTGATAATTGCGTAATTGGAATAGTCATAACTTTAACAAATAAACTCTGAATTTGATGAAATCAAATCCTATAGCTTTGAAAAGTAGTACCCTTGCTATTTAGGCAAAAATATCTTATGTTAGTGTTAGGTTGAAATAAAATAATGTTAGACCCTAATGATCGTTTATAGGAAAAGTATCGCGGATAAAAGCCATTTGTCGCGAAACCAACTTTAAATCACTTCTAATATCATGCCCTGTTAATGCCTGAAAAATGATTAGATTATCCTAGGCGGTGTAATCGCAATCTAGTATCAAAAACTGAACTCTTATCGAGTAATAAATTGAACTATCAAGCTTTTTCGTCAACCCGTAGGACCTCTCGTCTAAATGTAAATATTATGGAAATCAGTTTAGAAATGATATTTGGGATATGTTCTGTCATATTCTAGAAAAATATTTTATTTAAAACTTGTGTTTCAATTAGATCTTGCTAGTCAAATACTCTTGAAAATTATAATTGTTATAGTCTTTTATATCACATAAGCATTTTCAACTAAGAAAATAATGTCTCGTCTAAAAGCTAAAATATATGAAATCAGCCTAGATATGTGCTTCAAAGTATATGCTATTAAGTTCCGAAGAAATAACCTTATTCCATCATGTTTTGCTTAAAAACTTTAATAGTCAAATAACCCTTAGTTGTATGTTTAATAAACCTTGTCATAGCAAGAATAAGTGATCCTAGTAATAAGAAATTTGTAGTTAATATATTTGTATCACCAGAACCTTCTTAAATCTATAAATAAGTCTAATTAACTAGCTTGTCAATCATAACTTAATGAAAACCCTTCGCATACAAATCTTAAGACCAAGTGCTATTAGCGTAACCTTAACTAGTGTTTCAACCCTTTTAATCCAAATAATTTTAGCATCTATAATTCGAAGTAATAAATATTAGAATTCCTAATTTTAGCCTCTTGAATTCGTAAATCAAGAGAAGATAATCTATAAAAGAAACCCTGTTTCGTTATCTCAAAACCATTAAGAATATGAATTTGTAAGTATCTAAATCATGAGGTCGTAAATAATTCAACCCTAAGTGTTCCTGTTTTCTAAAATGAATCTTTATTTGATTTTCATGCATCTTCTTTTCGCCCTTATTGAAGTTTATTATTTGCTATATTTTCCGATCGATCGGCGTGTAGAATTCGACGCCCTTCCTCCGTCGTGCCTCCGTCGCTGCGATCGCGTCTTAAATCGTAAACGATATATAAGCAAGGCAAGCACCCTTTGACCATCTTGATCCTGAATTTAATTTGCATTGTTTATTAAAATGTTTCATGCATACGTTTACTTTCTGTAAATTCGCTATTTTGTGGTACTGGTAGTTATACCTGTTTTCTCATGAAACTTCCTTGATAAGTATGAACATGTGTACCTTGATAACCATAGATTGAGCTTAGACAGTTACTTAATGTCATTGTGGGTATATGCGATTACTTTTATCCATGCTTAGCCATGCTTTAGAATCATTGAGGATTGATGATCATATCAAAACTTGTTTCTTAAGAAATGGAAAATGTTGGAAATAAAGCTGTTGGTTATGGATATTTTGATTAAAAACCCAAAATAAAACTATGGCTTTGATGCGGGCGATTATTGGCAATAGCCGGAGGTGCAGAGGGATTTGCACGTAGTTAGGGTGGAGTATCGCCCGTGTCGGATTAAGGACCGAGCAATGGGACGCTATAGATCCAAGAATTTCGTACAACCACGAGGGCTGGTATGGGACAGTCTTAGCCTATTAAGTTATTTAGGTGTGGCTTTGCATCTAAGGAAGGCGGGAGTTATGCACAGGCATTCCGGTTCGGTCTGTCTGTAGGGGGTTTACTTACCAATGCAACGGTGTACGCCTTGCCGTGAACAGAAACGTGGTGTTGGGTGTAATGTGAAAGGATCCACGTTTTGGGTGAGTGTTTCTGTTTTCATGGCGAGGGTCAAACGTCCCGGGCTGGTTCAAAGCCACATCTAGATAATGTAACGGCTCTGTATGATCTCCTTGTCGACACACCAAAGGAAGTGTGTTAACTGATCTGGCAAAAGAGGTTGATCATTCCTTGTGGGTAAAGTGTACACCTCTGCAGAGTGTAAATCTAATTAATTAGCCGTGTCCTGATCAAGGACACTTGGTGAAGTCATTCCAATGTTAGAATGCTTTGGTAATTTTCTAAAATGGGTTGTGGTATGGAACTTGTTTAGCAGCTTTTGTTTTCATGTCAAAGGATCGACATTGATGGATTCCATTTCTGGATTATTCGTTATTCACGATGGGTTGTGAATATTACTTATGCTTTACTTATTTCATATCAGTCAATTATGCTTTTACAAATTCCGTTTGCAAATAACTTGTTTTACAATGTCAATTCTGCTTTATGCAAATGAACTGTAGTAGCCTCCTTTGAAATGGCCTGCATATATATTAGGCTTTGCTCAAGTCTTGCGGAGTACGATTGTACTCACCCTTGCTTATATGTGGTTTTTAGGTGGTTATGTTAGCGAAGCTTCAAGGTTTCTTTAAATCGCGAGTTGCGGATTTTCTTCATCGAATCTTTCTAGGGATTATGCCTTGTCAGTTGCCTGCGGGTTTTGGATGGGCACACTACAAGACTTTGCTTCTTTTGCTGCTTATTCTCTGATTTGTAAGGGTTTCTTTATGTAATAGCTTCCGCTTAATAATATTTGTTGTATGGTTGTGATTCCAATTGGTGTATGTGCGTACTAGCTACTGATCATGGGACTAGTACGGAAATGCACATTAGATTTCCATTTTTGCAAGTTTGTAAAAATGGGGGTCGTCACAGTGGTATCAGAGCTATGCTGACTGTAGGATAAACCCTAGATAGAATGGTCGTTAGCATTGGAATAAGCAAGTTCAAAATCTTATTCTCAAAAGCTACTATATTTGCAAAATGTAGGCTTTGCTATTCTCTCCTCATTCTTAAGTTTTTATACTTACCACTACTTTCATTTTGATTTGTAAACAAATTATTCTCTTTCCTTAAAGATAGTGTATCTTCGCAATTTGTTTTTGAAGACGTTCGAGACATGTCGCTATCACCCTTTATGCTTGCAAATGAAGACTACAAGGTCTACGCCAACATTTTCAAGGAAGCCGACAATGCTTCACTAACCTCGACAAAGCGGATGTAAAACTCGAAGATTCTACTTCACGAAGAGATAGCATCACCTGATAGTAAATTTCGAAAGATTAGAATGTGTTAGGATCCACCTTAAGATAGGAACCCTTATACATAGCATGTTATTCCGCTCTAATTATATAAAGCATTTTATCCGTGTTTATATCCACTACTTAAAATTTGGTTTTATTCTCATTTGTCGATTTATTTATGTGTGAGCTTAACCTTTAGGTTAAAGTTTCACAATAAGTTGTCGTTATGTATAAATATGGGAAACTTAACCCATTGGATAAATTGGAAATCATAAGATAGCTTATCTCTTCTCTTCTATAAAATTTCTTCCAACCTTATCCTTTCTTTTGTGGAACTTTCCCTTTGTGTAAATCATTATGATCATTAACTTATCAAGTCTAATCAAGATTAATAGTATAATTACCATTACTACTGACTTCTTGAAACCATACCATTCACATACGAACTAATGTCAATATCTCGCCATATTAGTAACCACAAATTTACTTAAGTCACTTTTGGCCAATTAAAATCGATTCTAACCATAACAACTTTTGACTATGCCTCAAAACTTAATTGTTTAGATCTTATACCATGAAATTAAGTAAGAATCAGAATAGTCTTATGTTTTCAGATTAAAATTTTGAATGGTCGTCGAAAGGAAAACTGGGAACATCGAAAGCCATATTTCAAAAAAACGACAAATTCTTTTTGAGAAATAATTTCGCTAACAAGTCAATAACATCGTAATACCGCAATAAAGAAACTCTAAGAAGATGGAAATAATGAAGCATCAAACCTCTCTAACTTCATAGAAACATTGGATCATCGACACAACAAGTAGTGCAAAAGTTAAAAGAGACTTATCGTCAAATGGCCTATTTTAAAGATAGTACTACCCAAATTACGCATTATTTTGAACTGCATAATAAACCTCTTGTGCAGAAATACATATGGTTAGGATAGTAGAAGAAAAACATTAGATACCCCTCCCACATACTAAGTTGAGCATATATATATATATATATTTTGTGTTGTTGCAATTTTAAGTTGTGAAACTTCTGTATTGCTTTCGGGTTACTCTCGTAAATGTTAAACCATTAGGTGGAAATTTACGATGTGCCAACCCTTATTTAATAAGAAAATCTAATTAAGAAAATTTTAAGGAACGAAAAGTCGCCTTATGAACTAATAACTACCAAATGACCAACCTTGAAACAATGTTTTAAGGAATGAGACACTGCCTTATAAATTAACAAGAAATTACCAAATTCATATATAAGCTATTCTCAAAATAATATTTTAATAAATGAATGATACTTTGTAAAATGGGTAACTTTCATCTAACCATATCCTCTCAATTTCAATATCTTGAAGACACCTTCAAACAATCCATTAATTCATCCGCTACAAGTAATGAGTAATAGGTTTTTCACCTTTATAATCAATCTTGGTTCTTTCCAAATAACTCGTTGAGATGTATCTTTTATTCATCTCAAACATTTTAACATGCCGTGTGCCTCTCTTTAAGTTAGCTTTTATTACTAAAGAATCTTGGTATAAATTGCTAGCGCCTCATTCACTTCATGAAACCCAATGACTCACAAAATAACATTGTCCTAACAATCATTGTTGCAGGATAC
The DNA here is from genome assembly GCA_036346275.1 of Otatea glauca. NCBI lineage: Eukaryota > Viridiplantae > Streptophyta > Magnoliopsida > Poales > Poaceae > Otatea > Otatea glauca. The sequence goes on along the minus strand of CM070726.1, from coordinate 45,542,787 downwards.
CTGTGACAAGATCCCTCGGCAAGGTCTTGGAAAGTGAAGCCATGCTAAGCTTTCAGCCACCTAATGATAATCCTACCTTAGTCCAGCCAAATTCCCAACATCCAGTACAGAACAACCCCAACCTTGGTGCAATTCCCGTCAGAAAAGGAAATGGTTTGGATCAGAAACCTACTCTTATATCTCACTCAATACCTAAGCGATGCTCTCTGAAGTGTTGCCAACCCAACCAATCTAAAGATCGTGCTTGCATTCGCTGTGGAGAAATAGGACACACTGCTGATGAGCATGCAATAAATTGCTCCAGCTGTGAAGGAAATCATTCTCCTGGAAAATGTCCCATGAGCAATATCACTTGTTACCTTTGTGAAGGCCATGACCATTGCCCAGCTCAATGTCCCCTATATCCGATAGTTGCCAATTCAATTCAACATCAGCGAGAAAAATTTCGAACCTTAGTTGCTCAAGATTTGGCAATCAGAAGGGAAAAACTAGCTACACAGAAAATATTGCCTAAGGAGTTAAAGAAACAACACACAGACTTTGATCGCCTTCATCCCGGAAGTAATAAGTGGCCATCGCCATCAGCATGTTTCTTGTGTGGTGAAGAAGGTCATTGGGCAAGGAAATGTCCGCAAGTTGAGATTAAAAAGGAAGATAGTATTGAGAATCCAATCATAACCACCAAGACGCCACAAGAGAAGCGTGAGTGCTTCGACTGTCACAAGAAGGGCCATCTAGCTAAGCGATGCCCGCAAGAAGAACAAATATTTTCTGCAACCATGGTCATACCAGAAGTTACATCAGTTAAGATTATAACTCCAAGAGTAGGAGGGATAAAATCTGAATCAGTTTACTCGATTTAATCTATTCAAGAAGAGGCGCTTGAATGAAGACGCTTGCCCGGGAGGAATTCGCTCAATTCCATCCCCGAATTTCAACCATCACTTGTTCATTCCTCCAACAACGCTTGTGAACGACCATCCGTATCCAAAACCGGGCAACTAATGTTACATGCTTTTCTGTGCGTGAGCGTGGACATTATGCCAACAAATGCCCAAGGAAGAAGAGAGACCAACCGTTCTCAAGACCATCAAGCTCCTATCTCCTCATTTACTCCAACTCAAGATATCGATCATGGTATACCCGACACGCTGTGCACGCCTCACATAAACATAGTTTCATCGTAACTAAGATTAATTTGAAATCGTTGTGTCTAATCTTAAAAGTAATATTTCGATAAGCGGAATATTGCCTTATAAATTTAATCGAACTCTCATCAAAATATATCTTATCTTAATCCTTCTAAATGGTCAAGAAGATATCAAATGCTAAACTTCCGTTTTCGTCCTTAACCATTGCTCGATCAATCCTCTATCCGCTTTATAACATCGGTGAATAATCTTCTATTGTTTGAATAAGATGGACAACGCCGCTTGCGTCGATCGAGAAGAATCTCATCACTTCACCAAAATCTACCCAAAAGGTTCTTCATCTCGTCAAGGATGACATAAGTGATTTCAAGTTATATCAAGACCTAGGAAGCATCAAGTACCTAGAACGACCCTGCCTCGATGTCGCTTATGTAAAGATCTTCCTTATGTAATTACACCCGATACTTAATGTAATATCGAAACGCCCTTTATATATATACAATTCCTACAATCAACCTTTTGACTTTGTACATTATATTCTTTCATAATTGCCAAGTACAAAGAAAATCAAAACCCTCTGTCTATCAAGATGATCAAGTGAATTAAATCATCGTGATCATTTTATAATCCTCCTACCTCAACTCAAATAAAAATTATCATACCTTGTTTTCAATCTAAAGACAACCTAGAATAACATTTATTCTCACCAAATTTCGTCAACTGTTGTTAAATCGTACAGATCAACCGTTGTACTCAAATATCATTTCTTGATGATAACATTCAACTCTTCCCTAATGAATCTAACAACAATGCATTATTTCTTTCACCTTAAATATTCTAAACATATCACATGTCACTCTCTAAATTAGATTATCATTATTAACAATCCTAACTATTCAATCAAAAGAGATATATAGAAATATTCCTCATATGCTTACGCGAAATCCAAATAGAAATCTTCGCCATTCTAGCCACATCACTTTGGAACCGCAAGAACGATGTTTTGCAAAACGACTATACTGGAAACAAGAAAACGAGGAAACAACAAGATCAATTTCGAGAAAGAATTTCCAAACCCATTTAGTCCTTGCAAATCTCGGGGACGAGATTTCTGTAAGGGGGGTAGATTTGTAACATCCCGAAAAATGCAATAATATAAAAATTTAAATTTTGAATTTGAATATATTTGTTATGATTTTCCTGATATGATTGGAATTTATTTGGATTTCTTTGGATTTTTGTATTGAATGAAAAATCAAACAAACTAGAATTTAAGAATGGATAATGGTAAAAAGATAAAAAGGTAGAAGATAAATTTTGGAAAAATTACCATAGAACCTTAACCACTCTGGTAAGTCAGTAAAATCAAGAAGTAAAATTTTATGCACAGAAAAATGGGTAAATAAAATGAATGACACCTCTTTTTGACTAGAAACAGTACAAGTCAAAATTAATGAAAAATATTCGAAGTATATCTGAATCTGGAAAACTTACCATAGCACCCACAGTGCAGTGTTTACACCTGGTAAAAATCTCAGGATTTGAATATGTCGGCAAAGCCCTCTAATAATTCAAAAACAGAAACAATTAAAAACTAGAAATCCAAATGTCAGAATTTTTATAAAATATTCACTTGATTTTTTGACTTGAAATTTTTTTGGAGATACCCTTAAGATAAAATGAATACCTATAAAAATTTTGGAAAATAATTAATATGATTTACATCTTAAAATAAATAAAATACCGAAATTCAAATCCTGTAAAAGTCCACAGTGTCAGAATTTTAAATAATTAATTACAAGATATTTTGGCCTACAAATTTTACTGAAGTAATAAGACTACTAGTAGAGGTCGGTCAAAAAGTTTTACAAAATTACACACTGATTTGATAGCGATTTGAATGATCACATGGAGCTGTCCGGCTGAGGTTATCCTTTCACCTCGCCTTCACTCACCGACATGTGGGGCCAACTTTATCCCGTAACGGTTCATTGGAAGCAACGGAGAAAGCCCGCTCATCGCCGGTGGCCGGGCCCAGCCGTCGACCCTCTTTTCCTTCTCCCCTCTCTTCCCGTTCTTCCCTCTCACGACGAAGAACTCTCCCGAAGTTTCTCACTGTCGTTGATTTCGCGCCGCTCCGCCGACTTCGGTGCACGCCGCCTCGCTCGATCCTTGCCACGCCTTCCTTGGTCCTCGTGGCGCCATACCCGGTCCGGGCGTCAAATTCTTGCCGGCGTGAGACTCGCGCCACTGCGCCCGAGCAGCACAGAGCCAGCCGCAGTTTCTCCCCTCCTTTCAAACCCTGTGGATCCATATTCACCGGCTATAAATACAGCTTTGGCGTCGCACTGAGGCCTTCCCCCATCTCTGCATCTCCTCATTCACTCCCTAACCAAACGCTAGAGCCTGAACTCATCTCCTCTCGCCATTTTCGCGAGCAAAACCGAAAAAGGGGAAGAACTTCAATTCGGGTGGAATTGGTATCAATCCTTGAAATTGAATTCCCCTTTAGCTTCACCTGGAGCTGTAGTTTACTCATCACGCCGGGATTCCATCTCTTTTAGCCTGCAGAGCCTCCTCACTGGGCGCCCCTCTTCTCCAACTCCGGCGCACGGTGGCGAGCTCCCTCGGCCAATCTCCGGCCCAGCCGACCACAAAAATGGAACGCCCTGTCATCATTGATGCCTAGAATGCTATCGATTCGGCCGGATTTCGCTTCTATTTCTTCTCCGACGAGCTCCTCCTCCTTCGCAGCAGCCGCGGTGGCAGGCCGCTCCGGCCGTCCCCGCCGGTGGGCGACCTGACTCCCGTGTGCGCAACGTCCCTCTGGAGCCTGCCGTGCCACCCATTCGGCCGGAGACTCGCCGGAGCGTCGGCGCCGCCACGCCCTAGCCGCCGCCCTGTTTTCAGTCGCTGCCCCGCGGGCTCCTTCTGTCAGCCGGTCAAAGCATCCTCAGTACACTCGGTAGAATACGTCTTCCCAACTCCGAAAACGTATTTTCGATTTTCTGGGAATTTACATACCCGAGCTGCTTTAAATGCTTATAACTTTTGTATTGTAACTCCAAATGAAGTGAAACAAAATTCTAAATTCATCTAAAATCCAGTAGTTTCATAATATGTAATAAAATTTTGAAAATGTTCACTGGATAAATTTGAAATTCAAATTTAAAAGCAAATGCTAAAGACATGCTTCATATGGAATTTTTGTAAATAAACTTTAGAATGAATGATACCAATTTTAGTGAAATACTCATGCTTCCAGGAGTTCAAATATACAAACAATATTTAAATTTCATTGTGTTAGAATTACTTTTTATTAAAGAATGTATTCAATGCATTAGAATTTCGAATAAGCATAATTTGAATAATGAAAATATGGAATAAGTAAAATTTAGTTTCTAAATATTAGCATGGCAGTAGAATACCTTAGTTTGCCAAAATATTTAATAAATGAACTTGATTTGAATTAACTTGAAAAGAATGATATAGCTTAAATATAAAATGTGTATATGTATATGTATAGAAAGTAGAGTAATTAGAATATGGGTCAAATGAATTCAAATGAACACCAAAACAGTTTTGCTATGTTCCCAGCAGTGCAAAGATTCCGGGTATAAAATAATATTTAAATTTTACTACATAAAACAGTAAATGATCAATAGATAAAGTATTGATAATTGCGTAATTGGAATAGTCATAACTTTAACAAATAAACTCTGAATTTGATGAAATCAAATCCTATAGCTTTGAAAAGTAGTACCCTTGCTATTTAGGCAAAAATATCTTATGTTAGTGTTAGGTTGAAATAAAATAATGTTAGACCCTAATGATCGTTTATAGGAAAAGTATCGCGGATAAAAGCCATTTGTCGCGAAACCAACTTTAAATCACTTCTAATATCATGCCCTGTTAATGCCTGAAAAATGATTAGATTATCCTAGGCGGTGTAATCGCAATCTAGTATCAAAACGAACTCTTATCGAGTAATAAATTGAACTATCAAGCTTTTTCGTCAACCCGTAGGACCTCTCGTCTAAATGTAAATATTATGGAAATCAGTTTAGAAATGATATTTCGGATATGTTCTGTCATATTCTAGAAAAATATTTTATTTAAAACTTGTGTTTCAATTAGATCTTGCTAGTCAAATACTCTTGAAAATTATAATTGTTATAGTCTTTTATATCACATAAGCATTTTCAACTAAGAAAATAATGTCTCGTCTAAAAGCTAAAATATATTAAATCAGCCTAGATATGTGCTTCAAAGTATATGCTATTAAGTTCCGAAGAAATAACCTTATTCCATCATGTTTTGCTTAAAAACTTTAATAGTCAAATAACCCTTAGTTGTATGTTTAATAAACCTTGTCATAGCAAGAATAAGTGATCCTAGTAATAAGAAATTTGTAGTTAATATATTTGTATCACCAGAACCTTCTTAAATCTATAAATAAGTCTAATTAACTAGCTTGTCAATCATAACTTAATGAAAACCCTTCGCATACAAATCTTAAGACCAAGTGCTATTAGCGTAACCTTAACTAGTGTTTCAACCCTTTTAATCCAAATAATTTTAGCATCTATAATTCGAAGTAATAAATATTAGAATTCCTAATTTTAGCCTCTTGAATTCGTAAATCAAGAGAAGATAATCTATAAAAGAAACCCTGTTTCGTTATCTCAAAACCATTAAGAATATGAATTTGTAAGTATCTAAATCATGAGGTCGTAAATAATTCAACCCTAAGTGTTCCTGTTTTCTGCAATGAATCTTTATTTGATTTTCTGTCTGTCTTCTTTTCGCCCTTATTGAAGTTTATTATTTGCTATATTTTCCGATCGATCGACGTGTAGAATTCGACGTCCCTTCCTCCGTCGTGCCTCCGTCGCCTGCGATCGCGTCTTCGTCGTAAACGATATATAAGCAAGGCAAGCACCCCCTTTGACCATCTTGATCCCAGAATTTAATTTGCATTGTTTATTAAAATGTTTCATGCATACGTTTACTTTCTGAGAATTCGCTATTTTGTGTCTTGGTAGTTATACTGTTTTCTCATGAAACTTCCTTGATAAGTATGAACATGTGTACCTTGATAACCATAGATTGAGCTTAGACAGTTACTTAATTTCATTGTGGGTATATGCGATTACTTTTATCCATGCTTAGCCATGCTTTAGAATCATTGAGGATTGATGATCATATCAAAACTTGTTTCTTAAGAAATGGAAAATGTTGGAAATAAAGTCGTTGGTTATGGATATTTTGATTAAAAACCCAAAATAAAACTATGGCTTTGATGCGGGCGATTATTGGCAATAGCCGGAGGTGCAGAGGGATTTGCACGTAGTTAGGGTGGAGTATCGCCCGTGTCGGATTAAGGAACGAGCAATGGGACGCTATAGATCCAAGAATTTCGTACAACCACGAGGGCTGGTATGGGACAGTCTTAGCCTATTAAGTTATTTAGGTGTGGCTTTGCATCTAAGGAAGGCGGGAGTTATGCACAGGCATTCCGGTTCGGTCTGTCTGTAGGGGGTTTACTTACCAATGCAACGGTGTACGCCTTGCCGTGAACAGAAACGTGGTGTTGGGTGTAATGTGAAAGGATCCACGTCTTGGGTGAGTGTTTCTGTTTTCATGGCGAGGGTCAAACGTCCCGGGCTGGTTCAAAGCCACATCTAGATAATGTAACGGCTCTGTATGATCTCCTTGCCGACACACCAAAGGAAGTGTGTTAACTGATCTGGCAAAAGAGGTTGATCATTCCTTGTGGGTAAAGTGTACACCTCTGCAGAGTGTAAATCTAATTAATTAGCCGTGTCCACGGTCAAGGACACTTGGTGAAGTCATTCCAATGTTAGAATGCTTTGGTAATTTTCTAAAATGGGTTGTGGTATGGAACTTGTTTAGCAGCTTTTGTTTTCATGTCAAAGGATCGACATTGATGGATTCCATTTCTGGATTATTCGTTATTCACGATGGGTTGTGAATATTACTTATGCTTTACTTATTTCATATCAGTCAATTATGCTTTTACAAATTCCGTTTGCAAATAACTTGTTTTACAATGTCAATTCTGCTTTATGCAAATGAACTGTAGTAGCCTCCTTTGAAATGGCCTGCATATATATTAGGCTTTGCTCAAGTCTTGCGGAGTACGATTGTACTCACCCTTGCTTATATGTGGTTTTTAGGTGGTTATGTTAGCGAAGCTTCGAAGGTTTCTTTCGTCGCAGGTTGCGGGATTTTCTTCATCGAATCTTTTTAGGGATTATGCCTTGTCAGTTGCCTGCGGGTTTTGGATGGGCACACTACAAGACTTTGCTTCTTTTGCTGCTTATTCTCTGATTTGTAAGGATTTCTTTATGTAATAGCTTCCGCTTAATAATATTTGTTGTATGGTTTTGATTCCAATTGGTGTATGTGCGTACTAGCTACTGATCATGGGACTAGTACGGAAATGCACATTAGATTTCCATTTTTGCAAGTTTGTAAAAATGGGGGTCGTCACATTTATTTAATTGATAAGCAGATGTACTGCCGTCGTAGCGTTAGCACTGGCACTATACTAGTCGCATTGGAGTATCTTAGAATTATTATTGGAGTTTACCGAAAGTGATAAATGAGTATAAAGTGTTCATTTAAGTGGTATATTAGAGGTGAAAGTATGTACTCCGGGAGTACGAAAAAGGCTTTCTCTCTCTCTCTCTCTCTCTCTCTCTCTCTCTCTCTCTCTCTCTCTATATATATATATATATATATATATATATATGATGTGAATGACGTGGACATAATTTCGAGCACCGGTATAGATATGGCATGTTCTGTTAACATATATCGCAGGTCGATGGTGATCAGATTCTAGTTAGAGGTCACCAGATTGTTCTTTCTCACATTTTGTATCTGTTTGTTCTTCTACTTTTATATTGTCTAATTATAATTGATCAGGATGTCGAACTAATAAAACCACTCGCGCCCCCTCTAACTAGGTACTGTAGCCAGCTATCTCTTGATGGTTGATCGATGAGAATGACGTGGACCTAATTTCGACCACTGACTGGTATAGATATGGCCTGTTCTGTTAACATGTGTCCCACGTTGATGGTGATCAGATTCTAGTTAGAGTTCGAATTAAAATAACGTATATCCATCACATGATACTGCTGCAAGAACCCACCTTGAGCTATCATTGTATGTTATGTTATGTGTTTGATTTTCGCATGGACATTTCATTCAGTGAAGTTGTTAAGGAGCGGGGATTTTCGGCTCGAGCCTGGAGGGCCAGACTTGTTCGAGCTCGGCTCGTTTACAGCCCTACAGATGACCCACTTGGCGACAACGCAGTGGCGTCGTAGAGTAGAGGAGTCCTGGCGAAGGAGAGTAGGTCCTGTCGAGATCGAGTCGAAGACGAGGTAGAGCCAACGGAAACGATGAGGTGGCGGCGATGAGGATGGCTCGATCCGATGATGGACGAGGCTAACGACGACAGGGATCGACAGATCCATGGCTGACGGCGATGGAGATCGATGAATTCGACCCCGATGAGGCCAATGATGGCGGGGATCGATAGATTCATGGTCGGTAGCGAAGATGCGAGCAAGCCTAAAGCTACCACCAATTTTTCCCTTCTCGCGTCGGGTATGGTGGCGCCTTTGTCATCATCACCTGCCTCGCCAGACTCCTCATCTCCTCATCCCCCCCGCCCCCCGGGCACCACTCACCATCCATCTTACCTTGCTAGCACCGCCACCCAATCGAACCATTATTGAGGAGGAGAAACTCGTGTTCCACGAGGCCGCCTACACAGGTATCTGCAACCTCAAGCTCCTCGTCTCCCCCAAGCAGACCGCTTGCTGAGATAGTCGTCTCCAGGTTCTATCACGCCATTAACATACTCACTCGCACCGAGTCGAGGTGTAAATTGGACGGTTTAGATAGTTCGAGATTCTGATTCGAACAGTTTCAGAGTAGATGATAGAAAATCGAACCAAGTCCAAAGTTTAAGATTGTAAATTAAACTTATTCCAGCAGTTAATTTCCACATGTTTCACGCAAAGAGATTGTTGTCTGCTCGAAATCGGCTTTCTCAATCTACAGTAGGGGTGAAAACGGAAACGGAATTTCCGACCGTTCCGAAGAAAAACGGAAACGGAAGCCTTTTTTCGGAAACGGAAACGGAAAATGTCGATGACGGAAACGGAACGAAACTTTTGTCGAAACGGAACGGAACGGAGAGCCATTTCCGTCGGAAACGGAACGGAATCGAAAATTCCGTATAAGTGAAACCGAAATTTGTCGGAAACTTGGCCCATTTGGCCCAAAAGGAGAATAGAGAATTTAAATTTATTTTCGAATTAAAATAATTTGTAAATACAAATGCCTTTATAGAAAATATCAAATAGAGTTCAAAAATTCCGAAAAAAATCTCAAAAATACTTTGGAACATTTTGAACCTAGGAAAATTATTTCTAGCATATTTTTTGGCTTCATTTTTCATGAATAAATTAATTATATAAATCTGAAAAATAGTAAAATGGCATTTATAAATTCCAGAAAATCCAGGATAAATCTCAGATAATCATAAATGAACATTGAACAATAATATGAAAATTTTAGGGCATTACATCTTTACAGTTGGAGGAGCAAGAGGATGTCGATGATAATGGTATGGAGGAGGATATGATGGTTTGATCTGAGGGACAAATAGCGAGCTTTCAACTGATAAACTTGAGAAAAAACTTTCTAGTGATACCGGTGAACGTAACATTGTTATTGTACCCACCTTTGTGATGGAATGAGTTACATTGTTTTTGTGATCATGTATATTGTGATCATGTATTACGCTCTTCCGAATTTTCCACTTTCGTTTCGTATCCGCCCGTTCCGCTCCGCATCCGTTTGATCATTATTCGCTGTGATCCGCTTCCGGGTTTTCGATTCCGCTTCGCTACGGTAAAAGATGTGGAAACGGAAACGGAACGACCATTTACCGACCGTTTCCGTTCCGTTTTCATCCCTAATCTACAGAGCACAAAACGTTCACATCATCATAGTTCCACTAGCTAGGCCCTAACCGATTGATAATGACGTGGATTTACATGAAGCCGGATGGGGTCAACCACCACATTGTTGCCGAGGACCCGAACTAGAGGCCGTAGAAAACTTCTATAGCAAACCGCAAATAATTATTGGCGTGGTGATTTTACATCGCTGCTAGCCCACTTTTCAGTTATCCGTATCTATTTGCATTGATTCACACGGAGAATGCTATATGCCTCAACCGCAGTAGTTTTATTATACTAGAATTTTGAAGCGGACGAAACGCAATTCCTTTGTTTCTTCTCATGAGAGAGCATCGCTATTTTTTCAACAAAAAAGAGCAGCAAGTTGCTGTTGTTGTTCTTCTTCTTTTTCTTTTCTTTTCTTTCTTTTTTTTTTTGTGAGGAACCGCATTGCGACTTTTTAAGTTCGTTGTATATTAATTCTACCGTGGCCTTTTCTTTAGAGTCGTTTTACCCTGATTTTTTTTAGTTCTTCCGACAGATATTTTCATGATTAGATTGCAACCGTTGTCTTGCATATATATGTTGGGCCTGCAGAATTATATGACGTCCATTAACTTCTTAGGATTAACTGGCGAAGCTAGCTAGGGCCGTGCAAGCTTATTCATTTTTATTATTATACTGGGAAAAGGTGAAATATTCTAGAAACCAAATTAAGGCTATGGTACATTGCTTTCAAAAAAAAAGTCCAGCTTCATCAAAAAGCTACACAAGTTGGACACTACGTACAGAACAGGACATGGAAAAGGCTGGCCAGTAGAACAAGCACATCCAGTCTCACTCTCTCGGTCTCACCTAGCTAGCTTATCGACAAAACAGTCACAAACACGTCCACACAGCTCTGTACAGCGCACCTGCACCCAACCATCAGACTCTGGCCAGCCTTCAGCTAGATAATTTATTACTAGCCAGGTCACGCTACGCTGCGTACAAAATTTCGTCGCGCCACGCGGCGCCGTGTAAATTTGGAAATTTCGATCGCGCGACACTGCATCGTGTGAAATTTGATCCGATGGATATTTTTGAAAAAAATTTACGTAATATTGGTTTTCTTGGTTTTTTTTAGAAAAATGTGCTGCTAGGAACCGTCAGCGAATCTGTAGATTGTTAGGAGCCGTCGATGAATCTGTGGAAATTTTTTGAAGAAAACCGCGGAGGGACCTATACGTATTTACGTTTTTTTTTTGCGTAATTTTAGTTTTTTGTTTTTAAAAAAAATGGGTTGTTAGGACTCGTCGACAAATCTGCGGACTACTATAAACCGTCGGCGAATCTGTGGTCCGATGGATATTTCTGAAAAAATTGCGTAATTTCAGTTTTCTCGGTTTTTTTTGTTGAAAATGGGCTACTAGGAGCCGTCGGCGAATCTATGGATTGCTACGTTCGAGGGATATTTTTGAATTTTTTTGCATTATTTTAGTTTTCTCGGTTTTTTTTGTTGAAAATGGGCTGCTAGGAGCCGTCGGTGAATCTGTGGATTGCTAGAAATCGTCGGTGAACCTGTAGGATTTTTTTGGGAGGAACCCACTAAGGGGCATAAACGTAATTTCATTTTTTCCGTAATTTTGGTTTTCTTTTTTTTAAAAAAATGGGTCGCTAGGACCCGTCGGTGAATCCGTGGACTGCTATAAACCGTCGGTGAATCTGCGGTTTTTTAGGAGAAAAGCGCGGAGAGACCTAAACGTAAATTTGTTTTTCTTCGGGTCTAATCTGCTAAAAACCGATTTCTTGGGGCCTAAACATAATTGTATTTTTTTCGGATCCATTCTACTAAAAACCATCGGGAGGACTTGAAAGTAAACCGCAGAGGACCTAACATAATTTCGATTTTTTCGGGTCCTTTCTGCTAAAAACCGACTGAAGGACCTAAACGCATTTTTTAATTTTCCGAAGAACGTTTTCGCGGAAGAGGCGACATGGCATGGCTGAAACGCCAGAGATTCTCTCCGGTATAATATATACTAGCCAGGGTTACGCGCTACGCTGCGTCGTGCGAAATTTCGGCGCGTTACATTGCGACGTGCGAAATTCGAAAAATTCAGTCGTGCGACGCTGCGCTGTGCGAAATCTTGTTTTTTCCTAAAAAAATTTGCCGCTAGGACTTGTCGACAAATCTGTGAACTGCTATAAACCTTCGGCGTTTCTTAAAAAAAATTGTCGCTAGGACCCGTCGGCAAATATGTGAATTGCTATAAACATTTGGCGAATCTATGTTTGTTTTAAGGGAAAACCGCTGGCGTATTTTTTGTTTTTTTTTATTTCGGTTTTCATTTTTTATTTTTTAAAATGGGTCGTTAGGACCTGCATGCGAATCTGTGAATTGCAATAAACCTTCAACGAACCTGTTTGTTTGGTAGAAAACCGTGGACGTATCTTTTTCGGGTCCATTTTGTTAAAAATCGCCGAGAGGAGCTGAACGTAAACTACAAAGGGACCTAAACATAATTTTGTTTTTGTCGGGGTCCGTTCTGCTAAAAACCATGAGGAGGATCTGAACATAAACCGCAGAGGGATCTAAACGTAATTTCAAATTTTTTCGGGTCTATTTTGTTAAAAACCCGACCAAAGGATCTGAATGTAATTTCGAATTTTTCAAAGGGACTTTCCGTGAGGGGGCGAGGTGGCGCTGGCTAGAGGCCAGAGATTCTTGCGCGTATAATATAAGGTATATATATATATAGAGTATTGCATACATATCACGTAGCCAGCTAGCCACACGGAATATGCAATTTATAGCAGAAGAGAATCGATGTCTTCTTGTTTCATTTTAAGTTCATCGGTGCTACTCTCTCTCCTCAAAAATAGCTTCGTTTTGTATATCGGTATGGGCTTTAAAAAAACAATTTTGATCACTAATTTTTATCATAATATATTTATAAAACCCACTAAAATTATAATATTATGATAATACTTTTTAAGACAAATCTACATATATAATTTTCATGTATCCATTTTAAATATTTAAAAATATATTATCAATCAAAGTTTTAAAATTTTGATTGCATCAATATTCAAAACAATACATATTTGTAACAAGAGAGAGTACTGCCCGTACCTACTAACGTACAAATGAGTACGTAGTGCTACATGGGGCGTCGCGCCCATCGATCGGCTTTCAATGGCATGCACATGCATGCACTGGACGATCTGGCCGGCTAGTCAAAATTCAAAAACCATGGGTCGAGGCCTCGGATCATTCCTTGTTTTCGCTGAGCAGCTAGACAGATAATCTAGCATACACTACGTCTAGATATAATGTGTTGTTTATCGTAGGGGAACAAGAGAGCATACGGGGATCATATCCCCTGTGTGAGTCATACGTGGGAAAACCATACATTCTATACACTTACGTATAAAGATGAGCTTCGTCCACATCTATCAAATTTAGGATATAACACTCTATTTATTGGCACTTTATAAAATACTACTCGTTGTGACATGTGGCTTTTAGACTCATATATTATTAGGACAACAAGTGACAAAGCAGTGTATGAATTACTGTGTTATCACACCACGTTAGGCATATATGTCATGCATGCATTTAGTTGCACTAGTATAGTGCCTGTGCTAACGCTACGACGACAGTACACCCGCTTATCAATTAAATGAGAAGATACGTATGAATACAACACTTAATAATAAAAGAGAAATTTAGAATTTTAAATGAATTTTGAAAGAAAAATGGAACTAAATGGAGGTTGAATGGGCGAAAACGGGCTCCCAAAAGATTTTAAATCAAGAAAGAGAAAGAAAAAGGAATTTTCTGATTTTAGATTATTTTTTTGCGGGGTGGCCGGCCGGTCGCAGTGGGTCGGCACTGGTGCGGCGAGATCGCCGGCACCGGCGCCTGCGGGGGAGGAGTCACAGTTGCGGTGAATTTCGCCGGGAAAGATGACGGTGATGGCTTGGATTACATCCAAAATCCGACAATCTTTACAAGAGGGGGTACTTGGGGATTTACGCAATGCGATGGGGTGGAGGAGAGCTCACCGGCTTTTATAGCCCCAAAACAAGCATATTTATGAAAACCATAATTTGGGATCAAATCAGACTGAGAGGAAATTTTGGCAATAGAGCACGAAATTTGGAGAATTAACACCATAGATGGAAAGAGGAGATTTGGTGCGGGATTGATGAAGCTTTGGAGCTTCTTTCTTGCTTTAATAGAGGGAGGGACGAGAAGAAGTTTCTCTGGTCTGGGTTGCAGCTAGAAGAAGCTACACGTGAGTTGCCTTATTTTTTTAAATATAGAAGGATTTTTGAAAAGATAGCACATTAGGTTAAAAAATTCTAGAAAATTCTCAAAAAAAACTTTCGATTATTTTGTACTTAATAAAATTATTTTCAAAAAAAATTAAATTATAAATTTACCGAGGCACGGCGGCCGCGAGGTCGCTGACCAGCAACCTCGCCGCGTCAGCAAAGCCACCGATGGCGATCGTGGAGCCATTGCGCGACTGCGTTCTCCCGACAACACGTGCCCATCTCCCGGTTTCCTTTTCCCAAGACGTAATGTATGGTCCTTTCCTTTTCCGGGACGTTTGTTTTCTTTTCCTTGTTGATTTGGAGGTGAGGAAGGTCATTGTGTGCCACAGGATGATTTGAAAAATATAGAAAAATAAACTGCGATCGCCGATCATTTGGATCCGCAAGGAAAAAGATAAAAATTAAAATGCTCACGCCGGCCGGTTCGACGAGAAAAATTAAAAAAATTAAGCAAAGACTCACTGCACCGTTGGTTCCTTAGATAAAAATAAAAACAAAAATTCAGCGCTCTCTCCGTATACCAAATTAGGCTATATGAGGCTAGATTCGTAAAAAAGTCTCGAGAAGGGTTATATTCGGAAAAAAAAATTCAAATCTTGTTTCCTTGCATGCGGATCCTCCCAGTTTATTTCCTTGTTTGATTCACCCTCCTTCCAAATATGTAGTACGTACAATTTTGGCGATAAAAATTCAAGTCTGGTTTCCTTGCATGCGGATCCTCCTTATTTATTTCCTTGTTTGATTCGCTCTCCTTCCAAATATGTAGGTGGGGAGGTCTGTTGTGGGTCACAGGGATGATTAGACACACTAAATAATGGCCATCGGATGTGGGTGAGTAAAACTGAGGAAAAATCTGAAACGTTCATTTTGATGAATGCAAGTTTCTGGGGACGTTTTGCTGGGTGCACGAATATTGGGCCATCTCTAATGAGGTGCATTATTTAGGGTAGACGTAGGAAAAATTGCTTAAGTGTATTATAAAGGGGTATAGATTATTCGTCACCTACATGGCACGGTGATCTTTATGTGCATGTATACGAGTTAAATTAATCTCATGCAAAATTCTCTAAAAAGAATTCTCATGCCAATTAAGGTGTGCAAACCGGCCATCAGGTGTGTGTGCTGATTGAGCAATGCTACCTTGCTCTCCATATGAGAAGTGGGTCCATGCATATGATCGAGACCTCGCAAACAATAAATAGGAGAATTGAAACCAAGAGTATGAAGCAAGGGATCCGTTAAAGTCAAGCTACGATGCCCCCTCCATCTCTACGCGGAGCTGATTTCATCTATACCCCTTTATAATGCACCTAAGCATTCTTTTCTACGTCCACTCCAAATAATACACCCCACTAGAGATGGCCCAACCTTCATGCACCCAGCGAAACGTCCCCAGAAACTTGCCTCCATCAAAATTAACCTCTCAGATCTTTCCTCAGCTTTACTCACCCACATCCGATGGTCATTTTTAATGTGTCTAACTCATCCCTGTGGCCTACAACAGATCTCCCCCACCTCCAGCATCATCTCAAGGAAAAAGAAACAAATATCCTAGAATTAAGGAAAAGGAAACAAACGTTCTAGAAAAGGAAAAGACCATGTATTATATGCTGAGAAAAGGAAACCGGAACACAAAGCACTATATTAGTTCCAGTAGTTTCTTTTGAAAAGAAAGGTGGATTCTCTTCTCTTTCAAGTTTAATATTTGCCACTCCATATCCTAAGGTTTCATGTAATTAACCAAGGTGTTTAGGCTGTAAAAGCTCTTCGTTTTCTTCTTTCCTTTTCTTTTTCCAAAAACAAGGTTTTGTACATAATCGACATGCACAGCAACGACCACAAGCCGAGCCTCAATTACTACTAGAGAATGAATCTCCCTTCTTACATAAGTTTTCGATCAATTTGTCAATTTATCCTTTTCTCGGTTTTTTTTTCCGAGGGTTTTCTCAGTTTTCTGTTGCACATAAGTCATCACGTGCGTACGTACGTGCTGACGAGACTTGTGAGGCCTTATATGCTCTTCTAGATCAACGCCTTACATTTTCTGTTTCACACCAGCAAGCATTAATTCCCCGATTAATCATCATAAAACTGCCAACATCTATGATTAATACCTGTCCTCCCTTGCGACCTCAAGTCCTGAAGGGTGCGGTCAAACCTTTGATCGGACTGTCTTTAGACACAGTAGAAGTTTACGGACACTCTCTCCGTTCAAATTTATAAAGTTTATATTTTAAATAATATTGTCTATAAATATAAAACTTATATGTAAATTTAATGAGATCTTTTCTTCTATATCTCTATTTATTCTCTCTCAACCATATATATTTATTCATTACGATCTAAACAAAGTATTATTTCTCATTTTTTAAGACAATTAAGTGGGAGACATCTAAGTTATTTTCTTTCATATCTTTTTTTAATTTTAACATAACTTAGTCTTTATATAAAGTTAAAATAAATCTTATATTTTTGGACGGAGAGAGTTATTCTTAGTAGGTAGTATGAATTCAAGTGAAATGCATCGCGGTGTCGAGTATATATAGAGGTGCAGCCACCGCCCCAGTTTCCTCAGGTGATCCGTCATCTTTAGCAAGTGATAATTAACTGATCAGTCAAGTGACAACCCTAGCTACTAGCTATAGCTAGCTATAATGGATGAGCAGCTGGTCTCCCTCTCCTCCTGCTCCCCTCAGTCCCCGGCGGCCTCCTTCTCCGCCGTCGCCGGCCACCCGATCCTCGAATTCATGTCCTGCGACGTCCCCGAGCAATGGCTGCTGGCCGACGACTCCGCGTGGTCCGTCGGGGGCTCTCTCTCGCCGGGCTCCCACATGTTGCTGCAGGGGAACGCGCTGCCGCTCGCGGCGAAGCGACGCGGCCGGAAGCCCGGGCCCCGCTCCTACGGCCCCACCATCAGCCACGTGGAGGCCGAGCGGCAGCGCCGGGACAAGCTCAACCGCAGGTTCTGCGACCTCCGGGCCGCCGTACCCACGGTGTCCCGGATGGACAAGGCGTCGCTCCTGGCCGACGCCGCCGCCTACATCGCGGAGCTGCGCGGCCGCGTGGAGCGGCTCGAGGCCGAATCCAAGCAGGCGTCCGCCGCACGGAACGTCCCCACTGCCGCCGCCACCGCCGCAGAGGCATTCGGCCTGGAGGAGAAGCTCGAGGTGCGTATGGTCGGCCGGGAGGCGGCGGCGGTGCGTTTGACGACGGCTGCGCAGCACGCTCCCGCGCACTTCATGGGCGCGCTCCGGGCTCTGGACCTGCCGGTGCTGCACGCGTGCGTGAGCCGCGTGGGCGCGGTGACGGTGCAGGACGCCGTCGTGGACGTGCCCGCCGCGCTGAAGGACGAGGGCTGCCTCCGCGCGGCATTGCTCCACAGGCTGCAGGGGAGCTAGAGCTAGCTAATAAGCTATACTTCAGTTCATGCTAAGCGTGAGCTTAATTAATCTGGCAGTTACTGAAACAAATTGCAGGCTTAATCTGTTCCTAGATGTACTTAAGTTTGGTTTTTGAAAATATAAGGACTATATTTTGAATAATCTTGTTCAGAAATATAAAGCTTATATATAAATTTAATAAAGTTTTTCCTACTATAGTCCTATTTATTCTCTCTCGACTACATGCATTTATTCATTACCATCACGCACAAACTATTATCTCTCATCTTCCAAGATAATTAAGTGGATAAAGTCATTTTTAGTCATACCTTTCTCAATTTCGTTCTAACCTTAATCCTTGTGCAAAGTTAAAATACGCTTTAGATTTCCGTACGGAAGGAGTACCTATGTATTACGTGCGTGTTGATATGTAGCTTGCTGCATGTAGTCATGTTAACATTTTTCAAGGCCATGTTTACTTTCACTTATTTTCAGCTGGCGTTGCCAATATTAAGCATATTATTCCCACTAATGTATCTGCATCCTCTGCACTACTCCCCTGTTTGCCAGTTTGGATGTATTTCTTAGATTTGGTTCAAAATGAGCTTGTAGTCTCTTAGCAGTTGTGGTAGACTACCATGAGTAACTGCACTTGATTACCTTTAGTTCACTATTCATATCCTGCATGTCCAAACAGACTTTGCACTAAATATGCGAATGGACTCTTTACTTCGTGTAGGTCCATGATTATTTGTGTTCAATAATTGGCAAGTTTTGGAGTGTTGAAATTCCATTTTGTGAAAACTAGAGTTCCTCTCAGTGTGCAACTAGTCTGACCAACCAGGTCACTTAGTCCGATCAATGATCAGTATCTGACCACAAGATTGGCCAGTAATAAGGACTTTGGAGGTGGTCAGATCTACCCACTACCACACGAAGTGTCATCTCTAACGCATCATCTCACACAGTTTTGATATTTGTGTGAAAATCCATTCGCGAAAGCCTAAGAAAAAATACACTGGACTATCATAAATGGTTAGTTCTAAGCACCGTCTATGATATTCGAGCCGAGATCATTTTCAGACAACTCGAACATCTTAACCATCTGTAATGAAACACAAACGAATCTTGTTTCGTAGCCATCTATGATGAGTCAAATGTCTGTGATTTTGTAGATGGCACAATCATCATCCAATGAATTTATAGTTACAATCTCGAGTTGCACAGCCAAAATACTGAATATCCAATATAGTCTTGTGGATAATGTGTTTTTACTAGCTATGGATGGTGGGTACTTTTATGGGTGCTCTTGGCCTCATGTGTTATTCATGCAAAGAACCATGAAGGCCCTTCAACCTCTTCGTGCATTGTGATGGTCAGAACTTCGTCTCCTTACTGGATTTATCTCTTGATGGTTGTTGTGAGAGGTTTACATGTCGATATGTGACATTCAAACATGTTTATCAAGTGCTATCTTTTGAAGAGTTCAAAGAACTTGTACTCTCTAGTGCTATTAAGCAGCAGCCATCTGTTGCTATATTTCGGAAGAGAAGGCGAGGCGTGTGAGCACTTTTATAAACTATGAAATGTGTTGTCCTCTGTTGTTAACTCGGTATAATTGTTAATTTTCACATGTGTTTTGTTAACTATCTCTTGTTGATTCACATGTGTTATGTTAACTGTATGTTGTTAACTTTATTGTGTTGTTGTACATGTTTTTCAACTATGAAATGTTGTTGTCTTATATTATATATGTAAGGATATGGCTAGCGTGATTCCATAGGCTAGCTGTAAAATAGCAAAATTATATAAAATTTCATATCACAAACGGTTATTACCTCAATACCTATCTGTGATACTCATGATTACATATGGTTATTACCTAAATAAACGTTAATGATATTCACTATCACAGATGGTTCATGTATTACAAATGTCTGTAATTATCAAATATCATAGACGGTTAATATATTCTGACCGTTTGTAATAATAAGATGATGACCATTTCTATTTAACTTCTCCTTAGTCAATTCAGATACTCACATCTAGCATATCTCCATCAAAATCTAGGGTTTTCAATCCGCACTACACCCTCGTCACCGCGCCATTGCCCTCATCACCTGCACCATCGCCCTCGTCACTGTGTCATCACCATCCTCATCCTCTCCCCACCGCTTCATAGCCCTCGGCACCGTGCCGTCGTTGTCCCCATCTTCTTCGCATCGTGCTATCGCCCTCCTCAACTTCTCAGGTATTACCATCAGCCTAGAACTTCGTTGCTTTAGTTAAAAGTGAAGATATGGTAGGAGTTTAATACTAGCAGTAGAAATTTAGTGGTTGTGAGACTAAGGACTAGGAGTAGTCTGATGACGCAAGTATCTTGCATGTATCTAGTATCGACCAAGTATAAAAAATTCTCTATTTCTTCTTTTCCCTTCAAGGATTTTGCGAAGGTTTGAGGAAAGCCAGCAGCCTTCTTTCTGGCTGATGTAATTCGACTGTGAATTATGTAAAGTGTGTGTAGATGTATTTGAATTGTGAATTTTAAGTCATTTATTCTATTTTAATGTGTTTTATGTGTATATATATATCAAATGTGAATTGTGTATGTGTCTTATGTCTATTTGAATACATGTTGTGTGTATTTATTTCAACTGTGAATTGTGTATCTTATATATATGTTTCAATGTGTGTTGTGTATCTATACAAAGGTAATGGTTAGCACGATTCCTAAAGCTAGCCATAAAACTAAAATCATGTCATATCACAGAAGGTTCATAGATACAAACCATATGTTATTTATCCTTATTGCAAGCGGTTCGTAATTGAAACCATCTATTATTTAGCATTATCGTAGATGGTTTGTAATTGGAACCATATGTTATTTATCATTATTGTAGATGGTTCATAATTGAAACCGTATGTTATTTATCACTATCATATACAGTTTCTTATGTACTAACCGTTTGTGATGTGTAACTATCATAGAAATTTTTTTGTGAATAACCGTCTGTGATGTGTATGTATCACAGATGGTTTCTAAATCATCTGTGATGACCGTTGGTCATTACTAACTCTTTTTTCACATATTGTTCCAAAATCGTCTATACTGACTATTTTTAACCGTCTATGATTTTCTTCTGTGTGGTAGTGACCAATCATAAGGATTTTCAAGATGGTCAGGAGTGACAACGACCTAGTTGTCATGACTGTCGTGACCACATACCAACCAGTTGTAATGAGTTACGAGGTGGTCGTGAGTGGTGTCGTTGATCGCATATCACATTACATAAGGTTCTTCCAATTTGATCTGTGTATGCTCGGTGGTCGCCAGGATTGAGGAGGTTTTTAGGCTGAGTGAGTTGGATGTGATTAGACAAGTATGGAAGTGGCATTCACAGTGGCCTTTGGTTGGTGGTCTGCTCGGTGTCCTGATTCAAGCGTTGGAATAGCTAAAGATCAGTGCATACAGGGTGCATGATGCATGTATGAACTAACGTGGGCCAACTTGCGAAGAACTTTCTTAGTCTTTGAATGTGCAGGAGGATTGGAGTCAACTATTGTCAATGATGAGGAGGATCGGGACTAGGTTAAAAGAAGCAAGGTCCAAAGCTACCATAAAAGCCAAGTGAGATGGTTAAGCTCAAGCAACGCACAAGGACATGGAAGGCAAGGTTTAAGCAATGAGCTGCACCAAGTGGCTTGGTCGATGAAAATAGAGACAGTCCGATGGGATCTAGATGCATAAAGACTTGACAACAGTTCGTTGGGCACCACGGCTACAATTCAAAGACTGTAGGGATACTTTGGAATGAAGGAATGGCAGCTGGCCTGAATGAGGGCAAATTGGTAATTTGCCATATACCAGGGAGGGTGGTGATTTACAAAACCGTGGGTAGTGACCTGGGTGGTTTAGGTCATGAAGGGGAGGACAAGGCATGATGGATTCAAGCAATTGGAGCCAAGTGTAAATGACGCTTTGAAAGCATGCATGTGTGAGTGAAAAAGCCGTTATATGTTGGATTATCGGGTTTGTCCATATGTTAGTGGATTGTATCCAGGTTGTTAGGGTTTCAAAGAGAGTGGTAGGTAGAGCTTCCATTATAAAAGGAGATTAGAGTATATGAGGAGTTGGGATAGGGTTTCTATGCAGTCCCTTTGGGACTGCAACTTAAGCAGTGGCGTACGTAGTATTGGATCTAAAAGCGACGGTCCAAATCGATCCAGACTGTAGCAAAACACTATAGCACATGAATTTGAAAGATCTAGACCGTTCGTTCACTCGATCGGACGGTCCTAACATGTGGTGACTACTTAAGTTGCAGACCCCATAGGGACTACATTGGATCTCCCTTCGAGGAGTTGTGGGTCTATCAAGTCTTGTGCTCATGAATAGGTTGAGAGAGTAAGCTAGAACATAGAGAAATCATGAGTTTTGTGTGCTCTTGAGTGAGCTTTGGTCCTCAAGTAGGAGTAGTTGTAATCCTTCCTCTTTAAGTTGAAGTGTAGATCCCAATTACTTTCTATTGCTTATGCTCAAGTCACTTCTGGTGTTTTTGTGATTTGCTTGGTATTGCTTGTAATTTGCTTGAGTCTTTCTCTCCTCTTGATATTGCTGGTTGCCAAGGATATGTAAGTAGGGGAGAAACCTCTTGGAGATCAAATTCATCCATCTAGGCATCCTCTTATGCATGTTCTTGGAGTTGCTCGGGTTTTATTAGGAACGGGTGCAATTTTGGGTGTTTTGCTTCTAGAGGTTTTGACTTGATCTGTCATTATGGTTTTGCTTGCTAGGATGTGTAGAATTTTATTCAAGGTCATCTTGACCACCCTTACTCACGAGCAAATGTTTGGATCCGATTTGATGCATATTCTCTTCTATAGGCAAAAGGTTGGAACTTTGGCAATAATATCTTAGATCTTTGATTGGAAAAGGTTCCTAACATCCTAGGGAAGGTATGTTTCAAGTTTTAAATCATTTGGAGTTGCAGTTCAAGAGTTTGACCAAATTTGGATTTTCAATTTGTGTTATTTTGTTCTAAACAAGAAGTCAAACCACTGTAGAAACAAATGTCATACTAATCATGAGCGGTTAGGTTAGACTACCTAAAAGAGAAAAGACTAATTTCTCTTGGTTTTAGGTCTCTGTGTTTGATTCTTGGTGCAATTAGACTAGCTCATCGCCTGTGGATAGACCATTAGTAGATTTCCTTCTCGACTACTGTGTTGAGTTTTCCGCTATGGGTGCTAGATTATGATCTTCATAGCTTCTAAAGACTGTCGAAGTGAAAGATTCTTGGAATGCTAAGGGGGAATTGAGGCCCTTTACCCACCCCGCGCCGCCGCCGCCAATCGGCAACCATGATCCTACACTTGTGGGTTTTGCTTCAATAAACTTTTTTAACTTTACACTTCTTAATGTGTTGAAGAGGATTTTAAAAAACATTTGTTACTGCTGACTAGGGGTGTTAATGTAGCAAAATTTGCTCGCGTAAAGCTGTAAGCAGGGCAAAACTACCTTCATGTAAGCAAAACCACAGTCACAACCTGTCTTAGAGTGGAAATTAGCTTGGTTTTGTAAGTTTAGAGGGGTCAAATATTATGTTACAACATGTAGTTTTGTGAAGTAAATGTTCTTAAAATCTAGAGTTCTCTGAAATAGATGCAAAAACATGTCATTTTCTTTAGCTTGTACAAGAAACCTATAGTTTTGAGAAATTTACTGAATAGAAATGGGACTGATAATTTAGGGCTGGCAAGTCAAAACCGAGCCTAATCGAGATTAGTTCAAAATCAACTTATTTTGACTTAACGTATCAATCTTACGTATAGTTTTGAAGCAATTTGGAATAACTTATCATCAAGCCAAATTTGAATAGCTAACGAGTGTTTTGTTTGCCTGCCCTACTGATTACTTTTGGTAACCAGACTAAAAGAAATATTTAAAACTAAAGTTTACTTAAAGGACATGTTACGAGAGCCCTCATTATGTGATTAGCGGGGTCTTACTATTGCTCAGGCTCGTAGAGCTCTGCATGGATCAGATTTAAAAAAGAAGAGCTTTCAGGGATCAAACATATTATCCAACAACCAAATTCCAACTCCCATAATGTCTCTGTTTGGATAAGGAAGCTTTGATTGGGAATTAATTCAAATTTAAACGAATTGATGAAAGGATGATCCAGTACACATACTTTTTCGGCTAGACTTAGACTATTTTGATTAGATGGGATTTTCTTTTTTAATTATAAGGTCGACGCACACATATACGTGTGAGGAGGTAGCCTAGCACATGCCGAAAATTACAAATGTCGGAGATAAATCCTCAATCTCATGTTGCACTGGTGTGAGCTTTTTTTTCCCCGACAAGCAGTTGTGCCTACAAAAAGCTAGTAACATAGTGGGTCACAACTTCACCACCCTACACCAAGGGGTGGTTCTTTTTCGGTTTAATAGGAAGAAACTAGATACTTACACGCGGCACCACGCCTTGCAAGTGCACAATCTGAATTTGTACTATCTTACGAATTTATCATGTTTTTTTGCTATCTAAAGAACAGCTTTCTATCGATAAAAACAAGGTATCTAAAATTTAAATTTCAAAATCAAATAAACATAAATATAGACAAAATGTTTCGAGTTTTTATGGAAGTCTAGGAATACTCACAGGACTCTTATAAAAAAGTTTTAGAAATTTTAAAAATTATTTATTAGCTCAATCAAATCAGCAAAGTTGCTTTAAATATATTAGTAGCATTGTTAGATTTTTTAAAATTTGAACAAGTTTGATCATGATCTGAAATTTTTATGGTAGCTTAGGCATGCTCTGAGAACCCTTCTCAAAAAGTTTAAAACATTTCCAACACGATTTGATAGCTCAACCAAATAAGTGAATTCGCTACAAAAAAATCTAAAAAAATTGGGTTTAGCAGGAATCGTAGGCAAGACCTCAGCCACGCAAGGCAATGGCCTTACCATCTGAGCTACGTGAACTTTGTGTTGTATCACATGTAACAAATATACGAGGCTATCATCTGAGCTACACGCGAGCGGTAGCGCGCGCAACCCACGCCAGGCGTCACGTGGAGAGTGGCGCGGGGCGACATGGACGCGTGAGGAGGCTGAAAACCTGCGGAAAATAATATAGGGAGGATTGGTCATATATTATGCTGTCATTACTATTAATCATGTGGATGTTTTATAAAAGTGCGACGTGGTGCCGATCGAGTAATAATGAGAGGACGGACGCAGCCACTGTTGACTGACCGAGGTGTTAAGGACGTACGTACGATGCATGAATGAGCAATACGCAACGGGGATCTCGTTTATGTCCTCTTGTTTATAGAGCATCTAAGAAAATAAATGTATTAGGAGACGATATTTTTGTGGTTGGACAGACACTGTACAGGTTTTTTTGTAGAGAAACAGAGACAGTACAATCAATATATATATTTTGACCAGCAGAGTACGACTTCCTTGCAGATACTACATACTAATGTAGCTAGCACTGAACTTTCTGTCGATCAAGCAACTGAAAATCTAACTAGCTAGCACTGAACTTTCTGTCGATCCCACTGTACATGCATGATAAACACGGCAAAAAGAAACACGGGATCCAGTAATTTCCATCCGGCCACGCGCCGGCGATGCCGCAGGCCGTAGTCTTCACCGCCACTTGCCCAGCCCTAGTCGGCCTCGACTCCACTCAATTCTTATCTCCTCGTCATTTCAAAATCAAAAACCGAACCGAATTAAATTCGGTTTGATTTTTCGATTATCCGAAAAAATGACCAGCACTCAGATTTCAGTTCAATGCTTTCACTGATTTAGGCACAAACAAACAGTGATTCAGATCAATAAACTTCAATGGTTCAGAACTTCAGATCAATAAACAGCATACGAAAAAAAGCACAATTACTTTGGACCTTATGACTTCAGATCAATAAACAGCATACCAACTTCATGTGTGGGCAATAAAAATCATGCACCAGGAAGTTAAATGCTCATTTTACATGCTCACCGCGGGGTGGGGATTGGGGAAGAAGGCATGTGAGGCGGTGGAGGTTACCTGAGGACGTCGAGGCGCGCTGGTGACAAGGAAGAAGACGGTGTGTTAATGATGAAAAAGGTGCTCAGATCCAAGCGACTCCAGATCCGGACGGGGACCATGCAGACGGGGTGCGTAGAACCGGCGTTGAGGAAGAAGTCCTGTGAGGCCACCTCCCAGCGTGCTCCGCGCCGCCTCCGTGCTCCACAACGCCGTCCTCCTCGTGCTCTCTGCCGCCATGGCAGCCGACTTGAGGTGGACCAGTGGCGAGCAAGGAAACTTGGGAGACGATGAGTGGGGAGGCCGCGCCACCAAAGGAGGCCATGGCACTGGCGGCAAACACCGGACGGGGAGGGGGAGAGGGTGGAAATGGAGGTTGGAGCCTCGGAGCCACGGAGGAGATGGGGGAGAGCCTGATTGGGAGGGGATTGGTCCGATTGGAAATGGAGAGTGGAGACAGGGGATTGGGAGCCTGAGAGGAGTTGAGGAGATGGGGATCAGGAGGGAAGGGAACCGACCGTGCTATGCGAGACACAAGTGACTTTGCGCCGGGGCTCTCGCCTTTGGGCCATGCACCGATCGGTCATTCGGTTTTTCGGCTTTTGGAAGTTAAAAACCGTACCGAAGTTCGAAAATCGAATAACACTAAAATAAAAACTGAACCGAAAACCGAAATAATCGAAATAATCGGTTAATTTGGTTCGGTTCGGTTCGATTTTTCGGTTTCAGTTTGTTTATGCCCACCCCCATGCAAGCCGCCCACTCACCGGCCAAGGCTTCCTCCGCTCCTCAGCATCCTCATGCCCGCTGCCCTAGGACAGCTCGGTATCAACGACTCCCCTTCCCAACTTGGTCACGCCCCTCCTTCTCATCACGCTACATCACCGCCTGCCACTGCTCGGCCAGATGCGCTCTCGCGGTCTCACCGGGTGGCTTGGGGAACTGGGAACCTGGGGTGGGTGGGTTGATTGGATCTGTGAGGCATGGATGTTAGACCGTAGTTAGGCCTTGTAGCCTTGTGGGTTTCGACAAAGGGCCAAAGACCCATCTTCTTCTTTGTTTCCCTCAGTCCCTCTGTCTCATTCTTCTTAATTGGGCAATCGATCACAGAGGAGCTCTGCCATAGGTCATCCATAGCCGCTGGGCGCCCGAGTCAAAAGGGGCTATCGGTGGCGACGTTGAGGATAGACTCGAGGTTATTGAAACCACCCGTTGGATTCGCCTCTGATCTACATGTTTCTTCACAGGGATCTCCAGTGATCACTACGACCATCTATATCAAATGATTCCAAGGAAAAAAAAAAGACCATCTCTATACTAGCAAAAGCTGACGTCACGTGGCCAATGGCACCATATGTACCATGCCTCGATCGATGCTCCAGAGGGGAGACATGCACGCATGCACGGCAACATTAGCGAATGCGATTTGTTTAACAGTGTTTTGCCGCCTACGTACGGTGCCCATCGACGTATTCACGCCAACTTTGATTGAATTTGTGACCGGTCCATATCGACCGCCGGAATGAGTGTGGCCAGACGAATGCATCAGAAGTCACACATTTGTACGCACCCTGAAACATGGCTCCAACGGAGTGTGTCGTGTGTCATGTGTGCTATGTGTGGTTGTTATCAACGGCCGGTTGAGTCTTGTTGGCTACATCTAATTCGTTTCTGTGGTCGCTAAATTGTCCTGCTAGGCTTTGAGCGAGAGGCGAAAGGGATCACTTTGAGCCATGTGTCAGGTAGGACTAAGAAGTTGGCATACTCAGATTGGAAGCAGTTCACACATGCGTGCATCCATTCATGGTGAGCTACTTATGTGACGTTTCGGTAGAACCACAAATAATACTCGTATAGCTACTTAGTTTGATGCAAACGAGCAAAGAAAATAAGAACTAGAGGAACAGGTTAGCTAGCCAGTGGATAGCTACCATATACACCATGAGCTAGGATCAATGGATACACAGCCGTTCGATCGATGATCACGAACCCTTAAAATCAGTTTCTTTTTCTCTGGGAAGCATCCTGGCAAGGCAATTTGTAGGGCCTCCGTGCAGAATGCAATAAAACTATAGTTACAAAAAACATGATTCGTTCGAATCGCGGTACGGGATTCGGGTTCACGGTTCGCCACTTTTTTTTCAATTTTCTTTGTAAATATAAACTGTGTATCCTAAATCGGTTCGGATTCGATGAATCCGGTTTGTAATCCAAGGCACAACAACGGTGGCCTCCCTTAGAATAAGGGTGGCACCAAAATTAAAACCTCGCTTTGATACAAATTGTTGAAACATAAAAGCAAATCAACAAAAAAAAAATTACGTCACCACGAAGAATCGAACACACAACCTTCTAAAAAGAGCCAGCCCTTTGAACCAATTGGGCTACTAGCTCTTTGTGCAGAAACTACATCCATTCTTTTTTCTCATTACTTGCTTACAAGATGACTCGGATCCTAAAACCTTTCCCAAAACAAATTTTCCCAAAATAAACTCTCCTAATTGCAAGATTAACTCTATCAATCACCCCCTTAATCTTGTAACACAACTCTAACTTATTAAGGCAATCGGTCTTAACTACGATTTGCCAAACACATACTCGATATAACATGGTGAACGTATCTTCAAGGAGTTCCGCCTTCTTCTTGCTAGCCATACCACCGGTGATGCACCTCACCGACGATTACGACCTTTTGCTTCAGCTTCAATTGTCTTTTCACCGGTAACGCAACTTGATGGTGACGCAGACTCGGATTAGAGCTTACCCACGAGAGAACTTGGACGCACCTACAAGAACTCTCGTGCACACACACAGCTAGAACGACAGCCACAACTCCTCAATTTCGCTGGAATTTCTTTGATCGGTTGGCTTTTTACGGCCCCAGCTGTCGCCGAAGCTCCTCAATACTGTTTCGCTCAACGATGATAGCCCGCTCTAAGGCACAACAACAGTGGCCTCCTAATCCAACACACAACCTTCTGGTAAGAGCCAGCCCTTTGAACCAATTGAGCTACTAGCTCTTTGTGCTGAAACTAATCGATTTTTTTCTCATACTTGCTTACAAGATTACCCAGCCTTTATACACGCTCAAAGACTGCGGACTCCACTTCTTGGCTATGGCTCAGTATACGACTCGGATCCTAAAACATTTCCTAAAACAAACTTTCTCAAAACAAACTCTTCTAATTACAAGATTAACTCTATCAAAACTGTCTGGAGTTGGACGCATATTCCTACGAATAAGATTCGCTAGTATCACACGTTTTCATGGCGAAAAGGTTGTTTGATCGCCTGTATTACGATCCCAGTCCACACATTGGGTTAGTCTTTTTCTAGTAGTCTTTAAGACGTCGCACTGACTGTCTGCCGTGAATGCAAGAATGCACAGTAATACTAAGTACTTCTTTTATTTTTCTCATATATATATATATGCTACTTTTAGGATCATCTTATGTATTCTCCATCCACTACGGCAACCGGGAGCGTCCTCAGATCGGCCGTCGTCGTTGCTTTGTTGGTTCAGGGGTGCTTGTCTTGCTTTGTTGGTTCAGGGGTCGACTCGGGGTCGAAGTCTTCAGTAGCAGTTTCGTATACGTCGGTATCTACATGTGATTATCGTATCGTATAACAATAATAAGAAGCAAATGAATTAGAATTGAAGGTTCCGGTGATAAAATATTTTATTATTTATTTCTTATTATTTAAGTTTGTTTATTTGTATTATGGATTTTAGGGTTTATATTACGCAGGGTTGTGTTTTTCTAATATGATTCAAATGCAAAGCATGTTATAATAGAATTATTCTTACATAATATGATGGTCTTGCCTTAGGCAGTATTTCTAAGCTGGTCCATTTGATATTAATGTATATTTGCGATATTCTATTTATTTTCTAATCTTAATTATTTTTAAATTATATGTTATAAGAGGTTAGATTTCATTTTAGTTTTGTGACTGCAATTTATATAGATATGTAACCATTTTTGTAGCATTAGCAGGTCTTAACCCCAGAAGTGTCCTGAAACTGGATTTACGTGTTTTAGCTTTTATTTACGAAAGCTATTAATGTTTTAGTTTTTATGTATATAGAAAAAATGAAATTTATTATGCACTTAATTTAAATTAAATCAAACGTTAGATCTTTTCGCATATTAATATAGTCTTGGCCTTAGGAATGTTTTGAGATTGGTCCTACATGATCTATCTTTTAATTTATGATATTTTATTTATATTTTTTTGTTTCTATTTTAAATCCTCAAGTATTTCTATTATATGAAAGCATGTCTCGATTAAGAGGCTAAGTGCAAACTATGATCTATTATAATGATTTTTATTGTATTAGGTGGTCTGATCATATAGGACATTTAGGAACTAGTTTTTCATATATTAGCATCTATTCATAGCAGTTATTCATGTTTGTATTTGCATGCATGGAAATTGCACTATTCATGAATCCAGCACAACTAGGGTCAAGTACAAATATTTTTGCAGGTTTGGAGTGCTCATGATCTTAGTAGTGTATAAAAATTTGTTTGACCCTATTTGAAGCAAATTTGCATAATTCTATATAGAACATATTCTATTATCATGCATATTGAAAACAAGGTTATGTATAAACTTGATTTAGACTTAATTATATATGAAATATTTTTGCACAAACAGGGTTATCATGGTCTTAGAAAGCCTTAAGAATTAGTTTTACTATATTTTTTATTTTTATGCACGAATTATATCTATTTGCATTTTCAATGCATTTGAATCAACTTATTTATGTATTTGATATAATTTAGATTCAAATCTAAATGTTTTGCAAAAATGGAGCACATTAGGTATTAGCATCTTCCATAATTAATTTCATGATTTTAGGAGTTAGGGTTTACTTATTTTGTATAGTGATCATATTAAGGTTTATTCAAATTTAAATTCAAACAATTTATCCTGATTTCAAAAATTAAATATTTTTACCTATTTTGAAATTTTATGATTTTAGATGAATTTATAAATTGGTTTGGAAAATTTTGAATTTTTATATATATAAGTATTTAAATTAGCTTTGGTTTGGTAATTTTCAGAAAATGAAAAGGGATAGTTGAACGTTGGCTTTTGACTGCTTGATTGCTGAGTACTGACCGTGGGTCTTATAAGGATAGGAGTTTGAATCTTATAAGTAAGTCATGAATGTTCTAAAACATTATTTTAAATGCAAAAATTCACATGAGGGTTTATGAATATATCATGCATAAGTTAATCTGATTGATATGTATATACTATTATTTTATTTATTCACTATTATTATTATTAAGCTAATTTTGATTAACTCAGGGGCTTTATATTTGAGTTTGAGATTAATTAAATGAATCAAGCTTATTTAAATTAGTCTTCTGATTTTTGGACTGAAGGTTTGAAATATTCAGGCTCAATTAACTTACCTTCTACTTTCCTGATTTAAGCTTTCTTGAGCTCAGGGTTATTTGAACCAATTTAGTTTGCTTAACTCAAGGATTTGCATTTGAGATCTCTAAATTAGTCAGGTTCCTAAATACCTGCATTTTGGGGATGCAATCAACACATGCTAATCTACCTTAATTAACACGCAAAGCTCTGAACTTAGGCAATCCAAGCACTGGCCATATTGGCCTCACTTATCATAGAGTCATAAAAGCTAACAAAGGGACTTACTATTTTTTTTTATTCACACTGGAACTGTTCATCTGGGTCCACCAGTCAATTGGAGAGCCACAAAACAGAGGAGAGCACAGCCAGCCGAACAGAGCAGCTCGCAAGCAGGCGCCATGGCTAGCTCGGGCAAGCTTCGGTCGGCAGCAAGGCAGGTGCAGGGACGTAAATGCGAGGCCTAAAACGGATTCCTGGGGTTTGACCGAGGTCGTGGAGGGCGGCGGCTCATGCAGCGGTGGCCGGAGAAGATAGCTCAGCGAAGAGGCGCGGTGGCAGTGGGAGGCGCTCGTGGAGGCAGATCCACGGTGAAGAAAAACTCAAATTGACTTGGGGGTATTAATTGGGGACTTGTGTTGATACTCCTAGTGCAAGGAATTTGAAAATGGCGGCTTGAAGAGGGAGTTGACTGGCGGTGGTGCTTGCGGCTGTGCACCGAATTTGTGCTTGTCTGTGGGAAAGAAGGTATCAGGGATGATGGTGAACGGACTAGGGTGCTCGGGCCGGCTTAAATAGGCGTCACCGTGGAGTGAATTGGCCGATGTCAACGGCGGCTTGGTTGCGGCACCGCAATTTGAGCAGTGGACTGAAATGACATCGTCGCAAGGCATGGGAGTGGCAGTGCATTGAATGTCCGGGCTGTCGTGGTGTGGTTGCGGCGAAGCTACGCGAGCATTGCAGCGGGATTGCACTGGGTGTTCGGTTTTGACCGAGAGACATGGAGCTGGCTGCATTGGCTAGAAGAGGAAGAAGGTTCTGACAAGTGGGGTCAGACTGAGGGGTGGACCCCACAAGTCAGTGAGCCAAAGGGGTAAACCGTCTTAGCTATTCACTAGACAGATCAAGACTCACGCAATTAATTCAAGCAATATTAAGGCTGAATATATTATGTTTCAAAAATTACAAAATTCTGACAAGTCTGCCGCATCAGAAAATTGTTTTCTGATTTTTATTTTTATTAGATAAAAAATTAGCTTTATTTTATATTAAATTTTTTATTAAATATAATAACGGTTATTGGGAGCTACCATAAAATTTTAAGATGATGATAATTCATATATGATTTTATAAAATTCTGACATTGATAATGTTGCTTTTAAATTGATTCTATTTTTTATTTTATAAAATTTTCAAATAAAATTTATTATTTTTTAAACTTTTTATTTAACTTTATATATTACTTTATATGATGTGATAAAATTTTCAGAAGAAGATAAGACATTTAATATTTTTAATAATTCTGACAAAGGTACTATTGCTAGTCATTTATCACTATTCTTGATATCTTTTCAGCAATAAATATATTAAAATTGCTTTAAAAATATTTGGAGATACCCTGGAGACAATTTAGGATTTATATAATTTTTTCATATTTTATTTCTTATGGGATTTTTGGTTCTGTATTTTGGAAGAGAAGAAATCAATTAATATAAAAGATTTTCTTAAAAACAAAAATTCAAGAAAAATTAGGTAAGATGAAAATTCAAAATAAGATCATACTTAAAACTCATTTTCATAGTCTATTCATTTTGAAAGAAATGATTTTAATATTGTAATTATTCTTTTCTTAAGGTTAAAATTCAAAAAAGAGAGGAAAAATATGATATTTTAAATTAAAATCTTGATTTCAATTAAAAATTTTATTCAATTACATTTTTTAATTTTTGTTTTTTCATTTTTGAATTTTTCGGGATGTTACATTCAGCCCTTCTTACCTTAAAAAAAAGACATAAGGAAGTTGCATATCCAGCACAGCAAAATGGTTACATCTATCTATCAGCATACAGTTTTACATCTTGTGATGTAAAACACATGCATGCATCCCATCGTTGTTTATCATTGTATCTAGGGATGGCAATCTTACCTGATTTCTCGTGTACTCACGGGTAAAAACCCTAATAGAGGTGAGTATGTTCCTCTTTTATTACCCGTGGGCATATTTATGGGGATCGAACTTTACCCGATGGGCAAACGGGTACGGGTATGGGGAGCTTTCACCCGTACCCATTCCGCCCAATTACCCTCCACCTTCTATTGACATATGAGCTAGAACAGGTACCCAGTTGACCCCCTGATCCCAAATTTATGGTATCTTATATCAGTAATTGTTGAACTTGAACATTTGTGTGTTATTTGTTTGCATGTGTTATTTTAATTATTATTCTTATGTACATTTGAAATTTTGAATAATTGATAATCATTCTTCAATCTACAGAATGTTGCAGATTCCCATAATTTCATCAAAAGAATTGTATTAGTACCACAGCTCATTAGCTCCTGGTGCCATTTGGTTGGAAGGAATGTTGATGGTGGCGGGTAAACGGGTAAACTTGCGGGCATCGGGTACCCGCGGGTGACGAGTATAGGTGAGATTCTTCGCCCGCGACCCTTCGCACGAGTATACCCGTGGGGAGATTTTGGTCCGTGGGTATGGGTATGAGCGAGCACTACCCGTGCCCGCCGCACCCGATTGCCATCCCTAAGTGCACCCGCCACTTTTCTATCCTCTAATTGATATATATAAGCTGAGATAAACAACCGGAGCACTGTATCCCAAACTCTTTGTAAACATGTGACATGTGAGCTCTCTGTATGTTCCCCCACTCTGGGATCTCTGTCTCTCTGAGCGCCAACGCGCTTACACGACCGTGATGTGATTTCTCCTGCTTTTACCCATTTGGGGTAGAGGTGGGCAGTCAGGCCGGGCTCTTTTGGGCTGGCCCGAGACACGGTGGGATGGTCCTGTCCAAAGCCCAGCACGGCATGGAGTGGGCTTGCTGGGCTAGCACGCAACTGTAGCACAGGCCGTGCAGGGCCCGAGAATTGGGCACGATGGGCGGCACGGCCAGGCACGATTGTTTGGGCTGGGTCCATGACAGCACTGCACAGAGGCGGCACCAAGGCACGACACACTGCCACGTAGGAGCGGCGTGGGGAGGAAGGGGTTGTACCTACGGTGGCTGAAATGAGCCCGTGCCATCGTGTCGGCGTCGGAGAGGGGGAAGACGACGCCCGCACTGCCGTGGCCTCGCCCGCAGAGGCCATCGCCAGCCCGCCCGCCGAGGTCGCGTAGCGCCTTGTTGCCTTGCCTCTCGCGCCTGTCACCGCGTAGTCATGGCTTGTCCCTACGCCCGCGTCGTGGCCCGCGAGCCTGCGCCCTCCACCTCTGTAATGACCCCCATTTTCGCATAAATGCAAAAATAGAAATCTCATGTGCATACAGTACTAGTCCCATGATCAGTGGCTAGCACACACATTTACAACAATTGATATCACATCCATACTCTTTATTACAAATTATAATAGTAATCTATACAATAAAATCTTACAATACAGAGTGAAATGCAGCGGAAAGGATTAAAATTCTTGTAGTGTGCCCATCCAATCCCTCTGGCAACTGACAAGGCATAATTCCTAGAAAAACTTCATCGTTATCATTCCCGAATCCTGCGACAAATATGTTTCATTGGTCTAATCTGATTCTTCACCTAAAAACAACAATTAAGCAAGGGTGAGTACTTTCGTACTCCGCAAGACTTTTGGAAAACCTATAATATATGCAAGCCATTTCAAAGGAAAGGCTAGTATGGTTAGTTTGCATAAAGTCGATTTGAAATGTAAATACAGAATAGTAGATTGCAAAACGGAATTTAAGTAAAAGCAATTTAATACTGAAAGTAACAGAATGTAAGCATAAATAGATCTCATGTACCTGGGTATCCTGACCATATCCATCAATCATTCCTACCAGTCCCAAGTAGAAATCCCGAGTAACCATTCCTACCAGTCTCAGGTAGAAATCCAGAGTTTTATGAAAATAAAAACAAACATCTAACTAGTGCTGGCGCACCAAGATTCCCATAACCGCAGGAACGGCTTTTCGAAAAGTTTGACACTCTGCAGAGTTGTACATCTTTACCCACAAGTCATGACCTTTTTCCTTTTGCCGCATATTTCACGCACCTTTGGCGTAGTGGCCAGAATGTTCATGATGGAAACCTTTACATTATCTAGGCTAACTTTGCACCAGCCCGGTGTCGATAAACCCGTACTATGGTGTAAATGTTTGTAGAATCACTGCACAGTAATGAATAAGCATATCCATAGTATGGCGTACACCGTTGTATCAGCAAACGTGACTCCCAACACCTCGGTGTGAGCGCCCCTACGAGCAACCAGTCACTGCAGAAGCTCGTACTACTTCGGCCTACCAATGTGCAAAGTTAAACCAGATAACTTAATTGGTTTAAGGCTGTCCCATACCAGCACTTGTGGTTGTACGGCAAATTCTTGGGTTTAACGAACACGTAGTTCGGTCCTTAATCCAACACGGGCAATAGTCTCCACCCTACACTACGTACAAATCCCTTGTACACCCGACTATTGCCAATAATTGCCCGCATCAAAACCATAGTTTTATTTTCATTTTTGATCAAAATACCAATCATAAATAAAGGTCATATCCAACATTTTTAATCATGTCAAAGTTTTATGTTACTTTAAGCATGGCTAAGCATATCACTAAATGTGATTAACCCAAATTGACATCATGTACTGTCTATGCTATTCTAGGGTTATCAAAGTTCACAAATCCATACTTATCAAGGAAGTTCTATGTGACAATAGGTACGACTACCAATACCTAAAATATAGCAGACTTTAATAAAAGTAAAGTATGCAGTAAAACATTTAATGAAAATATTTATAAAACTGGGATCAATATGATCAAAGGGGGTGCTTGCCTTGCTTATTTATTGCTTACGACGAAGACAAAGCCACGGCTGACGGAGGCAATGACGGAAGTAGCGACGTCGGATTCTACACGTCGATCAATCGGAAAGTATAGCAAATATCCAACTTTAATAAGGGTAAAAAGAAAACAGACAGAAAACCAAATAAAGATTCATTAGAGAAAACAGGAATGTTTTAGGGTTCGGATTGAATGAATTCAAGACCTCATGATTTATTTAATTTACATTATAATGTTAATGACTTTATATGATGATCAAACATAGTTTCTTTTATAGATTATATATATTCTTGAATTACGAATTCAAGAGGCTAAAATTATGAATTCTTGTATTTATAACTTCAAATTATAGATGCTAAAATTATTTGGATTAATAAGATTAAGATTTGTTACATGCTATGCACAAATAGTTCTTGACTGCAAACAATTTGCATGGGGAGGTTTCATATAAGTTAGATCTGTTGAGTTTGGTTACTAATTATGTACTCAAGGTTTTTAAGAAGGTTCTGGTGATACAAATTACATATTTGTTCATTATTTCAAAGTTTGCTTATCCATATTATCGATTCCATACAACATAATACTTAAGGTTATTTGGCTATTAGGATTTATATGCAAAGCATGATGAAATAAGATTATTTCTTCAGAATATGATAGTCTATACTTTGAAGAACATTCTTAAGCTGATTTCGTACATTTTAGTATTTAGACGATACATTATATTCTTTGTTGAAAAAGCTTATATGATATTAAGGGTTATGACACTATATTACTTAAGGGTATTGGGTTAGTCGGATTCATATACAAAGCAAGTTGTAAATAAAATATTTTTCTAGATTACGGTAGTACATATCTTAAATATTATTTCTAAACTGATCTTCATAAAATTTGTATTAAGACGAGATGTTTTACAGGCTTCTGAAAATGCTTAAGTGATTATAACGTTTACGTGACAGGGTCCAATTTTTATTCTTAGTTTGCGTCTGACCCTTACATGATTATTTATTCATTTTCCTGGCATTAGCATGGGATATCATTAAGATTGTTTTAAAGTTAGTTTCACAATATTTTGCTTGTATCCGAGATGTTTTCTATATATGCAAACATTAAGATCTAATATGCACTTTAATTCAAACATGCACAAACATGAGATATTTTGCATAAACAGGGCACTATGGTTTTATTAAAGATATAAGAATTATTTTACCATTACTTGAACTTGCATGATTTAAGTTACATTTATTTTAATTTCTATACTTTGGAAAGTAATCTATCTTCAAATTTAATTCAAACTAAATTAAATTCTAAATATTTTTGTATATATGGGTAGATTATTAACTTCTAAACACATAGGAACTGAGTTGATATGATTTGAATTATTTTTGCAAAAAGATATTCATATTAGAATATTTAACACATTGGAAGCAACTTACTTTAGAAAATGATGTAAATAAAGTCTAAATCTAAATAATTTTGCATATTCAGGTTATTGAGGAGTTAAGGTTTCTATCAAAATTGGTTTCATTCAAATTGGAGCTCCTTTGCAAAAATTCTACATATAGCATTCTTTTGATTCCTTTCTTTGAATTGAATTTAAAATTTAAATATAGTTCATATCCAAAATATTTTTGCATATTCTGAATCTACAGGATTTATCATGAATTTATAAATTTATTTCATTTCATTTGGATTGATGGTTCAAAAGATATGAGCAAAAGAATGTATTCGGTTTAGGAAAATACAGAAAATAGAATAATTACCAAAAGAGGAAAGTGCGCTTTCACCTCGGAAATACGCCTTCCGATTTTAGCCTGCGCAGAGTCTAATTCAGTGACAAGGGGGCCCCGGATGGCAGCGAGAGGCTGCGCGCTTGAGCGACTGACGCGCGGGGTCCTCTCGGCAGCGACCCGAGGCAGAGGAGGTGGCTAGGGCGTGGCGGCGACGGCGGTCCGGCGAAGCTCCGGTGAAATCAACGGCACGATGAGCTTCAGCTCGTCTTCCCGCACCTGATGGTGGAGTCCATTCCCTCCGGTAATGGCCGGAGTGGACTGCCACCGAGCGCCGACGGTGGAGGTAACGGCGGCTCGCCGGGGAAGAAGATGAGCTGGGCTCTAACCGAATGGGTAACAACTCGAGCATCAGTGAGGCCAGAGGTTTTCATTTTTGCGGTTGACTCATGTGGAGAAGCACTGAGATGGGCTGCCACCGTGCGAGGCCAAGGCGGCGGAGGAAGCACGATGCGGCGGTGCTCCGGGGAATAACAGCTTAAATTGCGGGTGGTGGTGGACTTTAGGTGGTGAGTAGAAGCTCTCGGTTGAGTTTCTTGCAGTGCTGTTGATCGGGTTGGCCAACCGAGGTTTTTCCCCAATTCTCCGATTTCGCCGGACTCGGAGAAGACAGAGGTAATCCGATCGTTTTTGGCTGAGAGGCAGGCTAGGAGGAGAATGGAAGTGTTTAGCCGAGACTTGCGTTGCTTAAATAGATGACCAAGGTGGTGAGGTATAGGATTTGAACACGGCAGGGAACGGCGGTGAGAGCACGCGCAAGGCTTTGCTGCCGTGGCAGCAATTCTTTTGAAGAAATGGCTGTCGTGACAAACTTTTGACAAGATGGGCAGGTCGGCGAGATGGTAATGCCATTTGCCTGCCCAGATCGTGCCGTGGCAGGGAAAACAACGGTAGAATCTCGCCGCGACAGAGAATTGGCAGAGACGGCAGTGAACTGAGTTGCGACTTTGGGATTTCTTCGGTGTACGGTTCGGGCAAGTTGGCAGTGGTGAGGTGACAGAGGCACAGCGGGTCGGCGTCTTGGGTGACGAGAATTGCGGCCGGGAAGCGACAAGCAAGGAAGGCGGCGCGGCTCTGCTGCTTGCGCGAGAGAGACAGAGAAGAACGGAAGAAAAGAAGGAAGGAGAAAGAAGAGAAGAGAGTTGATCGGCTGACAGGTGGGGCAAGGGTCCACATGGCAGTCAGGTTGGTGAGGGAAGTCGGCAAAGGCTTGCTGTAGCAAGTGGTCCCACAAGTCAGTGAAAGGAAAAGGTAAAATGGAAGAAGACTCTGGACAGCTCAAGATAGATTCATTGGATTAGGTCATGAAACCGACTCAAAATTTTGTGTGGATTTTTCAGAGGTCGGAAAGGTAAATATGAAATTCCAGTAAAAATTTTATATAAACATTATTGATAAAAATATTTATAAAAATCTGACAATTCCTAGTTGTCACTTTCTGTAAATTCTGAATTTTATTTAATTTAAGATAAAAATCAGTTTATTATTTAATGAAACTTTTTATGAAGATCTGT
This sequence comes from Otatea glauca, assembly GCA_036346275.1. Taxonomy (NCBI): domain Eukaryota; kingdom Viridiplantae; phylum Streptophyta; class Magnoliopsida; order Poales; family Poaceae; genus Otatea; species Otatea glauca. The sequence continues at coordinate 45,503,151 of CM070726.1, read as the reverse complement.
AATAGAATTATTGACATGATATAAAATGTTCATATTTTTATAGTGTATATTTTAATTTTAATAATTCTGACATTGTAATTTTCAGCTTTTCTAATAGTCTGTTTTTGAATTTCTAAAAATAATAAATTATGGGATAAAATCTTGATATTTTTACCAGACATAGATAAGACAGTCATGTCAGCATGGTTAAAATTTTAACTCAATTTAAGTTACGATAACTTCTGAAGAAATCTTGAAATTTCAGATTTTTATTATCTTTTCATGATTAAAATATCTCTTCTTTATTTAATGTGTTCAGATTACTTTTGACAGCATGACAAGGTTTATGATAGTTTCTAATATTTTAATATTATTTTTGCAGATTTTTATTGCTATGGTGTTTTTATCTTTTTACTTTTACCATTTTACCATTTCAATATATGACTTTTCTTTTTAAAGCAAGAACTCAAGAAAAATCAATAATTAAGAAAACTCAGAAAATTAAAATACAAATTAAATATTACATTGCAAACTTATTTTCATATTTTGTTTGTGTTGAAAGAAATAGTTTTAATATTGAAATATCTCTTTTCTATTAAGATTAGAATGCAAGAAAAGAGGAAAAGATATTGTTTAAAATCAAAATATTAATTCCAATTAAAAATTTCATTCAATCCCATTCTTAAATTTCAAACTTTTTATTTCTCTATTTTTGAATTTTACGGGATGTTACAACCTCCTTCGTTGTGGTCGTGTCTCCCCTACCGCACGGACCCCGCTATGCCCACCACCTCACCACCCGCACGGGTAGTGCCGCCGCCTCGTCGAGCCGTCCCAAGCCACGCGCGCTGCGCCATCGCCTCGCGCTCTGCGCCCTGGTGGATGAGGGAAGCGGCGGGGCAGTAGGAGAAGCCGAGGACTGCGAGGAGGGAGGGGAGGGGTCGGGGGGAGAGGCCAGGCAGGGAGGGGAGGCCAAGGGGGCAAGGAGGGAGGAGGCCAGGCAGGGAGGGGATGCCGAGGGGCGGCGAGGAGGGAGGAGGAGGGAGGGGAGGCTTGGGGGGCTAGTCGTCGTCCTCCTCGGACATGGCGCACGACACGGAGGGAGGTGGCTGCTGCCGCGGCGGGGCGGAGGTGGGGCGTGCCGATGGGAGAGGCAAGGTGAGGGGAGGAGGGAGATGACGAGGACGCCGAGGAGGGGAGGAGGGAGGCAAAGGTGGGGAGGGGAGGAGCCGAGGAGGTAGGCGCACGAGAACCAGGGAAATGGGAAAAAAATGGTGGCAAAAAAGGGCACCGGTTGGGGGAAATGGGAAAAAATAGGGGGAAAGGGCGGAAAGGGAAAAAGAAGGGGGGAAGGAAAAAAGGAGGGAAAAAAGGGAAAGAAAAAATAGGGAAAATGGGGGAAATAGGTGGAAAAAAGAGGGAAAGGAAAAAAAGGGAGAAAGCAGATGTATTAAAGAAAATGGGATCTTCAAAGTAATCCGCCCTATTAAGTATTAAAGATGTTCGCAAGCAAGGAACATGCTGAACACCAACATTTTTTACTCTCTATGTCACCATCTCTCTAACTCATCTCCAACTATTGCTCATCCCCTCTGACTCTCTATCACTCTCTCTGACTTAATCTCACTCTCTCAGTCCCTCTCTCCCTCTCTTCGGTTGGCACTGTGCCTATCTCTCTCCGCTCTTCTCGCTCGTCTCTCTCTCTCTCTCTCCTCGGGCGATGGCACTCCTCACTCTCTCCACTCCTCTCACCGCCTCGCTCGCTCATCATTGAGAGAGAGATAACGTGTGTGAGAGAGCTGAGAGGGGGCAACGGGCGTGAGAGAGTGAGAGAGACAGGCAGGAGAGATTGAGAGAGACAAAAGAGAGAGGGAGAGCTGATAGAGTGAGCAATGGGCGAGAGAGAGCTGAGAGAGATTGGAGAGGCGGGTGAGAGAGGGAGAGAGAGCTGAGAGAGACGGGCGAGAGAGTAGCTTCTTGCAATGCACAGGTCTTTGTACTAAAGAGCATCGTGTACGCACGTAAGCATTACAATGTCACTTTCTACATGTTCAAGATTGAATAAAATTTACTTCTTTTCCTCCAATATTTGTGTCTATTGCCTCAACTCCATTCGTCTCCGGGTCCTTTCCTCTCGTTGCAATAGTGTAAATGGGCCGGGCATGAGCTGGCACGGCACGAAGCGCAAATGGGCTGTGCCTAGGCTCGCCGAAGGCGATCTAGGCCGACACGGTACGGCATGATAGGCACGACTGGCCATCGCGACCTGGCACAGTTTAGGCACGAAGCACGATGGGCCCATGCCAGGCCGGCCCAGCACGGCATGACGCCCACCTCTAATCCAGGTCACCGGCAATGAGAGTAAAACTCCAACATATATATATGGAGCATCATGGTGTGCCTGGGCACCATGATTTCAAATGCGTGAATTCAAGCCATATTCGAGTATATTTTTCAAAAATTTCAGTTTTAGGGTATATACACATCTATAACAATTCAAATAAAACACATTCCTTTCAAAAAATATACCCATCTATAACAATTCAAATAAAACACATACCTTTGAAAAAATATACTCGAATTCAAAGATTTTGAACAAGTTTGGATCACATGCTTTGCTAATTTATATATAAAATCAGCACATACCTACAACCAAACTATCATCAAAAAGGGAAACTCTAGTTTGAATTTCAGTTCAAACTTGTTTGAACTAGTTAGTAAATTGGTTAAACTCAACATCCTAAAAATTTTAAAAACTTCCGCATGAAAATAGAAAAAGAAAATACCCTTTTTAGATCATGGTGCCCAGGCACCATGGTACCATATGATTTCAAATACGGAATTCAAGCCATATTCGAGTATATTTTTCAAAAATTTCAGTTTTATGGTATATACCCATCTATAACAATTCAAATGAAAAACATACCTTTGAAAAACTATACTCGAATTCAAAGATTTTGAATGAGTTTGGATCACATACTTTGCTGATTTATATATAAAATCATCACATACCTACAACCAAACTATCATCAAAAAGGGAAACTCTAGTTTGAATTTCAGTTCAAACTTGTTTGAACTAGTTAGTAAACTGGTTAAATTCAGCATCCTAAAAATTTCAAAAAAATTCACATGAAAATACATAGCGAAAATATCCTTTTTAGATCATAGTGCCCAGGCACCATGATTTCAGATGCGTGAATTCAAACCATATTCAAGTATATTTTACAAAAAAAATAGTTTTAGGGTATATACCCATCTATAACAATTCAAATGAAACACATACCTTTGAAAAAATATACTCGAATTCAAAGATTTTAAACAAGTTTGGATCACATGCTTTGCTGATTTATATATTAATGAGCTACCATAGCTCGGCATGTAACTATACTTCTGAGGTCCCATGACTCGGTAGGTGCTTATTCTAAGCACATGCAGCGCAGTACCTCCTTTTGTGGTACGGAAGCGCAGCAGGTAATACGTATTTTCAATCGGCGCTTCCGCAGTTATGTATATACTATTTTTGCAATTACGTTCAGAATGATGCCAAATTTGTAAAAGGAAATAAAAAAAAGTCAACAGTATAGAAAAGTGCTAACTTCGGGACCATCAAGCACCCCGTCCCACCGTGTGTCATTCAAGGTTCCAAAAATCGATGAAATTTTAGAATTTCTTGTCGAGATCTCGGATTTCAGCCGGGCATGAGATACAAAATCCCGACCGGATAAAAAAAATTCCAAATGTTAGAGTAATTTTAGAAAATTCGACGAAATTTAACCAAATTTCGTCGAAAATATCAGGATTTTGACTTTTGAGGACCAGATTTGGGTCAATAACCCTTAAGAATGTCATGTTTTATGAAAATTTGATGAAAAATTGAATTTTTAAGAAGTTTTATAAAAATAGCAGAAAGACTATCATATTCTTATAAAATTGTACAAGCTTGATAATACTCTGAAAAATTTATGGTACAATATTTAGCATTCTAGGATAATACATACAATTTTCAAAAGAATTGAACTACATTTGTTATATTTAAAAATTCAAAAACAAAATGAACATAACTGAGACAGTAACAGTTTCAGCATTTTATAAATTCACTAGAGTGTGGTCATAATCCAAAATTTTTAGGAGGGCATAAGAATTGCCTCAACACCCTACTATAAAAGTTTCAAAAATTTTAAACGTGTTTTGGTTGCTCAATAAAATCTATGGAAGCAATATATAGCACCGTAAGGCTTTTATCAGGACATTAGCACTATCACAATTTTTAAAAATTCCTGAAGATCGATCATCGTATGAAAATTTTATAAAAACATTTTATGAAAATTTTGAACAGTGTCTTTGCCGCTACGTGCGGTGCAAATTAATTGTCGCATCCATGCATGCATGCCATATGGTTGAATTTGTGACCACACCGTGTGGCCAGACGAATCCATGCGAAGTCACCCTTTTGCTCGTACCTGACATGGCACGTAGGTTGTTATCCATGGTTGGAGACAATCTTGGCTAGTCCTTCTGTGTTCGCTAAATTATTTCATCAGAGGCGATTTAATGGGATCACTTATTCACTTGACGAATTTGTGCGGTTCAGAATGGACAAGAAGTTGGCATACTCGTAGCTAGTAAAAAGCTACGATGACTCCGGGGTTTCAATTTCACATGAATTTCACTTAAAATATTTTGAATCCCGTATAAATAAACAAAAACTTATGTGTGAGTTAGCCTCGATCATTCCAGGAGCAATATACACCTTAAACAACTTACAAAAATGTTACCTATGAAGGAAACATGATTACCTGTCGAGTAATTTTGCGACAGTCTTTAAGTCATGGCTGCCGCTCTGTAAGGAATCAAGGTATATAATCCGGTTCTTTCTTGGTTGTTACAATTAGAACCCAGTAAAACCTATAGAGGTAAGTCGATATGATCATTCAATCTAACTTTGAGTTACATGTACAATACGAATCAAAATGTAGCAAGTAGTGCAGCACTTATCTCGAGTTGTGTGATAAAAGTAGGTACTCAATATCTTTTTTGAGTCACCAATGCCTCTTCCACGTAATCCTCAACTATTTTTAAACTTTCGTCTAGTGTTTGCTTAAGACTATGTATGGGTTGAGGAAACCCACCGATTGTTTCTTCTTTTTCGCTTCATGGATCAAGTATATATATATACAAAAGCAAGTATTATATATATATATCACATTTATCAGTATTATATGAGTGTAGATTGTGAATACACACACTTACAATGTCCACCATCTCAAGAGCGAGGTGTCGAGAGCGTCAAGGTTGAATAGATTGAATAAGTCGCTATACGTTCTGGTACTGGCTTGTTCTGTGTACCCATCATGCAATATAATACAAGCTAGTGTAAGGTTTTTTAGACGCTCTCCCGTTACTAAAGGCTCCCATAGCTTGTATCTCCGGACCAACGGGGCAATCGGATTATCGAGGGCCTCCGTGATCTGCTTCGATTTGCCTTTGTCTCACTTTCTACACTAGGGAATCTTCACGGGAGACGAGTGGGCACAAAATGATGTATCGGCCTGTGATGCATGGGGCACGGTACACGATCTAGTGGCCTGCTGTAACATACCAGAATTCTGTGTTTGAAAATAATAATAATTTAAATAATTATTTTATGAATTTTCAGATAACAATAAATTTTATGGATTTTCTGATAATTATTTCTGATTTTTTAAGGTTTTATCCATTTCTTTTTGAATTTTTAGAAATTAAAAAGTTAATTTTTTATAAAAATAAAAAATATTAATTTTTTCACTAACTTTATTATGTGAAAAAAGCATCTGGGAATTTTTGTGAATTTTTCTGAAATATTTGAACCGTATTTGCTATTTTTCCAAAAAAAATACTTTTTCGGATTTTACTAATTATTTCAAAGAAAATTTTATATTAACATATTGGAAATAATTTTGGTAATTTTAAAATATATTATTTCAATTCTCTGAAATTTTTATAGATTTTTTGAGGATATTCTAATATTTTTCTAAAAAAGGATTTTTAGCAATATAAAAGTATTTACTTCATATAAATACTAATATTGTATTATTTATTAATATTTTATTTGTGCTTTAATTACTGAAGTCGGTTTTTCTTCAAATTCCCAAATTTATTAGAATTTTATTGCCATTTTCAGATTTAATTTGAATTTTCGATAGTAAAATAATTATTTTTGGAATTAATTAATTTGGGAATTAATAAAAACACTGTTCAAATGCTAAACCCGATGGACTTCCCCATCCCCACCCGTTAGCTATAGTAAACCTCAACCCGCCCGACCGGCATTAAAAATCCACCCGTTTTATCAAATTATTTTAACGAACTTGATTACTATTCTGGCGAGCGTTTCCTGAGATCCGTAACTTCGATTACCCTATAAACTGGATCACAGCTTCCTCTCCTCATTCCCCGCACAACATAGTTTGAGTTTTTGCAATCCACGCTCTGGATATCCCTGCGCAAGCCGTTCTTTCAGAACTCCGGTGAACTTTCGACGAGCTCTGCCGACCACTCCCGACCTCCATTCGGCCTCATTCTTTCTACAGCTTCCTCTCGATGTCCTCTACCTTGGGTAAATCAAATTTTGAAAATTCCCACGGGAGCACCGCCAGCAACCATTTCTTCTCCAAGTCTAGCAGGAGGTCCAATTTTTTGGAATTTCATCATTCAAAATGTCTGATCTCTTTCATTCTAAGTCCGATTGACCTCTTTTTCTTCCTAAATTCATATAAAACCAAAATATACCTATTTATTGCAGTTTTAAAAAAAATTAATTTATTTGGATTTTGTTTGAATTTTTGAACATCTAGATTTTGGAGTGCCGAAAAAATACCAAATCAATGACCGAGATCTCCAGTGTTTCGAGCAAGGCAAGTTATACCTTTGATCATGTTGATCCCAGATTTTTGAACTGTATTTTGATTTAAATTACTTCATGCATAATTTTATAAATGTAATTTAAATCCCAGATTTAAATGATTAGTTACGTCCATTTTGTTTACACCACATTTGAAGTTGGATATGTATGCCATTAAAACCTTAAGGAATACTTGCATATAATCATTATCAAATGCTTAGAAAAATGCTTAAACATGCTTAGATTTGAAAGTAAGTCTTTTTATGGGAATTTGAGCCAAACAAATAATTCTATTGAAATGAAACTATTCCTTGGTATTGGTGTGCCATGGAATAATGGAAAATGTTATACTGGTCAAAAGAAAATGAAAATATGATTTAGACTCGGCAAGAATGGTTGACTAGTGGTCTTTGGGTTTGTTGAAAAGCTCATTTAGTCAATTAAGGACTAGTCTATGAGAAGCGATTGAATAGCCTTACCGTACTACCACAAGTCTGATATAGGACAGACCTGGCTAACTAATTTACAAAGTTCCAATGTTAGTTGTGCCATTTGGATGAGTGAGTGGTGCAAGAGGGGGCTTCTAGACTGGGCTTTCAAACCCTACCAGCGGTGGAACCTTAGCGAGGCATGACTGCTTGGAATGGCGCGTTGTAAAGGTCTTGTGATAATCACTTAGTCGCACGCCTAAGGAAACGTGTTATGGCTGACATATTAAGTTGATTATATCTTGTGGGTAAAGTTGTACAACCTCTGTAGAGTGTAAAACTAGTCTAATAGTCGAGCCCACGGTCATGGGCATGCCGAGCAAACCTTCCTCGAGGACTAGACTTTGGTTTTCCAAAAGTTATTTGAGAAAGATGATTTGTAGATGGAAGGGGTTCCATCTGGAAAAATTGGGTTGAACTCTGGGATGGATCCCGTGTGGAAAATTGATTTAAAACTCAATTTTACTATATCAATTATGCCTTGAAAATTACTTACTGTATTTGAAATGTTGCTTCCTGCTCAAACTAACCATATTATACCTTCCTTTTGTTATCCTTACATTAACACTGCATTTCATCTGTGACTTGCAAGTACTTTAAGTACTCACCTTGCTATATCTATTGTTTTTAGATAAGGAACACATCTACACCAGTGAGGATCTCGATGACTAGGCCGTTTCCCTAGTCGATTGCCTGTGGCAGATTTGCTGGGTCCTACTACTTATTTTTGCTATTCGCTGCTATATTTTCAGTTGGCCTGTGAGCCATTAATATTGTAAAACTCTTATAATTAAATTCATAAAATTTCATACAATATGTTGTGGCATCATCTTTACTGTGCGTACTAGCTTTTCTTGGGCTAGTACAATATACACAGAGGATTACATAAGTGTTTTTCTGAGATCCAACACTTGTTGAAGTGTAGTAGGTGACTCTGAGAGTGCAGGTAATTTCGATGCTGGAGGGTGGATGTTCAGGAAGATGTTGCTGCTAGGCCACTGAATGTATGTGTCAATGGTATCACCTAGTGTCACGATCTCGTCGTTTGTGGGCATCTGCAACGCGATGGCCTTGCAAATATCATGTACACATCCACATTGAACTTCATGAAACCGATGATACCGGGGTACCATGCATCAACGCCCTTTGACTAGTTGGATACGCGAGCCCCCAAGCAGCTTGAAGGAGAACGGAGCCATTGGTAAGCATCACTTAGAGATTGCACCGCATGGCCTCTTATAAAATGGTACACAATTAGCTAAGGCATCCAACGGCTATATCAATGGAGCATTCAAGAGATATGTATTAGTACCTTGATGTCACAGATAGGAAATTTGCCGTCGTCTTCATCTGTGTGAGCGGCGGACACACAGCTGCTCTTACGGGTAGTGGGGCTGAATTGCGTACACACATATGAGGCTTGCGTGGGCCATCTTAGCTGATTATTGAGCCTTCCTCGAGGCCTCTAATCTGATTATTGAATTTATCTCTCAGCCTTTCCTCAATCTTTTGTACAAGTCGTTCCTCGCACTCGGCTTTGGCTCTCTTTCTACTCCGGTATTTATCAGAGTCGTTTGGTAATCTCCGTTTTCTAGGGAACGAAAACCCCTTTGCCTTGCGTGCGACCGGGGTGTTCCTTATTTCCCAAAGCCATAGAGAGGACATCTTTCTTCCGGTCTGGCAAAAAAGAGCCATCGAAAGATTGTGTACTTAATGCTACCTGCAAGATCGACATGTTATTTCACTTATGGAAGTTATGGACTAATTACAAACTTGGTAGTTCGATATCTTACCAGTCATTCGCACACTTCCTTGTCCACGGGGTTTGTAAAGGACATGGTGCCGAAATACATGGCACGTGACCTCACTCTTAGCCAGTTTTGGGTGCACTGGTCAACGATCGAGGCAAATGGTGGGGAGGCCTCCTCATCCTCCCTCCCCCATTGCTCACTCTTACCCGTGTACCCAGCGGTGCCGAGTCTGAGGGTGGGTGTTCCTTGCTTGGAGGGCCTTGTGCGCATCACTTTGATGTACGAATTCTTCTCTCATCTTCATCGCAACAAATCTTTGTCATACTTCCTTATCGATAAACTCACACTGAGAGAAGGGAGTCCTGTCCTTGTTGACGTATTCTGTGACAAACGTGCTCTTGAAGTTCTTCCACGCCTTTGCCACCACTAGTAGTGCATACCATCGCACTAGGCGTACGGAGTCTTCTAGGATCTCAAATGATGCAAAAAATTCTGTCACCGGGTCGTTGCAGTTCTCATCGGTCAGGGGCTTCTAAGATGGACAGGTGATGGGGACCCATTTCCGTCCAACTATCGCACACAATGTGCAGAATTTTTTCACAGCTTTCCGAGGTTCGGTAGGGGCCCCATCCTTCGGATCAACCGCTGTGATGGTATATCGGTCTATGGTCTTTTTATTTGCTCCTTTTGGACCGCGAGTCGGTTTTCCTTTCATCGGCTCATCACATCCTTTAGGCAATGAAGAATGAGAGGATGTCATCTTCTTTTTAACTAGACCGTGTTAGGTCTTCAAAGATCAGGCCAGTTGCTAAATCAACAATTCATAATGTAAGCATAGGCAAGTAAATTAGATCTCGATTTAAGATAGTTAAATTTTATCTAGGATCAGGTTGGACGGTTGTCATTATCAGCACTGTATTTGTAAGATGAGAGATATTTTATTCACTAGATAAATTATGGTTCAAAAAGGGTTTCTTTATTCTTTAGAACAAGGAAAGAGATTAGATCGCTCTGCTCTCTTTTGCCACTCTATTTCAGAAATATCTATCTAATGATAAAAGAAGAAGAACAACGCAAAGAAATTGAGTGTCCGAGCACACAGAACCCCTGGAGATTACGCGCTCAAGCCATGTCTAACATATAAACAAACATTAAGACAATGATAAAAAGAATAAAGTAAGAAGAACGATAAAAGAAATTTGGTGTCCAAGCACAAAGAACTCCTCGAGACCTCACCCTCGAGCCACGCATGGATCCACGTGTCCAAGCACGCCACGAACCATACATCTGGGAGCATTTCCTAATCTTAAGCCCTATTTCTATTTGTTGTACTCAGCTATTTATACACACACACACACACATATATATATATATATACACACACACATCACATTTTGTACTATGATTGATACTGAAACATGGTATTATGTAATATCAAAGAATAAGAGCAGCTCATATTCAAGTACCTAAGCATGTATATGATAATGAATAGTCTTATCAATCATATTTCAATACTCGAGGATTAATTACAATAGCCAAGGAGATAAAGAAATTCATAAAACTTATGTCGACTAGGCAGTGAATCATATCTATTTAACAAATTGATGAATAATTGAATGACAAAGTGTGCTCTCAGGTGTCGGGCTACTGAAGGTTGGACCTTCAGCATCCTCGCTACAAGGTGTAGGATTGCTAGAGATTAATCTCTTGCATCCACTACACCAGGGTCAAATTAATCATAAGTTGAACTAGATAATTATCTAAGCAAAAAAGGACTTGAACTCTTTACCTTCCTAAATTATGCACCATAAAGTATTAAGAATTAATTTTCACTGTTCAACTGATCAAGTAACAAGTTCGTGGAAGGAGAAGGCCACGAATCTTCAAGTTGTTTATTGGTTGCTGAACAATTAAGCAGTTAGCTCACTTGTATGCAATGCATGGGCTATACTGCACATGATGTGATTTTGTGATCAATTTGTTTCTTTTTAATTAGGCATTTTGTTATGCTCCATTGACTGAAATCTAGATGTGGTTTGGTCGATGGCATTTTTGCATTCCTGGACAGACCATAGGTGGTGGTTCCCTACTAAAACTTTTGTCCATGACGGACTATATGCATATGACTTGTATGCAGCTGACAAAAACATCAATAATGATCTCGCTTCTAGTTATATCAGGTTGCAGACTATATAATGCATATTTGCAATTCCAGTCCCCGTGTGGTGATCGATTAATTGTATTTAAATGTAGCTAACTAGGGCAAATTAAATTAACCTTTTGCACAATGTTACATAAACTGCAAAGACCCAAGTAATCATAGCAACACCAAACTAGTTCAAGGCCAAACTTACTACTGTAATTGTTCAGTTCAGCTTCTAAAGACCCAAATACATCATTAAGCATACAACTTGAGAAACATGGAACCTATTAATTGAGACAACTTCTTTTCAGCATCACACCATACTGTACTCACATCAAGTTAAACTAGAAGTATTAATTGAGTTATTTGAGACCAAGACAAAAGCCAAAATCAATATTAAATACCATGAAGACTAGTTCATGACCATGCTGCTAAGTGCTAATAGCATGTGCTTTGTACATATAGTTAAAAAGGAAACATTAACATTATGCATACATAATCATCCAGATTACCATCAGGCCAAAAAAGAAGAGCCATAATGCCATCGTGCCATAACATCTAAAAGATAGACTATAGCACAAGAGCTGCTGCAAAACTTTAAAAACTTACATTGGGAAGGAAATTACATGTTCACAGAAGCAATGCCAATTTGAATTTTCATAGAAAGCACTGATATTTCCTGGTATAGACAAAATGAATAATATATTCATGTGATGAGTCTTAGGGGCGTTGTTGAAATAAATAATATGATATTCCACTTCTGTTGTTTAGATTCCCATGTTGTCAACAAAATAGATGTTTTGCCTTTATGGTCATGTAATATGAAGAAATTACATTTTTGTTGCAAAATCAGATGTATGGCCACAGGCCGAGCTAATAGTTTGCTACACACACATACTTGTTCATCTTCAAATGACAGTAAAGGACCCAAGAGGCCAACACAGGTGTCGATTCATAGCCCTTTTGGGATGCAATCTCTAATTTTTCAGTTTCTAGATGTTTGCCAGGGTGGAATATTTGGGATCAATGTTGCCAACAAATGAGCCAAATGGAAGTCACTTGGATATGACATGGGAGCAAAAAACATAGAAGCCCCTTGCCTCTGCACATAATGTTAAACTCTATGATGAATGCCTTCAGACTTTGGACACCAAGTTTGTGTTGACTACTCCAATTTGAAATTAGCTGCACTAACACTAAGAAAGCGGCTCCTATTTCATATGCAAAATATGGCAGTAAAGGGGAATTATTCCAGTTTCATATCCAATTCAAAATATATTCCAAGGAGTACCTCGCAGGCTTCCCTGAATGATGATAGAATAAAAAATCCCAGCGCGGGGGAGGAGGCCGGCATGTTAGTGCGAGGGAGCAGGTTAGCACAGGGGAGGAGGCCGCAGGGGAAGAGGCCGGTGCAGGGGTGGAGGCCGGCCTGGAGGAGGAGGCCGACGCAGGGGAAGCTAGGGTTTGGGGCCGAACTGCGCGCTAGTGTTGTTTTATAGCAAGGTTATCAGAGAAAGTTCTATTATAGAACCGTCTGTGATATTACACATCACAGACGGTTCTAAGAACCGTCTCTAATGCTCCATTTTGCATTCTCGATTTAGATAACTGGAGTTGGATCTAACTGGTCATGTTACTTTATATGCATGTTTGTCCTACACTAATAGATGTGTCAGTAATGTTTATTTTTCATTGGTTCATCTTTACATTTATTTTGCACAAATATAGTTTTGAGATTTTCTCTAGAACAACATTAACAATTTAGGACAAGAATAATGTCCCATTGAAAACAACTTTATTAAATAAAGCAGATGCATACAAAAAGATGTATGTACTTTCGATCGTTTCATTAAAAACAAGTTTATTATGCTAGAGTACACTTAAAATCATAATTCCACTTGCTTATTTATTTGTATAAAAATTAGCCCTTCACGATGATCGACGTGTGTGTAGCTAGCTACCTCGTGTGGTTCTTCCTCGACCGTTATACCGTTTTCGACAGGAGGCAACTCATCAAATTGATTATATTGTTCCTCATCTACAACAATCTCAACTCCAGTAATCCTCTTTTTTCCCTAAAGAACTATGTGGCGCTTCTTGTTGAATGGGTCAGTTACATAGAAGACTTGAATAACTTGGTTAGCGAGTACGAATGGTTCGTCTTGGTATCTGACACGTTCGAGGTCTACAGTAGAGATACAATACTTGTCAACCTTTACCTGCTGGAGGTGGACCCAACGGCACCGAAACAGGGGATCTTGAAAAGTACGTAGTCGAGCTCCCAAATCTCCTCTATGAACCCATAGTAGGAGCTCCTCGTCAACCCAGCGGTATTGAACGCATCAATGCGAACACTGCTGTTCTGGTTTGTGCTCTTCATATCCTGATCTCTCATGTAAAATATGTAACCATTTAAGTCGTATCCTTTCTATATCACAGCTGTAAATATTGGTCCTTTTGCCAAGCATAATCAGCGTATCACCTAACGAACTCCCAGTAATGGATCGCTCCTTCAACTATTTGTTGAACTGAAGGTTGTGCTATCTCGTGATCCAAGACTCCTGCCACGTCGAATTCTCTTGCTGTAGCCAGTGGATGTACTTGTTGATATACAGAGACACTATAGCCATGTGTTTCAAAAAACTGTGAAATGGGCTTGAGTAAACTCAACCGGAGCAAGCCTGATTGCTTTCATTCCGATGGTCCCAATACCCTCGAGCCCCCCTCATGGTGAGATTGAGATACACCAATCGGTTTGACCTGAGCCATGTAATCGATGCAGAACTCGACGACCTCTTCAGTTGCATAACCTTTGACAATGTTGCCTTCCGACCGAGATCGATTCCGTATGCAGGACTTGAGAATTCCCATGTACCTCTTGAACGGGTACATGCTACGTAGGAACACTTGACCGCACATCTTTATCTCTCTCACAAGGTGAACAATGAGATGGACCATGATATCGACAAACGACGGAGAAAAATACATCTCAAGATTATATAGAGTCATCACCACCTCAGCCTGCAGAACATCTAGTCCTTTGAGATCGATGACCTTTCTGAGCAATTGTGTCAAAGAAATAACACGGCCTCGTGATTGTCTCCTAAACTTTAATCGGCAAAGTACTTCTAATTGCGATAAGGAGCATATGTGTCATCAACACATGACAATCATGAGACTTCATACCAATTAATTTCAAATCTTGCATCGAAACAAGTCTCTTCACATTAGAGGAGTAACTGGATGGAACTTTCACACCATGCAAGCATTGGCACAATTCAGTTCTCTCAGCCTTGGACAGAGTGTAATAAGCAGGTTCGCAGTACGTTCGGTCTTTATCGATCTCTTTCGGTGCTAACTCAGGTTTGATGCCCATATCAACCAAGTCAAGCTGTGTGTTGATACCATCCTTTGTTTTCCCTTAATATTCAGTAAGAGACTAATCAAGCTATCACATACATTCTTCTCTAAATGCATGACATCGATGCAATGGTGAACTTCTAGGTGCTCCTAGTAAGGTAGGTCTCAAAATATTGATCTCTTCTTCCATATGCTCTTCTCACGGGTCCTCGATTTACGTCCCTTTCCATACATAACATCTAACTCCTTAACTATATCATGAATGTCTCTCCCGCTTAAAGGCCTTGGAGCTGAACTGCTCTCGTCCCTTCCGTCGAATTGTTTCTTCATCTTGCGGTATGGGTGATTCCTCCGAAAGAACCTACGGTGAAGCATGTACACGGTTTTACGCAAGTGATTCAGCCACACACTCCTGGTATCATCTAAGCAGTGAGTACTGGCTTTGGCTCCTTTTATACTCTAGCCTGACAGGTTAGCTAGGGCAAGATAATCATTTATGGTGCAAAACAATAGATAGTGCAAAGTGAAGTTCTCTCGTTTGTACGCATTTCATACTTATACACCAGGAACCCACAGTGTTTTTAAATCTTCCACCAATGGTGCTAGATACACATAAATATCGTTTTTAGGTTGCTTCGGCTTTGGATAAGTATAAACAATAAAATGTACTTTCGCTTCATTGATAACCAAGGAGGAAGGTTGTAGATACAGAGATTCATAGGCCAAGTACTATGACAGCTACTCATGTTACAAAAAGGATTCATTCCATCTGAACTTAATCCAAACCTTATATTCCTCAGTTCTGCATCGAATTCTGCAAACCTCCTATTGATGTTTTTCCACTGGGCGGAATCAATAGGGTTTCTTAGCATTCTATCATTATTACGCTCCTCTGAGTACTAACGCAACAGTTTTGCCTCCTTTGAGTTTGCAAAGAAATGCTTCAAACGGGGAATTATGGGCAGATACCACGCCACCTTAGCATGAGGTCTTTTTTTCACCTCGATGCCCTCGTCGTCATCATCTGAATGATTCTTACGTTTATACTGGGATGCGTTGCACATCGGACATACATGCAAGTTTGTGTACTATTTGTGGTATAGGATACAGTCATTCAAACATGCATGTATTCTTTCTACTTCCATTCTCAAGGGACAAAGAACCTTCTTTGCTTTGTAGGTGGTTGTCGGCAACTCGTTTCCCTCGATAATCATATCCGCTAATAGACCTAACAATGCCGTGAAACTCTTGTTAGACCAACCGTTGCTTGCCTTCAATTTCAGCAGTTCAAGCACGGACGACAACCTGGTGTATTTTGACTTGCAGTCCGAGAACAAAGGTTTATCTGAGTCGTCCATCAAGCCCCCAGAATTTACCATACTCTCTGTCATCAAGGTTCCCCTCTGAATCACGCAGCATCTAATCCAGATTGTCATCGTGCAATCTATTCTCATCGAAAGCTCAATCGATATCATCTGGCATATCGTTGACTTCGTCGGTGATTTTCATACTAGCTGCTTCCTGTACAATTTGGCCTTCACCGTGACTAATCCAACATGTATACCCCTTTTGAAACCCCTTAGGATCAAGTATACTTCGATATGCGCTCAGTTATGAAACATCTTCAGATTCTCTCAGTCAATGCATGGACAATACATAAATTACACCCCCTTATGAAAGTTCAAGCTCCATTAAGTTGGTTTTGGTGTTAATGATAAATCTAATAATGAGACTAACTCTTTTGATAATCATAATATTGATTAGTCTCAATTGTTAATTAATGACAAATCTTTTATGAGACTAACTCTTCGAGAGATGCATTCATCAGCTGGAGATCGTGGCAAACAGATCTATTTTGCCCCCTATATCATAATGATTATCAAAAGGGTGACTGGATTCTGTGGTGGGTGTGGGAGTGCCCATAAGCCCTATAAGCCACGAGAGGCTGGCCCTCAAGCCCAGCGAGGACAGTCCTCCCAGAAGCAGCCACCTCACCAGGTTGTTGGAGATAAGGAGCAGCCGGCACCACAACTTTTCTCGGGAGTTGCTCATGAGAACTTTGACACATTGCACAATGTTATGATGAGCAGTTTTGTGAGTCTCATAATAGACATGATGAACAACTTTGCTCGTATTGATGATTATCAGGCTCAGTCTCGCCAGGCTATTGAGGAGGTCAGAGGGAGGATGGATTCTATTGATTCTTCCATCACCGAGCTTCACACTTCGTTTGAGTAGTTTTGATCTCAGCAGGCTCCTGTCTCTTTTCACCGTTTTGGAGCTCGTCACACTCCGCCACCTCCGCCGCCTCCTTCGTCTTGAGCTTGCGATCGGAGATTCCCTTTTTGGTTCTTAATGACAAAGGGGGAGAAGTGATAACGTCGCTTGAATCTTGGAGGATTTAGCTTAAGTTATTACTATTTATATTTCTTATATTATAAGCTAATGAACCTCGTTACTTTCTCTTAGTTGTTGATTGTCGTTACTTTCTCTTAGTTGTTGATTGGTTATGGTTGAACTATTATCTTATATTGCTTATGGATGTCTATGACCTTCTTGGATGCTTAATAATTATGATTTCATGTTACCCATGTTTGTTTTCTCATATTCATTGATTATACTTGGTTATCCTCAGATTCAATATTTAAAAGGGAAACTCCGTCAAAATTTTGTGAAAATCCTAAATGTGCAAAATACATCTCTTCATTCATATGCATATTGTTAGGGGGAGTTTTCAAATTAAATGTTGGTGTTTCTAACAATATTTGTGCCTAACAAACTTTTCATCCTCAAAAAGGGCAAAATATTGTTAAAACAAAATTCATTGAGTATACAACTTATTTTCCTAAGTTGCACACTCAAAATTCAAATTCAATTCTTACTTAAGGATTGTCATCAATTACCAAAAAGGGGAGATTGAAAGCATCTAGGCCCCTAATTTGTTTTGGTTTTGGCAATTAATGACAATACCGATTAAAGGATTAACATTTTCAATTTTAGTTTAATTGAGAATAGGTCGGTCCGTGTTCGACGAACAAGGAAGCACGAAAGTAGTGAAATAACAAAAGGCAATCGTCCGAGACAAGAAAGCTAAGGTATAATCTAAGGACTTTTATAGTCTTTTAACCAATCTCGGTGTTTGAAGGACAAGATCGGATTGCTAGAATAGCGCCGTACTATTAAGAGGATTATTGTCGCTTGATCGATGTCGAAAAAAGGGTTAGAGGCTCAATACTTATGCATTTAGATGATCATAAGTTTGCATAAAAAGAATTATCTCTTGTGAAGAAAAGGAATGAAATTCCTTGCCTTGGGTGGAGTGGGCGGTATGACCGGGCCCCCTCAAGTCATACCGGCCATCGGTATGATCGACCCCAGGCCGGTCTGTTTTTTCCAGAGAGAGCACTTTTTGACCGAAGGAGGGCGGTATGACCAGGCCATCTCCGGTCATACCGACCATGTAGACAACGGTCACTGACAGCGTATTAAATGCACTGTAGCAACCGTTGCTTCTGAGGGGCGGTCATACCGGCCCAAGAGCGATATGACCGGCCCCTCAGGAGGTTTTTTACCAACTTTTCAGCAACGGCTAGTGTTGGTTGGTGGGGGTTATAAATACCCCTCCACCTGCATTCTAGAGTAAGTTTTTGACCTCATTGATCATCCTTGAGCTCTAGATTGTCTCCTACTCATTTGTATGCATTAAATTCTCATCTTGAGAGAGTTAGGAGAAAATTGAGTGGTGCATTAAGTGTTGAGCCTCTAGACACTCAATTCGACCTCAAGTAAGCGTCAACACCTATTACTCTTGGAGGTTGCCACCTCCTAGATGGCTTAGAGGCGTGAGGCATCAGTGATCTTCTCAACGAAGCTTGTGAGAAGGTCCGATCGATTGTGAAGGCAAGGAGCTCGCCTAACCGGAGTAGTGAAGAGCTACCATGAGTGATCAAGGAAGACTCAAACGAGTGGAGTCGGCTTGAAGTGGTTCAAGTCACCTCAACTTGGAGTAGGGGAGACCGGCAAGTCTTCGAGACCATGGGATAAAATTCTTGTCTTTTGTTCTCTTGTGGTTTGCTTTTATCATTCTTGTGTTAAATTTCATATTCTAGCAAATTTGAGTATATTGTTTGTGCCTAGAATTATTTATTGCACTACTTGAATTGCTATAGTGATTTAGAAATCCCTAGATATCATATTTTAAATTTTCAATTATTGCCTCTCTAACTTAGTGATTTAATTAATTGCAAATTAGAATCGAAAAAATTTAGAAACCTCCTATTCACCCCCTCTAGTCGGTTATCCTTGATCCTACATGTGGTCAATTATTAAAGGAAAAGATCAAAGAATCTTGGGAGCATCCATTATGTGTTAATGGAGTGCAATGATGATTGAGCCAACCATGTGTTTGGACTAACACTTTCAATGAGTTTGAAATAGGTTAAATCCAATGTTGAGATGGATAAATGGGACAAGTACGTCATCATGTGTTGATGAGCATCAAGAGAGGATCCCAAGCTAAGACAAGGGGGTTCATCATGTGTTGATGAGCATCAAGAGAGGATCCCGAAGCTAAGACAAAGGGAGTTCATCATGTGTTGATGAACAAGATAAAGATTCCGACTTGGAGAGAAGATGATCGGTCATCATGAAAGCTCCAAGTGGTTGCGAGAAGCAAAGGTATAACTAGCTAGGGCTAAGGATGTGTTCTTAGTATTTTACCGGTCTTGGTGTTTGGATGGGAGACCGGGTTGCTAGTACAGGTTGTCGTACTATTAAGAGGGGTCGAATCTTATAGCTTGAGCTTCATCATGTGTTGATGAACTCAATCCGCTCTTGGTTGGTTCTTGCATGAACTAAGTATTTGCATGTGTTGCAAATAAGGGAGCACATGCTTGCTTCTTATTAAATCTTGATTTGGTTTTTGCATGGAGCTATGGATTTGCATGTGTTGCAAAAAAGGAGATAGCTTATGCAAGTTGGTTTAAGTGGTAGTTTGTATGGAGTTAGATATTTGCATGTGTTGCAAATAGAGAGCTCATGCATCGAAGTCTTAGCTTGTGACTTGATCATGTGTTGATCGTCACAAAGGCTAAGATAGGTTTATGCTTTGTGTTTGCAAAATGAGTTTTTGCAAAATATGGTTTAATTGAATCTTATCTTGGAGCATGTGAATAGAGTTTGCAAATGTGTTTGCAAATTGGTTTGATCATATGTTGATCATCACATGGCTCAAAGATATGATCTTGATTGCTCTTGTTTGCAAGATTTATATTTGCAAATGTGTTTTGCAAAATATTGGTGTCCATGCATTTGATATTGGAGCATGTGATTAGAATTTGCAAATGTATTTTTGCAAAATTATTTTGATTATGAGTTGATCATCACATGACTCAATATTTGATTTTATTGACTCTCTCTAGCTTATAGTCATGCTCTTGATCAAGTCTATGTGAGGGATTTCGAGAAATCAGATTTTAGACTTGAATGACTACGTTAGAGTCTTTATTTTTATGATATTTAAAAATATCTATGATTGCTTAAATCTTGAAAATAGGTGAAGATTGTAACCCTCGTGATAAGCTTCGTATAGAATCAAAGATCACCTAAATCGGAGTTCGGAGTAAAAAGTTATGAGTGTTTTAGTGCCTGAATCAGTGGTAACACCGGCTAGGGCGGTGCTACCAGCTCAAAAGGCGGTGTAAAAAGTCTAGAATACGTGTTTTTAGCCCGAGAAAAAGAAAAAAAGGCCCGGTGCTTCCACCCGAAGCCCGGTAACACCGGATTTTCTGAGTAACGGTTAGTTTTTCTAGCCGTTGGCCTAGAGGCCGGTGCTACCGGCCCTAGTAGGGCGGTAGCACCGGTAGCACCGGGTTTACTGCACTTTTTGCCCGTTTTTGCCCCGCAACAACTAGTTTTTTGGAGGAGGCTATAAAAAGAGTCTTGGGTCTGACATTAGGTGGTGGCTAACCTTGGAGAAGGTTTGTGGGAGTTGTGTGCATGTGTTGCTCACTTTCATTTGGTTTTTGAGCTAAGAGTGAGCCCTATTTGCATGTGTTGCATTTAGGAGAGAATTGAGAGCCTCTTGTGCATGTGTTGCACTTGAGGGAGCCTTGTGCATGTGTTGCACTCGGTGATCACCCTTGTGCATGTGTTGCACTTAGTGAGGATCAAGCTAGAGGGCTTGACTTGTTACTCTTGGTGTTTACCGACACTTAGATGACGTGTGGAGGCGTCGTCCGCAATGACCTTCTCAAGGAGATTGTGAGAAGGCCCGGCAAAGTTGTGAAGGTCGGAGCTCGCCTACCGGAGGGGAAAAGAGCTACCATTAGTGGAATCGAGGTGGGTGCTCAATTCGTGGAGCCAGTCCAAAGTGATTTGAGCTTGCCTCAACGTAGATTAAAGGAGACCGGCAAGTATTCGAACACCACGGTAAAAAGTATCGTATCTCTTTGTGTATGCTTGCACTTCCTTATTTATATTGTTGCAATTTACATTCCTAGAATTAAATTGCTTGCCTGTCTTTAGGATAGTAATTTATTTTTAGAGACATAATTAGCTAGTGCACTTAGTGAGCCTAGTTTATTTAAGCTTTAATTTGTCAAAACCTTAGTTTATCGCTTCCACATTGATTATTGTTTAGGTTTTGACATAGAGATCAACAGAGCGTGTATTTAGTGAGAAGAATTTTTAAAGCCGTCTATTCACCCCCTCTAGTCGGCATCCTCGATCTTACACCTTATTGAACATATCGTCCTCTGCAGCTCTTCTAAAAGCAGATACGTCATTAATGTACTCAGCATTCGTACGGTTCTCAGTGTACATCCAGCTTCGATCCATCTATGCTACTCATATAACAATTAGTGTTAAATATTGAAGTACACTAGGTGTGCGCATATATACATTCTTAAATTATGTACTACTAGCTACATCTTAAATATAATGCAATTATATAATCAATTACTACCTTAGATCATAAAGAACAAATAGATCTACAAGCTAGATCTAAACAATCTTCAAATTCTCTCTTTATCAAACTAGGTAGATCTTGAATATAATGTAATTAAAACTAATTACTAATATTAGATCACCAAGAACACATGGATCTACAAGTTAGATCTAAACAATCTTCAAATTCTCTCCTTACCAAGCTGATCTTGAATATAATGCAATAGAACTGATTACTAACCTTAGATCACCAAGAACACATGGATCTACAAGCAAGATCTAAACAATCTTCAAATTCTCTCCTTACAAAGCTAGATCTTGAATATAATGCAATTATAAGCAATTACTAACATTAGATCACTAAGAACACATGGATCTATAAGTTAGATCTAAACAATCTTCAAATTCTCTCCCTACCAAGCTAGACCTTGAATATAATGCAATTGAACCAATTACTAATCTTAGGTCACCAAAAACAAATAGACCTACAATCACCCTTCGAAATCAATGATCTCCTTTCACCAGATCATCTCACAGCTACACCCTTCAAAATTAATGGTCTCCTTTCACCAGATCATCTCAGAGCTACAGCCATCTTCAAAACGCTAAAAACACTAAATAGGTCAGGCTCTATTACATATATATTTTCAGGTTATATCATAGATAGTTTTTAGCTAAAATCGTTAACGATAACATACATAAACGTCACTGAGGAAGATTTTAACCGGTGGACATAACTATCAATTGGACAATTGCCATCCCTAACCGTACCGCACCATCGATTTGCCAGCAGGGAGCTAGACAATGTAGACGTCACATGCGTGGCAACATCAGCGAATGCGATTTTGAACAGCCTCTACGTCATAAAGAGATCTAATCAATCAGTTACAGTCCTCTTATAACTGTGCAGGAACAATTTCCGCTAGGTGAACTGTCGCATCCATGCATGCGTGCCACATGGTTGAATTTGAGACCCACCGTATGGCTAGATGAATGCATCCGAATCGAGGTTTGAAAATTCGGTTTCGAAATAAATTTCGTCCCTCGTCAGATCGCGAAATTTTGGTGAAATTTAAAATTTTGAAAATATTTCGGACGGAATTTTCCGGTCCATTCCGGAAAAAAAATCCGAAATTCAGCCGAAATACCGAAATTTCGGGTTTTTTTGCACAAGCTGAAAAGTAGTCTAAACGTTAACGAAAATTTTTGAAATTGTTTTTAGAGGTTTCTGACACATTGCTGATGTTCTCACAAAAATTTCAGCTGATTATCACATGTGAGGAATTTTTAAAAATTCGGAGTGTGGTACTGTCCTGATAAAACACTGACCGACAAGTTTGATCCGAATGGACAATGGTACAAATCAAGTTATAAACTGTTGAATTTTTTTTTGCATGGTTATGATTCATAAATAATGTTCTCACAAAAATTTCAGCTGATTATCACATGTGAGGAATTTTTCAAAATTCGGAGAGTGGTACTGTCCTGATAGAATACTGACCGACAAGTTTGATCCGAATGGAAAATGGTACAAATTAAGTTAGAAACTATTGAAAAAATTTTATGGTTATGATGTATCTATAATGCTCTCATAAAATTTTTAGATGATGATCAAATTGTATGAATTTTTAAAAATTCGAACAGTACTACTGCCCTGTTAAAAGACTTATCGGCAAACTTGAACAAAATGAAAAATTATGTAAATCACGTTAAAAACTTTTGAATTTTTTTGTGAATGGTCCTGATGTAACATTAATGTTTATTTAAAAAGTTTAGATGATGATAATTCTTAAGTAATGTTTAAAAATTCAGACAGTGCTACGTCCTGATAAAAGTCTAATGATCAATACATAGATTTGCTTTAGCAATAAAAAAAGTTTAAATTTTTTGAAAATTTTATAGAATGGTGATAAGGAAGTTCTTAATATCCCATAAAAATTGTGATTCATGATCACACTCCAGTGAATTTATAAAATTCTTACAAGGCATAGTACCATTTATGTTCTTTTCTTTTTAATTTTTGAAATATAATATAACAAACGAAGTTCAATGCTTATCTAGATTTGATTGACCAAACAAACAAAGTTGAAATTTTTTGAAAAATTTATATAATGGTACTAAGTAAATTATTAATCTCTCACAAAAAAATTTAGATCATAATCACACTCAAGAAAATTTATAAAATTCTGACAATATAACTGTCCCAATTATGTTCATTCTGTTTTTGATTTTTTAAAGATAACAAATGAAGTTAAATTATTTTTAAATTTTTTATGTATGATTCTAAAATACTAAGGATAGTACTATAAAATGTTCAGCTTATTATCAAGCTTGTACATTTTTATAAAAATATAACAGTTTTTCTGCCAAATTTTTAAAATGTTTAAAAAATTTATTTTTTCAACAATTTTTCATAGGAGATGACTTTCCTAAGGTTATTGTACCAAATCCAGCCCCAAAACCCGAAATTTCGGCGAAAAAAACCAAAAATTTGGGTGACTGTAGCAAATTCTAGATTTTTAAAAAAATCAACCGGTACTTTACATTTCGGGTGGTCCGAAATTCAAAATTCGCCGAAATTTGGAACCTGACGAATTCCGAAGTCACCCTTTTGCTCGCCCCTGAGATCCTGACAGGACAGCACGGACTGCGTGTGTGGTCGTTAACAAATATCAATGGTCGGAGTCTTGGCTAGTTCTTCTTCTGTGATAGCTAAATTAGTTCGTCAGAGGCGATTAAAAGGGACCACTTATTCACTTTGACGAATTTGTGCGGTTCAGAAAGGACAAGAAGTTGGCATACCCGTGGACTAGCTACAAGTAATTTACACGTGCATGGTAAATTAGCTAGTAATTAAAGAGCTATGATGACTCCAGGGTTTCAATTTCACATGAATTTCGCTTAAAATATTTCGATTCCCACATGAATTGATAGAAACTCCTGTGTTCTAAATAGGTCTCACATAAATTAATAGAAACTCCTGAGCTTTAAACGGACCTAAAATTAGTTTTTTTGTGTGTGTGTCATAGGAAGCATGTAATGGCAACTGTGCAGCAGATGGTGCAAGTGCCAACCTGCACAATTTTTATTTTAAATAATATAATTTTTTATTCAAATTGTAAAAATATACGTCCATCTCAAAAAATTACAAAAATATACTTTTGTCACCCGTGGGCGATCACCCCATATACGGGCGATCGGTGCCGCTCTGAACGCGCGATATTTCCTCTGTCTGCGGTTAGTTCCTAAAAAATTATAACTTTTTCATATGATGTCGGATGAAGATGAACTTTATTTGAAAATTGTAGCTCTCGACGGAATCTACAACTTTTGTATATAAACTTTTTCAATTTGAATCCATTTAGATGATCAAAATAGGATAGAATGTTCAGATCTAAAAACAGATCTGTTTTTAGATCTGAAACTTCTATTATGTTTTTGGCTATCTAAATTGATTCAAATGAAAAAAAAATTGTATATAAAAGTTGTAGATCCCATCGAGAGCTACAATTTTCATATAAAATTCATCTCCATAGTTATGATTTTCTTTAGGAACTGACCGCAGACAGAGGAAATATCGCGCGTTGAAAACCGCACCGATCGCTCCGTGTATGGGGCGATCGCCCCATATACGGGCGATAAAAGTATATTTTTGTAATTTTTTGAGATCGACGTATATTTTTGTAATTTGAATAAAAAATTGTATTATTTAAAATAAAAATTCCCAACCTGCATACCACAGTATTCATGCAGGATGCAGGCCGGGATCGAGCCCATGTAAGAAATGTACAAAACCGAGAAAGGAAACTCGCATGGATGCTGAAGCCCAGGAAATGTACTACAAATAGACCGTCCAACCTACAAATCCAACAAAGCGAGGCTGTTGCTAACCACTCAAGAAAAGGTTAGATTTGGGCTCTTATGGCCCTTTGCTTTACTAACCACTGGACGCGATATACTTGTCGGCTAATTTGACGACGACCACTGACTTAGCTCCTGTTTATTTTAGCTTTTTCACTGATTTAAAAAGCAGAAAAGTCAAAACCAAATCAAACGACTAGCATATTCTCTGAAAAAAGAAAAGAAAAAACATATGCATGCCTCGTGCTTTCTTTTCGAGAGTATACAAGGTACACGCATGCCCTTAATATATCGTACCAAGACTTACATGCACGTACATGTGCACCTCTCTCTCTATATATATATATTATAATTACTTGGGACACCATGGTGCTTGAGCATCATGATCTAAAAGAGATATTTTTCTATGTATTTTCATGCGAAATTTTTTGAAATTTTTAGGATGCTGAGTTTAACCAGTTTACTAACTAGTTCAAACAAGTTTGAACTGAAATTCAAACTATAGTTTCCCTTTTTTATGATAGTTTGGTTGTAGGTATGTGCTGATTTTATATATAAATTAGCAAAGTATGTGATCTAAACTCGTTCAAAATCTTTGAATTCGAGTATATTTTTTCAAAAATATGTGTTTCATTTGAATTGTTATAGATGGGTATATACCCTAAAACTGAAATTTTTGAAAATTATACTCGAATATGGCTTGAATTTGCGCATTTGAAATCATGGTGCCCAAGTACTATGGTGCCCCATTTCGTCTTCCTATATATATATATATATATATGATTATCCAACGACTCAAAGTTGAGAGCGCTGGCACATGTTTTTCTATTTGTCTACTACTTCTAATTAGAAGTTGGTGGCGGTCTGTTCTCCTCTAGAGTAGCTGATTTGTTGGATTTAGCACGAATGGCTGAGATGGAAGGAGATTGTTACATAGTTTGCAGTTTATCTGGCCAACAATTTTTCAAAATTTTGAATCGGTTTAGTTTAAAACGTTAGCTGCATCGATCTCGACTTGACATTAGAAAAGAAACTAACAGAATCAATTAGAATGTATGAATGTTTTACCTTGTCAAACTGCTTGAGTTGCTGTAGCTCATCCTCGCTCTTATTCTTGAGCTTGGCACGATACTGGTAGAAGTTCTGAAACTGATACACAAACTCGTCGACCATATCCCAGAGCCACTGGTTGGGAAGTTGCATATTGACGACGCCGTGGAGGATGACACTGAAGACGTCGTAGTAGTTGTTCCACGACTCGATCAGCGTGGTGGCTGGCGATTAGCGGGCATAGGCGCGCATAGGCGTAGCAGTACCAGAGCTCGCGGTAGAGAAGGAGGAAGATGTGGTCGCCATCGCAGTAGGGAGCGACGGCTTCGGTGGAGGGTCAGGGCGTATCGCGGAAGAGGCGATCGGAGAGGCGCTGGAAGCTGCCATCGTATATCTAGTGGATCTCGTAGACGTTCTTATCGTGGATGTGTCGGTACAGGTGCACGACAAACGTCTTCACCGAGTCTGGCATGTAGCTGAGGTCGTAAGCGCCGACCCCGCCGTGCGATGGCGATGCGTCGTCCTCCCGGTCGTAGGGTGACGCCATGGTGAGCAGGGGATTGCTTAGGGTTCGGGGGTTGCAGCAATGGCGTGCGGGTCGGAAGCTGAAAGCATTGCGTTTAGAGTGGGGTTTTTGCGGGCTGGTGCTTGCGGCCTCGTGGACCTGGAAAAGGGCGGGATGACGATCGGCAGGGCTCTATGGGCCGTGAGATTTGGCGTTTTCGGTTGGCTCATCCAGTGCCGTTTCGGCACGCACCAAACAAACCCGTGTATTTACCCCACATGGGAAAAACGCTAGAGCCAGATTGAACTGCGCCACCATCTGATCAGAAGCACGCGGACGATGGCGACTCTCCAGTGCGCGAAATTTTTATGATTTGATGAATTGATTTAAACATTCAACCATTGCACATTCAGAGTGAACAGTATCATTCAGACATGATTAGTGCTCTTTGCAAATAATTTTTTGGTCGCAAATTGAGTTTTCGTTGCAACGTACGGACACATGACTAGTAAGAACATATATACGTGTGTATACACTTAAAATCGATGAACACCAAAGCTAAATCAAAAACTTTTGAATTCTGGTAGGCTAGATGTATATCCACATGTCTAACCACTTGGCTACATGCTAGCTTCCCATGCATTGTGCTTTCTTGGGAGAGTGGTAGCATGACAAGAGCAATTGATTTGAAGGAGAGTTTTGCGCGGACGTGCCCGTGATGAGATCGATTGGTTGGGTGCAAATGGAATTAATCAGGAGACAATTGAGTGCAGTGCGCCCTGTGCGGCATAGCATGGCGATGATGTATATATGCTGCTGTTTCGATTTGTAGGCAAGCATCGTTGATCTTGGCCGAGATATTGGAACTCATGCTCTGCCGTTGTAACCTAACAAATTAGGGGTTATCGATAACTTATCTGATTTTTAATCTCAGTTACTTTTTGAGCTATAGAATTTGTATCCAATGACTACTATGTTTTACCTATCCCTTACCTCTAAAAAATACAAAACACAAATAAAAAATTTCTAACTTAGATAAAAATAAAGTGAACCTAGGTGAATCCCTACAAAATACAAAAACACAAAATTTCTAAACTTGATAAAAATAAAGTAAACCTAGATGAACTCTACAAATACAATAATAATAGAACTAAAAATTGCAGTATATTGATACTAAAATTGCACATTACTTCGCACTGTAATTTTATGTTTAACCTTGGGCAATTTTAGGTGACTGAGAGGTAAGAAAAATTTTAAGCAACTGTGAATTAACAAACCCGAACAAATTATAGTAGATAAGGGAGAGGTCTCAAAAAGGTAAGGAGGATAAATCCCAACTAAAGATTTGCAAATCAATCGGCTCCAGAAATACAATTCCAGTTACACGTGTTCTGCAAGACTGGGAAAAAGTCTGCAGGTAAGAGCTACAGAAGCGTTCCGTTGTAAACGATTACCTCAAGTAGAAATGGTTCCAATATCCTTCACATGCCTAAGCCAATAACTTGATATTTTTTATACAAGTAGACATATAAACTTCAAACAAAATTTTCATTAAACAGAATAACTCCTCACAGGGGACCATCTTTTGATCCCGCTTCATTATGAATTTTGTAAGACCACAGTTTTATCCTAGACCTCTTGCCCTATTTGTTTCGGCTTAGTATTTTTGGTTTATAATTTAAAACCAACTTTCTGACTTAAACAGCTTAAACTATCTGCTTTAAAACCAAGCTAAGGTGTTTGGTAGTCTAGCTTTTTCTTGGATTAGCTTACTGTCTTAATGACAAAATGTCTGATATACCCTTAGGCAAATGAGCTAAGAATAGTTTTTCTTATTGTTTATGAACTGATTTGTTAATGTTCTGATTAAGGATTAACATGAATAACCATTCGTTCAGACAAGCACACCATAATTTGAGATACAAATTGAATCCACAAATTCCTTCATGCACTTCACCCATCGCCACTGGCTTCTTCACCTCAAGGCATTTTAGCAACAAGCCTTCCATAGTCCGATAATACAGTTGTATCGCCCATGATAACGCATTTCAATGCTTGTTGCCGTATCCTTCGCTCCGCTGGCTTAGATGGATCAACTAGATAATCTTTTATTTGCGCCTCCAATCAAGAATATCCGTGCACATTATTGCTTTATCTACAAGTTCGCTTCGACTTCGCCAACATCTCTATACCCCGATGCTTGTTGGGCCAAAGCATTAGCTCTGGCTGCTCAATCCTCGAGGAACATGACCAATAAAAATGATGTAAAAGAGCTTATCATCTCTAAGCATTGTTCTAAGTATTTCGTTAGTACTTCATCTCGACATTGATATTCTCCTTTATTTGTCAGACTACCAATAGTGAATCACCATACGCCTCAACGCGCCACTCCAATATTTTCCAACAACTGTAAGCCTTTGAGTAACGCTCATACTCGGCCGGTTGTTTGAGCATCGCTATTTAAATTAAATGCAAATTCAAAGCTATGCCTCTAGGTGAAGTGAGTACAATGCCGATACCATATCCTTCCTCGTGATATCGATCCATCAAAGAACGCCGCCATGGCGCGATCAAGACTAAGTTTGCCACGTGTCATGTCCGTTATAAAATCGCTAGGACTTGTCCCTTAACCGCTTGGTCGATTCATATGATAAATCGAACTCGACCAAGGCGTAAGCCCATTTGCCAAGTCGACCTCGCAAAATTGGAGCCAACAATATATACTTTATAACATCGGTTTTACAGATGACTTTACGAGCCGATGCTAGAATGTAGTGCCTTAGCCTTGTGCATGAAAAGTACAAAGATAAACATAATTTTTCAATGAAAGGGTACTGACTTCAGATCTAGCAACCGGCTTAAATAAAAGATAACCTCTCTTTACCATGTACTTCTTGTGCCAAACAAACCCAATAGTATCTTCTTCACCGAGACATACAATTTGAAAGGAACACCTTTTGAGGTGCAACAGATCGGAGGGTTGGATAAATACCTTTTACTTCACAAATGCTTTCACGATCGGCTCCCCATATAAATTCTTCATTGTCTTTAACTTCAAGAAGGAGTAAAAGCACTAATCCTACCGAGAGGTTCGAGATGAACCGACGAAGATAGTTAATTTTGCCGATCAACTTTTGTAATTCGCTTACATGTTGGCGGTTTGGTATTGGCTATGGCTTTGACCCTTGTTTGGTCGACTTCGATTCCTCTTTCATGTACCATAAAGCCCAAAACTCATCCCCGCCGACACGCTAACGCACACTTGTAAGGATTCATCTTCAAACCATGCGCTTATGTTTTTGAACACCTCTCCAAATCGGCCAGATGTTGAGATTTTTGCGATTTTACCACTACATCATCTATATAAATCTCAACAGGTGGCCGATTAAATCGTGGAAAATAAGATTCATTGCTCACGATATGTTGCACCTCGTTTTCAAGCCGAAAATCATTACACCACTCGAATAAACCTATTGCACCGGACATCCAAGGTCGTCTTGGGTATATCGCTCTCGCCATGAGTATCCGATTATATCCCATTACCGCCCAAAAAGCTTATGATCTTATTTCCGATGCAAGATCGATAAGCATATCGGCTATTGGCATAGGGTATTCGCCTTTGGCGCCGCCTTGTTCGGATCTCTAAAATCGACACATACCGAAGTTTTCCATTTTTTTCATTATCGAACGATGTTGGAAACCCATTCAACAGATTCCAAGGCCCCGATAAACTTTGCTTCTAACAATCGTTCTATCTCTTCTTTATGACTTGGTACAAGGTCGGATTAAAACGCTCGATCTTGTTTGAACTACGATAGTCCGATTTAATAGGTAGCCGATGTTCCACCAAATTGACGGCTTAATCCGTGCATCTCGTGATATTCCCAAGCTAAACAATCTTTATAATTCCTAAGTATTTTTATTAATTTTTCCTTGTACTTTACATCTAAATTTGCATCGACAAAAGTTGGTCTTTTCTATCACCTTCACCTATATCGACTTCTTCGAGCAAGTCGGTGGACGTGAATCCTTGACCTAACTTTTCGATTTCTTCATAGTCTTCTATGACTTCGTAGCTATCTCGTTGTTTGCCGATAGCTTTGCATTTTGTTTTGTAGCACCTCAATGCTTTTCTTGTCCCCATCGGCGCAATACTTCATTTGCCCGATCAAAAGTGCCGTGCTTGACACTAATCGGCATTAGTCCGTATTTGCTCACGATATGAAGTCGCAATCGCCCAAAGTGCCTTGCCCGATATGCGGCCAATTTTCTTCGTGTTGCCAATTTGCATCTGAATCGCCATGGCGATGTGCCGATGTATCGGCTGTGACGATTTCAACTTTTCTCCGCTCCATTGAACTAGTGCTTGGTGCATGGTCGATGGGATACAAAGAATTTGCATGAATCCAATCTCGACCGAAAAGACACTATAGTTTCTTGGCGCCAATTACAAAGAACGCCGCTCGGCAAAGTCTTACTACCGACGCTAGCTCGTGACCATGACACCTTTGCTTCGTAGGGTCGCCGTGAAGTCATTCGAACCATGTTAGTTTTAATTAAGTCTTCATCGACTTACCCGACTTTTTACATGTCGTAAGGCATTAGATTCACCGTGGCGCCCATCTACCAAAGATTCTTGATATCGGCTTGCCATTTATATATCCTTTAGGTACAATGGTTTCGATGCCGATGATCGCCTTTGGTTTTCAAAGATGGCGCTCGCACTCGAGCATAATCGAGCAACGGCCTCATTGGCCGATTCTCTTCTCGACTTTGAACTCAAACGCAAGGTGAACACCATGTTGACGTCCATGGGAGGTGTATCGTCCCTAATCATGGAGAGTCCAGTCATCACCGATTCAAATCTTCTTGGCTTGATCTTTTCTTCTCCACTCTTTCTCGACGATCTCATTGGACGGTTCATTAAACACTTCGCCTCTTTCTTTCTCAGACGGCTTCACGAATTTCTTGTGTCCTTAGCCTCAAGCCGCTGTCGTTGTGATTTGCTCAGCTCATGGGCACCACTGGTTTAGGTTCCACCGGCCAGATTCCATCCACCAAGTCTTCTTGCGTAGAACCGGTTGTGTGTCTGGCTTGGCTTTGCTCTTGATTTGGTTTAGATAATCTTTCATGGACCGCCTTCGTGACTTCTCGCCTCTCTCGATCGCCCAGATAGCTCTGTGGTCCGCCGATTGTGTTGGCTAACCGCCTCGAGGATAATGTTCCATCGGTGTATACGGTGATGGCAACGCTACTCTCCTCTCCCAAAGAAATTGCCAAAAGGGACACCTTCTATGTGCCTCTCCACGTTCTCTGCGGTACAAATTATCCGACCGGCGGTGTGTACCGTGGTCGGCTATTCATCCCTTCATGTTTCTCCATTAATTGTGAGAACGTAGGACTCGCCTTTTCACGGTCGCTTAATGGAACCTTTTTTCGCTTTGTACCATTTGCCTATCCGGGATTCCCTTAGGTTTAATGGTCCTTGAATTTTTCCGCCTCGATCGGCTTCTATTTGTACGGAGCCGATGGTAATCTTTAGTGTCCGCCGTCCGAGCTCGATTGTATATCGCCTTGTTGATCCTTCTTCGCTCATTTTGCATCGGCTCTTTTCCTTTAGCCGAGCATTGTACCACATTAATAGGAAATGGATCGACGCCCACCGCATGGTCGGCTCATCGGCGAACTTCAACCGACCATCTTCAATGGCGGATCGGATCCGCTGACTAAGATATTGCAATCATTAGTGTTATGTGAATAAGAATGATGCCACTTGCAATACGCGCTTTTTTGATCTCGCTTGCTGATGGTATTACATGTCCCTCCCAAGAACCGTATTATTTTTCTTGCAAAAGTAAATCAAAAATGCGATCGCACTTGGAAACGCTAAAAGAGTATTTGGCCTCCGACTTGTTCCTAGTCGGCTTCACCTATTGTATAACAACATAAATAAAAAATATTGAGCAAACGTGCATGCATACCAAGGCCAAACAATCCAATATATGAAACCAAACCGATGGAATTCTAATCCCCGCGAATTAACACATAATTTAACAAGTCCCAGATAGCTTTCAAAATACAACCTGTTTCATATTACAAGCTCAATGTATATACAAATTCCTTTTTTCTGCTTTACGATTGACATGGAGAGTTGTTGAAAATATCAAAAACTATAGATTGCAGGTTTTGCTATACAATAATCAATTACAGAGAACTGAGAGTACATCAAAGAGGAAAGCTTGTCTATCTATTTCAATGCGTATCATACCTTCATTAAAGATGGCAGAGTTCCCGGGCTCTGGTTCTTTTGAGCTGGCTCGGCTTGCGGCTCGAGCCGAGCCGCGAATTTTTTTTTACTTTTAGGTCCTTCTTTGGAAAAAATTACGTTTAGGTCATTTTTCGGAAAAAAAATGTTACGTTCAGGTCATTTTTTAGAAAAAAGGTATATTACATTTAGATCATGTTGGCCTTTTTAAACATTACATTTAGGTCCTTTTTGTCCTTATCAAAAAAAAAGTGTTTAGGTCATTTTTATGTTCTTTTTCGAAAAAAAAACCGTTTAAATCATTTTTACCATTTTTACGTGTGGAGCGGCGGTCGCGGCGTGGCACGCCGCGGTAACTCAGATACATTTATATCCTTTCAACCGTTTCGTTGAATAAATGCGAAAAAAACGCAATTAGTTTGTATCCTTTCAACCGTTTCGCATGTTTCCTCGATTTGATTGCGTAGGGAGCGACAGTCACGTGTTTTCTAGATTTGCTCGCGTGAGTAGCGGCGACCGCGGCGTGGCATGCCGCGGTCACTTACCTAGTTGTATTCTACTCGGTCTAGCCTGTAAAAAAATTCGAGGCTTGCCAAATGCTCAAGTTTGGCTAGTTAACTCCATGAAGCATGACCTTGCTGCTCCATGGTTGCTGCTCTAGCATGATCTTGCAGATCCTGAAACATGCAACTGCATGCACACCAATTAGACGTTTGATCAGTTCCTATATGAAGCGTGTACAAATTCCATAAGGTACTCAGTTCCTACATATATTGATTTCATAAAAACGAATATATCAGATCTCATTTCATAATAAGAACATTATGGGATGCTACTATTCTATGTATCAGGTCATTTTGAAAAGTACTAGCATTTTCACAAAGATATTAAATCTGAGATTTCAAAGAGACATTTCAGTTAGACTGAACCACATGAACTTGGAGAATAATAGAAAGGAGCGAGCAATTACACAGTTCAGTTTGGATGAGAAACTACAGATTTCAATTGTCCATGGATTTCTAGAAGAAAATGAAGGTGACCATCAACATCTTCAATATGTACTCGAATGGCAAATATATGATTCATGTACATGCTAGAGCACAAACGAATCTGGTGATTGGGGATTGGTATTGTACATTTTTTGGATTGGGGAGCCATGGTAGTCGCTGGGCGGCGGGATCGCTGTCGCCTAGCCTCTCATCCGCCAGATCTGGACATAGGGGGTGGTGGAGGATCTCTAGGAGGAGCATGGGAAAGGGAGGAGGACTGCGACGCTGGGGACGGGGAGGAGGACTGCAGTGTCACGGTATCGGCTGACAGGAGGAGGACGTGGGTCGTGAGAGGCTGGTGGAGATCTCCAGCGGCCGGAGGAAGTCGATCTGCTCGTCCTCGTGTAAACCTAATCGCCCTGGAGTCGACACGAGTTGGGAGGGGGGAGGAATGCGCGTGCGGAGCAAGGTTCAAAATTTCGCGAATTTGTGAAATTTGATTTCGACCACCCGAAATCTCAAATACCGGCGGAAAAAATTAAAAATTTGAAATTGCTACAGTAAAAATCCGAAATTTCGTTTTTTGGCGAAATTTCGTGTTTTTTTGGCCGGTTTTGAAAGTTTTAGGGCCGAATTTGACCGGATTTGGTTCAATAACCTTTAGGAAAGTCATCTCCTATGAAAATTTGTTGAAAAACCTAATTTTTTTAAATATTTTAAAATTTTAGCAGTGTCAGATTTTTATAAAATTGTACAAGCATGATAATAATCTGAAAATTTTATGGTACTATCCTTAGTAGATTAGGATCATAGATAAAAAATTTAAAAATAATTTAACTTAATTTGTTATCTTTAAAAAATCAAAAACAGAATGAACATAATTGGGATAGTTATATTGTCAGAATTTTATAAATTTTCTTGAGTGTGATTATGATCTAAATTTTTTTGAGAGATTAATAATTGACTTAGTAACATTATATAAATTTTTCAAAAAATTTCAACTTTGTTTGTTTGGTCAATCAAATCTATGTAAGCATTGAACTTTGTTTGTTATATTATATTTCAAAAATCAAAAAGAAAAGAACATAAATGGTACTGTGCCTTGTAAGAATTTTATAAATTCATTGGAGTGTGATCATGAATCACAATTTTTATGGGATATTAAGAACTTCCTTATCACCATTCTTTAAAATTTTCAAAAAAATTTATGGTTTACATAATTTTTCATTTTGTTCAAGTTTGCCGGTAAGCCTTTTAACATGACAGTAATACTGTTTGAATTTTTAAAAATTCATACAGTTTGATCATCATCTGAAAATTTTATGAGAGCATTATAGATACATCATAACCATGCACAAAAAATTTCAACAATTTCTAACTTCATTTGTATCATTTTCCATTCGGATCAAACTTGTCGGTCAGTGTTCTATCAGGACAGCGTCACTCTCCGAATTTTTAAAAATTCCTCACATGTGATAATCAGCTGAAATTTTTATGAGAACATTAGTTATGGATCATAACCATGCACAAAAAATTTCAACAGTTTATAACTTGATTTGTACCATTTTCCATTCCGATCAAACTTGTCGGTCAGTGTTTTATCAGGACAATACCACTCTCCGAATTTTTAAAAATTCCTCAGATGTGATAATCAGCTGAAATTTTTGTGAGAACATCAGCATTGTGTCAGGACCTCCAAAAAATATTTCAAAATTTTTCGATAACGTTTAGACCACTTTTCAGCTAGTGCAAAAAAACCCAAAATTTCGAATTTTTTCGCCGAATTTGGTTTTTTTCGGATTGGACCAGATTTGAATTTTCAAATTCAAATTTTGTCCGAAATAATTCCGAAATTTCGTTATCCGGTCCGGGACGAAATTTATTCCGAAACCGAAATTTGAAACCTTGGTGCGGAGTGGAGAAGCGAGGATTTTATAGGCTGTTTTGTGGGTAATTTTTTTGAAGTCTAGTGGCAAAGGCTATTTTCAACATGTAAAAGTAAAAAAAAAGAAGGTAATTCTTAATTGGCTTTTGGCTTATATAGTTACACGAGGCTTAAACAGCTCGTTTGTTTCGACTTTAGCCTTTTTTTTCTGTTAAACTCATGAAAAAGCTGAAACAAATAAGCCCTCTGTCTTTCTAAGCATATGGTGTGGGAGTATAATCACGTGTGCGTACGGTATCCTAATCATAAAAACTCTTACCAAAATGTTCAGTTGCTGCTACGGTAATCTTCACGACCGAAAAGGAAACGGATATAAAAACCCGACAAAATAAATCTTCCACTGCATGCAATCATGCAACATCGCAAATTTGCAAGTATGCAACCCAACCGCAGCGAGGCAGGGCCCGGGGTCGGGTCGTGCCGTGCCGTGGTGGACCGGCCTGACCGACTCGCCCACCAAATCCCTCGCCTCACAGAGTCAGTCTGCTTCCTTCCCTACGCATGCATTCACTCTCCCCTCTCGGTGCCTCCTCTCCTCTCCTCCCCCCCTTCCATCTCCATCCCCTTCTCTCCACCAAATCGTACGTCCCCCGCAGAAATCCCCCAAAATTTTCCGCTTCCCCTCTCCGATCGCCTCCACCGCCGCGCGCGTAAACCCTAGACAGGGCCCCCTCCTCCTCGCGATCCGCGGAGCCAAAACCCTAGCCGCCGCCAGATCCCGATCCCGCGAGGGGAGCCGGCGCCGCCGCGCGCCCGTTCGACGCGGCATGGAGGTCGCGGCGGCTCGCAAGGAGTGGCGCGCCGTCCCCGACGGCCCCCTCCGCACCAATGGCGCCGAGGTCGTCCCGCCGCTTCGCACCCTCCGCACGAAAAAAACCCTTCCCCCCCACCACCATCCGTTTATGTTCGTACTCACTTCGCGTTTCCCGTGTTGTTGTTTTGGTGTTCAGGATGCCGCGGAGCACGCGAAGATGGGGCAGTCCGAGGACAGAGCCATCTACGAGGTGCGTGCTTGCTTCCTTGCGCTCAGTGATCGGCACGTGACGTGGTTTGTAACGGTGGGGGATTGGGTTTTGGTGCAGGATGGGGCGGGAGGGCTGGAAGACTTCTGCTCGATCACCATCGACGGAAGCGGGGGGCTCAGCGAGGACATCCTGCAGCAGCGCCTGCAGAGCATCGTGCGGCAGCGGGAGGAGCTGCAGCAGGTCGAGATCGAACTGCGTGCGCAGGCCATTGCGCACCTGCAGATCATCGAGGCGCAGCACAACTTTGAGGCGGCTGCCAAGGAGCATGTAGCAGCTGCGGCAAAGCTCAAGGTCGTATCTCTTGCTTTTGCTCTCATGTGCTTGGTGTTACCCTACTCAATAGGTGGAAGGAAGTACATATAATTTATTGATGGCAGATGACATGGTCTGTACTGGTTAGTGGTTGCTTGGGAAGTACTACATGTTATCGATAATTTTGGGAGGCGTGATGGGCAGAGTAGGTACCACCTTTGGTGGTTGCATTATAGTGTTGAAATGGAAGTAATTCTGTATTTCTCTGTTATATTATTCTTTTCAAAGTGGCTGAGTTCTGTGTACGTCGATGGATAGGGTCCAGCTCAATAGGAGTCTTTTTTAGCTTAATTTCTGCTTGCTTACAGAATGAAATAGGTCTTTATGCTGTGGTAAATTTATGCATTGATAATGTTGTCTTCCCTGTGGTTGCATGGTTATCTGCTGATGAGCAAAGTTGAATGGCAGCTAATGCTCAAGGATAGTTATGTGATGCACCGTTGTTGGTTGATTATCTATAACGATAAGATGCAGGGTAGCTTCTAGTGAACTTATCTGACCTTATTGTTTGATTTCATCTGCACATTGCCTTGCTGGTTACCTTTTGTCATTTCAGTTACACATAGAGCATCTCGTCTACGGTAATACAATTGATGTGCAGATTGTCTTGGCCTTGTTTGGGAAAAAAGACTGATGTCCGTATTGAACAGGAACAACTGCATGAAAGGGAGAAGTACATTCTTGAGCTGGAAATGAAATTGAATGATAAGGATAGGGAATTAGATGCTTTGAAAATTGACCATCAAACGGTTAGTGGTCTTTCCTGTTATGATTTGCACTATTCACAATGAGAGATTGAGACGTGATGATCTCTATTGTCGTCTTTGATTCTTTTTGGCAGGTGTGGGCAAATCAGGATCTTCTTAGAGAACAGACCAAGGAGCTTGCAACTGTAAGGTACTATTGCTGTTTTTAGTATCTTGTGGCATGGAACCATATTTAACAAGTTAGAATAATGCAGTTGAGAAATTGCACTTCTTTAAACTTTCAAGCAGCATCCAGAGTTCAACCCGATAAATGGATATCATCAATTTGCTCTATGGGCTGCTTTTGTGCTAAGCTACCTCGCTGGATCTCTCTTTATTTTACCACAAAGAACCACGACATATCATACCTATTCATGCATGGGTTGACAGCTTGACATACATGATACATGTCTGAAATACAGTTTTGTTATGGACAAGCATTTTGTATACCTTTTGAGTTCACAATCTGTGACAAGATGCTATGTTTGCTCTCTTGATGAGAAGCTTCATTCTAAAAATTAAAATTTATGCTCGATGTTTTCTTACTTTGTGCAGAAGGGAACGTGAAAATTCTGAAGCTGAAAGAGGCCAACATCTTAAACAAATTCATGATCTCCAAGAGCATCTGGGAGAAAAAGAAAGCCAATTTCTTGCATTAGAGGAACAAGTATTCTTCTCTAGCGCTCTCATTTTTCATTGTATTTTAGAGGGTCTATGCATTATATGGTTAGACCCCTGATTCATTAAAACCCTTAACATTTCTATGGACACTGTACGGTTAACAATATCCTAGTTTACAATATCTCATGAAGAGCTGTTACAACTTTTAAATCATTAATATGGTAGTCACTTAAAACGAATATGAATTTCCTTCCAAATGGCACGGTTTCTCCATATTTCTTTGTGGCAGAAAAACATCTTTTCTCGAGAGAATCTCAGGCGTTATTTGCGTTGTGTTAGTTCTTTGTATCCATGCCTAGCAATGAAAAGGTTATTTGTTTATGGGGAAATTTCTTCATGAATGCTTGGTCTTTTTGCACGATTGCTTGCTCAAATTCAAAATGCTTTTAACACACGTTAGCATTTAGCCACTCACCAATGAGCATTTTATTTTCCAGCATAGGGTTGCTCAAGAGAACATTCTTTACAAAGATGAACAGTTGAGGGAAGCTCATGCTTGGGTGGCACGAGTTCAAGAAATGGATGTTTTACAGTCTCAGTCCCTGCAAGCTGAGTTACGTGAACGTACTGAGCAATTTAATCAATATTGGATTAGTTTCCAGCAACAGGTAAGTTGTTTAGTTCAGTAGATGCCTTCTTTCCGTTATTCATGTATGCTTTGGGCGTTAAATTCTTGTGCTGTCTTATTTCATCAATATTCACCGTGTCCTATTAACATGCTCTTCACTTCTTTCTCTTCTTCCCCAGTATGTTGAAATGCATCGAGGTTTTCTGCATACAATACAACAACTGCAGCTGGAACTAACTGAGTTAAGAGAACGGACTGGAGTACAAAAAGATGGTTCACAAGCTGCTCAGGAGGGCTCAGCTGAATCATCATTGGTTCAAAGCAATGGGAACAACATGGTTGCAAATGGTAATACAACAGCAGACGGCAGTCAGTCACTGAGAAATAATGGAAGCGCTGATGTCTCCATAAAGGTATTATTGATTTTGAGTAACTTCAATAAACAGTTACAGTGGCTGTCATGGAAGATGCAAAATACATTGTTCAATATTGGCCAGATGACTTTGTTATAGTGTTTCTGCAGATAGCGTTGTGTGACATTTCAGTTATATCCATTGTTTTGCGTTAGCATCAAAGTTATTAAGTTGTAAAGTTTAGTCGAGTTTTCAGTTATATCCATTGTTTTGCGTTAGCATCAAGGTTATTAAGTTGTAAGGTTTAGTCGAGTCGAGTCGCCCGAGGGGTGACTTGCTGAATTGGTCGACTAGTCGACCGACTAGATCCGAGACTAGGAAGTATGTTAGTAGGACATGTCACATACTAAGTTGTAGCAACAATTAAACACATATACATATTGTAAAGCATGAAATGAAGAGAAGAACAACATAAACATGATGATGAGTTGATGACTTGTTTTGATCCCAACATGTCTTTCTTGATGAATGCCTTTCTTTGAAATTGAGAAGCAACACCCTAGAAGTTAAAGAACATAATAATGAGCTAGCAAGTAAAACAACATAAGTACTGGACGGCAAGTAAACTAGTATGAGTTACATGACATCATCACATTCACACTTCACATCAAGAAAAATATTAAAATTCAAGATGGTCATCATTAAGGCACTTGGCAGCCACCAGCCAGCCAGGCATTAAGCAATAGCATAAGTGCATAACTTAATAAGAAACA
This sequence comes from Otatea glauca, assembly GCA_036346275.1. NCBI lineage: Eukaryota > Viridiplantae > Streptophyta > Magnoliopsida > Poales > Poaceae > Otatea > Otatea glauca. The sequence goes on along the minus strand of CM070726.1, from coordinate 45,462,532 downwards.
AGTTCTAAATGACAACGATGATTGATAGATAAGTTCTAAGTCTGAAAGTAGCAAAATTAACAAAGGCATTTATGTTTTGAATCAGCCATAAGTGCACATAGAGAGCCATGGCACTAGTTAGCAGTTACTAGAACAGAGCAGGGAAGAATAGAGTAGTCGCCCGGCTAGGCTAGCGTGATTAGTCGCGGCTAGTCGCCAATTAGTCGTCGAGTCGCCCGACTAGTTGCACCAGTCGAGTTGAGCATGCTAGTCGTCCTCCATATACTGACTGGATGACTAATCGTGGATTAATCGACGACTTAATAACATTGGTTAGCATGTCTTTACGTGACCTGTTCTCCCTTCTATTTCATTTATACTATATCATATTGATTTGTGTGGACCCTTCGATTTCATTCTTGTCAAGAAATAATCTTGAGAGGTTATACTCTTGTTGCTTTCAGGGAAATAGTGCCTCTGCTGTACCTGTTGCTCCATCTTCACTATTGGGAATAGGTGGCTTTCTTCCTTCTGGGCAGATGGCTGGGCTGCATTCTTATATGATGCACCCTCAAGGTATACCTCAATCTTTATCATCGCCCAACCCTGGTGTTCCTCAATTCGGTAGTTTTCAGTCACAGTCTACAATTCAACCAAACCTACACTGGCCCAATCAACAGGTAATTATACTCTTGAAGCACTTTGCTTATTGTATCATAATTTTACTGACGTGACATCTTCTAATTTGGAAATAATTTTATATCGTTTAGGAAGCTCAAAATGCCTTACAATCACCAGATGAAACAAACTATCAGCCATCCCAATCAGACCAGAATGCGTTACAAGCAGGTGCTAGTAATAATGATGAGTTTTCTTCTAAGCAGAGTCAGATAACCCATTCAGAACATCTTATAGCCCATGGGAAACAACAACAACGTTCCATGAGTGTGGTTGCTGAATCAACTCATGAACCAAAGGTTAGTGTTTTTGCTTATTATTTGTTTGTTTTTATTCAACTTGGCCCTGTTAATCTTATTTTTTTCTATAAAAACCGTTTACAGGTTACGGAATCCAATGTAACCGAACATTTAGTTTACAATGAGCAGCAGAAAGCCCAGGATTTACCTCCAAATTTTAGCCCTACCGAAATGTTTGAACATCAAGAGCAAAAAACTGAATTCAAGGTTTCTAATTTACTATTTTTTTTCATAAATTTCCATTGACTGTGTAAGCGTTTCGTATCACACATTCTCTATGTATAACCAGGATGAGAAAGTTGCATCTGGCAAGCAGCCTGAGGACCATGTACCTAGGCGGCAGCATAAAGCTTCAAATTTTGCTGCATCAACTACCCAGGTCCACTTCAAAAATAGTGCAGCAGAGTTCAGTTCTAATGTTGTGAATCAGGCTGACACACTTGCATCTGCGGTTGGTGGTTTGGGTTCACTGTTACCTCTCATTCCAAAGGAGCCTGCCCTTCTAGATGAGAGATCCCTTTTGGCTTGCATTGTTCGTGCAGTTCCTGCTGCTCCTGATGGCCGAATCAGGATTAGTTCAACTGTGAGTTACTTGCCATCGTCAAGTTGTTGAGGGCTCACTTATGGAAATTATATGTTTTATTTGTTTAGTCGAATATTTTTGGATTCATGTGCATTTTTTTTCTCAGCTACCAAATAGGCTTGGGAAAATGTTGGCTCCTCTTCACTGGCATGATTATAAGAAGTATTATGGGAAGCTAGACGATTTTGTGGCTATTCATCCAGAGGTTTGTTTATTTTCCATATAGCAATTTAGTCAGTATATGGATAATTTCCGTTACTGATACATTTGCAGCTCTTTGTGATTGAAGGGGACTTCATTCACCTTCGTGAGGGAGCACAACAGATCATTTCAGCCACTACAGCTGCTGCTAAAATTGCTGCTGCTGCTGCTTCATCTGCTCCTTACTCATCGTTATTGCCTTCAGTTGCTGTTACTCCTGTGGCACAAAGCACTCGGCAAAAGAGAGGTCCTGTTGATTCCAGATCTTCAAATACAATGCCATCTGGAAATGGCTCCACTACAGCTAACTTTGGAGATCAGTTTGACAAATGTTCACATATCCCCAAAGCCAGTGATCAACACCAAAGTTTTAACATTGTTCAGGGGATTAGTGACGTAACGGTTTCAAACAAAGTAAAAGACATCCAAGAGAATGGTTTTTCAGATGAAGTTCAACCTGGGCAGCCATCTATGCATGCAGTAGCTGCAAATGGAGGAAGAAATGAACGAGCTGGTCTCCCTATGCATGACAAAGGCGTGAGTAATATCAGACATGGTTATGGAGGAAAGCAACAGGGAAGGTATGGTCTATTTCTGATGCAGTGTCAAAGTTAGGACACCTTTCTAATTCTGATCTGTGTAAATTTCTCCTGAATTCCAGGTCAACGGGGACAACATACATTTCCAGAAGATGAGGCAGTGGCATGCCATTGGGTATGATTTCATACTCCGATGTAAAAAAGTCTCAATGATCATCTAGACCCTTTTGAAATAGTTTACAGTCATTGCTTTTGAGTCTAGCTAACTGCTTTTGCTTGCTTGTTTTAACCTGTTACTTATGGTCCAAAGGTTGAGCTTTTGTACTTTTGCTGTTGTTGTTCTGTTATTGAAGTGAAGGTCTTAAACCCTTGGGCGACTTCGGATTAGGCAATCAGTTTGTTGTAGAAGGTCTAGGCTCTTGGAATGTTTAGAATTAGCTAATTATCGTAACATACAATATTAATCAGACCATGAGGTAGTTCCATTGACACTGAACTATTGTCCTACATTTTGCAATTCCACCTCATCCCTTTTATCATAGGTATGTAAACCAAATACTTGGAAATTATCCACTTGAAATTACAAGATGGGATCATCATTGTTTGGAAAGATGTTAAATTGATCGTGCGTTCATATCTATTATGTAGAATCTTTTTGAGAATGGTTTTCCCACATGTACATGGATGCCCATGTATTATCATCACCATCAAATGTGCTTCAAGATAATTTCCAAATTCAAACCAACATCCTATCTTCTAATAATTTTAAGAGGAAATTCCTTATTTGCCACTGAAAGTTATTACTTTCCCTGATATGCCATTCGAAATTTTGTTCTTCCTTCTACGCTAATAGAAATGAATTTTTCTTCCCTTTATGCCAATACTATCCATCACCTGCCACTAGAAACGATGGGATAGGTGAGAGGATGATGGTAGGGAAGGAAGAAGGAAGACGGAGGCAATACTGTTTTCTGACATGTTGGCCAGCCATTTTTTACTACAATAGGGGTATGACTGGCTTTTTTTTGCAAAAATCTGACAGACTCGATGGACTTAATGGCAGCCTTCAAAGCCTTCAAACCATAGTTACCAGAAACGTGGTTCGTCTGAGTCGCAGTACGGGATTCGGGTCCACGGTTCGCCATTTTTCTTCCAATTTACACTGCGAACATGAATTGTACCCTAAACCGGTTCTGGTTCCACGAATCCGGTTTGCGATTTGCAGGGGTGAATCCGGTAGCTATGCTTCAAATTGTGGCCTGCGGAAGTGGCATAAAGGGGATAAAAATTCATTCACAGTGGCATAGAGAGGAACAAAATTTGGAGGCATCTTAGGGAAAGTGTCAATTTTCAATGGCAAATAACGAATTTTCTCTAATTTTAATGTCCTTGCACAAATGTCAGAACACTTTGGATATTCGGGTTTGCGGTTTGCTACTTTTCCTTTGCTACTTTTCCTTCTAATTTACACTGTGCACACGAACCCTGTACCCTAAACCGGTTTCGGTTCGACGAATACGGTTCGTGATTCACGGGGTTTACAGCGAATCCGTTAAGTCAGTACATATTGGATACATGTTGTTTACTCCCTCCCTTCAGAAATATAAGGTCTATAGTTTGAATGATCTTGTTCAGAAATATAAGATTTGTATGTAGATTTAATAATGTTTTTCCTACTATACCCCTATTTATTCTCTCAACTACATGCATTTATTTATTACCACCACATACAAACTATTATCTCGCATCTTTTAAGACAATTAAGTGAGGTATCTAAGTCATTTTTCACTCGTACCTTTCTCAATTTCGCCTTAACCTTAATCTTTGGTCACTTTATTCTTCATACTTTTGCATAATCAGGACTTGCTTTACTTACCTTGCTACATCTTGTCGTCATATGTCTTGTATCAGGCTGACACACTTCATTGTTTTGATTGTAGGTCCATTTGGTTTTAAGGGTGGTGAACTGGACGAAAATCGTGCCAAGTGGCTGTCTTTTAGTTTAAAATGGCTGTTGGCGAAGATGACCTGAATTAGTTATTCTAAATTTAATTCTCGCACCATTGCTTTTTCACAGTGCCTGTATTGGGCCTTGTTTTGGCAGGTTGTACTGAAACCCTAGTCCACACTCAGACATACCGACGAAGTTTTGCAACCATGTAACATGTATGTGCTTGTATCACGTGGCGCGCACTTGATTGATAGCATCGAATTCCCCGGGCATGGTACTCCGTCCCATTCACATCTGGAAATTGAAAGCTTAATTTAAACTCTTGAATTATAGCATGAATCTATCTATGAATGCAATTGTTTGATATAAATAGTGGTATGATGGGATGTACCGAATGAGAATACTATCTTTTAAACAGACAATTCGAATTCAGGATAGATATGAGTTGTCTGATCGCATTATTACCCGTTAAGACCATGGACTTGTTTCCATTCCAATCACGCGGCCCTGCCTTTTGGCTCCGGTGGACGGTCGAGCTGCCAGCGAGAGGCAAGTCGCCGTCCGCGATGCGTTGGCTCTTCTCGCGCGTCTGTCTACCTCGCGGTCGTTCTCTTTCTCTATCCTTCGCAACTGTAGGGGCAGCGGACAGAGGGCATTACCTTGTCACTTCACCGCTGCTTTTCTGGAAGCTGATAAACATGCAAGTAAAGAGGATCCGCGTCGGAGCCCGAACCCCCAAAATCTTCCTTCGAGAACGAAACCAAGCCGATCACATTATGTTCAGTTGCTCCCTGCAAAACAACCACGCTGTCCAGTCCAGTGCCCAACAAGGAAGTCAGTGACTTGATGGCAATCCACGAGCAATTGCACCAAAATGAAAGTTCACTCTCATCCTCTCATCAGAAATGAGAAGCCTGAGACCATCGCAATTCGCAAGAACCGACCCGAAGGGATTCCCCATGGCCGAGTCCCCGCTTCTCCCCGTGGTGCGCGGGGTGGCCGGCAAGGCCGCCGGCGCGCTCGTCCAGAGCGTCACTCGCATGTGGGGCGTCGACGACACCGGCCGCAAGCTGCTGGCCGACGCCGAGCTGAGGAGCGAGACCAACCCCGGCGTCTAAGAGGTGGATGAAGGACCACAGGGCCGTCACCTACGAGGCCGATGACGTCCTCGACGACTTCCAGTACGAGGCGCTGCAAAGGTCTGCCTCTTGCTTTGAAGACAATGGGGGCCTAACGAGTTCAAAGCAACAAGTCCAGGAGTGGAGGCAATTGCAGGAAGCAAGAGTTGGGAATTTGGGATCGTGTCGGGAGCACAAATGAGATCCTATCCATACTAAAGCTAAGCTATAGCTACCAGGGTTGAAAATTTCGTTTTGGAACGATTTTTCGCTAGCCCGGCGGTAGCGGTGTTCGCGAAAAACCGCAAAAAATCAAACGGTTTGCAAATTCAAAAAATTTGAAATTTAGGTCAAACATATTAGCGAAAACCGCGGTTTTTGACGAAAAACCGAGAGGTTTCTCCGAAAGCCGCGAAAAGGTGGAAAATCCGAGGAAAAAATGGGGAAAATGCAAAAAAACAATGTTGTTACATTTGTAAAAATACAGGGAAGGCTAAATTTTAGTAGAAATGTAATAAATATATAAAGAAGGTATGCGAAAACACAAAAAAAAAATCCAGAATGATCTGTCGTAAATTTGGAAAAAAATTTGACATAACCTTTGCTATATTTTAGACAATTGGAAGCTGTAAATTAGGCATTTAACAATAATATGAATAAATAATCTTTCATTGCAATACTACAATCACACTAGTGCAAAAATAGGCATTTACATAACCACATAGCAAAATCATTCACAATTTCACTACCATTCATTTGTGAACACCATTTACATTACAATACCTTTCAATTAAAGTTGTGGAGTACACATAGACATAGCTTTGTGACGAATACTAATAACAGGGGTATCCCAACGGCCCGAAGCGACGAGCCAGCGGCCTCAAGCATATCTCCAGCCCAACAGGCCGCGCCCGGCCCGCCACCGACCGAATCGCCTGCGAGACCACACAAGACATCCGCTCCGACCGGCCAGGGAAGCGAATCCGACCGACGGCGCTCGACCCACTTGGCGGGCGGGATCTCCGACCGACCGGACGGCGCTCCCGACCCCTTGGCGGGCGGGATCTCCGACTCGACCGAACCAAGGTGATGGGCGCCGAGGGCCGCGTGTCAGGCCCTCATCAGCCTACCGCCACGTACCCTACGAACGAGGTCAATCGGAGTGACTATACAAAGGCAGGTGGCTCCTTCCCAAGAAGGTCTGGTGACTGCTGAAGACAAAGCTTCGGCCAATCAACCGATCGATCTGATTTAACGCACGCTCCCTCCCGAGGCAGCGCCAACGTCACGCACCGCAACGTCAGCATTCGTAAGGATCACAGAGGGCAAGTACGCTATTTCCCGGGGAATACCTAACCTCCCTGACCACCAAGGCTACCGACCCAGCATGGGCAAGGCGGTGGCGACGATCCACGGGACGGAGGACCGGAGCTCCTAACATAGGTCACATCGCTCTTCCCCCCGACTCTCGATGTAACCTGCCCCTTCCTTCTGTATAAAAGGAGGCAGGACTAAACAATTCAGAGGGAGGAGGAACACATAAGAACACGAGGAGACTAAGTCATTTAGGGGCCTCATCTGTAAAACATAGTGCAAAAGCAATACAATCGCCATCCGAATCGGGTAGGGACTTTCGGCCGAAAGATACATCTGGACTCACGAGTCTAACCATTCAGGGAGTGGAACGCGCGACCCCTTAGACTTACAAATTTACTTGCCGGCGCTCGAAAACGCCGACACTTTGTCATTCTTTTATTGTCGCAGAAATGGCATATTCGACCTACATGAACGGAATGTCAGTACAAAATTCCACCTGCAATGAAATGAAACATACAATTGAAACAAAATTTCGGCATGACCTTTGCTATATTTATATGTGAACAAATAACATTTCATTTCAATAACATTCGCATATCAATCTAATAGGTGCAAAAAATAGGCATTCAAATATCAATACCATTCACATTTAGATACCTTTTAAGGTCGGCATATTTCCATCGCCCTTTCCACGCAATTGCCATGTTGGAACTGCATGAACAATATGTTAGTATAATATTAAGTTGCAATAAAATAAAACATACAAATGAAACATTACCTTCGGGGCTACTGGTAGTATTGTTGCGTGTAAACTTGGTTGGCCATGCTGTATTCCTCGATGGGCATCAAGGTCAATCCTCGTGTAGCTAGCAACTCCGCCTTATAATCGTGCCAGCTTTGTCCTGTTCATGTGCTTGTCGTTTGCTATTGTTGATACAACATGGCATAAATCACATGGTCTTGCCACTCGTAAACCCATTGTGTGGGAGGTTGTGCATAAGCATCGGGGATGGCGTAGTCATAGCTGTTATATGAGCCATAGCTCCCTCGCGTCTCGGCGACGCCATAGGAGCTAGAGCTATCGTGTGGTGTGCAACTATCTTGTGGTGCGCCCTTTCCCTTCCCCTTAATAGTCGTCCTCTGTAATTGTGGAGCACCATGGTCTCTGTCTTGTGTTGCATGAGTGTATTTCGACTCCCTTGTAAATTTGAGGGGTTGATGCTCTTCTGATTGGTGCGTGGCAAGTATGGGGGCATTGTCATTGCTATCTGTGTCTGTCTTCGAGCTGCTATCATTGGACTCTTGGTATGGCGGGCTTCGACGATCCCCACTTTGAGTGGAGTCATCACTCCCTACTTGTTGAGGCTCATCTGTGGGTTGCCTCACCTTTCTTTTGGAGGATGCTATCCTTTTTGCTGTATCCTTTCTCGAGATTGACTGGTGCTTCCTCTTTCCTGTATGAGTGTCTCCGACTGTCTTTTCTGCCATTCAGGAATATTTTCAGCACCAATGTCCTTTCTTAACGCAGTAGGGTGAACTGGATCTGTCACAAGCTGTGATGGAAGAGGGGTGTCACTCTCTGTATCCTCCTCGTCAAGTAAGGGGTCACTGTTGGACCTTCCTTTTTTCATCCACTGTCGGATTGGGTTTGCATCGTCACATAGCGTTAGCTCCATAAGCCGTTGGAATGGATCGTCCTCATCTGAGTGGCTTCGATTTTCCGCGGCTTGAATTCGAAGCCAAGGTTGTAGTTGACGTACACCAGTTTATGTAGTTTCTTGTACGACAAACAGTTGCGGATTTTTGTGTGGATGAATGCGAATGTACTCTAATTGCGCTTACAACCACTAAAAGATGTGCATTGCTACACGAGATGTACGGCAAACCGTTGAAGGGTGGGTGTATCCGATCCGAACACATCCCACCAATGTGCTGCAAATTAACGAATAAAATAGTAAGTACCGACGAGAGTACTATTACATTTGAGATGGTGTAAGAAATATACCAGGGGGTGTTTTGCCATCTTGTGCCATCCTCACAGCTAGAGTAGTTGAGAACGATCCAAGCTTCCTTCTGAAAAGGTTGGCATCTTGAAGAGCATGCGCGGCGGTTTCAGTATCATCAGCAAGCGCTTCGAAGGCATCCCGGAGATTTGGCAGGAAGGTGTTGTTCGTGCCGTAAGCGTAGATAGTCTTGGGGTTTAAGGCGGCAGCTGCATGATATGAAATGAAGCATGTCAGTACAAGTATGTATATGCAATATACTTTGTTGTAGGGAAGAATATATTACCGGCGTTCATATAAGTGTTGCGTGTTAAGACGTCCATTCGTCGGTCCACCACATTCATATACATGTCCTTTGTTGCTGGAGACTCATGGAACAAGCTATTGTACTCTTGTCGCACTATGGTGTACCGTAGAATCGTCTCGCTCAATGTAGGCACCTTATCCTGATCGGCGAATCGCAAGAAGGTGTACAATGGTTCCACCGACTTGACAACATATCGAAGATTATCCCACCAGTCTAAGCTTGAGAGGTAGCCATACACGTACCTCCCCTCGATGTTCTCAACAAAACAAGAGTTCACAAATTCTTCGGCAGTCATCCATTGCATGAACTTGTCTTTGTGCCGAAGGAAACTATCCAAGAACATATAGTTAATGCCGAAACGAGTTGCATTCCACTTGACCAACTCACCTCCAATGTACTTCTTCATCATAGCATATATCTTGGAATGGTTGTATATCCATCGAGAGATTTTTGTTGCACTCTCAATTACCAAGGTGTGGTCTTGGAACTCTTCAATCTCTTTCAGCATCAAATTAATGGTATGGATCACACAAGGCTGCCATACTATGTTGCGGAATTGCCGTGCTATGAGGTTGCACGCCTTCTTGTAGTTTGCACCATTATATGTGACTATCTGCATCACATTTGTCGGACCCACCTCGTTGACCACTGAATATATTTCCTGCGTGCACAAACAAAACCAAGTATGACAATTACGTTATTTGTACGACACATCAACTTCAGAAGAGTACAAACAAAACCAATTACCTTCCTCAAGTACGAGGTATCCTAAGAGACTCCGGTGGCATCGATGGATTTGTGGAAGAACATGGTGTCATTATAATAAATCATGAAGTTTATTATACTCATCCATGTCGGACCTGTTCAAGAGTCACACATGACTGTTACTCCATATGTGGACCAGTGCTGCGAGAATTTTGCGAAGCTCTCCTTAATTTCTGCTTCATTGGGGTCTAAATATTTCCCATCTATATCTCGGCCACTCGGAGACGGGATACCCTCGCCTGCAAATAAAATATAAATGTTAGCTATGAATCGGTGTACAACTGAGTGACTATTTTAAATCTCACTTACCATATTTTTGTGTTTCCCGCAAGGCGCTAACAAAGTACGGACTATCTGCTTTTCGCCCTGCAATACCAACAGATTGAAACCATTTGGCCCACGCAGAATGTACTACCTGCTTCCCAGCCTTCCCCATTTGTGTCCACGGATGGGTGTCAATCCTTGGTTGTACCGGGGTACGGGCCATACCAATGTTGTAATCCCCCACCGCCGATGGTCTTTCTCGCTGCGATGAACTCCGAAACATCCTCGACAACAGACCGCCGCGATCTCCTCCAACTCCCCTGGATGAGCCACTGCTACCACCGTGCTCATACCTCCCACCTGCCCGGCTTCTAAATTCCACCTCCGCCCTAGACGCAGCCATGGCATGCTGGAGTTGGGCCTCGTCATCAGCATCACCCGTGTACTCTGAGTATGCACTTCGCCTCGGTGGGGAATCTCCAGCTGTTGCTGCTTCTTTCCTCATCATCTCATCTATCCTGTCCTTCTTCTTCTCCTTCGTCCTGTCTAGCTCACGCTGAAAGTACTCACGAACGTCCGTAGGAGCTTTAATACAATAGACGGCACCCGTACCACGTCCTGCCAAGTGTTGCTTGAATCGGGTCGCACTGCCTCTTTTCTTCTCTTTGAGACAATACTTGCATCGAAATCCACCACCCACCTTATCGCCGTGCTCCCACACCACGTCAGCATCTGCCATCTGTTAAAAGAACACAATAAAAGTATCGATACTTGCACAAATAATACCATTTGTGGGTGTCACCCATTGCTACTAAATATAATTAAACTTCATGTTCTTTGACTAGTAAATTGTGAACAAAGAGGCATCGAATCAAATGACTTCATGACTTATCATCAACATTCAATACATAGCTTAGCTTCAGCGACATCGACATGAGACTGCAAATAATGCATGTTAGTACTAGGCTACTAGCTATATCAAATACAGGGTTGTGAATAATGCATGTTAGTACTAGCTTCAGCGACATGAGACTGCAAATCATCAACATTCACATATTACTGCAAATCATCAACATTCACATACTTTGCTAGCTGTTAGCAGAGTTTTGAATCAAATACTACAGCCGCAAGGTCTACTTAAAAAATTGCCCATAATGTATATATGTACGTGGATACAACTAACCGAGCGAAATCCATATAAACCGAGCGAAATCCGTGCAAAACCGATCGAAAACCGAGTATATTTCGCGAAAATCTTTCGAACTCTCGAAAACCTACTGGAGTTCGAAAAACCGCACATTTCGAGCGGTTTCTGGGTCTTACCACGCGAAAATCGAAGCTTGGCCGGAGGTTCGACAGCGCTTGGCGGCGGGATCTGGTCGGCGACGTCTCCCTCGGCAGCGTTGGTGAGTGGGGAAGGTTTCTACTCAGCTCACTTCTGCAAAACCGATCACGGGTGCAGCGCAAGTCACTGAGCATTTCTCAGCTCCCAGGTGGGCCTCCTCGCGGCCCACAAGCGGCGACTGCAGCGTGGCCGGATTTTCTTTTTTCTTTTTTGCTTTTTTTATATTCAAGATTTTGAATGGCTTAAAAAGAGTGTCTAAATTCATTTTTTTCAAAAAAAAATTTACACTAGAGGTCATCAAACAATTAATACTAATTTTAGGAATTTTCGGATAATTTTTTTCTAGATTTTTCAAAAAATTTAAATTGGAATTTCAATATCACCGAAAAACCGTTCGGTTTTATTTTCCGACTCACCACGGCACGCGCGAAATTCGCGGTTTTTCTTGCGGTTTACCGCTGGAATTTGAACCCTGATAGCTACTTATAACTAGATTTGCGGCAATGTTTTACCTGCTGTGCAGTCTGCCCAAAGGACTGTCGGATGGAGAGGGACATGTTGATCCAGCTGTGGATAGCAAATAATTTTATCCAAGAAGAGGGGACAATTGATTTGGAACAGAAAGGACAGTTTTTTTCCCCCTCGTGAGCTGGTGTGGAGATCCTTCTTTCAAGATGTAAAGGTGAAGAAATTTTATGGTGGGCGATGGACTTACATGTCAATTGTGTGTTCCATGCACGATCTAGCAAAATCTGTCACAGATGAATGTGTAGATACACAAGACCTGAACCAGCAAAAAACATCAATGAAAGATGTCCGTCAAATGATGTCAAGTGTTAAGTTGCAAGAGAACAGTCATTTATTTGAAGATGTGGCACGTCTTCACACGTTATTGTCACCAACTCACCATATTGCTCATCATCGTCACACAGAAATATAAAGAGTTTAAACCTCAAGTATTTACGAGAACTACATTATGCTAATGTGAGACTATGCGGAGGTCAACCTATAGATGTGTGATGAGTATTTAATATTTGTTAGGTTTGTGTCAATTTGTGTGAGTTTGTTTTAGTTTAAAAAACTGAATTTGCAATTTTGAGTTACGGTCGGCCTTCCCAGTGAGCTTGAGTGATGCATTTAATTGAGAAATCATACTGTGTTAATTATAAACTGTATATCTATACTACTATAGATTTTTTTAAAAAACATCACAGAAGTAACATGTAAAAAATACTAAATTCCCATATTTATGGATTCAATATAGTCGATCTAGATATTTCACAAATACAAATGGTCGAAATTAAAAAGATCTGACCATAAAGACTCTGAAATACCAAGAATAGGGAGGAAGTAGTGAGAAAATGGTCCCATGGTTAGGCATCACCGCACTAGGCCAGCGTGCCTTTGATCCTTTTCTAACGCATCGGAAGCCAATCGGATTACATTACGATACCCCCTGCCATGTACGTAGTCCCGGAAATCTATATGCTGGCCAACAAGTCAGTCAAACCATAAAGCATATTTGTAGCTTGATTCGGCACTTGGCCGGCAGCATGATAACAGCACTGATTCTGTTGCTTTGCTTGAACACTTGGGTCGCTGGATTCCTCTGCTTCCTTCCCTCGTTCAGTTGCTTTGGGTCTTCCCTCTCGATAACCTACTTTCGAGAAGAACAACATACACAGTACACTTTCCTCCCATCGCAGCCGAGAGATCGCCCGAGACCGAAAGCATTAAGACATGGCCGGGGAGCTAGTTCTCCCCGTGGTGAGCGCCGTCGCCGGAAAGGCCGGAGGCGCGCTCGTCCAGAGCGTGACCGGCATGTGGGGCGTCGACGACGACCGCACCAAGCTGGAGCGCCACCTGCTGGCCGTCCAATGCAAGCTGGACGACGCCGAGGCGAAGAGCGAGACCAATCCCGCCATCAAGCGGTGGATGAAGGACCTCAGGGCCGCCGCCTACGAGGCCGACGATGTCCTCGACGACTTCCAGTACGAGGCGCTCCGCCGCGAGGCCGAGTCCACGACCGGCAAGGTACTCAGCTATTTCACCCGCCGCAGCCCGCTTCTGTTCCGCTTCACTGTGAGCAGGAATCTGAACAACGTCCTCAAGAAGATCAATGATCTGGTCCTGGAGATGAACACATTTGGCCTGGAAAACCGTGCAGAGGCGCCACCAATTCCTTATCGGCAGACGCACTCAGCACTACACGAGTACTCAGAGATCTTTGGCAGAGACGACGACAAGGAGGTGGTGGTGAAGCTGTTGCTCGGCCAGCAAGATCAGCAGAAGGTGCAGGTGCTCCCAATCATAGGGATGGGGGGTTTGGGCAAGACCACACTAGCGAAGATGGTGTACAATGACCAGAGGGTCCAGAACCACTTCCAGTTGAAGATGTGGCACTGTGTGTCAGACAACTTCGATGCTTGCCCTCTTGTGAGATCCATCATTCAGTTGGCCACCAAGGAAAGATGTGACCTGCCCGACACCATCGAGATGTTGCAAGGGCGACTGCAGGAAGTCATTGGCCGGAGAAGGTATCTACTCGTTCTTGATGATGTATGGAATGAAGAGAAGCGAAAATGGGAGGACGACCTGAAGCCACTATTGTGTTCTATTGGTGGATCAGGAAGCTTTATAATTGTCACAAGTCGAAGCCAGCTAGTAGCTTCCATAATGGGCACGCTTCGACCCCATGAGCTAACATGTCTGAGTGAAGATGATTCATGGGAATTGTTCTCAAAGAAAGCATTTAGTAATGGCGTACAGGAGCAAGCTGAGTTGGTCACCATTGGCAGACACATCGTCAAGAAATGCAGGGGGCTACCTCTTGCTCTGAAGACAATGGGTGGCTTGATGAGTTCAAAACAACAAGTGCAGGAATGGAAGTCCATCGAACAAAGCACCATTGGGGATGATATCAGAGGAAAAGATGAGATCCTACCCATACTAAAGTTGAGCTACAGACACTTACCATCTGAGACGAAGCAATGTTTTGCCTTCTGTGCAGTTTTCCCCAAAGACTATGAGATGAACAAGGACATATTGATCCAACTATGGATGGCAAATGGTTTTATTCAACAAGAGGGAGCAGTGGAGTTGGTTCAGAAAGGAGAATTCATTTTCCATGATTTGGTTTGGAGATCCTTCCTCCAAGATGTGAAACCGAAGGAGCATTATTTTGGTGAGACATCAATTGGTTGTAAAATGCATGATTTAATGCATGACCTTGCGAAGGATGTCTCAGACGAATGTTCAACTACAGAAGAGTTGATTCAACAGAAAGCATCAATAAAAGATGTCCGTCACATGCAAATGTCATGGACTGAATTGAGACAATACAATGGTGTATCGAAAGGCAGGGCATCTCTCCACACTTTATTAGCGGCAACGGCTTCACTTAAGGATTTTAAGGAGTTAAGACTGGTATCGATGAGAGCGTTGAGTTGTTACAGTCGTTCTATTATCAATAGCAAGATCATAAATGCTGAACATTTACGGTACCTCGACCTTTCTAAGTCGAGAATTGTTGCATTGCCAGATTCAATATGTGTGCTATATAACTTGCAATCGCTGAGGCTCAATGGTTGCTATGATCTAAAATATTTACCGGAAGGTATGACAACTATGAGGAAGCTCATCCATCTTTATCTTTTTGGATGTACTAGTTTGGAACAGATGCCACCAAATGTCAGTCAATTGCAGAACCTTCACACACTGACAACATTTGTTGTGGGCATTGGAAATGGACGTGGAATCGAGGAGCTCAAAGACCTGCGACACCTTGCCAACAGGTTGGAACTGTACAATCTAAGGAAAATAAAGAGCGGGGAAAATGCAAAAGCAGCCAATCTCCCCCAGAAGCAAAATCTAAGCGAATTGCTATTGTGTTGGGGCCGCAACAAAAGTGAGGAGCCGGAAGATGAGGCATGTAATGAGGAACAAGTGTTGGAGTCTCTTGCACCGCATAGTAACCTCCGAATTTTTGAGGTACATGGATATGGTGGCCTAGAAATGTCACAATGGATGAGAGACCATCAAATGTTCCGGTGCCTAAGAAAACTACATATATCCAACTGCCCAAGATGTAAGAATCTACCTATGATATGGCTGTCAGTCTCTCTTGAGTATTTGCGCTTACGCAGCATGGGTAGCCTAACCATATTATGTAAGAGCATCGAGGTGGAAGCTGACGGATACAATACCTCTGTACAAATTTTCCCGAAGTTAAAAGAGATGATCTTAGAGTCGTTACCGAACTTGGAGACATGGGCAGAAAACAGTGCGGGAGAGCCCAATAGCTTGGCAATGTTTCCCCAACTCAAAATACTAAGAATAGACAATTGCCCGAAACTTGCGAGTGTTCCAGAGAGTCCAGTTCTGAAAAACCTGAGAATAGTAGGATGCTATAGTCATGCAATCAGCTCACTCGCACATCTAACAACTTTGTCTGAGCTCCAATACACGGTAGAAGGTATTGTTTCTATGAGCATGCCGCTGGGCTCTTGGCCATCTCTCGTGAGGTTAGAGGTCCTCTCGCTGGCAAAGATGATGAAGCCTCTGCTGGACCAGCAAAGCCAAAGCCAAAGAGCTCTAGAAAACCTTCGGAGTTTGCGGCTAGAAGGTCCCAACTGCTTCGTAACAGCAGCACCCAGTCTATCAAAACCACATCTTGGGCTTTGGGAATGCTTTGCCTGTGTGGAAGAATTGACGATTTCGAGATGCAACAACCTTGTCCGCTGGCCAGTGGAGGAGCTCGGATGCTTGGTTGGCCTCCGCTCTCTGATTATTTTGCAGTGTGACAACCTGGAGGGGAAGGGTTCATCATCCGAGGAAATCCTTTCGCTGCCCCAGCTGGAGAGGTTAGGAATTTACGATTGTGGCAGTTTACTGGAGATTCCGATGTTGCCCGCATCCCTTGAGGAAGTGCGGATTGATTCTTGCGAAAGTTTGGTGGCACTGCCGTCAAACCTCGGAAACCTGGCAAAGCTGAGGCTGCTCCATGTGTGGCTCTGCGGTGGGCTGAAAACGTTGCCTGATGGGATGGATGGGCTCACTTCCCTTGAGCGATTGGGGGTTTCGTGGTGTCGAGGGATGGAGAAATTCCCGGAGGGTCTCCTCCAGCGGCTCCCGACCCTCAAATACCTACAAATATATGGCTGCCCCGACTTGCAGAGACGTTGCAGACAAGGTGGGGAGTATTTCCACTTGGTCTCCTCCATCCCAGAGAAAGACATTCCACCAGCAGAATCCAACGTAAAGAGGTTCCTGAAGGGGCTCCTTCCCTCCTGCTGAGTCTCAACTGATCGAGGTGCGTATATGTGGCTATATGCTCCTGCATGCATCCTCGGCCCTCTGTCCCATCATCTCGTTGTATTACTTGTATTCCGGAGTCCAGCTGCATCGTCTCTTTTATTTGGTATGAACACACGACAATTCAATTTGTGTGTCTATCTCAACTGAATGCATCTTCTCTCCTTTTTCGTTGTGCTAGACTCCGAGACTTTAAAGTGGGTTTCATGGAAAGCAGCGCTGTACTCCAAATTTCCCCTTCGACGGCTCCATGAATTTTTTTTCCTCAGCAAGACCGGTATGAGTAAACTATTGTAGTGTAGATGGGAGAAGAAGGTGATTGATCTGACTAAAAAGACAAAATGTCGTGATTATCTGACACTGTTAAATGTGTCAAAGGAGGAAATCTGAAATCCATTTCCCAATGGTGATATATCTGTGCATACCATAGTTCTAGATCAGCTTGCAAATATTCAGCACGTCTTCAAGTTGAAGAGGGGAAGAAAATCATTTTCTGGCCATGCGGAGAAAGCAATAGTCGTTTACCTACTTAGTTACTCAAGCAAACCACTCTCAGAATAAAAGCTACTTCTTCATGAATACATCCTGTATTAATATTAATAATCCATATGAGTACTTGTACCTGGTTACCTTTATGCTTCTTTTCGGTGTACGTGGGTGTAATTCTCTTCTCTCTTAAATAAATCCGTAGAGCTCTTGGCATCCGTTTCAAAAAAAAAAACCCTTTATGCTAAGCCTAATAAGATAGTGTTATTACTTCATCGTTCCATTTTTCTACTAGATGTCTACCGGCTGGCTCTTGTAATTGACGCCTCCTGTTTTCTTTTCTTAGAGAAAAATGGCAGGACGAAGCAGAGAACAAAACACCATATGTCTACTAGATGTTCCGACGCGCTAGCTTTACTTAGTTAGCATAGTACAATAATGGAAAAAAGCATCGAAAGAAAGACGACAGGAAAGGCCCTCTATCCTAAGGTGCGTTGACACAAGGCAACGTGGTTGTACTCGTGGTCGAAGATTCTATTACTCCCTTAATTGTCGTTTTGGATATGTGCGTTAAACTTTCAAAACTTGAAATGTCAATATATTTTGAAATATTTAAATTGGATATATAAAAATCATATGTGTAGATTTGTCTCGAGAAATACTTTCGTAATATTATAGTTTTATTGGGTTTTATAAATATATTATAATAGAAATTAGTATTCAAAACTGTGTTTTGAAAACCATGTTAATATCTAAAATGACAACTATTTGTGATGAGAGGATTATTTCTTTCATTCCAAATGCACCAAACTGTAGACAATAATGCCATCCACTTTTCTAATTGATTCCTTCACGATGCTTAGCCTCGAATGTTCCCACCAGTAGCCCACCTTGGGCCATGGAACGAAATCTCGGCAAAATCTTGCGAGATCTCGGATTTCGATTAGGGATGGAATACGAAATCCCGTTAGGATAAAAAAAATATGAAAAAAATTCAAATTGCTACAGAAATTTCGGCAAGATTTCTTCAAATCTCACCGAAATCTCTAGTTGTTTGACTGGATTTGGCCCAATAACCCTTAAGAAAGTCATCTTCCATGAAAATTTGTTGAAAAAATGAATTTTTGAGACATTTTGTAATTTCAGTAGAAACACTGTCAGATTTTTATAAAATTGTATAAGTATGATCATGCTCTAAAAATTTATTCTACTATATTTAGCAGTGTAGTATTATACATACAAATTTCAAAAGAGTTGAACTTCATTTGTTATCTTTAAAAAATAAAAAACTGAATAAACAAAACTGAGACAATAACTTTATCAAAATTTTATAAATTTTCTCTAGTATGATAATGATCCAAAAATTTTATCAGAGTTTAAGAATTTCCTCAGAACTCTTATATAAAATTTTTAAAAATTTAAACTTTATTTGTTTGGTCAATTAAATCTTTGGATGCATTGAACTTCATTTGTTATCTTTCAAAAATAAAAAACACATGGAACACAAATGGTACAGTACCATTGTAAGAATTTTATAAATTTACTGGTGTACGATCATGATTAAAAATTTTATGAGAGCTAATAATTGCCTCAAAACCTTCCACTAAAAGTTTCAAAAATTCTAACACTTTTTTAGTTGCTCAATCAAATATATCTATTAATCATAAGGCTTTTATCAGGATAGTAGCACTTTCACAAATTTTTTAAAATTCATCACGCTTGATAATCATATGAAAAATTTATGGCAATATTAGTGATTCTTCAGGACCATCCACAAAATTTTTTTAATGTGGTTTGAACCATTTTCAACTCGGTTGAAATTTTTGGTCAGCCTTCAGTAGAACTGTCCTGATTTTTTAAAATTTCTCAGCCTTAATCATCATCTACAAATTTTATGGAAACATTATTGATGTGTTAGAACCATCCAAATTTTTTTTCAAAATGTTCTAAGGTGGTTTGCACCATTTTTCATTCGGTTGAAATTTTGTCGGTCAGCCTTTTATTAGGACAATAGCACTTTCAGAATTTTTTAAAATTTCTTAGGCTTGATTATCATCTGAAATTTTTATGGGAATATTTTAGGATCATCCAAAAAATAATTCAAAAATTTTTAACATCATTTCGAATATTTTTTGCTCAGTTGAATTTCGCCGAGATTTCGGCATTTCTCGACGAAATTTCGGTTCAAAAATTTCCGGATTTCAAATTTTATTTTTGAATTTTGACCAAATTTTATCAGAAATTATGAGATTTAAATGAAATTTCGGATTCCACCCACCTCCAAAATGTGAATCGAAAACGAAATTTGAAACCTGCTTAGGCCACACTTGCCTAGCAAAGATGCAATTCACAGGGAGATGATTAGCGGTTTCCAGATCATGTGGCGCATCTGCTTTTGTCTGCTCAACATGTACAACGTGGATCCAAACATGCTGAATATATATACAGAGCAACTCTTCCTTTCTTCTCGATCGACATGCTTGTAAGAGTTACTTGGAGCAACTCTCCCTTCTTGGCTTTCTTCATCCCAATACACTTTGTGGGAACCATTGGTTCTTGCTTGTTTGGACAAACTCTACGCGAATTTTACTTAGATGTTCCATAAAATAATACTTTAGGTTTTGGATTAGAAAACAGCAATTCCCCTTACAGAAGGAACCGAATGCCTGACAGGGTTACTATTTTTGGTAGAAGTAGAACACCATATCCCACTCAACATACAGTTAGCTGCTTCACATTTTTTTTATTTTTATTTTTGACTAAAATATGGAATTAATATTTTGACCTTATGAACAAACATAGCACAGGTACACTTATCAGGAATGCTCTCTCTTGGCAAGATCTTGCTTTCAGAATCATATTCACGAGAGGGCACGATCAGGATTCATGCAGTAGCCAAAAACAAGGGTGGCTTACTTTAAGGAAGGCTTTGATATTTTTTTTTTGTCCCCTGACATACTTTTTTTTTTGCAAATTTAGTCACTATGCGAACGAATTTGCAAAATTAGCCCTATCTCCGACTGCGAAAGCAGCGGTAGTCGACACGTGTCACCTGCTGCACTTCTGGTAAGGTGCTGGTAGTGCGATAGTGGCCTCCACCTCGATAGATCTGGCCTGCCGTGCTATGAAACTGTGGTAAGTTCATGTTAAGCTACCCAACTTTGGCAGGAACCTACCAATCAAATCAATTAATTAGTCACTTTTAATTAATTAATTTCTATTTAATGAATCATCGTGGGATTTTGTGCACATGCCGAGGAGCTGTGGCTCGACGGGGCATGCCGAGCCAACCGACTGCGGCACCTATTGCTGAGATCACTGTCCGTGGTAGCTCTTCTGCTGTAGTAGGCTTATCATACCTGTCGGGATGGACTGCATTACTACTGCACCGGCGAAATGCCGTAGTACAGGAGCGTAGTAGGTGACACGTATCACCTACCGCTATTTTCACAGTCGGGAACAAGACTATTTTTACAACTTCATTCGACCAAATTTGCAGAAAAAGTGTGCGGAGGAAAAAAAAAAAAGCGAAAACTTCTACTTTAAGGAACAAGCAAATGGTCGAGGAAAAAAATAAAGATGCAACAGATTGCGGTCTGCCACGGCAGGCATATGGCCGGAACAGATCTACAGTGCATCGACCGTTATCCTTCCTTCCCTTGTTGGAAGCAGGCTGGGTACTCGCGAATTTTTTTTTATTTAATATTTATTTTTATTCTTTTTTTCAAAACTATGCGTCCGAATGAAAAAATGACAAAATGCCCCCGTCGCTTGTGTATGGGGCGATCTCCATACACAGGCGATAGCCTGCCACCGTTAACGCCCGTTAGATTAGCGGCAAGCTGTGGGGCCCCATCGCCCTCTGTGAGGCGATCGCCCCTCTGAGGCATGAGGGCCAGCAGCTTTTTTTTTTAGTTTTGTTTTGTAATTACTATATGCTTTTAATATAAACCCCGTAACTTTTGTTAGGAGTGTCCAAATTAAATGAAACTTGTTTCTAAATTTAAATTTTGGAATGAAGAATTAGAGTGTAAAATAAAAATCCATGTGTTGTTTGCAGAATTTTTTTATTTGAGTTGAATGCTAGGCTCTAGCGTGGATTGTGAAGGAATTATAATGTGTGTTGATCCATAATTCATGAAATAAATAGAATAAGTTACTACAACCTTATGCACTTCATTTTGCAAAAATATCTAAATATGATTGCATTTTGAATAAAAGATGGCTAGTTTAAACCCTTTATAACAATCATTGTTCAAGCGGTTAGAATAATATCTCGAACGACCTCAAAACTTTGAGAACCGGTTTGTTGCATTCTTGGGCTTGCATAGGTCACAATTATGTAAAAATATTTAGATGTCACTTTAGGCTGCACTATTTTATTGTTGTCAGAACATGCAATCGGTAAAACATGAAAATTGCCGTATCTTTCGCAAACGATGGTAAAACTCGATGAAATCGGATATGACGAATGAAAATGCTATAACCTATCTCGATGGAGAAAATAACATCATTTGGGACACTGGAGCGAGAGGACACATACTAGCCCTCCGGACGGTGAGCATACTCTTGAAGGTTGGGCGCACTTGTTTATTACGACTTAAAACTAAAAGGAGTACCACGAACAAGGAAAACCAAAGTTAACACAGACGTCTATTGAGTGCTTGAGGCCACTTCCCATTCGCCCATGCCTCGTGGGCTTCTCGCACGTCGCGCCCTCTCTCGTTTCTCTCTCTCTGCCTCCTTCTCCTCCGCTTCCTTCCTACATGCCTCCTCGCGTGCGGCATCGCGCTTTGTTCTTGAAACCCGCGTGAACTCATCTGCCGGTTGGCTTGGTCAAGCCGTTGGTCCTCGGGGTTGATCTCGTATCAAACCATCGCTCAAATTCACACGATGGCGGAGGTAGTGCATGAAACGTAAATTAGCAAAGTTTCATTCACAAATATTATGTAACTCCGTCGATTGTTACCATGCGGCGATCCTTGAGCTCTTCTCCGCGGATCGAAGGCGTAGTTGCGCACTTCAATACCTCCTCTTCCAAGTTGAAATTTCCCAAGAGCGGACAAGCTGCAAAGATCTCCCGCATACACATGGGCGCTTCTGACTCCACGAGGTAGGAAGAGATCTTGAGTACGCTAAATTCAGCGGGCATGCACTCGCTTCTTCCTTTGCCTTCCCTTACCCTTTGCACTTGCGCCTCGGCATTTTCGATTGATGCTCACCTCTATTCTTTCTCCATTGTTCTTTGCGAGACCGCTTGTGAGAACGAATGTTATAAAGGGCGGATATCGCCGGGTATGGGGCGATCGCCTCATATTTGGCGATTGCCCCATGTAAGCGATCGCCTCACATTAGAGGCGATCGCCCCTACTAGGCGATAGGTGCACCAAGCGTTGGTGTGTTGTCACGTCGTGTGGCATAGGCAAGCAATGCATAAATGATTTGAACAATTTATAGTGATAACATTTGTCATGTTACTAACTCGGGAGTTATACAATGTCTTCTTGAGCGTAAAGCCATTAAAAAATACATCCGTACAACAAGTCAATCACGCCACGCTTCCTAATCGGCCCGTGGGGTAGGTGAGTGGCGACGGGACGGACGTCCCTCTAGGCCGCCTGCGGCGAGCGTAGAGTAGTCTTGGCGCGGCGAGGCCAAGTCTGTGGCGGCGCGCAGAGCCGAGAGGGTCGAGGTAGTCGGTCGAAGGTACTCCTCCGAGTCGAACTCGTCGTCGAAGGCTCGTCGAAACCACCACAGGGTCTGCTGGCGCGGGGACGAGGAGGAGCCTCATGACCCGCTGCCCCCGCTTCTGCTGCGTGGGAGCGTAGCGAGGAACCGGGGGGTAGGGCGAGGCGCGAAGGAGCCTCCCACCATCTGTCCCCGCTAGCTGCTGCGTGGGAGCGAGCGAGGAACCGACGGGTAGGGCGAGACGCGGAAGGAGCCTCGTCGACCACTGTCCCCTGCTGCGGTGCGTGGGGCGTGACGGGCACCGGGTGGGTAGAGGCGAGTCTTTGGGGCGAAGTGGCGTGGTGTGCTGCGTCCGCCGGCGTCTCGCGCCTCGGCGGTGGCCAGCGAGCCAACCGCCTCAGTAGCGAGGACCCGAGCCCAAGGCGTCTCGGACTCGGCGGTGGTCACTGTATGCCCCCTCAGGCGCGTCAACATGGACACGACCTCCACCTCAATCTCGCCAAGGCGAGTGCGCATGTAACGTCGGGTTGGCATTACGTAAGTTACATGAAAAGGCGTGCCCATGTAGGTTCGATTGTGACACTTCGAGGCGTTGTCCTCCGGGACATCTGTGAAGAATGCGTGTCCGCTCTCGATACTGCTGAGTCGACGTCACGGTCTTTGGTGTGTACCCACTTTGAGGCGAAGGAGGCGAACCCTCCATGTCTTGATCGTACATGTCATGGTCGTCTGGCCGGGTCTCGGTGACCCTCTCGTCGAGTCTGGCGTCCCAACTGCGAGGCCCATGGCGCATACGGTCTGTGACGAGAGCCCACCGCGGCACCCATCCGGGTCATCTGCAATGCAAAAGCGATGTAATCGCGACACATTAATTTCGCAAAGATGCGGAGTAGTAGGATCGGGGCAAGTACTGTGGCGCCACGTGCGACAACGTGTGGCGGCAAAGGAAAGGAGGCTGGAGCAGGCGAGCTGCCCATGACACTCGGTGCGGGAGTACTCCTCGACACAAAGGTCAAAGCGAGCACCTTACGGGTGAGCCAAAGGCCTCATCTCGCGTGCAAAGCACGGAGACCCGTGAGGTGCTCGGGCGTGGCGTCGTCTGCGGTGTATGGCGTCCACCGCGTCCTCGTCGTGGAGGCGGTCGAACTCGAGCGAACTCGATAGGACCTCCTCACCTGTAGGTCGCGAACCTCCGCCGCGAGGAAATAAGAAATGGCGAAGGTTATTCAAGTGCGTTAGTGGGGAAAAAGATACGAGGGCGTACATCGCCGCCGGACCCGGTGGTGGCCCATGGTGGGCGATCCGCCGGTCGTCTCCGTAAAGCTCCTCGAGTGCGGTGTCGTGTCAACAACGAGCTGCCGACGGAGAAGCGCTCCCAAGACCTGGCCCGGAGGAGTAGGGCGCAAACGACATCGTCGCGTCGTGCTCACTGAGAAACGGCGTCGCCTGAGACCTCTGTCGTCGCCGCAAGCCGGTGAGGCCCGACCTTTGCATCACCTGTTTACAAGGGGAGTTAGGCGTGCTCGTTGAGGCGAGATTGGGCCGAGTGTGTTACCTCATCCACAGGGTGTCGGCGATGTCTTTGGGCGTACTCGATCGGTGACGGTCCACCGTGTTCCGTGGGAGGGCGGAACATCATAACCGAGCAACAACAGGAGGTATGCCTCAAGTGGCGAGCCACGTCCGCCTCCTCGCGTCTTGGTGGAGAAGGTCGACTGCGGCGTTCGCAACAAACATTATCGGCAACTTGGCGCTTCTATTTTAATTCTCAAAGAAAGAGGTACTCACCGTGGTGAGGCGACCACGCCTTCGACCGGTCCGTGGCGCTCGGCCTCCCTAAGAAGTGGTAGAAATTTGCCGGGTGCTGCGCACCTCGGCAAGCAGCGGACAACTCGGCGTGCCACGTGGCGGGCGTCGTGCGGCACGCATGCTGGGCCCGCACAAGGGAGGCCTAAGAGTACGACCGTCTGCGGCGTCGGAGCCATCTCTCCGCGGAAGGTGGGCGATGTCGTCCGGTCTCCACCGGTCCACGAGTGTGGCGGCGAGGACGGTCGTACCGAACCGCGGCACCTCCTTGCCCTCTAACAGGCGATCACCACTCCACCATCCTACAAAGAGGAAGTAAGCCGCCGCCGCAACTCGCATGTAGTTAGAATTGCATTCACGGTAAGTATGTATGCGTAAAGAGTGCAAGCGTTCGCGACTTACCGTGGAACCCAGCGTGGGTCGATCGCGAAGCGGCTCCACAGGCACTCGAGGTCGAAGTGGCCCTAGCACTCGGTTCTCCTCTGCGGAGTACCTAGACCGGTGGGGTCGCATCGGCGGTCACGTCCGGCTTCGAGGGCAAGGTCGCGCCATCGTGGCACATTACAAAGCAAATACAGCAGATTTATCGGTAATTACATGTGCACACAAAATGAAATGCGAAATAACGAATTGTACCATACTCAACAAACAATACAACCGAAGTGTGGAGAGCAAAAAAAACTCAGATTGCAAACATACGAAAGACAAAGACATGTTCGACGAGGCACAGCGTCGAATTACATTATCCTCGTAGGTACTAAGCGGGACATCGGAGAATAACATGATCACGAACAACAACTTACTAGTACATTGAAAATTACATCGAACATTACAAGCGTACATTACTGACTTACGGTCCATTGAATAATACAAGATGGGAACAACATGCAAAGTTACATTATCCGCGGTTGCGGCGCGCCTCGGACTCGTCCATATCGTTCGAATCGCCTTGTCCTTCCGGCCCGACCTTCATCTTCAACATTCGGATGTCCGTGCCCATCGATGGTCGGAGAGGGCTGTTGTGAACGATCCATCCACTCGGTACCCGTACACCTCATGATGCCACGTGTTGAGAAGCGCTACGCTTGTAGTAGTGCGGGAGATGAGCGGACGGCAGATTGATCGTCTCGGCGGCTGCGGCAATGGCGTCGCGAGCACGGCAAGTGCGGCGGCGTGGTTCTGGCAGAGCACTCGCAATCAATTGCTCGGGTATGCATGGATGGGAAGTCCTCTCGGTGGCACCCTGCGACCTCGGTCACCGCGGTGCTGCGTGGTATCTCCGTTCCACGCCACTCTCCGGTGTAACCCGATGTCTGCGCCTTTCTTGTTTTCTTGGACATGTAGGTAGACACAGCAGTTGAGTAAGACAATCGATTGTCAGACATACATCTTTGCGGAGGTCTTGTATCGCTCAATGAAATATCTCGTGTCCCTAATAAGACACCTCAACTATACCCACGATGGAAGGCATCGGTGCCTTTCATTACCGGTTGTAAATCTCCGCCAGTTCGTTGTCATGATCCCATAACGCGAGCCGCCTCGTCGTGCGTGAAGGACCATTTCTCCAAAGGCTCATGTCGTATCCAATCGGTGAAACTCTTTATCTTGGTACCGACCTCGCCGGAGGTTTGGGGTGTCATCGGCCGCTTATAAGGTGTGGGGTCCTCTCCTTGCTCATGGTACACCATCGGGTTCCTTGATGAACTAAGCGGTACCTCGGGATCCATTGATTGCTTCTTCGTTAGTTAGTCCAACGTCTTCCAAAGCGTCGAACTTCCTCCGTTGGTTACTGTTTGCGAGCGCTTGAACATGTTCATAAGCTCCTTATTCTGGAAGCGGAAAAATTGGCACCCATGTGCCTCATGCACCACCTGCTCCTCGTGATCTGGCCACTTTCTTTGCTCCCCGACGGCGGACCCTTGTTGCATATCCACGATCGCCCTTAGCACCCCGCATGTCGGTCATGGATGACACAAACATCGAACTGTCGAGAACAAGCGCCGCTTCACTCTTTCAAGGAACGATTACCGACTCTCGTGTTTTCCCCTCCCACGAATGCCAGCATAGCCGGTAGAACACGGTTGTTGGCATCCACCGCGATCGCAGATTAGAATCGCCCTTGTACTTCCCCGTGAGAATGTGCCATCCATGCAAAGGCCAAGGCGGCGGTCTTTAACGCATTTATGCATGCGCCCGAGGCGAAGAATGCACGCCGCAATACCCACTTCCGGTGCCGCACCACCCGCGAGGAACTCCGCAAGGTCGATGGATGTCTGGGGTTCCTTTGTGCGATTGCCACCGAGCAAGTGGGAATATTCTCGTCTGAAGCCTCGTCGCCCCGAACAAATATTTCCAGAGTGTCCTTTTGCTCTCCATGCCTTTGCGTAGCTAATCTTGTCTTGAAACCTCTCCTCCACGGTTGTGATAATAGATCGAGGTCGCAGATGGGGATTGTCCACGATCGACCATAAAACACATTTGCCACCCAAGTGGGCGACAGATTGCGGTGTCCTCGCTCCGCTTCTTCCGGCTCGCAGATTATGCTCCATCACTATGGAGCATTTCCGATAGTCCGTCCACTTCCTCGGTATGCATGCACCCGCCATGGGCACGAATCAACTACGCACTTCACGTCGTAGTCCTTCTTCTTGGACTTCACAACCACGAATTGCCGCAGGAGACATTGCCCGTGCTTCACCGCATCCATCACAGCCTCCTTGTCTTTATATCGGCCCCCTGCGTCACCTCGTTCTCACGATACTCCCATGCATCAATGTTCCCTTCATTCATTGTTAGGTCTTGAAATTGTAATTGGTCCACGCACTGAGGATAGGCACCCAGGCGTTGTCCTCCTCGTCAGTGCTCACCATCGGGACTTCCTCATCCGTCACGGTCCTCCTCTTCCATCAAGTCAACAATGTCCTCCACCTCCTCCCCTCGTCGGCCACCTCGCGCCTCCACCGCTGTCTCCTCTGCCCCGGTCCCTTCGTCACCGCCGGTCGTGCTCCTCGTCTCGGGCTCCTCGCCTTCCTCTTCGCATCCTTCTACATTTGATGTCCCTCCGCCGTAATGTCCACCCGACATCACGAACTTGCGACACCGATGGAGCTACTGGGTAGCATGTGCCAACAACATGAGCGCCAACCCGCTCTACAGCAAAAACCAACATAACTCCTCCATGTGGGCGTCGAGTTAACAGAATCAACTCTCCGTAGAAGCGGTCTTGCGCTCGGCTCACTCTCGCTCGACCAAGAGCCGAACAGTCTCCGGGCATCCAAGCGAACATCCGAGACATCACTCCAACAAACCCACTGTATGTCCTATCGCTTCGATGCGCATATGCCCGTCGACTCTTGAAAATGATGATAGATCCACCCCATCCGCCTCGTGCTATCTCCCCATCTCCATAAAATATTTGGAAATACAATTTCTCCGACATCTTCAACGTCCAACGGAAAAATATTACTCTAAAATACAATCTACAAAATACGACTATGAATAAGTGATTCGACTAGCCTACTATACTGGTCTAATATTAAATTTCTACTACATTACATTTGTATATATTGCCTAATACATTACTAACATAATAAAATTAGTAATACACGACCATACTAAATTAAATTCATACCACATTACATTTGTATATATATTGCCTAATACATTATTTGCATAACAAAATTACTAATACACAACCCTACTAAATTAAATTCAAATATTGTCTAATATTTCTACTATATTAAATTTCTACATCTTGAATACTACATTAAATTTGCACATACTTACGATACTAAATTAAATTTGTAAATACTACATACTACATTAAATTTACGAATATTAAGCTGCTATATTAAATTTCTAAACAATACATAATCCTAAAATTTCTAAATACTACAATTCCTAAATATTAAATGCTACATTAAATTTTAAATCTTTGTATAACCTAACAAAAATTCCTACATTTACCTCTACAAAAATTGATAAACTAACTCTACAATAAAATTCAAAAATTTACCTAAATTTTCTTCTCCTTCTCTTCTTCTTCTCTTCCTCTTCTCCTCTCTTCTCCCTCTCTTTTTCTCTGCGGTCTGCGCTTCGCTCAAGCTTCTTCTCTGTGGCCAGAGTGGGAGGGGATAAAAAGAGCTGTCGCCCTGTGAGGCGTCGCCTCTGGGCGATGGGGGCCCCACAAGCGGCATTATTAGCGGCGGGACTAAGCAGTAGGGCTATCGCCCTGTGTATGGGCGATCGCCCATACACGCGAACAACGGGGCATTTTGTCATTTTTTTCGGACGCATAGTTTTGAAAAAAAGAATAAAAAAAATATTAAATAAAAAAAAATTCGGGTACTCGCTGCTCTGTGAAACTAGCCACACACGGCCCCCGCCACTTCTGCGGCCCAGGACAAAGCAACCAACCCAAGCACAGGGTTAACAATACCGATTTCAGGCTGAAAATCGAGGACCCACTAGAAGGGATTGTTGATAAAAATCAGTTAAAAATTGAACAGTTTGCAAAGTCAAACCGCGGCAAAAAAATTACGAAAATCACCTGATTTCATTGAAAATCGATCAGTTTCGAATCGCCAACTGAATGAAAAAAATCAAGGAAAATTAGAAAAAATTGCAAAAAAAAATGGTGGAAAATTTGTAAAAAGTCAATAAAGGCAAAAAAAAATCAGGAAAAAAATGTTAGAAATGTATAAATAGTATGAAAAAATATAACAAAATTTTAGCATGACCTTTCCTACATTTTAAGATAATGTCAAGTTGTAAAGTATACATTTTGCAATAATAACACAATTATAGAAAAATATGAAGAAAAAAATCAGCATGACCTTTCCTATATTTTAGACAATCTCAAGTTGTAAAGTAGGTATTTAGCAATAATATCTCAACAAATAATATTTCATTTCAATACCATCCACAAATCAATCCAACAAGTCCACATTTCAATAACATTCATTTCGATACCATAGCATATGACATTTGAAATCAACATTTCTCACCGAAAATGAATGTTTTCACTTGGCATAGCTTCGTTGTCATTCCATTGTCACACATATGCCATGTTGGACGTACATGAACGCTATGTTAGTAAAAAATCGAGTTGCAATGAAATAAAACATTACCTTTGGGTCTACGGGTAGTATTGTTGGGTGTACATTTAGTCGGTCATGTTGTACTCCTCTGTGGACATCATCACTAATCCTCGTGTAGCTAGCAACCCCGTCTTGTATTCGTGCCAGCTTTGCCCCGTCCGTGGTCTAGTCGTTTGTCATTGTTGGTACAATATGGCATAAAATTCAGGATCTTGCCACTCATAGACTCATTGGGTGGAAGGTTGTGCACGAGCATCCGGGATGGCATAGTCGTATTGACCATATGAGCCATAACTCCCTTACGTCTCGGTGATGTTGTACAAGCTAGAGCTATCCCGCGGTGCGTCATGACTATGTCAATGGTCCATTCCCTATAGTAGTTGTGCTCTGTGATTGTGAGGCACTATGGTCTTTGTCATGTATGCATGAGAGTACTAGGACTCTCCTGTAAATTCTATGAACATTGTCTCTGAGCGAGAAGTGAGAGGGATAGAGGCACCATGACCGAATTCACCACCATCGCTATCCGTTTTGGAGCTACTGTCATTGGACTCTTGGTAGGACGGGCTTCAACAGTCTTCAGGATTGCTATCAGTCATCACTCTCTACATAATGTTCCTCCTATGTAGGAAGCTTCCCCTTTCCTTTCTAAGGAGCCCTCCTTTTTGCTTGCTCCCTCGTCGCCGCTGCTTGGTGCTTCTGCTTTCCCGTGTGACTGTCACTCACTGTCTTGTATGCCCATTCGAGGATGCTTATAGCCTCAGTATTCTTTTGCAATATAGCAGTGTCAACTGAGTCTATCATAAGGTGTGATGGGAGGGAATATCACTCTCTATGTCCTCCTCATCAAGTAAAGGGTCAGCATTAGACCCTCCTTTCTCCATCAACTATCAGATTGGATTTTCAGCATTGCACAGTCTAAGTTTCATAAGACGCTGGAATGGATCATCTGCAGCTGTGGATCTTTGACTTTCTTCGGCTTGAATTCGGAGCCGTAGTGACGAATACTCATGCCAGGGGTACCCCAACGGCCCAGGATAACGAGCAGGCTACCTCAAGCCTATTACCGACCAAAGGACGCCCCTCCTCGACTGATCAGGACTAGCGTCCCCGACCAAGTAAGGCTCCCGACCCCCGCGGCAGGTCGGGATCCTCCAACTCCAACCAAATTAAGGCAACCTCCGCCAAGGGCCACGTGTCAAAGCCTCCGCCGCCCATACCACGTGCCCTGCGGACGGGACAATCGGTGATTGTACGGGAGCAGTGGCTCTTTCCCAAGATGGCATAAATGGTCGCCAAGTCAAGCTCCCGACCCCATCAACCGAGCCACGCACAACACGAAGGCACGCTCCCTTCCGAGGCGCACCAACGTTACGCACTACAACGCCAACCATCGCCGTTCACGAAAGCGGGCGCCATTTCCGACGCAGCAGCCTGAACGCGCCGCCACCAGACTACCGACCAGCGTGGGCAAACCGGACGATGACCCATCACCAAGCAATTTCTCTCCCAACTTCCCATGTAACCCCCCTCCGCTTATATAAAGGAGGCAGGGCCTCTAGAGAGGCGCACGGATAGATCCGCTCTTCTCGCTAAGCCTTTGCGAATACCCTTGTGTTCAAACTCTCGCTCTCATTTGTAAAACGCTGTGCACCATCCGCACCTAAGGCAATACAACACCACCGAACAACCGAGTAGGGACATTCACCGAACCAAGATACACCTTGGGCTCTCGAGTCTAACCATTGAGGACAGGAACGCGTGGCCCCTTTGACTTCTAAATTTACTTGCGGTGCTCGAACGCCGGCGGTTGGCGCGCTGTAGGGGCTTTCGCGTCTTCATCGACATCTCCGATTCCCTTTTCATCTCCCGATGGCTTTTTCACCGGCGGCGCGTTCACGCGGGGACAACCGCCGGCCTCGACTTTAGCGCCACTCCAACGAGTGAGCTTGCGCTCAGTCCCGTCGCCGTCGGAGACCCGAAGCCCTCTGGAAGGCAGGGCTCCATCTCCGACAACCTCGCCGGCCTCGGCTGAGGCCCCTCAGGCCCTCAGACGGAGCTCAACGAGCGCCCGCCTCTTTGGCGGTGGCACTGAGGGCTCGGGAGGACGACCACGCCGCCTCCCACGAGCTCACGAGCCAGGCTATGGCCGGCTATATGCCGGCCTCTGTCCACGAGCTACTGGAAGATTCTTCCAGCCACGACTCCAGCTCCAACACGGAGCAAACCCCCCGCAGACGACACTCTCATGAGTGCAACATGGCGGGCACAGTCAACCTGACCGTAACCCCCGCGGCTACGGGGGCTCCCCTCCAGCGCACTAAGGCGCAGGAGGAGGAATACCAGCGCGAACGCGCTGAGCGCACTCAAGCTCGCCGTGCCGATTTCCTCCGACAGCGTAAAGAGCTGGAGGATCGAAGGGCCGAGCTCGATAAGCTCCAGGCCGACCTGGAGCAGGATGAGCCCGATCCCCCACTGTTACTTGGCGCCGCGCGCGGGCGCGCATGTCAGGTGCGCCACAAGCTGGTGGAGGAATCTGATGGCCTTCAGTTCTTCCCACGTAAGCGTAACGTGGTCTGCACTGCGATGCCGCTTCGAGGCCTTCCCGAGCCGGACGACCCGGAGGCCAAAGCCACGCACTGCAATCTCGGAGTCGGTGGGCGTGCCGCTATAAAGACATGCAAGCCTCCGCCTCACCATTCTCGGCGCCACCGGGCGCCGAACCCGTACCACCCCTTGGGCCCTACTGGTCCGCAAAGGTGGCGACACATCAAGAACAACCCTGTGCTCGCAAGACCGTGCGGCGCGCCTCGAGACGACTACGACGTCCGCGCCACCCTCGAGGCGCGAAGAAAAGCGGTGGACGAAGCCGCCCACTCGCGTGTTGCGGACAGCGGGCGCCGCCACGATCGCAGCCCAAGCCCCGATGGTCCGGGACCACGAGCTTTCTGTCAGGGGATCCGCCACGTAGATTTCCCCGCCAGATTCAGGGCACCAACCAATATAGCCAAATACACTGGGGCTACGAACCCCGGCGTATGGCTCAAAGACTACCGGCTCGCATGCCGGGCGGGAGGAGCGACGGATGACCTCTTCATCATCCAATACCTCCCTATCTACCTTGCGGACTTGGCTCGAGCCTGGCTCGAGTACTTGCCTGCAAAGACCATCAGGAACTGGACCGACTTGAAGAGCCTCTTCGTCGGCAACTTCCAGGGCACATACAAGCGCCCTGGGAACTCCGGGACTCAAGAGTCGCAAGCAGCCGGGAGAAACTCTCCGGGATTACATCCGGCGATTCTCCCGTCAATGCAACAAGCTCCCCGACATCTCCGACGCCAACGTCGTGGGGGCGTTCATTTACGGCACTTCCTGCAAGGCCTTGGTGCACAAACCGGGCTACGTCAAGCCCAGAACCACCAAGGACCTTCTGGACATCGCCACCAACCACGCCTCTGGCGAGGAGGCTGTGGGGGCCATCTTCGAAGATGGCAAGACTAAGCAAGAACCCGGGGTCCGAGCCGGGTCCCCTTCCGACCGTTCCGACAAACGGAAGAGACACGGGAAGCAGGTCCGCGAGGCCCAAGTGGTCGCGGCCGCCGATCGCTCGCCAAGCAAGAGCGCGACCGCCGTTGTTCCCGACCACTTCGAAAAATTGATGGACAGCCCGTGCCCACATCACGGACTCCGCCAAACACAAGTCACCGGATCGCGAGGTCCTAAGGCGTTTCTCTCCAAGACACCCACGATGCCGGGCAAAGGAAAGAAGCCGGCCCCGCCCCACAAAGCCGCGGAGAAGATGACGGACGACGAGTTCCCGTAACCCGACGGCCGCCTTATGATCTTTGGCGGACGCATGCTACGCCGACAAGCGCCGCTCAAGCTCGCCACCGCGAGGTCCACACCGCCACGCCACCGCCCCCAATACCTTCGGTGGTCAAGTCCCCGATCACCTTTGATCGGACCGATCACCCCGACCACGTCCCGCAGCCGGGGAGATACCCGCTTGTGGTCGCACCCATTGTGGGGAAGAAGCGCCACAAAGGTGCTAATGGACGGTGGCGATGGTCTCAACATCCTTATGTTGAGACGCCGCGCCATGGGGTCCTCGCCGGTCTCCGACGAGCAAGGCGCCTTTCCAAGGCGTCATCCCTGGCCAGCAGGCCCAACCGCTCGAGCAGGTCGACCTGCCTGTCACCTTTGGAAGACCAAAAAATTTCCGCACCGAGACCCTCACCTTCGAGGTCATGGATTTTCCCGGATCCTACCACGCCATCTTGGGGAGGCCGTGCTACGCCAAGTTCATGGCGATCCCCAGCTACACCTATCTCAAGCTGAAGATGCCCGAGCCGCGAGGAGTCATCACCGTGGCTTCGCCCTTCCAGCTTGCTTACAATCGCGAGCGGCGCTTGCGAGCTAGCATCGGCGATCATCGCGCCCCACGAAGCTCGCCAACCTTTCGAGGAAGTTTTCGAGTCCGCCCCGAGTCCAGCAAGTCGGGCGAGATCCTTCAAGTCCGCCGAGGACACGAAGAAGGTTGCGATCGATCCCGTGATCCGACCAAGACCCGCGGGTTGGAGCCACGCCCCGCCAAATAGAAAAAGCGCCGTCGACTTCCTCCGCGCCAATAACGATGTCTTTGCATGGAAGTCCTCCGACATGCCGGAATTCAGAGAGGTCGCCGAGCACTCTTGAGCATCCGACCGTGCTCAAACCGGCCGCCTAACGCCTCGTGGCCGCTCGACGAAGAGAAGCGCAGGATCATAGGGGAGGAGATTGCCAAGCTTTTGGCTGCAGGGTTTGTAAAAGAGGTGCGCCACCTCGAGTGGCTCGCCAACCCTGTACTTGTAAAGAAGAAGAGTGGGCAATGGAGAATGTGCATTGACTATACGAGTCTCAACAAGGCGTGTCCCATAGACCCGTTCCCCTTGCCCCGCATCGACCAAGTCATAGACTCCACCACAGGGTGTGAGTCCCTCTCCTTTCTGGATACCTACTCGGGCTACCACCAGATAGCACTGAAGGAGTCCGACCAGCTCGCGACCTCCTTCATCACTATGTTTGGCTCATTCTGCTACGTAACAATGCCGTTCGGTCTAAAAAATGCGGGCGCTACATACCAGCGATGTATGCAAACGTGTTTCAACGACGTGATCGCCGCAACATTGAGGCGCACGCCGACGACATCGCCGTGAAGACCAAGAAGGCCGACGACCTCATTGCCGACCTAGGAGAGACTTTCGCGAATCTCCCATGCTTCGATAAAGCTCAACCCCCGAAGTGCGCTTCGGGTCCCCAAGGAAAACTCCTCGCTTCATCGTCTCGAGCGCAGATCGAGGCCAATCAGAGAAGATCTCGCGATCGCAAGGATGGGCCCGCTGGCAACCTCAAAGGGGTCCAGAGGCTAACCGGATGCCTTGCGGCCTTGAGCTCTTCGTGTCTCGCCTGGCGAAGCGTGGATGCCGCTTCACCTACCGGCTGCTCAAGAAATCCGACCGTTTCAGTTGGACCCAGGAGGCTCAGGAGGCCCTCACCCGCTTGAAGGCCCTCTTGTCCTCACCCCGTCCCGTTGCCTAAGACGCGAACTGGCCGCTTCCTCTACATCGCAACCCACGCCCAAGTTGTCGCGGCGGCCTCGTGGTGGAACGAGGAAGAAGGCCGTGAATTCAAGGTACAATGGCAGTCTACTTCACCGGCCAGGTGCTTTTCGAGTCCAAGGCTCTGCACCGCAGTGCAGTCGCCACGCGCAGTGCTCATCGCAAAAAGGAAGCTGGTCCATTACTTTGACCGGCACCCCATCACCGTGGTGACCACATCGCCACTCGGCGAGATCATCCACAACCGCGACGCCTCAGGAAGGATAGCCAAGTGGGCGCTCGAGCTTAATGGTCACGACATATCATACGCTCGAACGGCGGTCGTCACAGCCCTCGCCGACTTCGCCGCCGAGTGGACCGGCCTGTGCTCCACCGGGCGCCAAGACCCCGAGTACTGGACGATATACTTCGATGGGTCCTACACCAAGAATGGCGCGGGCGCAGGAGTTGTTATTGTTTCCACGCTCGGGAACAGACTTCAGTACGTGATCAGGCTGCTCTTCGATGCGACCAACAACATCGCCGAGTACGAGGCTCTCGCCAACGGTCTCGGATCGCCGCCGACCTCGGCGCCACCGACTCTACGCCCACGGGACTCCAAGCTTGTTGTCGACCAGGTCATGAAGGCTGCGAAGCCCCGAGACACCCGGATGGCCGCGTACTGTCGAGAAGTGCGCAAGCTCGAGGAATGGTTCAAAGGTTTCGAGCTCCACCATAGCTACAGACGCTACAACGGTGAGGCCGATTACCTAGCCAATCTTGCCTCCAACAGAGGGCCGCCCCGCCGGGATCTTCGCTCACGACCTTCACGCCTTTCGTCCGGATGGACCCTGATCGAAGCGGCTTCCGGCCTGGCCGGGCGTGGCTACCCGATCACCGACGGTCGGGCGATCCGCCGGTCGATAATAGCGTGTTAACGATCGAATCGATCGAGGAAGCTCTTCACCGACCGCTCGATTTAACGGGTCGCTTCCTCTCGACCCGACCGAGGCCTCGCCGCCCCGTCGCAAAAAATCTTCGCCCCGCTCGCCGGACCTTTATAAAGGAGTCCTCCGAGTCCTCCAGAGGTGCATTCTCGCCGACTGTGGAGACAATCGCTGCTCGATATCCATGGCGGGTCTCGCGGTCACCATGCCGCGCCGGCCCCTCGGTAGGAAAAGCCTTCGACAAGGTTTCATCGGCCGACCGCCGTGTCCGACGCCGAGCAGATTGTACACACCTGTGAAGGATGCCAATTCTTTGCCCAGCAGACACATCTGCCAGCTCAGGCCTTATAGACGATTCCCATCAAATGGCCATTTGCAGTATAGGGACTCGATCTGGTCGGGCCCTTCAAGAAAGCGCCCGGGGGCTTTACTCACCTCCTTGTCGTGGTGGACAAGTTCACCAAGTGGATAGAGGCCAAGCTCGTTGTGAGCGTCACATGGATGCAGGCGACCACCTTCTTCCGTGACATCGTCTTTTGTTTTGGAGTCCCTAACTCTATCATCATCGACAACGGGACGCAGTTCACGGGGAAGGAATTCCTCGAGTTCTGCGACGACTTCAACATCCGCATCGATTGGGCAACCTTGGCCCATCCGCGGACTAACGGCCAGGTCGAACGCGCGAACGACATGATCCTCCAAGGGCTCAAGCCGCGGATCTTCAGTCGATTGAAGCATTTCGCGAGGCGATGGGTGGCCGAGCTACCCCCCGTTCTCTGGAGCCTGCTGACCACGCCAACTCGAGCGACCGGGTTTAAACCGTTCTTCATGGTGTTCGGTGCTGAAGCTGTCCTGCCAACCGACCTGGAATATGGCGCCCCAAGGCTACAAGCCTTCGACGAGGCTCGGGGGCTTGCCTCGCAACAAGGCGCCGTCGATCAGCTCGGCGAGGCGCACGATGTGGCCATTCTGTGATCGGCCAAATATCAGCAAGCTCTGCGACGTTACCACAGCCGTCAGGTTCGAGGGTGATCCTTCACACGGCGACCGGTCTCGCTACGGTCCGCATCAAAGAAGATAGGCACAAGCTCTCGCCACCCTGGGAAGGCCCCTTCACCGTCGTGGAGGTTCTTCTACCCGGCACCTTTCGACTTAAGGACGCGGATGGTCACGTCCTTCCCAATGCATGGAACATAGAAAAGTTAAGGCGATTCTATCCCTAAGTTCTTTTCTAATTTCTTGCATCGTCTTCACCTCCCTTCCAAGCACCCGGCCGCGGCGATGCTCTGGGGCTGCCTGCTGCGCCCCTGCTCGAGAGCCGGTCGCCATCGGTAGGTGACCCGATCGACCACGAGGTCCTTCCGGCTGTAACCCTCTCGACCCAAGTGCTACTACCACACCCCCCGGGCCGCTATGGTTATAAGTAGCACTTTGCGAAGAAGGAAGTGCCCAAGCGGGCGACCCTTGGTCGGTCGGGAACACTCCTCTCAAGCAAGAAACACACTAACTCACGCTCATGCGGTCGGTGACCGACCGCCACGAGGTCCTCCCAAGCGGTAACCCTCTCGACCCAAGTACTACGGCATACTACATACGGCCACGGCCATGGCAGCACTTAGCGGAAGAAGGAAGTGCCCGAGCGGAGCGATCTTTGGCTGGTCGGGAACACTCCTATCCCTCACGAGTGCGTGAGAATACTGCGCAGCCAAAGTTCCCATCCTTTTTGCCCTTCCAAAAAAATGACCCAACTTACGCATAAGCGACCCCAGCGGTCCTTAAGCTATGGCCGGTCAAGCACGTACCATAACGTAAACAAGGGCAAGAAGCATGCTGGAACTTGCTAAGTTTTAAGATTATTTACGAACAATAGTCTTTACAATAAAAGGATGTATCTAACTTCTCCTTATTCTTGTTGGAGAGCACTCCGCGGCGAGATGTGGCTGGCAATCTCTCGAGCGTGCGGCTCGACTTGGAGCTCGAGCCTGCCGATCTCGTCGCCGGTCCGTTCCCGCCGACACCGCAGCTCACCACCGTGAGGTCGATGCCGTCGTAATGGGAAACGGTGTTGACCAATGCCGAGGAAGCCCCGAGTGTCGCGCCCACGACCACCGCGCTCTCGACGCGTCTCCAAGACTCGAGCTAGCACGGCGAGCACGCCAGACCGCCACGTTCCCGTAACCCGATCGCAGACATCTTGGCCGACCCCCCGCGGGGGCCTCCACCGCGGCCAAGACGGCTCGGCTACCCTCGGCTTCTTCAACACGCGCTGCACGCCCCGCGCCGTGACCGCCGCCACGGCACTCGCAGGCGCCCTCCCGCACTCCACGGTGCCACCAAGGTTCTTTCGCAACTCCGCAGATCGGGTCGAGTCGAAAACGCGCTTCGCAAACCGCCGATACGTAATCAACATAAGAATCGAGCTTTTACCGCCGCAGAGTTTCAAGTCGCGAGATCGCCTCCGACGGCTGATCCTGCTGGGCTGCGCGGCGCTGCTGCTGCGCGCTTAGCTCGGCGCCTCTCGAGCTCGACCAACTCAACTCAAGGTTGGCCGCCCGACCACGCGGTCGCCCCGCCACACCGTCCTGGCGCCGCCGCCGCCAAAGGGATTCGAGCTCGCCACCGCGCCAAAGATCGCTCGTCTGGCGCTCCTCGAGCAAGGCCCGGCCAGATCGAGCTAGCTCTGGCGGGCTCCTCCGCCGCTTTTGCTCACGGCCCAGTGGCCTCCGGCGTTGCGCAACTCGTGGCTGGTGTCGGTCACGCTTCTGGGCGGCTAATTTATAGCCGCACGCCGCGATGAACCGCGACTTGTCCTCCGAAGGGCACGCAAGCGCCATAAGGCGCAACACTGCTAGCTCACGACGACCGGCCAAGGTCATGAGAGCCAGTCCCGACGACTTACTAAGCTAACCTGAAGAATCCTTTCGCAGAATCGCGCCCAGCCGCTTACCGGAGCTCGGCGCGACCCCTCCTCCCGGATCCGCTTGGTCTCCTCCATGGCGCACTTAACGCTGCCCCGAGGACAGCCCACTCGCGACCCCTCCGCCGGGTCGCCCATCGAGATGGTCGGCCCGCCGGATTGGCCGCCCACCGACCTGCCGTCGGCGGCGGCGGCAGATCCGAGCCGCTGGGCCGCCCAAGCTTGCACCTGTGGGAAGGCCACTCGGCACCTCCCCGCGACCGGGAGGATTGGCTCGACTCTTTGACCGCCTCCTCCGGCTGGCCTCGGCGGCGCCGCCGCCATCGCCGAAGCCGGGCCGCATCCGCCGGCGGGCTCGGCGGCGGCGGCAATTCTTCCCGACTCTCGAGGAGGAAGATTCGCTCGCCGAGGACGGTCGGAACCATCTCGCCCGCCCGCCGGCCGCCCGAAAACCATCGTCGCTCCACGGCAGCTCCTACGCCGCCCGTGGAACTCGCCCCGATCGGACCGACCAGGCCTCCCGACCTGCGCCCGCCTTCCTCGGTCGATCGCGCGATGCTATGCTCGGGGCTACAGATTGCTGCACCGCTTCGAGTAAACAACGCGCGCCACAAACAATCAATAATTTGCTCGACTACCCTACAAGCACGGTCAAAGAGGGGACACTTATGCTGCTGATCGGACGCTGGCGCGCCGCGCCTCTTCGTCGGTCCTCCTTGCGGCGAAGTCGGCCTTCCGCTTCCCGAGGACGATTCCACCGGGACGTCTCCACTTGGGCCTGGCGTAGGCCGCGCCTATGTGCTCGCTTCGCCGAACCTCCGACCGGGTTGCCCCACGGCGACCCGACAGATACCGTGGTATGGGTGTCTACCGGTTTCGCAAGCTGTTGGTAGAGGTCGACACATGAAGTGGTCTCCGATGCGTCCTCGCCACGCGCGGCTCTTGCAGCGCGTTCCTTCTCCCGCCGCTTCCTCTTCTCCTCTTTGTGTTTCTTGCGCGCGGCCTCAATTTGCGCAGACTTCGCGCGGGCCTCAGCCCTCAGCTCTTTCTCCCCTGGCAGCAGCGCCCGGGAAACCATCCTGGCAAGCCCCTGGGGAACGTAAAGACCACGATCAGGCAAAGCACCAACGCTGAGGGAGAAAAAAAAGGGGAAAGAAAGCTACACTCAAATTACCAGGTTCGGCAGATTCCGGGCCGAAAATGGCTCGGGGTGGCCGCCGCCTCGCCACAAGATCCGCCAAGAACGGCGGATGCCCGCGCTCGGACCTCCGACGAGGGGAGCTCCTCCGCCATCATCCTCGCCGGGTCGATCGGCCCATCAAATTTGAACATGGGGAAAGGCCGATCCATAAGAGGCTGCACGCGCATCTTCATGAACGCGCGCACAACAACGTCACCTGTAAGTCCTCGTTCCTTTTGGACCTTGATCTGGTCCGTTATCACCTCCACTCGGTTCCTCTCCCTCTTCTCGGCGTCCCAGCCCCACGAGGGCTTCATCTCCGGGAGCCGACCGGAGTAGCCGGAAGCGCTGTCCCCCAAGTTCGTGGCGTAGAGCCACTCGGAGTGCCACCCCCGGTTGGACGACGGCAGATTCATCTCGATGCAATCCGCTGCGCGCCCCGCGCGCAGCTGGAAAGCCACACCTCCGACAGGCACCGCCGCGTCTGAGGACTTGTCTTTCCTCAGCCGGGCCTGAAAGAAATGCCTCCACAAAGCCCAATGGGGCTCGATCCCTAGAAAAGCTTCACAAAGCGTGATAAAGATGGCGATATGAAGGACCCCGTTGGGGTTAGGGTGTTGCACCTCCGCCTCGTAATGAAGAAGCCCATGCACGAACGGTGTGAAGGGAGCCCGAACCAGGCCAGAAATGAGGCGGCACGACGACTCGCCGACCCCTGCTGGAAAGGCGGCCCAGACGGCACTCTCCACTCGAGACCTCCTCCGAGGCAAGAACCCTTTCTTTACCAGCCCGAGCGCACGGCTGGCCTGGATGGAGCACGTTGGCCACGACATCTCTGGGAGAATAGGGAGAAGGTGAGAAAGGGAGAAGTTGGGAGTTTTTTCTTTCTCTTGCTCTCGTGGTCTTTCTTCTTGTCTCGTGCAAGCGCAGAAGATGAGGAAGCAAAGGCGAGAGGTATGCTCGAGCACCCCTCACCCTATTTATAAGGGCAGCGGCGCGCCACCAACAGACGCCTCCTCGAAACGAAGCGTCGCGCACATCCTCATTTGCCGTGTTAATTGCCGAGGAAGGTCGACTGCTGGCGCCGGTGAGCGAGACGCCGAACGCGTTGCGTACATCCTTGTCTCCGCGCCGCACTGTAATGCCAAGTTTCCAATTCCACTCTGCATTTAATCGACAGATGCAGGAGTCAGAAGACACCGCCTCGGGCACAAGGCCCCGAGACCTCTCTGCCTCGCCTTTAGGCCGGGACGGTTGCCCGGGCGCGGCGAGAGGTTCATTGGGCCTGCATGCCCCAAAACGGCGAGAGCTCGGCAGCTCGCGCCAGGGGCCCAGCCGAGAGCTGTGGGTTCTAAAGGCCTATTCCACCAGATGGACATAAGGCCGCCCCAACGAAATTCGAGCAAGGGGCGAATATGAGGTGAGCCCCCAGTGGGCCTCCAGTTAGGTCGGCTGACGACTCGATCGCCTCAACTCGCGTCCGAGACCATACTTCACACTCTCCCAGGAGCTCATCGATGGGCGACAGCCAGCTGTGCTCTGGGTCGGCGGACGACCCAGGGTCCGATACGGGATTGAGTAAAGAAAGGTTTTTATGGGTCGCCCCACAGCGGGCCCGGACACCCTACTTTGGGATCGTCCGCTCAGAAGGGTTCCCCTTGGGTGGGACCTCCCAGGACCCACTCGGACCACCCGTTATTAGCTCCACGAGCACGGCGTTCAAGCCAACGCGGGTAAACGCACGCCGCCACCCTCCCGTCCCACACCGCGACGGGTATACGTGTGGGATAGACGGCGGCCACCTCTCGCAGCTACCTCACGGACGAGGACTCGGGATGGATGCCCCACGTCCAGCTACGACGTAAAACGAGCCACGTCCAGCTACGATGTAAAACGAGCCACGTCCAGCTACGACGTTAAACGAGCACTCGGACACCAGAACCTCACGAAGAGGCATCCGGTCGCCCCTGTCGCCCAAGGCACGGTCTAGCTACGACGTTAAACGAGCACTTAGGTACCCGAACGTCGCGAAGAGGCATCCGGTCGCCCCTGTCGACCAAGGCACGGTCTAGCTACGACGTTAAACGAGCACTTAGGTACCAGAACCTCGCGTAGAGGCATCCGGTCGCCCCTGCCGACCAAGGCACGGTCTAGCTACGATGTTAAACGAGCACTTAGGTACCAGAACCTCGCGAAGAGGCATCCGGTCGTCCCTGCCGACCAAGGCACGGTCTAGCTACGACATTAAACGAGCACTTAGGTACCGGAACCTCGCGAAGAGGCATCCGATCGGCCCTGCCGCCCAAGGCACGGTCTAGCTACGACGTTAAACGAGCACTTGGGTACCCGAACCTCGCGAAGAGGCATCCGGTCGGCCCTGCCGACCAAGGCACGGTCTAGCTACGACGTTAAACGAGCACTTAGGTACCAGAAGCTCGCGAAGAGGCATCCGATCGCCCCTGCCGACCAAGGCACGGTCTAGCTACGACGTTAAACGAGCACTTAGGTACCAAAACCTCGCGAAGAGGCATCCGGTCGTCCCTGCCGACCAAGGCACGGTCTAGCTACGACGTTAAACGAGTACTTAGGTACCAGAACCTCACGAAGAGGCATCCGGTCGGCCCTGCCGACCAAGGCACGGTCTAGCTACGACGTTAAACGAGCACTTAGGTACCAGAACCTCGCGAAGAGGCATCCGGTCGCCCCTGCCGACTAAGGCACGGTCTAGCTACGACGTTAAACGAGCACTTAGGTACCAGAACCTCGCGAAGAGGCATCCGGTCGTCCCTGCCGACCAAGGCACGGTCTAGCTACGACGTTAAACGAGCACTTAGGTACCGGAACCTCGCGAAGAGGCATCCGGTCGCCCCTGCCGACCAAGGCACGGTCTAGCTACGACGTTAAACGAGCACTTAGGTACCGTAACCTCGCGAAGAGGCATCCGGCCGCCCTCGCCACCAAGGCACGGTCTAGCTACGACGTTAAACGAGCACTTAGGTACCGTAACCTCGCGAAGAGGCATCCGGCCGTCCTCGCCACCAAGGCACGGTCTAGCTACGACGTTAAACGAGCACTTAGGTACCAGAACCTCGCGAAGAGGCATCCGGTCGTCCCTGCCGACCAAGGCACGGTCTAGCTACAACGTTAAACGAGCACTTAGGTACCGAAACCTCGCGAAGAGGCATCCGGTCGTCCCTACCGACCAAGCCACGGTCTAGCTACGACGTTAAACGAGCACTTAGGTACCAGAACCTCGCGAAGAGGCATCCGGTCGTCCCTGCCGACCAAGGCACTGTCTAGCCTGCACTCGAACACCCCCTAAACAAGCATTCATGAGTTCGCACGTCCGACTACTCGCGCCCAGAAAGAAGCGATCACCTGCCGATTGCCGATTCTCGAGGACCGAGCTAAGGAACAAACCAAAGGAAGCTCATCGCAAAGATATTTGTAAAGGAAAAGAAGATTTCGTTATAGGCCCACAGGCTCAAACTTTACACAATGTTATATGAAGCGCCCCGCAGGCTCAAAAGCTACGCAGAGCTACAAGATATGATGGAGCTATTTCTGCCCCAAGTATTATATCTTGAGCATCAACGCGGCGTCAATGCACTCACCAACGGCGACGCACTTCCTGGAGTTTAGCGGAGCCGCCGCCGCTGCGTTGACCGCAATCAGCGCATCGGTTTCACCGCCGCCGCACCGGCAGCTACCGACGCGCTCGCGCCATCGCCTCCAAGAGGGCCCTCCTTACCACCTTGAGCCTTGGAACAGCCTCGAGCAGCGCGTCGATGGCGGCGATACCTCGGGTTACGGTTTCTTCCTCCTCCCCGAGCTCAGCCATCGCCTGGTCGCACTCAGCCCAGAGCTCGACCATGGGATCTTCTTCCTCT
The DNA here is from genome assembly GCA_036346275.1 of Otatea glauca. Classification (NCBI taxonomy): domain Eukaryota; kingdom Viridiplantae; phylum Streptophyta; class Magnoliopsida; order Poales; family Poaceae; genus Otatea; species Otatea glauca. The sequence continues at coordinate 45,418,281 of CM070726.1, read as the reverse complement.
ACCTCGACATCATCGCCAAAGCCGAAGATCAATAGATGCCTCGAAGCCATTTCGAGGATTACGAAAGAGGATTTTGGTCTGAGGGACAATTGTTCTAGTAAACAGTCGTACCCTTATATACCCAGACGGAGGGAGATCAAACGTCTTCAAAATAAATGCGAGTACAGGAAAACGAAGCGCCCTTCACCAGAACCCGAGGCAGCCAAGAAGGCGTACGGTCAAGGCGCGCCAAGCCATACGCGCGCGCAAGCAGTTGAAGCAATTAAAAGCTTCCGTGGTTCGAATGCCCTCGCCAGCTCGGCGCCGCCGGATGCGTTGGTCACACTGTGGAAACTCACGACCGGTCGGTCGGACCGACGATCGGGCGGTTACCTTCCACAAACCAAGATCAACCCCAATCAGATCGACGAACTCGCTCGGGGTTCGGGGCTATCGACGAATACTCATACCAGGGTACCCCAACGGCTCAGATAACGAAAGAGGCTACCTCGAAGCCTATTACCGACCAAAGGACGCCTCCCGACCGATCAGGACTAGCGTCCCCGACCAAGTAAGGCTCCCGACCCCCGCGGCAGATCGGGATCCTCCGACTCCAACCAAATTAAGGCAACCTCCGCCAAGGGCCACGTGTCAAAGCCTCCGCCAGTCTATGGCCACGTGCCCTGCGGACGGGGACAATCGAAGTGATTGTACGGGAGCAGGTGGCTCTTTCCCAAGATGGCATAAATGGTCAAGTCAAGCTCCCGCCCCATCAACCTACCACGCATAATACTGAAGGCACGCCCTTCCGAGGCAGTACCAACGTTACGCACTGCAACGTCAACCATCGTCAGGTTCACAGAAGGCAGGTGCGCCATTTCCCGACGCAGCAGCCAACTGCCCTGCCCACCAGCACTACCGACCTAGCGTGGGCAAATCGGACGATGACCCATCACCGAAGCAATTTCCCTCTCCCAACTTCCCATGTAACCTGCCCCCTCCAGTTATATAAAGGGAGGCAGGGGCCTCTGGGAGAGGCGCGTCGGATAGATCTGCTCTTCTCGCTAAGCCTTTGCGAATACCCTTGTGTTCAAACTCTCTGCTCTCATTTGTAAAACGTTGTGCAGCCATCTGCACCTAAGGCAATACAACACCACCGAACGAACTGGAGTAGGGACATTCGGTCCGAACCAGTATACACCTTGGGCTCTTGAGTCTAACCATTCAGGGACAGGGAACGCGTGGCCCCTTTGACTTACAAATTTACTTGCCGGTGCTCGAAACGCCGACACGTAGATTATAGTTCACATACACCAACTTATGGAGTTTCTTGTAGGACAGGCAGTTGCGAACTTTAGTGTGGATGAACGCGAATATGCTCCAGTATTGCTCGCATCCGATAGAAGAAGTGCAATGCGAAACGATCCGCTGAGCAAACTTCTAGAGCATGGATGTATCTGAACCGAACACATCCCACCAATGTGTTGCAAGTTAACAAAGACAACACTAAGTACAATGTAAAAATACAAGAGTTGCATTATATCTAAGACGATATAAGGAAAATACCAGGGGAAGTTTTGTGATCATGTGCCATCCTCTCAGCTAGTGCACTCGCAAATGTTCCAACCCTCCTTCTGTACAGATCGGCCTCGTGTAGAGCTTGAATGGCGCTATCAGTATTATCATCAAGCGCTTCAAAAGTATCCCAGAGAACTGACAAAAAGGTGTAGGTCATGTCGTACACGTAATATGTCCAGGGGTTCATGGCAGCAACTACATGAAGTTCAAGTAAATATGTCAGTACAGGTATGTAACATATGTACATGTACAAGATATTTTGTTCAAGAGAAGGATGTATTATCGGTGTTCTTATGAGTATCTCGTGTTAGGTCACCTATTTTTGGGTCCACGAAATCCATGTGTTTATCGAATATAGATGGAGAGTCATGGAACAAGCTACCATATTCATGTCGCATTATGTTGTACCGTAGTAGCACCTCACACAACATAAGCACCCTATCTTGATCAACAAACACAAGAAGGAGTACAACAGTTTTACAAAGTTAACAACCGACCGAAGGTTGTCCCACCAGTCTAAGCTCGAGAGGCAGGAGCACACGAACCTCCCCTCCGCGATGCCAACAAAGCGCGTTGATAGAAATTCCTCTGAGGTCATCTATTACAAGAGCTTGTCCTTATGATGAAGGAAACTGTCCAAAAATATGTAATTTGTTCCGAAACGAGTAGTATTCCACTTGACCAACTCGCCCTCAATATGCTTCTTCATCATAGCGTGAAGCTTCGAATGGTTGTACATCCATCGAGAGATTTTCTTTGTACTCCCAATCACAGAGGCGTGGTCAGAGAACTCTCCAATCTGCTTTAGCATCAAATTAATCATGTGGACCACACAAGGCTGCCATAAGATGCTGCGATGCTCCCATGTGATGAGCTTACATGCCTTCTTGTAGTTGACACCATTGTCCATGATAATCTGCAGAACATTCCTCGAACCCACCTCGTCAACCATTGAGGAAATTTCCTGCATCAACAAACAAAATGAAAACCTCCATTACATGATACATACTTCAAATAGATTTTAGAAGAAGAGCAATGAAAGCAAGTACCTTGCGTAAGTACGAGGTATCCTGAGTTTGGTCCGTCGCATCCACAGACTTGTAGAAGAATATGGTGCCATTACAGTATATCATGAAGTTGATGATGCTCATGCGCGTCGGTCTCAGTCCAAGAATCGCACATGATTGTTACGCTATATATAGACCATTCCAACTTGAACTTTGTCATCTTCTCCTGTATGTCCGATTCGTTGGCGTCTAAATATTTGCCGTATATGTCTCTCCCACTCAGAGATGGGACACTCTCATATGCAAATAAAACATTGGATGAAAGTGAGCTATTAATCGGCGTACAACTGGATGAAAATTTAAAAAGCTCACTTACCCTATTTTTTAGTTTCCCTGACAGCGCTAATGAAGTAGGGATTGTCCACTTTCCTCCTCGCGATACCAGTCGTGTGGAAAATTTTGGCCCAAGCTGAGCTAATCTCCTACTTCGCATTCCTCCCCTTCTGTATCTAGTGACCAGTGTCAATCCTTGTTTGCACAGGGCTATGGCCTATACCAAGGTTGTAATTCCTAGGGGCGGTCTTTCCCGTTGCGAGGAACTCCGAAACATCCTCGGTAACATACCGCCGCCCCCTCCTCTAGCCCCCTAGAGGTGCCACTACCACCACTGTGCTCATACCTTCCACTTGACCAACTGATAAATTATGCCTCCGCCCTGGAGGCAGTCATGGCATGCTGGAGTTGGTCCTCCTCATACATGCAGTTCTTCTCGGCGGGGAATCACTAGCTACTGCTTTCTTTCTGAGCCTCTCGCGCCCTTATTCTCTTTTTCTTATCCTTCGTCCTGTCTAGATAGCGTTGAAAGTACTCGCGAATCTCCTTAGGAACTTGACTGCAATGGATAGCATTCGTACCACATCCTGCCAAGTGGTGCTTAAGTTGGGTTGCACTACCTCATTTCTTCTCTTGGTACAGTACTTGCATCGAAATTCGGTCCCCATCTCGTCGCCGTGCTCCCACACAATGCTGCCCTGGTCAGGGGCGGATCTACAGGGTATACCGGGTGGGCCGCGGCATACCCTGTAGATTTGGCCTAATCCATACATGATTCTCGTCATAATCTGTCACAGTAATCTTGCAGGGTTTATAACTTTTGATCCGTAGGTTCGATCGTGCTAATTCTTTTTTAGTTAGATGCGTATTGGAATCTAGTTTATTCTATTCAAATTTCAGGTCAATCCAACGGTTGGATATCTGAAAATTCGTGATTTACCGAACACATCTACTCTGTTTTGTTGAATAGAAGCAAATATTTGAGTCTGAATTGGGGTGAAGTTTTTGTAGATCAAAAATTTGATTTTAGCTTCCGCGCAATCATTCACTCCCCTCTGATTGCTAGTTTAGTATATTTCAATTCTACACATATACTTTATTCGACTCCTACTATAGCACATAGTTATATCTTTATTTATTGCTTATCTTAGTTAGTATTTTAACCACTCAATGGACGCATTTTATTTGCAAGGTTTTTAAATTATGAAGAGGAACGGAGACATTGCATCTCTTTTTCTAAACATGCGTGAAGAAGGTCATTGCTATTTCACCTCTCTCTCGTCACAAACCGCAACATTGAGCGAGATATTTTCTTCAAAATGGAAGAAGATGATGTAATCAAGAGTTTTATGGCTATTAGAAGGCGTAGACCGAACAAGAAGAAGTAATATTATAGGTATATAAGCTTCTTTTAAATATATTATCTTGTTTTTAATTATTTTTTTACTTGTATACCGAATTGCTCAATAAATTTTAAATCGTTTACCGAATTATTTTTTGATCGGCATACTCTAGATTTAAATCCTAGATTCGCCACTGGCCCTAGTATGTCATCTGCTAATACAAAACAACAAGAAGTCAGCATGCATGTAGTTTACATAATGTTCCAGTCATACATCGAATATGTACGTAAAAAAATAATCACATTGTACGTAATCATAGTACTGTTGTAGACCATATACTAAATCAATAGAGCACCTAATTAACCATAGTACTGTTGTAGACCATATACTAAATATTCAATAATTAACTAGTCTTGACCTGCAACATGCATTAGCACCTCCCCACCCACACTATAAAAATACAGGAAATCAATATTATCGACTGCTCACAAAGACTATTGAAACATGATGGCAAAATATCAGTTGCATCATATGAGTACCCATAGTTTAATTGCTATTCCATATCCTCCTCCTCCTGTTTACGGAGAAACCCTATCCATCAATTTTGTGGTACTAGAATAAGAATCAAATGGTAGTGCATTATTTAAGGAAATATTATTGGGATCTTTAGCACATGAACTACAAGTTCTTTGGCTTTGCTTAGGTTCACATTTCATGATTGCTATTTGCAAGTACTCCTATTTTTTCTAATAAGAAGATTAAATACATATTTTCCACTTAAGTTCTTAAAAAAAACTATTTCCAACACCATCATTAGTTAATATAACATCACACCAACAAATACATCAAATATCGGTACACACGAACGAAAATCGAACAATTTCCTACGAATATCGACCAGTTTCATACAAAAATCGACATACCCTTCGCTACTTCTAGCAACAATCGATATTCGGTGGGGGCAATTATTATCAGCACATACTGAGCGAAAATCGAACTCTGGCGGTGATATGACGGCTGGCAGCGGGTGGATCTGGCTGGCGGCGGTGGCAACGCGAAGATGCAATCGATAGGAGTGTCGGAAGGAAGGCAGAAACCAATAATTGTGTCTAGATGTTCCCAGAATCAGCTTAAAAGCCTCTCATCTTCAATTGGGCCAGACTGGGCTATTGGGCCAAATGGTTGTGGGCTCAGCCTATTACTATTTTTCTTTTCCTTTTGTCCCTTTTCATTTCTCTAAATTTGGTTTTGGCTCAAAAACGTCTCACAAATTCAGTTTTTCATAAAATTTTGATGTCAAATGTCACAAAGCTATTAATACTAATTTTAAGGAACTTTAGGCTAATTTTTTTTTCCCAAATTTCACAAGATTTTTGAAATTGAATATGAATTTGACCGGTTTACCAACCAGTACCAAATCTTGAGCCGGCTCGATACAAGCGATAATATCTATTTTTGTTCAATAATTATCGATTTTTCGAACCCTGCCAAGCACCAATGCTCACCACGCAACTTGAAATGGTGGACCGCATGGACGAACTCATTGGCTAATGTGCGATGTGCCAAGCTAGGACTGGGGTAAAGAGTCCACGTAGAATTGAATAGGGGTGTGTTTTGCAAATTATATGATTTCGATGTGTTCAATAAAATCTCGATTTTAGGGTGTGCCACCACAAATATCACACACATTTACAATGTAGTATAGTCAATCTTGTCGATTTTCCACTCTAAATACCTAACACAATGTTGTTAAGTTGTAAAACTTAGATTATGCATGGCCCCACCCATATATCTCCATGTGACTTGCATGCTAGTAGGCTTATCAATGCTTCCAAAACAGGAAGGAAAGAAGAAATGGAATTCCAAGGAGTAACAATGGACGCTTCTATCTAAAGAAGGGAAGCTACGTAACTAAAAAGTGAACATCCACACAATCTTATCCTTCTTCAACTAATTTATATTGTCTTCATCGCTTCCACACTGACGCCCCGCCCCAGCAAGCCCCTAGTGTCGTAGCTCCTCTCTCACCCTTGTCCACGCCCCTCCGTCGTCCATGCCCTAGCAAGTCCCCACCAGCGCCACCGCGGACGTCCTGGCTTCCTCTATGCTCCGACAACTTACCGGCGAGCTCCGCCCCTAGTCTTTTTCTTCTTCCACACTAGCGCCCTCTGTAAGGCCCTCATTTTTTATAATGAATATCAATAATGGGTACCATGTACATGCAGTACTAGTCCCATGATCAGTAGCTAGTACGCACAAATACAAATTGATAGCACAGTCATACATAAGCTTTATTACATAGCGGAAGCAAGGTTATATAATATTTTTACAATACCAAAAGTAAAACTGCAATGGAGACAACTTCTTGTAGTATGCCTTTTTAACCCATTGTCCCACAGGCAACTGACAAGGTAAAGCCTTAGAAAAATTCATCGTTAAATTCCCTGAATCCTGCATCAACGTATGAGTCATCAGGGTAATCTGATTCTTCACCTAAAAACATCAACATAGGCAAGTTGAGTACTTACATACTCGCAAGACTTTTACAAATCCTATAATACATGCAGGTCATTTCAATTGAAAGGCTATTATAGTTAATTTGCATAAAGCCAGTTTGAATAGTAAATACAGAATAATAAATTGTAATAAAATTTGCTTAAAAGCGGATTAAATAAAATGACAGTATGTAAGTGCGAGTAAACGAAATTTCGAACCTGGGTATAATGACCATATCCAAGAACCATTTCTACTGACACACAGTAGAATTTACTGACACACGGTAGAAACCAGATTTTTTGAAAATAAAAACTGCTAACTATGTGATGACTTTACCAAGTGCCCATTACCGCGGGCGCGGCTAATCGATTAGTTTTACACTCTGCAGAGGTATACAGCTTTCCCCACAAGACATGACTTGACTCTTTGAGCAATCGATATTTGCACACTTTCTTTGGTGTGCCGCAGAGAGTCATGTTATAACTGTTACATTATTTAATCCTGACTTTGCACTAGCACGGTGACGATAAACCCATTCTGTGGTGGAAGAACTCAGAGCATAGAAATGATGGAACTCCTCACAGTATGGCGTACACCGTTATATTGGTAGACGTTTATTCCATGATCACCTCTGTAAGGCCCCCATTTTTTATAAATGAATATCAAAAATGGATACCATGTGCATACAGTACTAGTCCCATGATCAGTGGCTAGTACGCACAAATACAAATTGATATCACAGTCATACACAACTTTATTATAACAGCGGAAGCAAGTACATAATATTCTTACAATACCAAAAGTAAAAATATATCAGTGGAGACATATTTCTTGTAGTATGTCTTTAACCCAACATCCCCAAAGGCAACTGACAAGGATAACCCTAGTAAAATTCATCGTTCATATCCCCGATTCCTGCGTCGTAAAATGTATCATCGGGGAAATCTGTTTCTTCACCTAAAAACATTAACATAGTCAAGTTGAGTACTTACGTACTCGCAAGACTTTTGCGAAACCTAATATAAATGCAGGCCAATTCAAAGGAAAGGCTCATGGTTGCTTTGCATAAAGCTAATTTGAAATGTAAATACGGAACAATAGTTTGCGAATCAAAATTTAAGGAAAAGCAATTTAATACCGAATGTAACCAAAACATAAGCATAAATAAATTTCAGGTACCTGGCTATCATGACCACATCCACGAACCATTTCCACTGACACACAGTAGAAATTACCGACACACGGTAGAAACCAGTTTTATGAAAATAAAAATAGCTAACTATGTCATGACTTTACCAAGTTCCCATAACCACGGGTACGGCTAATCGATTAGTTTTATTCTCTGCAGAGATGTACAGCTTTACCCACAAGAAATGATCAACCCCTTTTGCCTGGCCAGTAACACACTTCCTTTGGTGTGTCGGCAAGGAGATCATAGCATAACCATTACATTCCTTAAGCCCAACTTTGCACCAGCCCGGTGACGGACCCATATTATGGCAGTAGAAGATGTGTGACTAGTTCGACAAGTGATGACACACATCAGATGGTCCCACTTCTACCTACGGCGGCAGAAAATAGGCGACTAGTACGACAAATGATGACACACATCAAGTTGTCCCACTTCTACCCATAGCATGGCGTACATACCGCTTCGGCCTACCAATGTGTAAAGCTAGTTTTAAGTAACTTAATAGGCTAAGACTGTCCCATACCAGTACTTGTGGTTGTACGGTAATTCTTGGCCTGAAAACAACTCATAGTTCGGTCCTTAATCTGACACGGGCAATAGTCTCCCCTACATTACGTACAAATCCCTTGTACACCCGGCTATTGCCAATAATTGCCCGCATCAAAATCATAGTTTTATTTTCATTTTTGATCAAAATACCAACCATAAAGAAAGGTCATATCCATTAAATGTCATATCCAACATTTTTATTAATGTCAAAGTTTTATGTTGCTTTAAGCATGGCTAAGCATAATACTAAGTGTGAGTAACCCAAATTGACATTAAGTATTGTCTATGCTATTCTATGGTTATCAAGGTTCACAAATCCATACTTATCAAGGAAGTTCTATAAGACTACTGGTACAACTACCAATACCACAAAATAGCAAAAATTAATAAAAGTAACGTATGCAATAAAACATTTAAATGAAAATATTTATAAAACTGGGATCAATATTATCAAAGGGGGTGCTTGCCTTGTTGATTATCTGCGTAGTCGAACTCTTGTTCGTCGTCGATTACTTCGGATTCGTTGGGTTCTAAACGTCGTATAATAACATAGCAATTCCAATAAAACGAAAGAATCAGATGTAAGAGCCAAATAAAAGCAATTGCATAAATCAAACTTGATTGTTGATTATTTATTTATAAGTTACATGAATATTTTCCAATTAGATTCCAGTAATAATGAATCTTATTTTTCTTGAATTATTTTACCTTTATTTACCATTTCCACATATTACTCTATATGTTTCATTATTTTGGATTTTCAGATTTTAAATTCTGAAATTATCTAGGTTATTATTATGGGATCACTTTCTCATCCTATGCAATACTTTAAACATTTTCCATGGTACACCCTAAGTATTTTTGCATAATCAGGTTCCTAACAGAGCATGGTGTCTAACAAAATTTGTTTCATTTAATTTGAAGCTAGATTACAAAAATTCTATAAATAGCATATTTCAAATTCTTTCTTTAAATTTGAATCTAAAATTCAAACAGAGTTCATTTTAAAATATTTTTGCATATTCTGACACCACATGATTTTAGATGAATTTAGAAATTTATTTTGTTTTATTTGGTTGGATAGTTCAAAAGATATTCATGTTTGAATGCATTCGGTTTTGATAATTCTGAAAATTAGAAACTTTACTAAATACGGAAAGTACGCTTTCAGATTGGAATTACGCTTTCCCTTTTTTTGTTGTCTTTGGACCGAAATCGTGGGCGGGCCAGTTAGCGGCGACACACGCTGCTGCAGAGCGGCTGATGCTTGGGACCGTGCTGACCGAGCGTCGCGAGATCGACGACGGGGCCCGCATGGCGTTGAGTCGCTGTCGCGGCGATCGACATGTGGTCCCGTTGTCAGTTACTCGAGACAGAGGTCACGGTTGCAAAGCTCATCGGCGGCGAAGAACTGCCGGAAAAGTGGGATGGGTCTCACTTCGGCCGGAGGTGGCCGGAGACGGCCTGCCATTGTGAAGGGGGCGGCGGCGGTCACGACCGGCGGTGCAATGGCGAAAGCAAAGCTTTCCGAGGCTGAAGATCACTCAGGAAAGCATCAGTGGGTCACAGATATCCCCTTTTTGGGTTCGGGCAAGAAAATGAGTAACGGAGGAGGGCTCTCACCGTGAGCGTGCGGCGGCGGAAGAAGGTCGCACGGTGCGGCGGCTCACCGGAGAAGGAGAGGTTAAATTGAGGTCACGGACAGCTTCCTGGTGCTACAGGGATGCTTCAGGCGAAGTAGTTCGGTTAATGGTTCGGCGGAGAGCGAGATTGGATGTTTTTTTCCTTTTCGGGCGTTTGGCCGGAGCTGGGAAAGAAAGGGTGGCTGGGCGGTATTGGGGTGGTTTGGCTTGGCTTTGCGGGTACCAGGAGGTTGCACCAGTGCATGCGACGACTTGGCGGGGTTTAAATAGACAAATGAGGCGGTTGGAGAAGGGTTTGGACGGGAGAAGAGAGGCGGCGGCTTGCGCGGGCGCTTTCTCAGCTGTTCTAGCGCGGGAGAGGGAGCACATTGGCCGAGGCAGGTGCGGCGTGGTAGGGCGACGTGCTGGTGGCCTCGGGCAACGAGTTGCGGCGCAGACGCGACAAAACGGAGAGGCGGCGGAGCTCTGGCGTGAGAGAGCAGAGAGAACGGGAGAGAAACGGAGAAGAAAGATCTGACGGGTGGGGTCAAGCTGTGAGTGAGAGAGGGTGAAGTCGGCAGCAGTGACGGCTGTCCTCGCAGGCCCATACGTCAGCGAGTCACTCGGGTAAGTCACGGGAAATCTCTGGACAGGTTGAGGTAAAACCGGAGTTTAGGGTAAAAGATAAACTTAGGATTTTATTAAAAAATTCACAGAGGTCGGAAAGGAAAATAAAAGGGTCTGTTAAAATTTTCAGATAAATATGATGAGTAGAAATATTATTAAAAATCTGACAATGCACTGTTAAAGATTTTGACTAATTCTAATTTTTATTTAATTGAGGGTTAAAATAAATTTATTATTTATGAAACTTTTTTACAGGGTTTATATTAATATTTTATACCTTTTGTAAAATGTTCATGATTTTATATTTGATACTTTTTTTATGATAATTCTGACATTGCATTTTCCAGTTTTTCTGATTGAATATTTTTGAATTTCTAAAATTACCAAATGCAGAGATAAATTCTTGATATTTTTACCAGGAATGGTTTAGATTAATATCTCGGCATGGTTAAAATGTTAACGCTATTTAAGGTAAGACAAATCCTAAACAAATCTTATGGTTCAGATTTTTACTTATCTCCTCATGATTACTTTTATCTTTTAATTTATTTTATTATTTCCAGATCAGAGCAAGTGGCAAAACAGTATCCTGGATGTATCTAGGATTTATCTGAGATTTTATGAATTTTACTGACTTTAGGTTTTTACCTTTTACCATTTTACTATTTGGATCTTTTGAATTTCTTTTAAAAGGAAAAAGCCAAAAAGAATTCCTTTAATTCAGAAAAATCAGAAAACATAACAATAAATCATATGAATATTTTTGACATTAAATTTATTATTTTATTGAATTTTTGGGCTGTTACAACCTCGGTGTGGACGTCCCGTTGAGCAATTCGTTAAGAAACAGCTCGTACTACTCCGGCCTTCCAAGTGCAAAGCCAGTTTTAAATAACTTAATAATTTAGAGCTGTCCCATACCAACACTTGTGGTTGTATGATAATTCTTAGCCTGAAAATAACCCATAGTTCGGTCATTAATCTGACACGGGCAATAATCTCCCCCTACACTACGTGCAAAGACATGCACTCCCGGCTATTGCCAATAATTGTCCGTATCTAAACCATAGTTTTATTTTCCTTTTCCATAAAAATACCAATCATAACGAAAGTCATATCCATTAAATGTCATATCCAACATTTTTAATTATGTCGTGGTTGTATGTTCATTTGAGCATGGCTAAGCAAGATACTATGTGTGAGTAACCCGAATTGACATCAAATAATGTCTACTCTATTCTAGGGTAATCAAGGTTCATAATTTCATACTTATCAAGGAAGTTCTATGTAGCTACAGGTACAACTACTAATACCCGTAATATAGCATACTTTAATAAAAATAAAGTATGCAGTAAAACATTTAATGAAAGCGTTTATAAAACTGGGATCAATATGATCAAAGGGGGTGCTTGCCTTGTTGATTCTCCTCGACGTCGAACTCCTGATCGTCGACTATATCAGATTCGTCAGGTTCTACACGTCGTTCGACAATACATAGCAAATACCAACTTTTAATAGGGCCAAAAAAAATCAGATGGAAATATTCAAATAAAATAATTTCACAATTCAGAAATGGTTGCAGAGATTATTTGTTCTTATTTGCAATTTAAAAGATTTAATTTACTTGGATCATTATTGCACCATTTTATTACATATTTGATAACTTAAAATTTTATTATAACAAACCCTAATTATTTTTACATATTCAGGTTCCTGAGGTTATAAGGAGTATAAAAAGATTTATTTTAATAAATTTGGTGGTCATTTGCAAAAATTCCATGTATGACATATTTCTACCTTTTTATTTAAATGTGAATTTAACATTTAAATAAAATAAAATTTCAGAATTTTTTTGCATATTATGAATCTACATGATTTATCACAAATTTAGAAATTTATTTCATCAAATTTGGATTTGAAATGCACAAGATATGAACTAATGAATATTCTAGGTTTTGCAAAAATACTAAAATTCAGAAAATTGCCTAAAACGGAAAGTACGTTTTCGCGAGGAAAACGCGCTTTCCCTTTTCGAGTCGTGCCGGGCTGAGGCACTGACGGTTGGGCCCCCGATGGCAGCGAGGCGCTTTGCACGCCACGCGACTGACTGGTGGAGCCCGCTCGGTAGTGAGATGCGCGCGCGTGCTGGCAGATGGGACCAAGCGGTCAGTGACCCAAAGTAGAGACGGCGGCACCAGAGCTCACCGGCGACGAAAGAGCACCGAAGGCAACGGATGGGTAGCACCACAGGCCTCAGCACTCTTGCGCGCACACGGGGGTGCTACTGGTTTGGCCGGAGGCGATCGGAATCGACGCGCCGCCGTGAGGGAGGTGGCGGTCGCCATGGCCGGTGGCCAAAACTCGGATTTTAGAGCTCCTAGGCTTGAACATCACAAGTGTGAGCATCAGTGCACCACAGGGATTCTATTTTTGGCTTTTGCTCAAAGAAATTGGTATCGAAGAGGGGTTCTCACCGTGCAAGGGCGGCGACGGCAGAAGGAGCTCGGCGCGACGACTTGCCAGAGAAGAAGGGCTCCTACTGGGGGTTGGGACAAGGAGTAGGCACTACGGAGAAGCCCTGGACCGGATGGCTCAAGCTGAGGTTCACCGGAGAAGAGAAATGAAACTTTCCCCCTTTTGCCGGTTTTTGCCGGAGTTGGAAGAATATCACAATTATACGCTATGGAATATAACAAAAGACATCATTTATTAAGTGTAACCTATTGACTGACCTTATAGTCAACCTTACATGGCTAAACTATAGTAAATAAACTATAGCAATAAGAAAACGTAGACAACCCATCAGTATACCACAGGAAACTGACAAGGCTTACACCCTAAATATTCGTCTCTTCTGGATACTCCTCCAAAACTGGTGTAGACTCCTTAACTGGTGATGTTGTTGTGGCAAGGTTGAGTACATAAAGCACTCAACAAGTTGTGCATATAATGCAACTCTAGCATACTATATGCATGGCTCATTCCAAAGGAATGGCTAACATGACTATTTTGCAGTAAAGCAGTATTTATAAAAAAATACAATAACTAGATTGAAAATAACAGTAAATTGAATAATAGTAAATAGTAACTTTCAGCATTTCTCAAGTAAACATGGCATCCAGCCCTAACATATTCTAGACTTCCACCAGCACCCAACTTTCCCATCCAAGTTTCAATTTATAAAATCTATTCCTTGACTGTAATTCACGAGCATTGCTCAATACTATGAGCACAGCTATCCAAATAGATTTTACACTCTGCAGAGGTTATACGCTTTACCCACACGACATGATCGTCTCTTGTTGCCAAACTATTAACACACTTCATTTGGTGTGTCGGTAGAGAGATCATGACAAAGCCTTTACAAAACTTTGTCTTAACCCAGTACTACCCGCTAAGATTTTAACACTGAAGGGACTATTTACCACAATCAGGGTCCTCCTCTTGCGCCATGTGAGTTTACCCATATAGTCGGGACTCACACCACCACTAGTAGTACCAAAGCTAAGACATCGCAAATTAATTAGCTAGGTCCGTTCTATCCCAGACATGTGGTCAGGTCAAATGCTTGCAAGGTTAAGTCCTTAGGTTGATCGAGGCAAGTCTTCCATAATCCAACCGTTACACATACCCACCTTGGCATACTGCCCCTCACCACATGCCCCAATCTAAATCATTACCACCCCAGTTGATTACCATGCAACACATGCCATCAACAATTCAACTTCGTTGCAGAACAACACATGTTATCACACCTTAGCATCATCATGTAACAACACATGACACATTAATTCTATAAATATATTACATTAGTCAAGATTAACTTTGATATTTCAAAAGATATGTCTCATAGTGGCATGGCTAAGTAAAACTACGTACGATCTAACCATCCCATGTTGATCTCTAATTAATAGCAACCAACTAGTAATGAACCATCCTAGGGTGAAAAATAATCATGGCATACAAATGACAAGGTAGGTATATTCCAATCACACACTGACGTGTGGCCGGCGCATGGACTCGGTCCATGAACCCCGCTGGTCCACTGTGGACTCATGACGCTATGTTGTGCACCGACTAATGCAAGCGCTAACATCATGTGATGACGTCAGGCTGACACCAGCACGCACGCATGCACAGCATGATGCGATAGCCGACATGTGGCAGATCCGGTGCAACATGCATGACACAATCTAGATCGCACACAACAGATCGAATGGCGACGATTGTGTGAACATCGTGACGGTGGTGCGAACACGCAACAAACGAAGGTGGCGTCCACACGGCGCAATTTGAGCGGTTAACTGTGGATTCTACGGTCGGGATTACACGAGTGACGGTGAAGATGGCGCGATGGCGCAACCTACCGGAGCCGAGGACAAAGATCTCAAGGACGGCGTCTGGACGACTTCCCGGCGACGTTAACTGGTGGAGCTGGGGTGACTCGACACGGGAAACACAACGGCGACCTTGGAGACGACGGAAAGTGACCAATGACGGAGATCCAAGTGAAAAGAAGCGGCGGCGCACCTCAACTACCACAGCAAGCTTCCTCAGAAGAACGACGGCATCTCGGCTGATGGCGACTATGGCAAAAGGCACGACGCGAGGTAAGGAACACAGCACGGGGATCAAGGGGTATTTATTGTGCCTTGGAAGGCATACCCGACACGGATTCTACGTTAGCTATGGTGCAACGGCGCCGGAGTCCGAGCTCCACACGGCGAGCCACGTGGCAAAAACTTGGCCACCCACGTGGCGACGATCCAATGGTTGGCAACGCGCGGCTACATAGTGGAATCACGGCCACATGATCGTGAAGCAATGGCTCGCGATCTAGGGTTTCTAGAACCCAAGCCGATCAACGGATTTGGCCTGGACTGTATTGGGTCGAGCCCAACACTGTAAATAGGTTTTGAAAATACTTTTTGATTTAATATATTTCCAGAAATTAGAATAACTCATTAGAAATAGTAAAAATATCAGGAAAATTCTAAAAACATTCCTACAAATACTTTAAGATATTTGGAACCCAAATAAAATATCTGACGAAAATTTATTTAACATTTCCTATTATTTAAATAATTTCATAATAGGCCATATTTAATAGTGATAAATAAATAGAAAATCTCAAAGATTCATAAAATACATTAATAATATTAAAATATTATTGAAACAAAAAAATTAGGATGTTACACATATTTGATAGACAGTAAACGCCATAATAATTGGCGGTATACTCGTGATGTGACGTTAACCATGAAGAAAGCAAAATGTACCTCTTTTCTACCTAGCTAGGGGTAATAATAGTACGGAATGACTTGTGTTCGGACGTCTGTTTTTTCGGACTCTTGCAACATTTTTTTTATGTGTGAAATATTTTCTTCCTACGCGTACAATATTTTTCTTCGATAACAGTAGAAATGTTTGTGTGAAACAAAATATTGCAAACGTTGAAAAAAAATGTTGCATGTGTGAGAAAAAAATATTACACGACTTGTCCGAGGAAATGAATAGTAATCGGTCGTCCGATGGCTAGTATCACCCATAACAGTATACACGATCGGATCAATCAATGCGATTGACTGAATTATTTAGTTGTCTTTGAAGTCGCATTCTTCTCCTTCTTTACAGAGTAGTATTCAACTAATAGTAAACTAATCATCATTAACTTTATAGTGGCAACTAAAAGAAGGGTTTCGATAGAGTGAGGTGCTATCACGCATCAGCAGCACTACTTTCTGTTAGGCCGTTTGGTTGCCCACTAGTTGACTCCATTGACTTGCTAGGCTGCTTGCATATATATGTCAATTAGTCGTTCCTCCTCGTCGCACAGAGTGGAGCAATACACTATGATTTTATATATGGTGGTAAGCTTGGAATTAAGCTGACAACTTGTGGTCTCACGTATTGTATATGCCAAAAAAGGCGATGTGAAGAGCAGGTGCAAGTTGACTGCGACCGGCCTGTAAAACCAATTGCATGCATGCACAACAGCATCAATCGGTTTCGACCGTGAGACGAGACGAAACCTTGACTAGCGCGCAGCAAGCCAACAGCGGGTGGCCACTGGCCACTCAACATAATTCGAATCCAGACATCGATCGATCGGACAAAAGAAAGAACTTTAGCACAGTGCTCCATCGGTATTTGACTGAAATTTACGTAAGATCCGACCGATTATGTGATGGGCGAAGACGGATATTGACCGATCAACCGCCAATCTGCCAGTAGCTAGCCCGCGGTGCACACCGGCCGGCGCTCATGGCGCGGCTTGTCATCGCGTGCTAACTGTTAAGGCCTAAGGCGTCCTGAACAGCCAGCCATCGGACTGTAAAAATAGGCCATGTTCGGTCTATGGTCATTGGCGGGTCAAGCCACCGCGCCACCCCCCGCGCGCGGGCACACTTCGGCATGGATGCCCCGTGCGCGCGCGGCCGTTTTCCGTGTGCGCCCGGTTCCCTCATGGTAGCAGCGCGTACGCTTGCTACAGCCGCGGCCCGCGCGAGCGGTGATCGAATGCACGCGCGCGGCGCGCCCCGCTGCCACGTGAAGAACATATATATGACCGTAGCGCTCGCGTTGGCCGGCGGTGACAACGCAACTACGCGCGCGCGTGAACGGGCAGTTTCCATGCA
Organism: Otatea glauca; assembly: GCA_036346275.1. Taxonomy (NCBI): domain Eukaryota; kingdom Viridiplantae; phylum Streptophyta; class Magnoliopsida; order Poales; family Poaceae; genus Otatea; species Otatea glauca. Next base: position 45,400,917 of record CM070726.1, on the reverse strand, counting down.
TGCTAATCTTTCGAGTTCCTATCTCACTTCTAGGCCATTCTCCTCCGGCGAAAAGGAGAGGACGACCAAACACGTAGTACAGAGTAACGAGTTAGAACCAACCAAACACGCAGAGAGATTAACGGGTGAGGACCATCAGCTAGAAACAGCACACATGCACTGCAACCAGTTACTAGACCGCGTACTGAAAGCGAAGCCCAGAGGGGAAGAAAAGGATATATTATGGGATTTATGGGGTGTGAGACTCGTGCTGAATTGACCTACCCTGGAGGTCAAGGTTGCACGGCGCACGGCGCGCGGGACAAGACACAAGATTGTTAATTTCTGACGATGGCGATCAATGAGGCGACCGACGAGAGCAAGTGGAATCCATGCTCCTCTTAGGGCTTATTTGTTTTAGCTTTTGATTACTGATTACGCCTCAAAAGCAGAATCGAAACAAATGTTCGATTCTAAAATCCGATTCCCACAATCCACCCCACCCATATACACTAGAATCCACAATCCACTTCATATGTGCTATTGGATTCTAGCTTTTGAAAGAATTACTTCAAAACCACAATCCGTAATCACTTTAGAGAATCCAAAACAAACAAATGCACTTAGTCCCTTCCTAGATGTCGTTGCCTCATGGCAATCAAATCTACTTTCCTCTTTGATTCATCTTTTGTTACTTAGCTGATTACGGCAGCTTCGAAGTTCGAGTTGTAAGAGCTATATATGGTAAATAATCCTTTTAATTACTAGCTTAGCAATGAATTATAACCCTACTATACCTGGAAGAATCCCTGGATGGGAAGAGCATCCACGTGTCGCCGGAGCCGGCTCGGCTCAAACCGCGAGCCGAGCCGAAAAATATTTACAGATAGGTCCTTTTTTTACGGATAGGTCCCTTTTTACAACAAAAAAATTACAATCGGGTCCTTGTTCGTAAAAAAAATTATAAACAGGTCCTTCTTCCCGGAAAAGAATATATATTACGATTTGGCCCTTTATGCGTTTTTAAGGCTTGCGCTCGGGTCCTTTTCCACAAAAAAAAATTACATCTATGTCCTTTTACGTTACGAATAAGTCCTTTTTTTTCAAAAAAAAATATATATCACACTTAAGTCCTTTATGCGTTTTTAATGCTTGCGCTCGGGTCCTTTTCCACAGAATCAAAATTACGTTTAGGTCCTTTTCCGTCAGGAAAAAAACGTACGGATCCTTCTTCCCAAAAAAAACATATATTTCTTCCCGCATTTTTTTACCATTAAGTTTAGGCCTTTTTCCCGAAAAAAAAACTCAACTTTCTCGTGTGGAAGACGACGCCCGCGGTGTGACACGCCGCGTCCAACATGCTAGTTAGTATGAAGGTAGGAAGCAGGCCGAGCTTCTAGCCTCCATATACACATAACTGTAAGTCAAGGCAATATAACAGCGAGTATATATATATATAGCAAACGTCATAAAGTTCTTTTCTTGGTCCATTGTTCATTGGAGTCGAAGTCCCTCCCAACCAGCTGGAAGTAGACCTGTCCAAACGGGCCGGGCCAAATGGGCCAAAGACGGGTCGTTATCGTGGGCACGGCCGCACGCAAGACGGCCAACTAAGAACGCGCGTCTTAAGACGCAAGACAAATCATCGTCTGCGTGCTTGGGCGGATGGGCAAGACGGCGGGCTGGCCCGACACGGCCCGTTTAAGGGCGGGCCCGGCACGGCACGGCACGGGTCCGGCCCGTTTAAAAAAAATAGCCGTTTATAGCCGTTGCAGATTTAAAAAAATCATAAAAAATTCGAAAAAGTTCAGAAAAATCCTGAATTTTTTCCTATAAATAGGTGGCTGCCCCCTCCTCATTTCTACACCAGCAAACCTTGCATTCTCTTCTAATCATTCTCTTGTGGAAATTCTTTTGCTCTTAGTGGTAATTTGGCAAAATTAAAAATAGTTTTGTCAAAAATCCGAAATTCGGCTTTCGGCTTCTGTCAAGAAATCAAGGTGATAATTGTGATTTATTATTTTATTTTGTTAGTATTTTAAATCATATTTTAGTATTAATAGCGTCATTATTTCTTGTAGTTTGCTTTATGGAGCCCGGGGATTTTCCGTCGTTCGACTTCGATTTGATATTTCACCGATGAGCTTCTTGCATCATATGTCGAAGAAGCTGCAGGAGTTGTGCCATCTTCAGGCTCTACAAGTGCTCTTGGTCGGCAAGCACGGGCGAAAAGAGCAAGACGCAGACATCGAGTCCGGGAAGATTTCACCGATTTTTGAGATATCAAACAACGCCCAAATCGGTATGTTGTTTGTAAATATTGCAAGCATAAATTAATCGCGAAATCTTCGTGGAACAGGCACTTGAAGAGGCATCCGACAATTGTAGAAAAAGCGAGAATGGCTTCGAGGCGACGCATCGCAAGTACAACCCCGACGATGCAGATGCGTACGAATCGACTACAATCTTGAGGTAGCTCGTGAATCTCTTTGTCGCTTAATCGCTTCTCAAGATCTTCCTTTAAACTTTGGTGAGTCACCGCGTTTGAAAACTTTATTAGGACCGCCATAATCCTAGATTTTCTACGCTTTCTAGACAGACAACAACTAGAGATTTGATTAAATATTATAATAATTGTCGCAATAAGCTAAAAGAAAAATTTAGTACTGCATTTTTTTCGTGTCTTTGGCATCCGATATATGGAGTGGTAGAGCTAAAGAGGATTACCTTAGTGTAGTTGCTCATTATGTAAACGATGATTGGCAACTAGAAAAGAGAATTATAGGATTCAAATTAATTGATGTAGCACATCTTGGTGAAAATATTGCTTGATTGTATTGTAAAAGTTGTGGAAGATTTTGGACTTAATGATAAGATTTCGCAATAACATTAGATAATGCTTCCGCAAATACTTCGCCATGAACATACTTACTCCGCTTTTCAATTCATATGTGAATCTTTCTTATTACATCGTTGTGCTTGCCATATTATTAATCTTATAGTTAAATCTGGTTTAAAGAGGTTAAATCAAGATATTGAACCTTTTCGCATCGCAATATCTTTCTTAACTCATTCTAATCAACGAGTAGCAAGATATAAAACTTATTGTATTGCAATGAATGTACGTCGCGTAAGTTTGGTTTGGATATGCCGTTAGATGGAACTCTACTTACTTGATGCTTAAGAATGTCATACCATATGAGAGCACATTTTCTGCTTTTATTAACACGCACCGTCGCATACCTGGATGGTCAACCCAGACTCACACAGCAACATTGGTATGTTGCTAAATACTTGCTTTCATTTTAGAACTTTTTTGATTCCATCGTTGTTTTATCTAGAGTTTATTATTCAACCTCTCCTTTAATTGTGCATCATATTTTAGAAATTGCTACCCACTTAAAGAGCCACGAAAATGATAATATATTATGGGAAGTTGTTTATGCTATGAAAACTAAATTTTTAAAATATTGGCAAGAAATTCCTATGTTATATGCATTTGCATTTATTTTAAATCCTAGAGCTAAAATTGGGATTCGTAATGTTCTCTCACTTCTAAGTGATGCGGTAGGTCTTGATTATTCTAGTTATTTTTCAACCGTCTGTGCTAACTTAATCAAGTTTATGATAAGTACGATCGGAAGTTTCTTGGAGTTCGCATGCAATGACCTCCACCAAAGACCCACAACAGTAAGAAGAAAACCGCGTGGGGAAAGATATGGGGCATGTGTGGCTCTTCCTCAAGGAGTTCAACTACATCAACGACAAGTGCGGACACATCAAGTGGTGGGAGCTAGTTGCCTATCTCAACAATGACATCGCCAACTACCAAGAGAAGGAAGAGGAGGACTTCAACATTTTGCAGTGGTGGCACGAGCACAAGATAACATATCCGGTGCTTTCCATACTAGCACGGGATGTGTTAACAGTTCCTGTCTCCACGGTTTCTTCGGAGTCTTCTTTCAGTCTATCCGAAAGAATAATCGAGGAGAGAAGAATAAGTCTGACTAGTGAGATGGTGGAAATACTTCTCACTGTGAAAGATTGGGAACAAGCTGATCAACGAGCTCAACATACTGCAGAAAATACTGAGCTAGCGGAGACGTTCGAAAATCTTTATCTAGATAATGAGGAGGAATAATTGTAATCTTCACTTTTTTATTGTTTCACTGAGCTATAGGCCGTACTCTTTTTTCTTTGCCAAGGTTTTCTCGTGTTGAGTTTTTACTTGGCAAAGTTTTTAACGAGGGAGCCAAACATCAATAAAGCTCATTATTTAATTCAAATTATTTGTCTTATTTTAGAATTTATCTTGTATTTTTGCTTTTTTCTTAATTTATATATATATATATTTAAAAAGTTTTTATTCATCATTCGAGTTTTTCTAATTATTCTAAATTTTCCCATTTTTCTGATTTTTTCGTATTTTTTACCATATTTTATCTATTTTTCTAATTTTTTTATTTTTTTTCAAATTTCCTGGGCTATCGGTACGACCCGCCTGCTTGGTCTGCTGAAGGACGGGCGACGCAAGACGGCCCGAGGCTCAAACAGCCGTGTTCAGGCGAGAGGTTCAAAGACGTGGCGCAAGACAAAGACGACCGCTTATTGAGCCGGGCCTAAACGGGCCGTGCCCATTTTTAAACGGGCCGTGCCGTGCCGGGCGGCCCGTTTGGACAGCTCTGGCTGGAAGGGTGGATTTGCCCATCTCTGTAACCAATATATGACTTCATGTCTGAAACCAGTGTTTACTTTTTCCCCTACAAGTCCAATGTTTCTTCAGCTCACTGATCTAGGATGATTATCCAAGAGACACGGTTATCTTATTCTTAGGTACTACTGTTACGCAAGTTGGCAAAATAAACATCACTAGTCAGGACCCAAATGTGCAACTGATTAACAGCTCGTTTTATTTTTCCAATCGCTGAATATCATACTGGTGTTGAATTGCACCATTGCAGAGTGACATTAAGTGCTAATTTAATGCACCATGACCTCCATAAAAGACCGTAGCAGGTGCTCTGAACAGGGGGGACATCAGCACATTATGCAATATATATATCAACATGATCGCGAGATGATTATCTAACCATAATTGTATATTCCTTTTGGACAGGAACATATATACTCTTCAATCGAAGACCATTCATATATCCTTGCATTTCTAACATCTGCTTGCTCCGCAAGATCTGTTATCAGAGCTGCAAAGGATGCCCATGTGAACAGCGGCAAATCATGCATTTCCTCCGCTGAAATTCAGACATATGCTGCATATGAACAGCTTCAAGATGAGACTCTCCTTATTTTCTCAATTGAAATAGTCCCAAAATATACTCTTAAGTCTCAAATCATTGCCACTAATGCATTTCACCTGTTTTTTCCCCTTGAACTACGGCCTGCGTCTGATTGTCGCTACTCATTGTTGCTCCTTTTGCACTCACCCACTTACTCTGAAGTCTGAACTTACAAGTGAAGGAAGGAGAACACTTCTAAGATTTCCATTACCCTTAACTTGTGTACTTCCACTACATAAAACTATAAAAAGTTAATTTTGACACAACATTATGGTAAGACATATATAAGAATTTATAGGAAGCCCATTTTTAGAATATAGAAAAGTGTTTGTGATATTTAATGCCAAAGTAGACAGGCCAGCCACATCCATGTTTGTATTCTTCTCCCCCTAAAAAAGCATGGCCATGTTCTTTTCTACTCAAGTGATTATGCTTTTGGAGGCTTTCGGCTACCTGAGCCCACACACGGCAACATACGCGCATTGAGCCCAAAATACGACGCCACGTATACGTGTCAAGGTGATAAGTGGGGCCTGGATAATGCTGCAACCAAAACGTCGGCATCTGGTGTAATGTATGGGGATTTTGATTTTTTTAAGCAAATCTGTTTATCTGCTTTTACTCTAATCGGTGATTTTGATGGCCACGTTCCTCTCCATTGGACCGGAAAAAGATAATTCTATTGAGATGGTGAAAAGAGAAATTAATATGAAAAGGTGAAAAGACCTATTCCACTATGGTATTATATGTTAATATGCAACACCAATGACCAAACTAGACGCAAAAACACGCGTATAGATAGATGAAAATGATAAAGCTAGTTCAATTGGAGAGAAAAGATGCTTCATCCGATACAGTGTTTTATTGTGAGCTCTTTTTTTTAAGACTAAATTCAATATAGATTGTTTATTCTTTTCGATCTAATAGATCAAATTAGTTACTATTTATTTATACTTTTTCCAGTAGTACAGTATAATACTCTCAACAAATTAATAACTAGATCTAATTTCTACTATGTACTGTCAGTATAATGCACGGTAAAAATTCTCTTAGCCACAATTGAGTTGTCTACCACATAGTGTGTTGGAGCATGTAAATATGGGTTTTTCAACCCTGACATCTCGTTTTCTTGTTGTACGAGTGGCAATAGAATTAGTTGTCTTAAATTAATATTGCTAATCATTACCAAAATCGATTGAAATGCCAGAAAATGGCTAAGTCACAACATAACTTCTGTAGATACTGTAAGTATAACTAATACATTTTGTTACAAGAATATATTGCTCTTGTTGGACAGTGGTCTACAGTCTTTCTAAATTGTTTGCGGCGTAAGATTAGCTTGGGCCTTGGACATTTATTATTTTTACCTTCAAAATGGTAAACAAATTTAAACTTCTTTTAAGTGTTTCCACATAGGTGTTTTTAAATGGCATTCCCTTGGTTGAGCCACCACAGCGAAAAAAAGAAGAAGAAAAAATAGCAACCAGTAGGTCCAGCCGTCCAGTACTAGACTGCCAAGTTGCACAATTAATTATTCCCAAAAAAACTATGAACCAAACTCTATTGGGGCCTGGGGGCGGAGGCGGCATAGACAGTTATTGCGCTTAGAGGCCAAACTGAAGTGCTGACGCCTGAAAGTGAGCTCGAATATAGGGAGAGGCCGAGAGGGGCAAACAAGAAGAAGAGAAAAAAAGATAGGAGGGGTCCAAGATTCCCATTAGGACCTTGGTTCATTTCTTTGTCTTGGCTCGCTGGGAGGTCCTGGGGCGGCTGGTGCAAGAAAGGTTTGGTTTTGGGGGCTCTTGCATCAATCATTTGGTATCCTTTTCTTTGTTTTCTTGGGAGGTTGAGGTTCCTGTCTTCCATTTGCCTAGGGGATAAAATTTTTAATGTTCATGTTCTTTTTTGTTGTTCAATTTGTTGATATGGAGTTTATAGTTTCCTGCTCATCTTCGACTCCCCTTTTCTTCTTCTTTTAGGATCACTGTTTGCAAAAGCTGATATAAATGCTGATTTTTTTTCCTTTGCAGTATCAGGTACTCTATTCATGGCCAATGCTTTTGATTGGTGGATATAGTTACACAATCTTTGATTCCGAAAATTGCAAGCAAATCTTGGTCCGGTTGCAGCAATTGGAGATCTCTACCAAGAAATATCAGAACTTGCCACTGTTTTAGCTACGCTAATATTCTTGTAAATCAAAGCAGAGAGACTTGTAAAAACTCGCTTCTTGGATTTTGCAATAACAAGTTCAATTCTTAGCCTACAAGTTGCAATTTTTTTTGGACCTCTTTCCCATCAACAGAAGCAACTGGAGTCACCAAAGTTTGGTGAGGCAAGTGTATACCTGGATTCTGCAAGAACGAGGTATTGCAATTTGAGGACTCAATACCATCTAGTTGATCCTTGGATTTGGATATGGAGAGGCAAACCAGTTTCCGTCTGGGCGCGCTCGAGAAGCTGAAGAGCTTCCGGGGGATGGAGAAGCAGAAGAGCTTCAAGATGATGTCCATGGAAAGCTTCAGGAGGAACAAGGACAGCCCTGGTAAGCGCGGCGACACGGCGCTCCATCTCGCGGCGAGGTCCGGGAATGTCCCCCATGTCCTGAAGATCCTTGCCGAGTTCGACCGGGAGTTGGAATTGGCCGCTCGGCAGAACCAGGATGGGGAGACGCCGCTGTATGTGGCCGCCGAGAAGGGGCACGCCGAGGTGGTGCGTGAGATCTTGAAGGTGTCTGATGTGCAGACGGCGGGGATCAAGGCAAGCAACAGCTTTGATGCATTCCATATTGCGGCGAAGCAGGGTCATCTAGGTAGGTTATTTTCCTAATCATCAGTATTCATTAAATCTATACCCTTTTATAATACACGTAAGTATTCTTTTCTACGTCCACCTCAAATAATACACCCCACTAGAGATGGCCCAACCTTCATGCACCCAACGAAACGTCCCCAAAAACTTGGCTCCATCAAAATTAACCTCTCAGATCTTTCCTTAGCTTTACTCACCCACATCCGATGGCCATTGTTTAATGTGTCTAACTCATCCTCGTACCACAACAGATCTCCCCCCACCTCCAGCATCATCTCAAGGAAAAAGAATTAAATATCCTGGAATTAAAAAAAAGGAAACAAACGTTCTAGAAAAGGAAAATACCATATATTACGTGCTGGGAAAAGAAAACCGGAAGACAAAGCACTATACTAGTTATGATAATTTATCATTGAGTAGAGCTTCAATGCTTTCCTCTCAATATAAGTTGCACAAATCTTGAAGCAAGCAAAGAGTAAGTAATCACCATCTACCTTTCATTCATGCTTTAATAGTTGTGCAACTATAAAAAAGAAAAGCATTTTTATGATTTACTTCGATCTCAACAAGTTTTGCCAAGTCAATGAATTGATGGTTACAATTTGGGCACATGTTGATGCAGTGAGTTAATTTTGTCGTGTGAACTGTTGACCTATTTATGCATGTAATAGTCTAAGCTTAGAAGAACGTCGATTCTTATCGGATTGACTCAGTAAAATACTAGTGCTCACTAGAACAATGATTTGTTCAAATTCTTTTCCTCCAGAACAAGTGCTAACATATATTATTCCTTGGCTACCTGGTAGAAAAGAGTGTGTACCTTATTTGATCTAGAGTTTTAGACTCTAATATTTGCTACTTACTTTTTCTTGGTGGCAACTGACAAGTTGAGTTTTCATTAGCAGTCTTGGTTTATGAGGGGTTTACAAATTCTGGGTTATTCTCAAAGAAGAATTTATGATGCAAAACAGTGGTAGTATTCCTTTTGTGCAGCTTGGATATAACGCAACCATTAGATTGGTAGCCTTATCTCACTCTGGTCTGTTTTACTGAGACCCATGTCATTTTGATCTTTGACTTTGTAGCTAGTCGACATCAAATTACAGTCATAAGTCATAGCTGTGACTTGCACAACATATGGTCGAAAGCAATTTTTTTTCATGAATCTTAAAGCAATTTTCCAAAACTGTTATGGCTTATTGTCTTCTTCCATTTCTTGCTTCTGCAGAAGTTTTGAAGGAGATGTTGCAGGCTTTTCCTGCTCTAGCTATGACTACAAATTCAGTAAATGCTACAGCTTTGGACACTGCTGCCATTCAGGGTCACATTGATATTGTCAATCTCCTACTGGGAACTGATGCTAGCCTTGCCAAAATTGCAAGAAATAATGGGAAGACGGTTTTGCATTCAGCAGCAAGAATGGGCCATGTGGAAGTTGTAAGATCGTTGTTAAATAAGGATCCAGGGATTGGTTTAAGAAAAGACAAGAAGGGGCAAACAGCACTCCATATGGCTTCAAAAGGACAAAATGCTGAAATTGTGGTTGAATTGTTGAAGCCTGATGTCTCAGTTATCCATCTGGAAGACAACAAGGGGAACAGACCATTGCACGTTGCAACTCGGAAGGGCAATATCATTGTAGGTGATTGCATATTGGGAATTATCTTTTATGTGTCTACCTTCTTTCAGTCATACTGTTTTCTCAATCATTTGCTATCCTATCTTATTACTCACTGAACATAATTTTGTCAGTATAATTTTTAGCATACAGCTGATCAGTTACTTTGCTGTAAATACTTCTTTGCTTAGAATGGCAATAATGTTGTTTTTATAAAAAAAAATCAAAACAATTTTATATATCAACATTATAAAGAGGCATGTTTCCTTGAAACTTAATGATAGCATGAAGTTGTGAGCTGTTTGGACAAGAATGTTACTGGCTCTTAAAAATTGTTTGTACCAAACCTTTTCAAGAACTTAAAAAAGTTCATATTTTTGACTTATTGTATCTTAGCTGATAAATGTGTAATTCCTTACAGATAGTGCAGACTCTACTATCAGTTGAGGGGGTTGATATCAACGCAATTAATAGATCTGGAGAGACCACTCTTGCTATTGCTGAGAAACTCAACAATGAAGAACTTACTAACATCCTGAGAGACGCTGGTGGAGAAACTGCAAAAGAGCTAGTACATCCTCCAAATTCAGCAAAGCAACTCAAGCAAACTGTCAGTGATATTAGACATGATGTCCAGTCCCAGATCAAGCAAACACGTCAGACAAAGATGCAAGTCCAAAAAATCAAGAAGAGACTCGAAAAACTCCACATTGGTGGGCTAAACAATGCCATCAACTCCAATACTGTTGTTGCAGTGCTTATTGCCACCGTCGCCTTTGCTGCCATATTCACTATTCCTGGTAATTTTGTTGAGAATCAAGCATCTCCCAACATGTCCTTGGGGCAAGCATATGTAGCAAGCAAACCGGCCTTCATAGTGTTCTTGGTCTTTGATGCGTTGGCTCTCTTCATCTCGCTTGCTGTCGTCGTTGTCCAGACCTCGCTAATCGTTGTTGAGCAGAAGGCCAAGAGAATGATGGTGTTTGTGATGAACAAGTTGATGTGGCTTGCATGCCTCTTTATCTCGGTGGCCTTCATAGCGCTAACCTATGTTGTTGTTGGCCACGATGACTGGTGGCTAGCTTGGTGTACGATGGCAATTGGCACCGTGATCATGCTGACCACTCTTGGTTCCATGTGCTACTGTATCATTGCCCACAGAATGGAAGAGAAGAACATGAGGAAGATTAGGAAGGCTTCTGCAAGCCAGTCCCGTTCATGGTCCCTGTCAGTTGACTCAGACCCAGAGCTACTAAACAGTGAATATAAGAAGTTGTATGCACTGTAGGATAATAATCACATGATGGAGTCTTTGTACATAACTGTGTTGTTTTGCCTGAGGCTACTCGATAGGATTCAGTGGGATTGACTTGAATTTCTTGGTGCATAGAATGGAGCATGGTACCTATATTTAACCGAAGGTACCTTGCTGCCAAAACAAGGTTACCTCACCGTGGTTTTAGGCTAGCTTGATGATATCCAAGTGAAGGTGCCTCCCTGCTGTAATAAGGGCATATTTGTTTTAGCTTTTGATTCTAGATTCTGGCTCTAAAAGCAGAATAAAAACAAACAATCTGATTCTCACAATCCAGCTCACCCATATACACTAGAATCCACAATCCACTTTATATGTGCTTTTGGATTCCAGCTTTTGAAGAATCAGTTTCTATACGACCACAATCCAGAATCAGTTTTTACATAATCCAAAGCTGAAATAAACAGGCCTAAGTCACCTTATTGTGACTATGAGTCTGACTGCTGTATGGTTTCATGGTGGTTCTCAAATATGTGGCTAAGTTGCTTTATGTAGGCATTGCATGAGAACCTCCAGGCGAAAGTCTGCTAAAATTGATTTGCTCTTGCAACTGAAACAGTCAGTGAAGGCTACAGTACAACCATAGTAGAATCAAAATGTGTACATTACTCCATTGTCAAAGTCCAATGGTCATTAATACTGATCTTGTGCACGATGAGCTAAACAAGTGATGCTTGGGTACACTCTTAGATATTGGGCACTATTAATTTTACTGGTTTTATGGTGAACCGCGAAGAGAATTTCTTGAGGGACTCGTGATTTTGTATTGACAGTTAAATTGAAGAAAAAGGAAAGATCACAAATGACTTTCCAAGACTTGGACTGCAGAAAGCTGCAATAGCTTAATGTTGCTGCGGAGTGGTACAATAATTTTGAAACTTGTTGACCACTGGGATGCTGAGGGGAGATGTTCTGTGCGAATTCGCGGCCGTTTTGTAATTTTTCTCGTCATATGATGGAATATGAGGTAGTGAGCTTTGGCATGGAGCCAATACTCGTCCATCTTTTCAGTTAAAAATCTGAGAACTTTCTCCCCTTGCCGTCTTGTAGTTTTTTTTTTGTGTGATGAACTTGGAACTGCGAAGCGCTGGCCAGTGAGAAATTGTGTGTCGCGCCGTTCGTCCTAGCGCCGTGCAAATTTCGTTTTCGGATAAAATACCGCCCCTAACCGGATTCCGAAATTCGGGTATTTCGGACAAATCTCGTCCGAAATTCAAATCCGGTTTGTTTTATACCGAGAAAAAACGAAATTCGTTGAAAAATACCGAAATTTCCGGCGAAATATCCGAAATTTTGGTCTTTTTGCAATGGAAAAAAGTGGGTCAAACGATGTCGAAAAATTTTGAAATTTTTTTTGGAGAGTCCTAACACATTGATTATATTTCCATACAAATTTCATATTATTCTGAAGTCTGTGAAATTTTTAAAAATTCAAACATTGCTACTATCCTGATAAAACGCTAACCGACAATTTTGAACCGAATGTAAAATGGTTCAAACCACGTTATAAATATTTGAATTTTTTTTGAATGGTTAATATGTATTTCTAATGCTCTAATAAAATTTTCAGATGATGATCAAACTGTATGAATTTTAAAAAATTCGAACAGTACTACTGTCCTGTTAAAAGGCTTACCGGCAAACTTGAACAAAATGAAAAATTATCTAAACCACGTTAAAAACTTTTGAAAATTTTTGTGGATGGTCCTGATGTAACATTAATGTTTCTTTAAAAATTTTAGATGATGATCATTCTCAAATAATGTTTAAAAATTCAAACAGTGCTACGTCCTGATAAAAGTCTAATGATCAATACATAGATTTGCTTTAGCAATAAAAAAGTTTAAATTTTTTGAAATTTTTATAGAATGGTGATAAGGAAGTTCTTAATATCTCATAAAAATTTTGAATCATGATCATACTCCAGTGAATTTATAAAATTCTTACAAGGCACAGTACCATTTATGTTCTTTCCTTTTTGATTTTTGAAATATAATATAACAAACGAAGTTCAATGCTTACATAGATTTGATTGATCAAACAAACAAAGTTGAAATTTTTTGAAAAATTTATATAATGTTACTGAGTCAATTATTAATCTCTCACAAAAATTTTAGATCATAATCACACTCAAGAAAATTTATAAAATTCCGACAATGTAACTGTCCCAATTATGTTCATTCTGTTTTTGATTTTTTTCAAAGATAACAAATGAAGTTAAATTATTTTGAATTTTTCTTATGTATGGTCCTAAACTACTAAGGATAGTACCATAAATTTTTCAGCTTATTATCAAGCTTTTACAATTTTATAAAAATCTAACAATTTTTCTGCCAAAATTTTAAAATGTAAAAAAATTCGGTTTTTCAACAAATTTTCATAGGAGATGACTTTCCTAAGGGTTATTAGACCAAATCCGGCCCTAAAAGTTTCAAAACCGGCTAAAAAAACACGAAATTTCGGGTTATTGTAGTAATTTCAAATTTTTTTTACTTTTTTTTGGTCAGTATTTTAGATTTCGGGATGGTCCGAAATCCGAAATTTCACCGAAATTCGACGAGATTTAGACCCTGCCGTGACCGCCCGCACGGCACCGCTCGGACGGAGAGTACCGCGTACGGGGTCCGCCTGCCCTGCACGGTGCCAAGTGCCAACCGACCGGATGACCGGAGGATGGGGTTGGGCCATCGAGGAGGCAAGGGCACGACTAGCGGCAGACGTGTCTTTCTACCCTCTCACGGCCATCAGGCCGTGCTACTCTGCGTCGCGCTCGCCCGCGACTCGTGCAACCGTCGGCTCCGGCACGATGCCCATGGCCACGGGACAACCGCAAGGGCGCACGGCAGAAAGGCAAGCTCTCGCAGCTCGGGCTACGACCACGTCGCCCTCGCGGTCCCGGGTGGATGCATGGTCGGATAGCACACGCGGGCCGTGGGGCAAGAGGAATACAACCATGAGGAGTGGGCGCTGCAGAAACGTCATCCCAGCGTGTTTGTTACGTGTGGGAGCGGATCGCTGCGGCGGTGTAAATTGCGGCGACTCGTATAATTAGTCTTGGGTAACAACAGTAGCATCGTTATTACTTTAAGATAATTATACTAATCTTGATATACTAACTAATCAAAACATCGAGCGCACCCGATGTTTTATCAGTTAATACACCATGTTCAGAGTGTTGCAGTAAAAACAATAATTAGATTCTGAAATGGAAAGTTATTATATTCTATTGCCACATAGGCTACAAGTCTAGTACATTAGTTATACATAAGATCCAAATACAACAAAAATATAATACAAACATATTAATACTCTAATGAGTGACGAAGTCAAAGCACGATCTACTCAACATCCTAACCCTCTTGGTAATCCTCCTCGTAGTCCTGGTTCTACAGGTGATGCACACCTCATGCCTCAAAGGCGAAGCCATTGAGATTCATGTCCCAATCAGGCACTTGATCACCAGTGCCAATCTCTAAGCAAATGAGGATTTAGCAAGAGTGAGTACATAAGTACTCAGTAAGCATTAATAACAAAATGTATCATATGAATTTTACCATCATCCATCACTTGCCATTTCTCTCTCAATCCAATATTAGAAAAATAGGGTTTTATTAGGAAAACATGTGTTTCTGAATTTAATTATTGAAATTGCTACTATCACTCATATATGATGCAGTTTTAGCTTCCGTAGCCTTCAATCTAGGAGAAGACATGAATTAATGACTTTACTCTGCGCATATTTGTACCACTTTACCCATAGTAAACCCAATATCAGTTAAGAACCCAGAATGTTTATTGTTAATCAGGTATTAGATCTCCAACCCTGCTAACTCGAGCCGTGGACACCTTCCTCAGGCCGTCCCACTGACTCGCAGGTAACAGTTATACTCCCGACTAATTACGTAATACAGTACTCCGACAAACAATGTAGTATTGTACTCCAATTAACAACGGCAATACTCCACCTAGGGCTTTACATATAGAGCCCCAAAAAATCATCCACAGCTGATTTTGTGTGTCCCTCACTGGGACTCCCGGTGTACTCAGCTTCACACCCTCTAGATATCTACTTATACTCAATGTGGAGATCATAATATTGTTATAAGACAACCTTTCCTGATCGTTTCCTACACACTATGGTTGATACGAAATTATACGGCTCATGCCCGAGTGTAGTTTGTTCAACCTTATGTTTTAGCCATATGTAGAGGGGTCCAATGGCAATGCTAATCATTTATAGCACCCTTTACAAACCATACATATACATACACAAATCAATTAATGCCCAACAACCATCATCAATACCACATATCCAATACCAACTACTACCGCAACAGTTCATCACCAAAATCATCTTTTCAACTGCATCTGATTTATGGTTTTCTTAAATATGTTTTTCCCATGCACAGGTGATATCACATATAAGTAAATATACTTGATAAAAATATTAAAAATGATCAAAGATTGCTTGTCTGGAATTTGTTCAAAATATTCGTCCTCACGCGGTTGATACAGAGGATCAGCGGACAGTTTGGAGCTAATTCCTGAAATTACATAAATGCCATATTTTAGCGGCTAATAGATTTTTACATGTTTTATGGTGTCCAACCCTTTCTTAGAAATTTGTTGTTTATTAAATGGATAATGCTTCTTTTTAAAATCTTGATATATTCAATTTAACGTCTTTTATTTAAATGCTCAGTTGCTTAGATTTATTAATTTAGTTAATTTTAATTGGTTATAATTGATTTGGATTGTGCATAGTAACAAATGAATTATTATTTTTCCGCCTAATTATATGCATATTTTTCTTGTTTTTCTCTTTTCTTTTCTCTTCTCTTATTTTTCTTTTAATTCATTTAATCGCAACTAGTTTACATGATTCTTAGAGTCATAATTAAATTATTATTATTTTCCACGGTTAATTACCCATTTTTACGCGCTTCAGAAAATCACCTCTTCTCTCTCTCTTCTCCTTCTTCCTAGGCAACCTTATCCTTCCACACACTTCTCTCTCTCTCTTATTTTTCTTCTCCCCTGTTCTCCACGGCTCGATCCAACTCCTCCCGGGCCTCTCCTCGTCGGTCGCCGGCCCCTCTCCGACGTCGATCTGCCCCGATCTCCTTCCCCTGGCTCTCCTCGGCCGTGTACACCCCCGGGCTCGACCCACCTCCACCTTGCACGTGAGCGCGCTCGCCCAAGCCCCCCTCGCGTCCACTGCCCGTCTGGCCCCGCCCTCCTCCTCGCTCGAGCATGGGCCTGCGCCGTTGTGGCTTGCGCTCGGCTGGAACTCTCCTTGGGACACGAGCCCGTGCGCGACCTGCTGCATAGCCAGCCTCGGGCCCAACCTCACCATATTCACAAAAGACTGACATGCAGGCTACATGCAGGCTACAGAAAAAGATTAGAAGAAGCGCATATTTTTGGAATTTAACATTCTTGTAATTTTTATTTTTGGGATGTAATTAATTAATTATGTAATTGCATTCCGAGATGTAATTAAATTCTTGCGCATTGTAATAAATTTTATTGTACAAAGTTTGTAATAGTTAAGGTGTATGATTAATCTTTGCTAATTAATTTAGTTACGAGTGTTATTACTTTATGTTAATGATCTTATTTGCGTTGATAATCACAGGGGTTGTTTCATAGATGGAGATTATACAAGTGCACATACAAAATCCTGGGGGTCGTGCTCTAACCCGGCTAATGCAGAGAGCTAGCGGCCGGCTCGGCACAATGGTTTTCGAATAGGGTCAAATTAACTCAACACTGATGGTACAATATTAGATTTGCCATATGAACAGCGCGTGGTTAGTAACGCATGTGGAGTAAGAAACTCTTTTTAAGTTGCGTGAAAAAAAAGTGTCCTTAAGTTGGCATTTGCAATTCCAAATCAAATATACATAGTATTAGGCAATGCACTTCGAATCATCAATTTCCCTTGGTCTTAGACAAAGCCTCTGGTATCACCTTCTGGAGAGAAACCTAAACATCCACGGAGGTGTTTCTTCTCTAACCATTTCTAACAGAATGTTACGGTTTTAAACAAGATGAACCTCCCTAAAATGAATTCCCCACACCAAGCACGAATTCATAATTCAGAACATATAACACTGAGCATCAAGTTGCATAACGAATTTTCTGAAGACAAACAAATTAAACATGTTTCTTTTTGGAAAATACATGTTAGATAAACTTTTTTTTCCCAAAAGGTGCATATGATAAATGCATTACTTTAAATGTCGGATTAGGAACAAACTGCAGTTCAGATCAAACTCTAACGCATAGACCATTTGTTAAATGGTAAATTACATCTTTCTCTCTCGTCTAAATCACCTAAAATTCTACTCCCTCTGTCCAAGTTTATAAGGCTTATTTTTTAAAATGTTTGTGTCCATAAATAAAAGAAGTATTTCATATTCCAATACAAAATTAGCATGATGTTCCCTATGTACCCCTAATAAATATACGAGCAATGCTTCATATTCTCTACATGCATGCATGCATTGAATGTAGTGCTTAGTAATAATAATTAGGGCTAACTAGTTTTTTTAATACCTTTTTGGTTTATATGCTAAGAAGAAATACGACTTATAAACTTGAACAGAGAGAGTATATGACATAGGCACTGTTTGGCATGGCTATAGCTTTTTTGAAAAGTAGTTTTCGGCTGGACTATGGCTGAAGGGCTGGACGACTGGGCTGAAGAGGTTTGGTGTTTAGCAGTCTGGTTTTTAGTCTAGCTTTTAGGTGTGAGGGAGCACGGGTCGAGAATGAGGGTGAGAGGGGTGGGGTTAGGATTTTACACTTGGTAAGAGGGAGTAATTTTCTTTAACTCTAGTGGTGAAGTCATAATCAACACATCGAAGTTGCATGAAGTTATTTTAGACCAGTTTTCGACTTTCAGTTTCTTCTAGTATAAATGAGTTTCTGACTTTTAGCTTCCGGCTATGAAGAAATCGTAATTTAAAATAGCTTCTAACTTTCTAAGGAAAAAATTAAAGCTAAAACCGTTACAAATAGGTGTGTGCATGTGCTATTTCTTTTGTTACAGAGGATTTGTACCCTAGCTCTCCGTGGGAGACTGGGAGTAGTAACCGGCAGGCTAACAGCGACCTTTTGGATTGTCGTAGTTGCCTTGGCCGACTCCTCGCCTCTCCTCGCTCGCTCTCTTCCACCCCCAAGCGAAAGCAAATTGAGGCGAGACGAAACCCTCCCTTCTCTCTCCAGTCTCCATGGCGCAAGACGAGATCCCGGAATCTTCCTCCGCCTCGGCCTCGACCGGCCGCCTCAACGCCGCCGCGCCCGAGTTCACCCCACGATCCGCCGCCCAGCATCACGCCAATCCCCATCGCCGCGGACCCCACCACCAGCACCACTACCCGCATCATTACCACCATCAGCCGCACCACCAGCAACAGCACCAGCACCACCACGGCGAGGAGGAGGGGGATGCCGCGGCGGCGGAGAGGGAGGGGCATGGGGGGCACGCGCAGCAAGGGCTGCCTGAGGAGGTCGCCCGCCGGGTCGTCAAGCAGGTAGCTTTCTTCGTTTGCCAACTCGGTTGCTGCATTATCAACCGTCATTGGTGCCGATTTTGAGCAATGGTTAGTGTGAAATCTGAAATGCCCCGCTATAAAGTTTGATCCTTTCACCCAGCAAAAAGGTTACTGGGGGTTTATGGAGTAGGGCAAATTGCAAGCGGGTTTCCCCCAGAAATTTGTAGGAACACACGGTAGTTTGCTAAAGGGTGGAAACACTGTGACCATACACATCTATCATGTGTTGGCAAATTTGATTTTGAGTTTCATATATATTCACAACCGAGATGACATGACTAGTGGATATGGCGTCCCTGAATTCATGTATGGCTTAGCAGGCTCTCGTACTGTTTATCTGATATGTTCTCTTCTAGTTCTATTTCTTAACTGCTATAAGGATAGGCAATCTGGCTTTACAGACTGATGGTTGTGTACTCTGGCATAGTTTACAATAGTAAGGAGGAATCTAAAAAGTGGAAAAATATGATTTGATATCTGTTGAAGAGTAGCCTCTTTACAGTCACTCGTAAATACACATTTTTTTATTGGAGAATGCTATGTGGTTCATAGTTTTTTGCAAACATGGGATGTGCCGGGAAGGCACAATTGAGTTGTCACATGGTATGGTTTGCTGCATTTGCATGTGAGTGGGGTTAGGGTTATGCGACAGGAGGGTGGAGGCAAGGAGGGAATAGCGAATAGTAACTAAGTCAGATAAAGCATGTATTGTACTCCAAGTTGTCAACATTTGGCAATCATGTGGGCCTCAATTGGATTCACCAGTCACCACTAGGGTATAGCAAATACGACAGATTACACAATGTCATCTTGCTGAAATTATTGTAACCGTTGCATGCATAATTGGTAGAAGTGTCGTATTTACTCACTGTCCCCCCTTTTGAGGATAATAGTTTAGAAATGACAAGAATGTAACTCTCCATCAATTTTGTGGTCATCCCTTTTTGCATCTTTCTGAAGTGGAGAAAAGAAAATGGCGAGAGTAATAGATACAGGTAGAAGAATATCATTAACAAGAGGAAATGACTTTTTTCCTCTATATTATTATCTTCTAATCCCTTGACATTTATTTTATTTTATATCCTCTCAAGTAATTGAAACTAAGTCTGTAATATTAACTTTACCTTTTACTATTTCCTTTTTAGTTGTTTATTAATATAATCAAACTGTCATTGAATGCTTGATCTGCCTCTCTACTACTGTGTGTCCCTTGGATTAAATGTATTTGAAAACTTGACAGGTGGAATTTTACTTCAGTGATGTCAATTTGGCTACAACTGAACATTTGATGAAGTTCATTACTAAAGATCCTGACGGATTTGGTGAGTTCGGCTTGTTAAATTTAAAATTAAGCACCTGATTACACCGTCTAGGTGTCCACCTTCATGTATATTTTTGTTGTTTGGATGCCAAGATCATTTGAAATTTATGATGCAATAGTTGGGTGTATCAGTGTATGTATGATGTATGTATACTAATATAGGTTTTCTTCATCCCGCCATCCTTTTTTCGTACATATTTACATGTTATGTACAAGTTTGGGGCCCTAGCATTGAGAAGTAATCATGTTGTGATGTAGGTTGTAGGACTACCGACAGATTTACAAATGGACAAATGTTATGTTGAAATATTTCTAATCTGCTTGCATTATTTGCTGTATCATTAATTCATTATTGGGAGCTGCACGCCCTTATTTGCGGAGGTTAATATGCAGTGTTTTCCAATAGAATTTTCAGTGCCTTTTTTTGTATACCAGGCAACATCGATGCACATAAATTTAGCACATGCTCATTCACACGATGTCTTGTTGACTCATATTTTCTGGTAATATTGAGTATTTACATATTTTGTTCTGTTTTACAGTTCCAATGTCCGTAGTTGCATCCTTTAGGAAGATTCGAGAGTTAGTTAATGATAGATCCTTGTTGGCTGCCGCATTACGTACGTCATCGGAGCTGGTAAGAATCTTAACCAAATATCATGTTTACTTGTTTACTCTTCTTTCTGATATGCCTGTTCTCCCTGTTCTTGGCACAGCCTAACCACTTGGTTTTTAATGACTTGTTTGCATATATTTTTCATCTTTGCTTAATCAAGACATAGGGTATTCATTAGTTAAATGTAGGAAATGGCTGCCTCAATGCAGGGATGAAACCAAAAACTCGTCTATGTAGAAACATATACTATCCTACTTCAAGAGCTATCCTGTCATGATCTTGTTCTATTTTCCCTTATCCAGACACAAGAAATGCTTTTTAGTTTGTATGGTTCTTTACTAAGACTACGGTTTTTATCATTTGTAGGTTGTTTCAGATGATGGGAAAAAGGTTAGACGCCAATTTCCCTTCAGTGAGGTGGATGCTGAAGAAGTTCAGGTTAGCATCTAATTAGTCAAATATTCTATTCATTTTGTGTGTCATGCATCTGATTTTTTTGTCTTTTGTGTACTCAGTCACGCATTGTTGTTGCTGAAAATTTACCTGAGGAGCATCGCTATCAGAATCTTATGAAAATTTTCTCAGCTGTTGGGAGGTATGCATGTCTGTTTGCACAAATAATTGCCAAATGTAATGTTGAACACATGATGTCATCTATGTTGCAGTGTGAAGTCAATTCGTACTTGCTATCCACAAGGGACTGATGGTGGTGGACCTGCTGCCAGCAAATCATCAAGAATTGAGATGTTGTTCGCTAACAAGGTCTGTATAAGGATCTATATACTTACTATATGAATGCTAAAACTTGATGAATAACTTTGTATGAAACAATGAATATATTGTTTAAGTAGTTTAACACCAGTGTTTTCTCCTATTGTTTGTTTTTTTTGCTGTACTTGCAGCTGCATGCTTTTGTGGAGTATGAAACTGTTGAAGATGCTGATAAGGCGGTATGTCATCTTGACTTTGCTATCCAGTTGCTCTTTGGCACTTGTATATCACACATAAAAAAAAATAATACACTCTGCTGTGTATAGGTTGCCGAATTCAGTAGTGGGAGAAACTGGAGAGATGGGATTAGAGCTCGCTCGCTGCTTGGTTGCCTGGTAGCTTAATGAATCCTGCTTAAAGCAATGTGATTTTCATTGTCCATATTATGTTCTATGCAAAATTCGAAGTAGCCATGGACCGGTGGTGATCAAATTGCGTATAAAACTATCCTCTGTGCTCCTTGTCTATCCTAGTATTTTGAGATCTATTAGTCATTAACGTTCAGAATATTAATTGTCGACTCGCACCATTCTTGATATTGTTATTATTGTTGGTTAATGGGTAGTTGTATTTTGTGCAGATAATTCCCAAAAAGATGTGTGTGTACTTTACTATCATTAGCATTCCTATTTGCATGCTTCATTGTAGAATGTAACATTTTTAAATATTTATTTCATCTCGTGTCATTAGAAATATGGGATGGGCCAAGGAAAAAGAGGAGATGAAGAGGACACAGCAGATGAAGATGATCCTGACACAACTGGTCATCCACAAGATTGTGAAGCAGAAGACGGTACCCAGCTTTCAGAAGCACATCTTGGGCACCAGGTATTGGCGTATCGCCATGGACCTCCCTTCCTAGCTATCATTGCCATGTAGCTATTACAGGATCTTAATGCATCTGAAACTTGGATAGCCTAATAGTGTGTATCATATCATAGGCTGAGGATGGTTCCCATGACAAAGGTGGAATGAAGCACGGGAGAGGACGAGGGCGTGGAGCAAGAGGTCGTGGCTGGGGCCAATACCATGGCCACAACCGGGACGGTGGTCATCCAATGGGCACTCCTCCATCGAGCCACAGTGTCCTTGCTGAGCATCCAGCGGTGCCAAAGCCACCCCCTGGTCCGCGTATGCCAGATGGCACAAAAGGATTTACCATGGGCCGAGGGAAGCTGTTCAACCCTAGCAATGCTGGTTAAATTCAGTGTTTATACCGGTGGTAGCCTGTTGCCATGTTCTATCAGACTCTTGCAAATGTGATCTTTGGCTCAGGCTCCCAACCGATTACAGACTTACAGTGGATTTTCTAGTTTAGATGCTTCATGGTGTGTTGGTTCCTTTTGATGTGAGATTCTAAAAAGAAGATATACCTGGTACATGCATGTATACTAACACTGCGAGAGTGCTGGACATCTGAACCTGTCTTTTGCTCCCTAGTTGTTCTCAGTTAAAAGTAGAAAATCATACTTGACAAACTAGTGTTTGAACATTTGCAGTTCTGGTCCATAAATTTTGTACATCTAACGGCAAGGTACCAGCCACTAATTAGAAGCGCAAACAACATATAAATTTCACAGTTCTTCCGGAAATTGTCGCATTTGCAAGCATCATATAAATCAACTGATGAGTTCAGTTGTTGGCCTGACTTCCGAACTTTGGTCCCTGCTTTCTCTTTCCATCTGCTCTTCTCACTCCCTTCATCAATGTCGCCTTGCCGGCATGGCTACTGTTATTGCTAGCAGGCTCACTGCCAGTTACAGTATTCCCTTTTGCAGGCAAAACATTCTGCTTGCCATCTAACTGCAGCTCCTTGATACCTATCGTCGCAGCCGGTGGACATGACTGTCTCCTTGTCCTGCCACTTTTCCCTTTGGTATCTACAACCAATGCAGGATCTTTGGGCCGAGCTTTCGTCGTCGATGGCGCATGGCGCGCAAATATGGATCCAGTTGTGAGTAGATTCTTCGGCGCCTTGTAAGGGACTTCTGGGTTCGTCCCTCTCTTGGCTGCAGTTGTACTGCTGCCTTGGCTTGCATAGCACCTGTCCGAGTGTTTCTTGACTGCACCCGAAGTAGCAGCAGTAGTTGCTGCAACTGCCTTCTGCTGCCTGTTCGTCAGGGCTGTGTAAGTTGATCTCTTATCTGTCGTGTAAGGTTGATTCTTCTCTCTGGAGATGGCTGGAGCACCTCTGATGAAGTTTTTCTTTGATGAAGGGTCAGGTGTAGGTGATGATGACCTTGCTGATGTTTTGGCTGCCTCTAGCTTGCCTGAGAGCTGTCATTGAGAAAGAGATCAAGAGAAAGATAAACTCCTGCTTACTATTAAATCCTTGAAACAAAGTTCGCGAATGAGGAATACATAGGCGTATAGGATCTTTAGCATTCAGTATACCCTTGAGGCTGAAGATTTAACTGGTCGAGGGATTGGTAACTCCTTTTGGAAAACCATTTTGGAGGAGTTTGCTTCCATTTCAAGGGCAGGAAACAGTGGTGCAGCTGGAGGAGTCTTCAGCCTGAAATGAAAAATGAGGTATTCTTCTATGAACCAATTCCAATAGTGCATGCTATTTTCTTGAATCTAGGCCGAGTAAATTCTGCCTTACCAGTCATAGTCATGATTCTCGTCCACTGGTATGAGGAAATCTCTCTTCCCTGAGGGAAGTTTGGACATATGACCACCTATTACAGTGATAAGAACACAAATACAGCAGTGAATTTCAATCAAAATTACATATGGCAATTCATGAATCACGCCTAATCAGTTGAAACGATTATGGAATATGGGTATGCTCATGAACATTCATATGAACTTCTTTTTTCAGACAACTATCATAGGAAAGGGACTGCAAGGCCCAAAGATCTCACCTTGGATAGTGTCAAACTCGACGGAGTACATTGGTTCCAGGAGGTTCACATCCCTGTCTTTCTCACGCTTGTACAGCTCCCTGAAGAAAACTATGCTCTCATCTTTGTCTTTCTGAACCACGGATGGAGCTTTAGCTTTGCCCATTCCGGCAATGCTCCTCATGAAATTCATCTTCGAGAAGCAGGGGTATGTTCGTTACAAAGACTGAAAAGATCAGAGGTATGGAGATTTTTACAAAAGCTTACATGAATACTACTCAGAAGACTCCAAATGTGCCGGCAATTCCAAAGCAATTGGTGGAATTAATTGCAGACAGGCTACGTAAAAATAGTTAATTAGTTGGCAAAATGGATGGATCGATGCAGTCAAAAGAAAATGATTAATTGATTCAATGTATTCATCTTTCTGCTTGTACCCTAATGGCACAATGTCTTCTTGTTTTCGTCTCTCGTGCTTATCGTTTCTAGTTTTAGGGTCTGTTTGGTTCTAAGTCATAAGGTGGATGGAATGGAATGATCCATCTTTTTGCAGCCATCCCGCTGTTTGGTTCGATGGATCGGGTGGATGAGGGCAACCAAGAAACGGGAATATTCCTCGTAGATGCTGGACAGATCAATCCAACGAAATTAGCCGAATGAGGCCATCCGGCTCTCATCCCACCAACCAAATATGAACTCTCATCCTATTCACCATCAACTCTCATCCCTCCAACCAAACAAAAATTTGGTTAATGGCTCCATTCTCATCCTTTTATCCTACTAAGTTACATTTTTTTTAAAAAAAAGCATGAATTTGAATGCTTATGTGGTTTATCGAGGATCGATTTTGAGAAATAGATGCATACAGGTGCTTTTGGATACATGAAGTTTTCTTTTCCGAATATACTGAGGCAGTTGGGTAGAAGTAGTGTCACATTGTATTCGTTGTTTATGGTCATCGGTGAGCTCAGTTTTGTGGTTTTCAGCTTTTAATGTTGCCGTGAGCAATGAAAATGGTATGTCTGCACAAGCCCTGATGAGAAAAGACCATATGCAACACTCATCCTACAGTGCCGCACAAGGACAGACAAAACAATAAGTACACTGCACACCACAAGAAAACATATAGCAATGGTGCTGGAAACAGATGCCGAAACAACCTAACCAGAACAGCAATTTACAAGTGACAAGAGCTCCACGAAAAGCATTTGCATGGCTAACCACAGCAGCAATTTACAAGGGTAGAAGTACTAGATGGCATGGGATCGTAAGTTTACCTCTGCAGTCTGCATGTTGTTTAGGTTGATGGGGGCGAGTGGTTAAGATCCATTTCTTTGGCCCATGAAGGAAGGAGAATGGCTTGCGTGTATATATCTGTCTTGCTGAGAAAAGGTAGAGGGGCTTGTCTCGTCCAAAAGCAAGCTTCAAACAACAAACTAAACACGGAGCCTTGGAGGGGGAAATGTGGAGCACTGCTTCCCATCAAACCCGACTTTGTCTCAGAGAGTCTAACAAAACGAAAAAGAAGGAAGAGATTATGCACTCAGTTGACACAGACACAAATTGTGTTGTCATGAGTATATGTGTAGCGTTTAAAAGAGATTTTACGGTACATGGGTAGTAGAAATCAGATCTAACTATTGATTTGTTAAGATTATTTCTACTACTTTACTACGAGAGAAAGTATAAATAAATTATAGCTAATCTGATTCATTTAATCGAAAAGAATAAACAGTTCATTGTTAAATTTAGTGTAACGTAAAAAAAAAGCTCTTCAAAGAATACTAATAAAAGAGACGATGCTGGACTCGGCATTAGTAATAGGAGGGAGATAATGGAAGATATGGCCAGGATGCATGCAGGATCATATAGCCGGGTATACAAGCGGAAAAGTATTATTTTTATAAATTTGTTTGGCTATAAACGCACCTCGATCAGTTGAGAGACAGCAGAGGGAAGGAGCCCCTTCAGGAACCTCTTTACGTTGGATTCTGCTGGTGGAATGTATTTCTCTGGGATGGAGGAGACCAAGTGGAAATACTCCCCACCTTGTCTGCAGCGTCTCTGCAAGTCGGGGCAGCCATATATTTGTAGGTATTTGAGGGTCGGGAGCCGCTGGAGGAGACCGTCCGGGAATTTCTCCATCCCTCGACAACACACAACCAACAATCGCTCAAGGGAAGTGAGCCCATCCATCCCATCAGGCAACGTTTTCAGCCCACCGCAGAGCCACACATCGAGCAGCCTCAGCTTTGCCAGGTTTCCAAGGTTTGACGGCAGTGCCACCAAACTTTCGCAAGATTCAATCCGCACTTCCTCAAGGGATGCGGGCAACATAGGAATCTCCAGTAAGCTGACACACCTTTTGATTTGTAACTTCTCCAGCTGGGGCAGCGAAAGGATTTCCTCGGATGATGAACCCTTCCCCTCCAGGTTGTCACACTGCAAAATACGCAGAGAGCGGAGGCCAACCAAGCATCCGAGCTCCTCCACTGGCCAGCAGACAAGCTCGTTGCATCCCCACATCGTCAATTCTTCCACACAGGCAAAGCATTCCCAAAGCCCAAGATGTGGTTTTGATAGACTGGGTGCTGCTGTTACGAAGCAGTTGGGACCAACTAGCAGCAAACTCCGAAGGTTTTCTAGAGCTCTTTGGCTTTGGCTTTGCTGGTCCTCCAGAGGCATCATCATCATGTTTGCCAGCGAGCTAACCTCTAACCTCACGAGAGATGGCCAAGAGCCCAGCGGCATGCTCGTAGAAACAATACCTTCTACGCTGTATCTTTGAAAGAACTGCCTTGCATTTAAGACCACGATTGTGTTAGAAACGTTTAATTCAAAAACTTCAGGCGAACCATGTACACTGTATCTGAGCTCAGACAATGTTGTTAGATGTGCGAGTGAGCTGATTGCAAGACTATAACATCCTACTATTCTCAGACTTTTGAGAACTGGACTCTCTGGAATACTCGCAAGTTTCGGGCAATGGTATATACTTAGTTTTCCGAGTTGGGGAAACATTGCCAAGCTATTGGGCTCTCCCGCACTGTTTTCTGCCCATGTCTCCAAGTTCGGTAACGACTCTAAGATCATCTCTTTTAACTTCGGGAAAATTTGTACAGAGGTATTGTATCCGTCAGCTTCCACCTCGATGCTCTTACATAATGTGGTTAGGCTACCCATGCTGCGTAAGTGCAAATACTCAAGAGAGACTGACAGCCATATCATAGGTACATTCTTACATCTTGGGCAGTTGGATATTTGTAGTTTTCTTAGGCACCGGAACATTTGATGGTCCTTCATCCATTGTGGCATTTCTAGGCCACCATATCCATGTACCTCCAAAATTTGGAGCTTGCTATG
This sequence comes from Otatea glauca, assembly GCA_036346275.1. Lineage (NCBI taxonomy): Eukaryota > Viridiplantae > Streptophyta > Magnoliopsida > Poales > Poaceae > Otatea > Otatea glauca. Next base: position 45,373,421 of record CM070726.1, on the reverse strand, counting down.
AGGTGCAAGAGACTCCAACACTTGTTACTCATTACATGCCTCATCTTCCGGCTCCTCACTTTTTTTGCGGCCCCAACACAATAGCAGCTCGCTTAGATTTTGCTTCTGGTGGAGGTTGGCTTCTTTTGCATTTTCCCCGCTCTTTATTTTCCTTAGATTGTACAGTTCGAACCTGTTGGCAAGGTGTCGCAGGTCTTTGAGCTCCTCGATTCCACGTCCATTTCCAATGCCCACAACAAATGTTGCCAGTGTGTGAAGGTTCTGCAATTGACTGACATTTGGTGGCATCTGTTCCAAACTAGTACATCCAAAAAGATAAAGATGGATGAGCTTCCTCATAGTTGTCACGCCTTCCGGTAAATATTTTAGATCATAGCACCCATTGAGCCTCAGCGACTGCAAGTTATATAGCACAAATATTGAATCTGGCAATGCAACAATTCTCGACTTAGAAAGGTCGAGATACCGTAAATGTTTAGCATTTATGACCTTGCTATTGATAATAGAAGGATTGTAACAACTCAGTGCTCTTATCGATACAGTCTTAACTCCTTAAGATCCTTGCATGATTTCATTGGCGCTAAGAAAGTGTGGAGAGATGCCGTGCCTTTCAACACACCATTATTTTGCTTCAAATCAGCAATTAACATCATGTGACGGACATCTTTTATCGACGCTTTCTGTTGAATCAACTCTTCTGTAGTTGAACATTCGTCTGCGACATCCTTCGCAAGGTCATGCATTAAATCATGCATTTTACAACCAATTGGCTCATATGTTATCCCACCGCCGAAAAGATGCTCCTTCGGTTTCACATCTTGGAGGAAGGATCTCCAAACCAAATCACGGAAAATGGAATCTCCTTTCTGAACCAAATCCACTGCTCCCTCTTGTTGAATGAAACCATTTGCCATCCATAGTTGGATCTATTGAGTTGCATGCACCAACCAGTTCACCGTAAGCTGGTGCGGAAAGGTGGGCAATTTACTTATACTTCAACACTCCCCCTCACGTGTAGGCTCCCTCAGGCTTAGGACGTGGAATAAAAACGGGTTGCAATTATTATTTTTTTTAATTGCGCCAACGGGTTTGAACTCAAGACCTCTTGGCTCTGATACCATATTGAGTTGCATGCACCAACCAATTCACCCAAAAGCTTAAGCTTATGAGGAAAAGTGGGCAAATCACTTATACTTCAACAGGACCAATATGTCCTTGGCCATCTCATAGTCTTTGGGGAAAACTGCACACTAGGCAAAACATTGCTTCATCTCAGATGACAAGTGTCTGTAGCTCAACTTTAGTATGGGTAGGATCTCATCTTTGCCTCTGACATTATCCCCAATGGTGCTTTGTTCGATGGACTTCCATTCCTGCACTTGTTGTTTTGAACTCATCAAGCCACCCATTGTCTTCAGAGCAAGAGGTAGCCCCCTGCATTTCTTGACAATGTCTCTGCCGATGGTGACCAACTCAGCTTGCTCCTGTACGCCATTACTAAATGCTTTCTTTGAGAACAATTCCCATGAATCATCTTCACTCAGACATGTTAGCTCATGGGGTCGAAGCGTGCCCATTATGGAGGCTACTCGTTGGCTTCGACTTGTGACAATTATAAAGCTTCCTGATCCACCAATAGAACACAACAGTCCTCCCATTTTCGCTGCTCTTCATTCCATACATCATCAAGAACGAGTAGATACCTTCTCCGGCCAATGACTTCCTGCAGTCGCTGTTGCAACAGCTGGATGGTGTCGGGCAGGTCGCATCTTTCCTTGGTGGTCAATTCAATGGTGGATCTCACAAGAGGACAAGCATCGAAGTTGTCTGACACACAGTGCCACATCTTCAACTGGAAGTGGTTCTGGGCCCTGTGGTCATTGTACACCATCTTCACAAGTGTGGTCTTGCCCAAACCCCGCATCCCTATGATGGGGAGCACCTGCACCTTCTGCTGATCTTGCTGGCCGAGCAACAGCTTCACCACCACCTCCTTGTCGTCGTCTCTGCCAAAGATCTCTGAGAACTCGTCCTGTGCTGAGTGCGTCTGCCGATAAAGAATTGGTGGCGCCTCTACACGGTTTTCCAGGCCAAACGTGTTCATCTCCAGGACCAGATCATTGATCTTCTTGAGGACGTTGTTCAGATTCCTGCTCACAGTGAAGCGGAACAGAAGCGGGTTGTGGCTGGTGAAGAAGCTGAATACCTTGCGGGTTGTGGACTCGGACTCGCGGCGGAGCGCCTCGTACTGGAAGTCGTCGAGGACATCCTCGGCCTCGTAAGCGGCGGCCCTGAGGTCCTTCATCCACCGCTTGATAGCGAGATTGGTCTCGCTCTTCGCCTCGGCGTCGGCCAGCTTGCACTGGACGGCCAGCAGGTGGCGCTCCAGCTTGGTGCGGTCGTCGTCGACGCCCCACATGTCGGTCACGCTCCGGACAAGCGCGTCTCCCGCCTTGCCGGCCACGGCGTTCACCACGGGAAGAAGCAGCGATTCAGCCATGGCTTTCTTTCAGCCTACCAGCTAGGTGCAAAGGAAAGGTAGGAGGAAGCAAATGTTAACTAGGATGAGGTCATGAGAAGCTCAGAGCTCTAGTCTGGACCTTGAGTCATGTTGATACTCATAGTTTTGCTAGTTAACGTCAACTATCAACGTAAGGTCGAAATTTCACAAGGTCCATGTAACATAACCTTGTTTAAAATTCCGTCCAAATACCTTAAACATTAAAACTGGTTATCTAGTACTTTGAATTATTCAATTCCATTCGTTTAACACACTAAGCTGATTTTGTAGGGGAAAGGTCTATATAACACCCTGAATTTTGCTCAAAAGTCCGCCCAACACCTCAAACTTTAAAACCGGTTATCTAACATCCCGTTCTTTTAATACTCTAAGCTTTTAACCGGTTTCTGGGTGTTAAATGAACGAGATTACAAAGTTCAAGGTGTTAGATAACCAACCAGTTTCAAAGTTTGGAGAGTTAGACGGACTTTTTAGCAAAGTTTATAGTGTTATATGGACATTTCTCCCTACAAAACTAGGTTAAGGTGTTAAACGAATAGGAGTAGAAAATTTAGAATGCTAGATAACTAATTTTAAAGTTTAGAGTGTTGAATGTTATATGAACTTTTTCCTTTATTTTTCAATCCATCGGTTTCCTTGCACTTTCGTGGTTCTTTCCCTGCGTTGGCTTGGACAGAAATTTCAGACTCCGAGAAAGGTGTGTCCCGGCGACCTCGTCTGACACGGCAATGCTTTTCCGGTGTTGAACAAGTAAGCAACTATGTCCACATTACCCTGTTCTATATATCAGGACATTTGTTTTCCACAGAAATCAAGTTCCATCTTCTCAGGATGCCCTCTTCTCAAATCACCTGCTGCAGGCCCTATCTTCCTCCATGTGTGACCACTGCCCTCTTCTATTAGCAAGTGACAATGGACGTAGCAGGCCACACACCTTCAGATTCGAAAATTTCTGGCCCCGCCCGCCAGGATTCCACCAGGTCGTTCAGCAAGCATGGGACAGTCCAATCTTGCACATGGCACCGTCCAATCGGATGGCGCATAGGCTTTGCGACCGCCAAGGCGTTATGCGGTTGGAGCAACTCATTCCTCGGCGATGCTAAACAACAGTTCTATTTGGCTAATGCTCTCATCCTGCGTCTCGACGTCGCTCAAGAATCCAGGGTGCTCTCTGAGGCCCAGCACCACTTACGGAAGGAGCTCAAGATAAAAACTCTGGACCTAGCTACGGTTGAAAAAGCGCACAAGCGACAGGCCTCTCGGATCACTTGGCTTAAGGAAGGGGATGCCAACACTCATTTTTTTCACTTGAAGGCTAATGGCCGCCGTCGAAAGAATTTCATCCAGTCTCTTCACACGAATCACGCCATTTCCACTCTCCACAAGGACAAGGGACGCATTCTCTTTCATCACTTCTCTTCGCTACTGGGGGAAAAAATATGCGTTCCCTTGACATCAACTGGCAGAACCTGGCCATCCCGGCCCATGACGTCCTCCAGCTAGACGCCGACTTTACTGAAGATGAGGTACTTTTTGCGATCCGCCGATTACCTGCTGAGAAGGCCCCGGGACCGGATGGTTTCATTGGGGTATTCTACAGGAATTGTTGGGAGATCATTAAGCACGCCATCATGGCACTCTTTCGTGTCATCCAAGATTGCGTTGTGCAGGGTTTCTCCTCGCTTAACCCCGCTTCTATTGCTCTCATTCCCAAAAAGGAGAACTCGGGCAGGGCCACTGACTACCGACCGATCAGCCTCATCCACTCGGTAGCAAAGCTGTTATCCAAAGTGTTGGCCTTACGCCTATCCACGCATATAGACTCGCTCATCTCATCTTCGCAGACTGCTTTCATCTTGGGGCGCAGTATCCAGGAAAATTTCATGTATGTTCGTAATCAGGACAGAGATTTTCACCAAATAGGCACCCCTGTTCTCATGTTAAAGCTTAACATACAGAAAGCTTTTGATTCCGTATCTTGGGAGTATCTCCTAGGCCTTCTGCAAGCATGTGGTTTTGGGCCACGATGGCGAGAGTGGTTGTCTATCCTTCTTGCGATAGCAACCTCCTCTGTACTGCTCAATGGGGTACCAGGGAGACGAATCTCTCACCGTCGGGGGCTAAGGCAGGGCAATCCCCTGTCGCCCTACCTATTCATTCTAGCCATAGACCCGCTTCATTACATCCTCAACAAGGCCACGGAGGACGGTGTCCTTTCACCTCTCAGGGGATCTGCACATTCCTCCCGGCTATCCATGTATGTGGACGATGATGTCATCTTTCTAAACCCGGTCAGGGAGGAACTGCAAGCTGTCATTGACATTCTGCACCACTTCGGACAGGCATCTGGCCTACAAGTCAACCTACAAAAGAGTTCCGTAGTAGCGATCCAGTGCCGCAACCTAGACCTCGGGAATATCCTTGCACCGTTCCCAAGGGCTATCTCTAATTTCCCCATCAAATATCTGGGAATGCCTCTAACGCTGGGCCGGCTACGACGAGTTCACTTGCAGCCCGTCCAGGATAAAGTGGCCCGCCGGCTTGCTACCTGGCAAGCGCCGCATCTCACGATGGGAGGACGCCTGACCTTGGTTAAGTCTGTCCTCACCTCAATCCTAATCTATTTGTTGACTGCGCTAAAGGTACCAAAGAAGTTTATCATGGACATTGACAAAATACGAAGGGAATTCCTCTGGGCAGGAAATGCGACATTGCATGGTGGTAACTGCAAAGTTCGGTGGACAACTGTTTGTCGACCGCTTAGATTCGAAGGTCTAGGTGTACTGGACTTGGACATGTTCTCAAGAGCACTCCGACTCCGCTGGCTGTGGCTCAAACATACGGCCCCGGAAAGGCCATGGAGTGGGTTGCCAACGCCGTGTGACCGAATTGACCAGCAACTCTTCATGGCGGCTACCAAAGTCACCATTGGAAACAGCCGAAGAACCAACTTTTGGACCTCCAGATGGCTCCAGGGTGCTGCACCCGCTCAGATTGCGCCATAACTTTACAAGCACTCTAGGAGGAAAACGAGATCGGTTACTAATGCCTTGCACAATGATAATTGGATACGAGACATACTCCGTCAGCTAGACCATTCGTTGATTCCAGAGTATGTTCTTTTGTGGACCAAAATACAGTCAGTACCGCTACACCCGGACATGGAGGATGCCATTACATGAGTACAAACTTTCAATGGCGCTTACTCGGCTGCCTCTACCTACAACATCCAGTTTAATGGATGCACCCGCAAGTCCTACTCTGCTACAATCTGGACTGCATGGGCACCATTGCGCTGTAAGATCTTTTTCTAGCTTGCACACCATAATTGGCTATGGACAGCGCAACGATTGCAACTTAGGGGATGGCCAAACCAGTACTTCTGCCAAATGTGCAATCGAAGCCTCGAAACGGTTTTCCACCTTTTTGTTGATTGTCCTCAAGTTCGGTTGCTATGGTCGTCGCCATGCAATGGGTCCGCATCTGGCGCTTCACCCTGACCGATGGGTGGCGGTCACAGACCTTGACCAATGGAATTTGCATTGTATAGGAGGCCAATCGACTCACCGGAAAGGCATCAAGACATTGATTATCCTGTCCTGCTGGCAATGGTGGAAAGAACGAAACAACAGAGTTTTCCAGAAAGGTGCGGCGTCCCACGATCAGATACTTTAGTCCATCAAAGATGAGGCTCTCAGCTGGACCCTAGCAGGAGCTGTGCAGCTCGGAAGAATTCTCCAGCGTAGGGGTTAGAGCTCAGCGTAGGGGTTAGAGCTTCGTTTTTCTCCGTCTCTTTTTTTTTCTCCTTTTCCTCTTTCTTTTTTCTTCTCTTTTCTGCCCCTCTAGCTGCTGGGCTCGCGCCCTCTACGGCCTGCTGCTGTCCGGGGCCTTCTGTGCCTTGTAGCTCTATTCTATCTTTGTAACCAACCCTTATAATCTAACATCAGCTTTGGCTGTTTTTCTTAAAAAAAGTTCCATCTTCTCTGTACCAAACTGGGAGCCAACAATACTCTTTGCACCGGACAGATCCAAAGAAGCTAATATTGAAGGTTTCAATAGATATCACGTTTACATTCCTGGCGAATATTTGAGCAATGAACTCCCAGGTGAGTACTTGATTGCAGGTTTCATGACTAGCCAGTAATCATCAATGGTGAATGTATCCCACAATGCACTCCGTGTTCGATATACAGAAAGATTTATGATCTTAATCAAAGTATGCAATCATCCTGAAGTCATTTTCATAAAACAATCTACGAAGATTTATGAACGGAAGAAGCATTCACCAAAGAATTGGCCCGCAATAAGGCCACTCTTGCAGAATCGACCAGTTATCTCTTCATTCGCTGAAATCTGAATGCTCAAAAATTGTTTGCTATGAAGCTAGACGGTGTTTCTACCATGTAAATGAGGGCAAAACATAAGAGGGATATGAGCTATGCTTGCAACACAATGTATTGATAGCATCATCTCCAGCAGTTTCCCCAAATTCATTAAATCCAAGTTCAGCCGCATGAGTTCCTCCAGTAATGAATGCAGATGCGATTCCTGATGCATTTGGCCATTTGATGTCGTGGCGTAGTGAATCACCAACTGTGATACCTTCATGAGCATCAACACCTGCTAGGGACGTTGCTGACGCATAAATCACCTGAGGAAGCAAAAACATATTATCAGAGGTTACTACCGCATAAAAAACTAAGACTCAGGAAAGATGGTACTTTTTTTAGACCAAGTGCTTCAGACTTTATTAATTAGTAGGAATACAATCATGCTGTAAGCACTGCAACAAAAAGTCCAGCACCAAGTTCAACCAAGGACAACCTGGAAACGAGGAAGATGCATTCTTGGCTAAGAGGTGAGCTGCCAAATTAGCATCACACCTAACAAAATCAAGTTTAACAAAGAAAAATTGACTATTAAGTAATTATGATCAAATCTTACGTTCTGTCATATTCCATGGTTGACACTATAATTGTATATAAATATTAAGTTGAAGTAACCATATGTTACCTTACTAGGCTTCCCCATCCATTTCACTTCACCTCCAAGATTCTCATATTTTGCAGCCAGGGTGCCTAAAAGAAACAAATGTACTGTTTGTGTTACATTACAACACTGAAATTGACACAGCAAAATACAGTATAACCTTACATACTGATGAAAAGATACCATCATTCACTCGGAAATAATTAATATGTATAGTGTAGGCTTGTAGCCAAGTAGCTCCATGCATGAGTTGAACGACTCCAATATTTGATAATTATTAAGTAATCCAACATGGCATCAAAGGTGAAATAAAGTAATCATGAATTCATGATCATACCAGGCATAACACGCAGATCTCGAGCTTCAACAGTGATATAATCCGGATTATCTACCACCATTGGAAGTTTCTTTTCTAGGCCAAGCATTAGAATCTGCTCAAGCTCCTCAAGACTTTTGGGAAGTGGATCACCAGAAGGTATTCCGAGGGCTTCAGTACCATGGACTAATATAAACCCTGTGTAATCAACATTGCCCACAACCTGCAAACCAAGGCCTTAAAAGAGAAAAAGCAATACTGATAAGATCAAATCCATGAACTTGTTAAAAGAAACCAAGAAGTCATTTGTTATGGTATCTCCATCTTGTACACAACAATATTAACACTAATGTATTTATATCCCAGTTTGTCATCGCTAATAATTCTTCCCATGCATTAATTTGCCTCAGCCATGGGATTGTAACACAGGCCGCACCAATATTACTTGGAAGAGACAACTGCCAAAGAAAAAGTAGCAGGACAACAAACCTAAAGAGAAACTGCACCTCGATTGCCCCATGTCAGATGGATACATTTTCTTCCAAGAGCTGCAAACCACGGGTCATCCCTCCTATATTTATGAAATTGAATGAGAAAAGGGGCTTATTAATAGATAGTTTATCATAAATTTCTGAACAAGTCACAGCAAACAAATGCATATCGTTTAAGGTTTAATACGCAACTAAACACAAGAAACGCCTCCAGTCGGTTGCATATTATGGCAAACATAGTTTGTTCCGTTTGTATCATGGCAAGGTGATTTTATTTACATCATAATATGTATTGCACTTCGCATTCCTAAAGGATACACAACTAAAACTTCTGTCTGCAGAAGATATTGTCCACAGGAAGCTTACTTCTGAAGGTACTGATGTGTAAGTTCCCCACTAGTGATGGCTGCGAGGAAACACGATGTGTCGAACCCAAGACTCTTAAGCTTCTCCATGGTTACAGACGACCGTCCGGCGAGCTTCTCCACTGTAACAGCCATACTTCATTTAACTAGCACACTTGCAATACAAAGAGACAAAGGCAAACTGAATACTAGAAGTTACACAGTCTCTGTACCAACGTGCATGCCAAAATGGCACCAGGGTAAGGTTTCTTCCCATCATGAAGAACTTCAAACTGATCCAGGAACCACGCCTGCCGGACAAATTCAGCAGTAAACAAATGAGTAGTAGCAGCATAAAATGATAAGGACGCACATATTCTATGAATAATAGCTCTCCCCATTTCTAGTCAAGATTCACCATTCCCTATCCACCGTGAATCGTATGCGTGATTCGGCTATAAGAATTGGCATTCCAAGAATAATTACTGGGGGATCCCAGGCACCACCGCTACTACTACAACAACGGAGAACGAGCAAAACGAGCGATAATTCCGCGTAAAGTTGTGAAGTTGATGCATGGGGAGTGGGGAGCTTGCCTTGAAGCGGCCGGACTCGGCGACGGCTCGGGTCCCGGCCAGCCTCTCGAACACCGGCGCCGATGCCGCGGAGGCCATTCGCCCCGGCGCGGCCTGAAACCGCACGACGAGAGCACCCGGGGGAGGAAGGGGAGGGTGGAGTGGAGGCGAGCGAGGCAGAGCGAAGGGGAAAAAAATTACATGGCACACGTGGCTCGTAGCATCTTTAGCAGCCATCTTACAATAAAACACGGTATATATTAGCGCGGAGAGTGAGAATAAGATTTAGTTCCTTTAAGATCTGTAATTACCATATGTCTAGTTTTTGCAATCCAGCCAAAAATTGCTTGCTATATCCTGAACCTTCACATCTCAAGCCAGTCGGTCAGTGCAAGTAACATTGTCAACAGTTAGCTTCAGTAAAACACGAGACAGATCAATCATAAAGCTCAGAACGAGCTGATGGCAGGGGGGATGAAAACAGATTTCTGCTATTTCATAATCTGATCCCAGATACGCAGTTAGGGTTTTAAAAATAAAGGTACATTCAGCTATGCTATTACAAAACTGATAAGGCAATGGATCCAACACTTGTACGCAGACATCCTCTGCCTTAGTTCAGCTTCTCAATCAGATCGTTGATTTTATCCCCACGGTTGCCAGAGTCGCCACCATCCTTGTAAGGTTTCTTCTTCAGTTGCAGCCTCCTCTCTGGACACTTGAGCTTGAAGGGCATGAGGAAGCTTGATGCTTCTCTAAAGTGCAGCCCAACCGTGCCAATTTCGTGAACAATGTCTTCCAAGCATATGATGCCATGTTCTCCAAGAGCCTGTTATTAGCAAAGCATAGATGACGCTTTTTCAGTGTACCTTACTAAATCAAGATAAAATAAATCTCTCCTTTGACAAGAAAAACTGAAACCGAGAATCTAAGCGTGGGAAATAATACACGAACTCTCTCCCTCTACAAGGGAAAAGGACTGAAATTGATCATCAATGCAAAAGCTTAACCATCACACAAAATGTTTTTTTTTCACTGGTGGCAGGACTCCAAAAAATAGCTCTGCCACAGCAATGCATGATAACAATTAAGATCCTTTGGAGCTTCTGAACCTAACAAATACTACTGATCAGAATTGGAGACAAAGGGAATTCAAGATTCATATAATGTCAATTCCTCTGAAACAAATTATACTGATCGAAGTGGACAGATAAAACCAACAAACATGTCCGTAGCTATGCCTTACCAATATGCCACATACTTATTGTGCAACAAATAGACTCTGGAAAACAAGTTTACTAATGCCCTAAATCTTTACACTAATGCCCCTCAACATTGATATTTAGAATATGTTACGAAAGAATACCTTCTCAATTAGATCATTGCTGGTAAGAGGGAAAGGCTCCTTGTCCAAGAACCCGCGGCCCTTCTTATAAATAAGCTCCTTCACATTCTTCAAATTCGGGAACCTGTTGTTACACACCATCAAACAAAATTTCAACACCACAAGCTACAAATTAACAAAACAACGGATCACGTTTTGTTAAACACTGCAATGGAGAGGAATGTTTGCATTCAGTTACCCATAAGTGACAAACGGTTCTACAACAAGAAGCCTCTTTAGAGTTGCCTCAGTGACCTTCAGGAACACGCCGGTCAGGACTTGCGTCAGCCGCAGCTTCTTCAAAATCTTTCTGATGTGCGGATGCAAGTCTGTAGTGCTGCAATTGCACATACCAAACCATGTTAGTAATCGTCAAACACCATCACAAGCCAAAGAAACAAACTTTGCAAAGATTAAAAGGCATAAACTTTTCATAGCTACTACTACCGAGCACTGACCCAGGGATGCGAATCGCAAATAGCAGCTTGGAGCCGAGGCTCTCGGCCGGCGGCAGCTTGCGGACCTTGAGGCGGGTCCTCATCCGCAGGAAGTCGAGCTCCTTGTTGCGGAACTCCCTGACGAACTCCTCGGGCCGCTTGATGGCGCCCTTGCCGTCGTCGCGGCGGCGCTGCCTCTTGGCCGCCCGGCGCACCCGGTTCTTGATGGCCCAGTCCTCGTTCACCTTCCGCTTCTTCAGCACCGTCTCCCGCACGAACGGCAGCTGCTGCGTCCCCTCCTCCGCCATCGTTGTAACTGCCCCGCTCTCCTTCACACGGGCAAGCGCGGAGCTCGCTCAGGGGAAGGCGGCGGCGGCGGTCGGGGAAGGGAGGAAGGAGGGTTTGGGATTCGCAGAGTTTTGCTGCTGTGCTGGGGTCTTAAGGTCTCGCATATAGTGGGCTGGGCCGTAACCAAATTAGGCCCAATAATACCGTTTTGGGCTTTACACTTGAGCCCAACCCAAATTTGGCAGGTGGGTCTTTTCTTTCTCTTTCCGTTCGGTGATGCCGTTCAGTTTGGGTCGTAGACTCGTAGTCGTAGGCGTAGCGTGACGATGAAATGTATAAAACCTTCTCAGTCGCAAGCCATGGTCCAAAACTCCAAATCTATTAACCCTAGCCGTCACCTCCCCACACGCAAAGCGGCAGAACCTCCCGGCGTCGCCGTCGCCCGCACTCTCGCTTCTCCAGAGGCGGCGGCGGCGGCCTGCGATCGTCACCGCGACCGGCGTAACCGCCGCGTCGACTGTGGAGAAGGTACGCCGTACCGTTGTTTTTGGCCTTCTCTGGTGGTCGCCCCGTTCTGGTTTGTGTCCGGTGATGCTATTGGAAGATGAATCCTGAATTGAGGTAGTAGTGATGCTGCTCAGTAACGGGAGATTCTGAAATTTATGTGGGCTGGTTGTTAGGAATGCGTTTGTTGATTTCGTAAATATGGCCAAATGAGAACCTTAATTTCGGTTAAAAGGGTTGGCCGATGCAGTAGAGTTACAGACTGTTGAGTGTAACTTGTGATATGGGATGCTATAATAGTTGCAAACTTGCAATGAATCTTAGATGCGGTAATCGGCTTTGTTGTTGTTAATAATTATTTGTATTTTTGTTGGCTTGTTTCTTGATTACTCTGGGGCTATCCGCCGCTATTGTTGCAAAGAGTTGAGGTGGATGAGGTGATAGCATTGGTTCGTCGCTTATAGCATTGGACAGTTTTGATATGGTCTATCTGACGATCAAATGGACAATAACATACTGGATACTATTAGCTTCTCTGGGGGTATAGATATATAGCTATATGATGCTCTCTACAAAGCATTGATTCGGTTTAATGAGCATGCATAACCTGATTATAAACCTTGCTGTTTACATCCTAAGTTGAATGTGCTGAATACTGGTAATCCAAACAGAGACATATCATCACCCCTTATTGTTCATGGATGTCGCAAATTTTCGTGAGAAGTTGGATAATAGCTGATAGATACACAGATTTTCGTTTCAAATGGAAAATTGGGGATACACTTATTTTGAAATGTAATTTGTCCTTGGATGTATTGGTGCTTATGATTTTGTTCATTCTGCTCATTCAGGTTTCAAACTATTAAGCTTTAGAAATATAAAATATGGCTGAGAGTAACATAAATGCAGCAACCAAGGAGATGGAGGCATTGCATGTTGGGCAAAACCAGGAAACCAAAGTAAGTGCTATGTTTCAACAGATTCTTTCTTTGCCACAAACTGAATCACTAATGCTTCTTCTACGCAAAATAGAGTATGTTTGCTTTGGCATATTTCATACTTACATTTGTACTGGAGAACATGTTGGGGACAAACAAGAACCGTACAAGCTATTGACAGTAATTCTGTTTTGTGAAATTGGTCTTGTGATAACCATGATAACTACCCAGTGTTTCTTGCGTATTCATGTTTCGTGCAATATTTGCTTATTCTTTGGTTCTCTTCGTCACATTGTGTCCATACGTGATCTCAATCTGTCCTCGTAACTTACGTCCTGAAGCCCTCGATTGTCCCTTATGATCTGAATTGTCCAAATAGCTGTTACTAATTCTTTGATTAGAGGAAATGTGTAGACTTTCCAAAACTCAGTTAGAAAGTATATGTGATTTCAAGACTCCTACAAGTGATGGCCGCTACTGTGGTTACATGGATTGCTGAATCTCATATAGCATGATTGATCCATGCACTGATGTATATTTACATTCATGGTAAGTGAAATTCCCGTTTTTGCTGCAGGAGAATCTGAATAAGACGGTTGGTGTAGAATCGCATGTAACCTCATCAAAAGAAGTCAAAGCTGCAGATAGCAATGGTGGGGCTCCTGGAGCTCAGTCCTCACCACCAGAGGATGATGATGAAGCACAGGCAGATGGTCCATCTCAAGATGGAACACCAGGTGACAACTCTACTTTGCAGTTCTCATTGCTGAGTTTCTCATCTAAAGCTGAAGCTTCTGCTATTCTATCTAGCATTTGGGAACTGGGATGTGATTAGTCTAACTGTAGTCTTTGAAATGGGAATTTTTCAGAAGCTGCAAAGAAGAAAAAGAAGAAAAGCAAGGCCAAGTGGGTTCTGTTATTCAATTGAATCATAAGTATTCTTGTTTGGTTTGCTCTTTTTTTACGAGCATGTTTCATGGTTTCTTTAGAAAGAAGAAGGACCCTCTTCAGCAGACAGATCCTCCATCAATCCCTGTTGATGAACTTTTCCCTTCAGGAGAATTTCTTGAGGGTGAAATCCAGCAATATAAGGATGAGTAAGTACATTTTTATCACCAATAGTGTAATTTCCATTGTAATGAACTATCCAATGATAGGAACATAGTTAACAAAAAAACGGTTCATCCGAGTCGCGGTACGGGATACGGGTTCGTGGTTTACCACTTTTTCTTCCAATTTCCACCGTAAACACGAACCCCATAGCCTAAACCGGTTCGGGTTCGACGAATCCGGTTCACGATTCGCGGGTGTTTACAATGAATCCGGTTACTATGGATAGGAATATGTTGATTTTTATCTTTCATCAACCCTGTCCTCTAATTTCTGGGTTAAAATTGCATAAATGAGCCTCTGAAAATGACACTCAAAATTTTCTTTCTTTCTTTTTTTTTTTTGGGGGCTAATGGCGAACTCTGCAAATTAATATTATGAAACAATAGCATCTATTTCGTAAATTAATCATGGTATTGCTCTTCAGTAATTTATGGAGAACAACTAGTGAGGAAAAGAGGGAACTGGAACGACTACAAAAGCCGATGTACAATGCTGTTCGCCGAGCAGCAGAAGTTCATAGACAGGTTTAAAATATACTAGCCTCTTCTTTGATTTGTTTGCAGCTTCATTTTAATCTTATCTGTTGTTGGTTACAAGACTACAATGTATATTCTGGCTTGCTAGGTGCGGAAATATATGAGGAGCATTTTGAAGCCTGGAATGTTAATGATTGAACTATGCGAAACTTTGGAAAACATGGTTCGGAAACTTATCAAGGAGAATGGACTGCAAGCTGGTATTGCCTTTCCAACAGGGTGTTCCTTGAATTGGTATGGTATTCCTCTAGAATGCTTCCATGTTCTGCATTCCCTTCTTACATTGATGGAAAAAAATCAATGCTTAGGGTTGCAGCTCACTGGACTCCCAATTCTGGTGATAAAACTGTACTACAATATGATGATGTGATGAAGCTGGATTTTGGGACACATATAGATGGTCCGTCTATTATTTTGCTCTGTTCTATTCCTTCTTCTATGGCTGTTTGTTATGATATTTTCTATGGATTTGTCCTTGCAAGTATAATTTCAGGCCATCTCTAATTGCATAAACTAATATGATATTGTGATTCTTCCCAGGGTATATAGTTGATTGTGCATTTACTGTTGCATTCAATCCCATGTTTGATCCATTGCTTCAAGCATCGAGAGATGCCACAAATACTGGAGTCAAGGTAATTTCTACATATTTTTTATTCACTCTCTGAAGGCTGTCCTATATTAAGTCAATGATCTTGGATATACCAATGAATGATTTGTATAAGCACCTTTGCACATGTCATTTCTGATAGGAGCTCTGCTTGATGTCAGGATGGGTGTGTCCCTTTTGCTCCAATGGGATACGTTCATAGGTCTTCGTTGAAATATCTGCTTTTGTTAATCAATTATAGTTTGTCAGTGTGTGCTGTCATCTCTCTAGCTGCTTCTGTGTAGTTATTTGTTTGGACCTGATTTGAGTTTTGTATTTTCACTTGTTAATAATCTGGTATACATTGTTATTTGAAATTATTTTTCTCCTCTAATAGCATCCATTCATTGTTATTTAATAATGATTTATCTTTTCCTTCAGGAAGCTGGAATAGATGCACGGCTTTGTGATGTCGGTGCTGCAATCCAAGAAGTCATGGAGTCATATGAGGTTGAAATTAATGGGAAGGTTTTCCAAGGTGCATGCAGTTTCAGATTTTCCCCATTCTGCACTAATAAAAGTAAAGTGACAAAACGACAATTTAAATTGCCTGATTGCTTTTGTGGCAGTAAAAAGTGTGCGGAACCTCAATGGACACAGCATTGGACCATACCAAATCCATGCAGGCAAATCAGTTCCAATTGTGAAAGGTGGAGAACAAACAAAAATGGAGGAGGGCGAATTTTATGCCATTGAAACTTTTGGTTCTACAGGTATGTTACTCAATATAGCCTGAACTCATAAACCCATATACACTAAAAAGTTTTTTGACCACATCACTAATAGTTTCTTAAAGTCATTTCCCCTAGTATCTAACTAGCATGGTCTTTCTTGGCTGAACAACAGATATATGTTTTCCCTACTTAGATGTATGTGCAATTTCTTGAAGAGTTTTACATTTCATAAGCGGCATACTGTTTGCAGGAAAGGGATTTGTGAGGGAGGACTTGGAGTGCAGTCATTATATGAAGAACTTTGATGTTGGGCACGTACCATTGAGGGTTGCAAGAGCTAAGCAACTACTTGGGACAATCAACAACAACTTTGGAACGCTTGCTTTTTGCCGCAGGTACTTGGACCGCCTTGGTGAGACCAAGTATCTCATGGCACTGAAAAATCTATGTGATGTTGGCATTGTCCAGGTATGTAGAAAGCCCCATCTCCACCCCAATGTCTGAACCTTATCATGGACATAGTTAGTCACAGTTTCCTGCCCTGTTCGCAGCCGTATCCTCCATTGTGTGACGTGAGGGGAAGCTATGTGTCGCAATTCGAGCACACCATCTTGCTCCGGCCAACCTGTAAAGAAGTAATATCCAGAGGCGACGACTACTGATTTGCCGCTGCAGCTCCTGTTGTACTTGTTGTCTATGCGATCAGCGTGCACCATTTTGTGCAACCTGTGTACTATCCATGGTTTATATAACACATCAGAATAAGACAAATAATGTCGCATCAACCCGCAGGTTTTAATTATATATTGAGCCCTTTTGTTTTGTCAGTGAAAATCTATGTAAACCGGTTTTCAGTATGGAGTTGCTGCCCTGTTGTGTTCTGTTGGATTCATCTATAAAGATTATCATGTGAAGAACTTTTACATTGCTATCCTGAAAGCATGAAGCAATAAACTCGAGTCATTTTCTGCATCGTTGTATCTTTGGGCTTTACATAGTAGGGGGTGCAATCGGTTCGGATTTTGTCGGATATTATTCTCTATGTATCCTAAACCATATTTTTTGTCGGATTTAGAGTTGGATATGGATAGTGTCAGATACGAATACGACACGAATAATATCGTGGCGAATTTGAAGCAAATATGAAGCGGAATTGATATAGTACCGAATATTGTTTATCGGATATCGTGCAAAAATATGTGTACATATAGTATATATATATATAACAATGATTAATCAATCATATGAGTTTAATATGCAATAAGATTATCATAATTTAATAAGTTATTTTATCAGGTAGTCCAATAACCTTGCCAAAGTATCAAATATTTCTTTATATTTTGCAAAAGACTACTAGGTATTCACGTAGACAAGTTAAGCATATTCTTGCATGTTAAGCTTTGATGGCGGCGTGTAACATCCCATAATTTTGTCTTTAAAAATAATAAAAAATATTATTGGCTTTTGTGAATTTTTCAGATAATAATTCATTTTTTTGGATTTTGTAATAATTATTTCTGGGTTTTTTTGGTATTTTTATGATTTTTTTGGATTTTAAAAAGGCTTTTCCTATTTTAAAAAATCAAAAAGTAATTTCTATGTGAAAATAAAACTAAATTTATGTTGGAAATAGTTTTATTAAATTCAAAATATCTGAGGGAATTTCTGTGAATTTTTCCAAATTTGTGAACTCTATTTGCTATTTTCTAAAAAGCTTTTTCATATTTTAGAAATTATATAATAATAATATTATATTAGAAATAATTTTAGTAAGTTCAAAATGCCCTAATTCAATTCTCTGATTTTTTTCTAGAATTTTTAGGGTTGTTCTAGTATTTTTCTATATTAAAAATAATTTTTAGAATTTAAAAAATATTTACTATATAAAAATAATAATATTATATTATTTGCTTGTGATATTTGGTTGAGTCTAATTGAAGTTGCTAGAATATAGACCGTAAATGTCCCAATAGAGTTTTCTGAAACTATTAGATATAATCGGAATAATCCGATTCGGTGGATAGTGATCCCCAAATCTGATGTAGAATACGAAACCAACGCTAAATCTGACATGACTATCCAAATTCAATCCGAACAAATCTGATCGGTCGGTATCTATCCGATCCAATTGCACCCCTATTACTTTGGTGAAAGTGCAAGTGTTTCTGTGACGTGCAATTGCTTTAGCAAGGCAAATTGTCTGTTGACAAATTTTTTGCGAGAAAATTTGCCGTATAAAAGATATATAAATTGAAAAACACTATCGCATGTGAGGCTGATAAGTGAGCCTTGAACCACGTGTTAGTGATACATTGATGGTATTTTTCAACCCGAACGAATCATGAAGTAATTCACCCCAATTTTCTGCTTTCTACGGTTCTAGATTCCTAGGACATGGGCAACTGTGCAAGCGACCAATTTGGTCATTATTTTGAAACTGGAATCTCGACTTTGATAATGCAGAGTTGATAAAGGTAAACCTGTGGTTTTGACATTCAACCAAAAAGCTTTTATTTCCCAACTCGAAGATTTGTTTTTTTTACGCAACTCGAAGTATTGAAATCTTCATCGTATTATCCTCTCTTTTTTTATATATATAAAACTAGCCTCCATGCGAAATGTTTTACAAAAATAGCCTCTTGATCCGCACGTTCCCCGCATGGGAGAAGCTTCCGCACTACCAGACCATGGAGGAAAGCTTCCGTGCCTGATGCCACGTCCCGCGCCGTGCGCCTGTTACTGCCTCGCCACCACACTGCGAGACTCCGCCTCTCTGCGGTACTGTAACGTGGAAATTTTAGATGCCTCGCCCGCTTGCGAGACTGATCTCCTACACTTTGGTACCGTGGCACGACGGCTCCTCGCGCAACTTGAGTGTGGAATGTGGCACGTGTCGTGCCGTGCTTATTTTCTCGCTCCCCATGCGCGGAACGTGCAGGCTAGGGCTGTTTTTAAAAAAATCGCTCAGACTAGTTTGTAAAAAAAAAAATTAAAATTAAGGAGCTACTACAGTAATCACTTCTGAAGTATTGGTAGGAGAAAAGAAAATGCAAAGTCTTCCCAAGAGGTTCAAATTTGAACGTAGCCCAATATTTACCCATAAACCCCAGCTGTGCCCAGAGTCCAGACAAATGCGACCGACATTCAACTTATGAGTCTTCCTAGGCCCAGGCCCAGGCCCATGTACAACTGGCTAGGCAACCTAGGCATAGGCCCACCTGCAGGGAGAGAGGGTGGGAGGGCATTTCCGGAATCGCCCTCAACTAGGGTTTTTATCCACCAACGCTATAAAGCCTCTCTCCCCTCCAGCCCGCCGCCGTCTCGGCATTTCCTTCCTTCCGTGGGATCGTAGCACGCCGCCGCCGCCCCCGCGAGAAGAACTCCTCGGCGACTTCCAAACCTCACCAGGAAGATGGTAACTATCCTCTAATCCCTCCCCTTTACCTTCTCCGCGCGCTCAGATCCAACACTAGCGTATCACCAAAGTGTAGCTAGGTTTATAGCCGCGTGATATTTAATTGGTTGCATGCTATGTCGTGTGTGTGGAAGCGCTGCAATCTAGCGTTGTTTGCGGTGCGTTGCTAGCTTGGAATGGATTATGCCGGCCATGGGATGACTGTTCTTGCTGTGGTGTTCTGCTTCGTTATTAGAGTAGGCGTGCGCGTGGATCTTGTAATACCTTGGTAGTAGTACTAGATGGTTGTGGGCATGGCTGACAAGGATTGGATTTGGCCTTTGCTTCTGCTTCTTTTGATGTTCTGTAACCTACCTGCGATAAATTGACTCAGATGAGTCACTTCATGTTGTGGTTCTGTACAGGCTTTATGTTATCCTTAGTTAGCTGTTGTCAAGAAATGTTTGTTAGGCCCATCGTATACTGCATTGCTGCGAGGAACGAATGCTTGATAATTTTTGTTCATGTCTTGTGGCTTTACCGTGGTTACAATTCTAGTTTACTACTAATTATGTGTTCTTTGTTAGTGTTACTTGGACTACTTTCATTATTATACTGATGTGTAGTTCATCCCGAGATTAGAGTGGAATGGGACTGTTAAATTGCATATTGCGAGGAATTAGATAAGAGATTGTGTGCATCACTTACATTTGCCTGAAATGGAGGGGAGGGATTCTAGATGTCAATCCTTGCTGAAGGAAATAATTTAATTCTATATGTTTGTGCAATAATAACTCTTATCTTCAACATTTATTTTGGCATTGCTGCTGCTCGAGTGGCTTCACTCATATACACCAAATTTTGAAATGTGATAGGTTCTAGCTACTGTTATGCTGTCTATTTTATAGAAAGTAGGCAGGAGTATGCTGTGTGATTAGTAGAGCTTCTTTTATTGCCACTGGTATCTGCTTATTTTGTTGCCAATTATCTTTCTATGATCATACTTTGTCTGACCTAGACAATGGTTTTGTATATATGTAGCCAAAGCAGATCCATGAGATCAAGGACTTCCTTCTCACCGCGAGGAGGAAGGATGCCCGCTCTGTGAAGATCAAGAGGAGCAAAGATGTTGTGAAGTTCAAGGTCCGCTGCTCCAAGTACTTGTACACGCTCTGTGTCTTCGACTCTGAGAAGGCAAACAAGTTGAAGCAATCTCTCCCACCAGGTTAGCATGCGGAGCTAATTTACTTTAACATTATCTTTTTTCTGTTCTGATATCTGAATAATTTGTGCTTTGATAAGGTTTGCTTGGCATGTTTATTCTTGGTGCTGATGGGCATGCTTTTTTCTGCCATTTAGATAATTTTTTCTATACTTATTTTTCATTGAATTGATACTACATTTCTAAGTTATATAGTGTCTGTCAAGTTGATGTCCCAGTGAAGATAAAATTTTGGTCCAAAGATGATTAGAGTGGTTTTAGCTTCAAGCCATCTGTCATACCATTTTGATGAATGAATGGTTTGTGGCTAAAACCATTATCTGGAATCGTCAATGATGGCCAATAATAGCTATGAGATCTGAGGGACCACTGTACCATCTGATTACATATTCCTTCTTGCCCCTTGGTTTCTATCAGTGAATTGAGTGCGTTAGTTCATGTTCTGTTGAGCAGTTTTGGGTGTAATTTCTCAAGCTCAAGTAGAGGTGTCCCAATGAAGATAAAATTGTTGTACCAAAGATGAATAATCAATTAGTTTTAGCTTCAAGCCATCCTCGTCTTTATTCCTTTTGATGTGTGGCTTGTGGCTAAAACTAGTGTGTAATTTTAAAATTCGTCGGTGCTGGGCAATAGCTATGAGATCTGAGGGATAACACCATTTCAGAGAAACAACACCATGTCTGGTCCTTAACAGTTTGCCTTTTATTTTTCAAATAGGTAGCCTATTTTAGCTGTCAATTCAGCTTTGATCACCTCCATTAGCTCAATGAACCTATCTTTTTTTAATGCACTATAAATTCTGCATTTGACGACTTTACATCCATTGATCCAGGTTTGAGCGTCCAAGAGGTCTGAAGATACAAGGCAACATCTCGAAGTACCAAAGCTTCTTTCTTGTTAGCCGAGCATGCTCTTCTGTGTTCTCTTGAAACTTTTGGACCCTAAGCAATTAATTAGACTTGTGAGCTATAGTTTTGTAGATCTTAACTTGGGAAAAATACTTTAGCCACATTCTGGGATGCAGCTTTTCAGCTTATTTCTTGTATGAACTGCTTGTTGCTTAAGATTTATCTATTTCAAGCTTATGTGCCATCCGAAACTATCAATATTTGGTATGGATCTAGGATGTTACCCTTGATCACCAGGTAAGATGAAGCTTCTAAACCGATCAATTTGCTGGTGAAACCATGGCAGTTTATATGTACTCACAGATGAAATGTCCATTAATTTGGATGAGACATCCTGCTATAGTATGCCAAGTTTGTTATAGCTGTGATGTTTATTTCAAGCTTTGAAGATTGAATTGAGATTTGAAATGTCCGGTTTATCCATCCTATCTATGTTTGGTTCTTTGTAGTTTCTCAAATTCACTATAAGATATCAATATGCCTCAAATTGCCAAAACTTAGCTGTTTTTGGTTGTGGAAAGTTGCACATGAACGCAAGATATGTTGTACTAGCTTTTTCTCATCCTCTTGGTTCTGTTCACTATTGTAACATCTTGATGTTTGTTAATATATGTAGTGGGTATTTAAAGGGTAAATATAAGGTGGAAAATCTGGTATAATTCTAAAAATGTTTCCCAACAAAGCTGTGGATGCAGTGGAGGGTTATTTCTGTAGTTATGTCAAATTTCAAGTCAAACTCAATTGCATTTCTCTGTGGTCATAGATATACTATTACTGACTGGCATTTCGACTTCAAATTCAATATACTATTGGAGTGACTTGAAGTTGGAAGGAGACACCAACGTAATGTCGGAAATGCTCAACGCCTACGCGAGTAGACGACAGAGGCCGAAAGTGCCTCGCCAACATGTCAGTGCACGGGTTAGGTTGAAGTGGGGATGGAGGGTGGGATTTGAGCCACATCGTCGTGATCGAAGGGTTAAAATTTTTGACTGGAAATTTCAACAAATTTAGTGAAGTGTTATCTAGAGCCATAAAATATTGGTATAATATATAAAAGGATAATTCATACTATATCACTTCATTCGTTATTATTTTAGGAAATGTCACATGTTGTCTTAATGACATGTGGCTACTCGTCGTCTCAATGATACGTAGTTTGACTCACATCAGATAAAGAGTAGTATTTTTACTTCAATGAGTAGTGGTACAATACGAATGAATTATCCCATGTATTAAATCATGGATGAAACCAAAACAAGAGTAATTAACCTTTGTTAACGCACGTATTATGGCGGTAACACATGACGCATGCACGCACGGTGCAACGCAACTCGCTTGCTTGCTCAGACGCGTAAGAATCGATGAGATTGAACGTAGAGCAAGTCTATGAGATCGCTGGCGACGCCGCACCGTTCCTTCATCCTCTTGTCGACGTCGGCCACGGTGGAGGTCAACCGGCGATCGGAGAACGCCTTCTCGCACTTGTCCCCGGCGTCCTCCGCCAACGTCGTCTGCTGCACCGCCTCGCCGTACGAGCTCGAGTCGAAGTACCCGCGCGCCTCCTCGAGGGCGTCAATGGCATCGACGTAGAACGTGCCGCAGTCGTCCAGCGCCTCCCCCAGGGGCGTGTCCGCGTGCTTGGCGGCCTCGGCGTCGATGGCCTTGGAGCTGTCCCTGGCGGTGGAGGAGTCGATCGATGTCGAGCGCGATGCCGGCGAGGTCGCGCACGGTGGTCGCGTTGGCGCTTCGCGGGTCGGCGCTGAGCACCTCCACGCACTGGGCGTTGTCGGCGCTCTTGCACGTGGGGGCGATGAAGTCGGCGTCGGCGAGGGCGGTGGGGACTGGGGAGGGAGACGGAGAGGACGATGAGGAAAATGGCTATGGTGATGGTAGTAGCTAACTTTGCCATTGCTGCACCTAGCGAGCTACTTCACAATTTCCTTGTTTCTTTTTGCGTTTTACTGTAGAATTTGCAAAGTATACGTGTATCTCTATCACTTCTAATTAAGAGTTGGTGGCAGTGGTCCGTTCTCCTCTAAAGTATCTGATTCGTTGGATCTGACATGAACGCTGAGATAGAACATGATTTAATCATATCTTAGATGGAAGGATTTTATCATATCTTTTTATAATAGAAATATTATTTTAGCATATCTCTATTCACATGTTCTTACTATGGAAGGATTATATTCATATATCTTATAAATGAAAGGATTTTCTTATCATGTCCTGCATGGATAGAAGGATATACTCACCATATCCCATAATACGGGAATTCTATTTCATCATATCTGGAAATGCATAGATTAAAAGGAAAGAATCACGCAACCAAATCACGTGCTAATCACAAAGATGTTGGGGAGACCTGGCTTTCATCCGTCTGCGTACGCTGCCTTCTGCTTTTATCTACTTCCTATTAGAGGGCACTCACTCTCATCTCCAGGAGAACAGACCGATCGGTAGTGGAGACACACGCAGGAAGAGAAGAGAAGAGAAAGGCTGCGTGCAAGAAGTAAGAAGATTTCCTACAAGAGGAAGGCAATAACTTTCTCCTCCTTCAATGGTAAGGATTGATATCTCTCTACTAATTCTAATTAAGAGTTGGTGGCGATCGTCCGTTCTCCTTCGAAGTACTTGATTCGTTGGATCTAACATGAACGGTTGAGATGGAAGAGGATTTAACCCGATAGTCAAATCTCTTCGAAGGAACAAACTTTTTCTACTATTGGAACATAACTAAAGTTAGTGTTCTTTGCAAATAATTTTTTGTCGCAAATTGAGTTTTCGTTGCAACGCACGGACACATGACTAGTACTAGTCTATATATGGGAGTACTAACAGAGATTGTCCAAATCGGAATATTGAAAACGGAATGACTTGTGTTTGGATGTCCGTTTTTTCGGATGCTTGCAATATTTTTTTCCACGTGTGAAACATTTTCTTCCTACGCGTACAATATTTTCCTTCGATAACACTAGAAATGTTCGCGCAAAACAAAATGTTGCAGACGTTGAAAAAAAATGTTGCAGACGTGGGGAAAAAATATTGCAGGCATAGAAAAAAATGTTGCACGACGCGTTCGAGAAAATGACCAGTAATCGGACGTCCGATTGCTAGTATCACCCTATTGAAAAACATTAAAATTGTATAATAAAGAGAAGATACGCATAGTAAATTCCCAAGTGATGATATGAAAGAAGGTCATCAGTAATTTAATTTAGTACATCAAATCTTCCTTCCTTACTCTGAGTATGCATGCAAACATTAGTTTCGCAGCAAAATGAAGTGATTTGCAAATTAACATTTAGGAGTTCGACATTTAACACGTGGCAAAGTAGTAAATCTTAGAGATTGTCCAAATCAAACTCTGACAATGAACCATTTGAGGCTACTTAATTTACCGTGCCATCGTTTGTCTCGATGTTCTCTTCTGTTCTTGGCTCAACATAACTCTACCCGAAGTAGTACTGAATAAAAGTAGTTTCTAGCATCTCAGGCCGTCGATCTCCATAAACTGTTGCGGCAAAATCTGTATGAACAGGGAAAGCTAGCTACACATGAAGCGGCTCAAGTCAGAGCTCACCCATACGTTATGAATACTAGCTCGATCTTAGACCCTGTTTGGTAGAGTTCTAGATCCCAGCTTCACCTCAGATATGAATCTTGTAGGCTAAAATAAATTGAATTAAGTTTATATTTTTAGTCTAAAATTTAAATAAAATGACCCACCTAAACACTCTTAATATACCTACAACTCCAACTCCACGATATGTGGAGTTAGAAATACTCAGCTCCACCGAATTCACGGATTTGATGAAGCTAGAGTCGTACCAAATACACCCTTAGTATACCACTGTATAATATTAATACGGCTCTGCTCGCCTAAAATGGATAACACGCTACTTCCCTTGTACGGCATGCGCTATATATTTCTGATCATGGAAAATGGATGCTGCCACACACGCCGATTCAGTCATCGTAACTTCTGCTTAACTGCGTGAGGTACGTAGCAGCTGCTACGGTTGCTTGTACTACATAGTACATACTCGCGTGATACTGCCATTCAAGAAACAGACAGTAGCAGTGAGCAGTGGTAGTACATTGCGATGATGCATGTCATGCTCAGCTCATCAGAGATCCAGTGATCAGAGGCCCTTCTGTTTATTGCGCTACCATCAGTTGCAGATCTAAGAGAAAACATTATTAAGGCCACGGAGGTTATTATGAACTTTTAATATTAATTTATAGCTTGTAATAAGAAGATCATATGCTTATATAGTAAAGTAACCATATGTACTGGACTGATAGACATCGGTGTTGCTTGACCCTGGTCTATACATTGTAGATCCACCTGTTGAGGGAATGGATAGGCTACTCTAGCGTAAAATTAAAATTTTCTACTGCGTAACCAATGAACCACTGCAAATTATAGATCACAAAATTACCACTAGACATGTAGACCTGTAGCGGAAGTAAAGTCGATGTAGCGCGGTGGTGCAGATGTAGTTGTACTAACCTTGCGCCTCCTCCAACAACTCCTTTGTGACCGTCGCAGGTTGCGGATCTTTCTAGCGTTGAAGCTTCGCAGCAACGCCTACAAGGCATCCACATATACGGGGTAGGAACACCACACGTCGGAGTGCTAGCGCCGGCTGCGCGGTTTTGAGCGGATGACGAGTGGCTGCTAGGGTTTTGGGAATTCTAAATTCCTACTGTCTCTTAACCCTAAAGGCAGTACCCCTCCTTTAAATAGAGGCACTATAATGGGCTCTACATTAGAGGCCCATTAGGAACTTAAAATCCATCAGAATTCAGATCACCATCTAAATTAAGTTTCAACACTTTAAGCGTGTGACCCTATAAGTTCATGTGTACCTAGACATGGCCCGAGTACTCTTACTTGACCATTAATCGGTAGCAGTTCCTAGCAGGACATGCCGACTCCCGAGTATATGTAAATGTTACATCAGACGAACCTAAACAATACTTAGTTATATGCATTTTCCTTTGCCTCATGATATATTGATATCGGTCAAACTCAAGATGAGTACATGCAATACTTGTTTAGTTAGCTCGACTACTCTTTCTCGATCACGTGACTCAGAATCCCCAACTACAGTTAACTCTTTAGACGCGAGTAGCATGGCCATGCATTTTCGGAATCCGACTACTCGAGAGGCCTAGAGATGTCTCTCCTATTGAATAGAGGGGCAAATCCCATCTTGATCGAACATATTTCACAGCATGCTTCATGACAAACTTGAAAGCCACCTTTCTAACTACCTATTACGGAGTAGTGTTTGGCAACCCCTAAGTAAATCATTACACATTTCGAGTACATGCGCCAACCTCAAGTCTAAGGACATAACATACACATTTTATATGAGACTAACCGATGACAAGAAGATTACAACGTTCTCGCAGTGTCTCAAGGTGGGTCAATCTAACTCCATATTCTCTAACATGTGTTCATATTATTGATTTGATATCTTCATATCTATGACCCATGAAACATGGTCATCAACCAATACATATGCTAATCTATTCATATGTGTCCTCGTATGTTTATCGACTAGGGATCACTTTAGAATAATCATTACAAAGTCATATATAGAGTTTCACAAACAAGTCACATACTTGCTAATAAATAATAATAACAATATTCAAGCAATAAAATAATTAATCATGAACATAAGAAAATATAATCATATCTATGATTGCTTCTGGGGCATATCTCTGACACCGCCCACGACTACCATTCAACAAAGGAGCAGTGGCAGGAGTAGCACAGTTTGTCCTGAAAGTTGTTATGCTACGATTTATTTTTTATTTCATCCTCGTCCCCGAATAAGAATACCATGTGCATATTCTCATTCGGGGATGAGGATGAGATAAAAAATAAATCAGAGCATGATAAGTTTTAGGATGAACTATTCATAGAATTGGATTTCGTGTTGAAATCCATCAACATTAGAATAAGAAAAGAGATGAAGTGCTACAAATGTTCATATTTTAAGACCTCATGAGACAAGCTGTTGCCTCAATGCATCTAGGATATTTTGATATTCAATTACAAAATCTATAACTGGTTGTGTCTTGCAAATGTCGTTGCAGAAATATCTAAAGAGAAGAAAATTTCGAACAATATATACTAATCATGGAAGTTCTGCCAAGAAAGATAGGGAAAAAATATTATTTCATAGTTTAAGACAAGAAGACGTTACCACAAATATGAGAATGAAATATTTCATAGTTCAGGTGATAATACATTAACAAAATATGATATATACCAGAAATATCAACAAGTGTACATTGAGAAACCACATTATTTCATAGTTCAAGACAAGAAAACTTTATGACTTTTTCATGTCTTCCATCATATATGTCATAGCTTCCGCAATAGAGGCTTCTCGGTCCTCTCTAAAGTTTCACAACTTCAGTACAGTGCCAATTTGTTTGACACCAATAACCGAATGATCTCTAGTCATATCTCTTAATCCCTACAAAAGCAACCATATTGTTGTGAAAAGGATGTATTGGTATATTATTAGTAACCACATCGAATTAAATACTACAAACCTATATATTACCCCTATAAGCTCATCTTTGGCTTCTTCAGCTCTGCATTCGTCTTTTGGTCCTTAATGATAAGTGTCGTGTTAAGAGATTCAATAGCTTGCAAATTTTCATCTCTGTCTTTCAGTTCTTGTTTCATCTCATAAATCTTGTCTGTTAACTCAGACTTGCCCTTCAGTTGTTCGATCTCCAACTCAAGTTTTTGTTTAGCTTCTAACAGCTTTTCCATGTCGTATATTTTACTAAATCAGATTTCAATTAATTTGTATCACACACATATAAGAATAAAGAGAGCATGCTTATATAACATGATGACTGATGCTTATCATAAGTGCTACTTGATTGATGCACATAGTTCTTTTTTATGGAAAGTAAATGTATAAGTGTAATACTTCACACAACATGTAGCTACTCCTGGTAGCTTATGGATCAGACACTAGATAGGATGAATGGTCCAAATAAATGCAAGTTTGTGATGATCCAAATTATGCTTTGTGAATGGCAAACACATACAATGACTACTTGAAGATATGCAAAGCCAGGATTGAAGCATGCATGCACACTGCGGCGCAGGACATTAACAGCTAGCATGCATGCATGATATGCCACTATATGCAACATGCCATGCCACTTTACTCCCGTTGATTGATACAGACAGAAAATCTTGTTTGGCCTCGGAGAGCTTCATGCTAATAATGTGTTGTTAAATGATGAGAATTGTCATAGATCAAGTCCAATGCCAATCAAGAATTGACGAAGAACAATCACAATAGATTAACATAAGATACACGAATATCAACTTTCTTATCTCTTTATTGATTAATAGATTGCTTCTCTTGTACAATAAGGTGCTATATTTATATCCATAACCCTTCAGAGTAGTTTCAGAATTCGTCCATCAAAACTAAGAGTCTAGATATATCTCAACAACCTAGATCAAGAGTCCGGATATATCTCAACAATTATGACCAAGAGTTCGGTTATACCCTAACAATATGCACTGCTTGTCAACTATCATTACAAAATCGTCTGGTTGTTACCGTTAAAGATGGGGTAAGTAAGTATATGTCTGTTGGTCTTTATGGTTTGGAAATAAATTACGTTTTGATTTCCTAGAATCTATTTTAGTGACTACACAACCAAATATACACTCAATGCACATCATATTCATATACATGTATATCACTCAATGCACATCATATATATGGATTTCCAAAGAAGGGTGAATGTGCTTGCTCATTGAGGGTGAGCGAGGTCCCAGACGGGGAGGCCGCCGCGGGGGAGGATGCCGAGGGCGAGGACACCGACGGGGAGGCCACCACGGGGGAGGATGCCGAGAGCGAGGTCGCCGCGGGGGAGGACGCCGAGGGGTGCGGCCGAACGGGCAAGGAAGGAGGCGAACAATTTTTAATTTCGTTTGGCTGCGCGCGACGGACACAAAACCTAGAACGATATAAATACTAAGGGAGTCAGACGGTTCTATTAAAGAACCGTCTGTAATAAGTCAATATTATAGATGGTTCTTAGCTAGAACTGTATGTGATATTGGATTATTACAGACGGTTCTTAGAATGTCATGTAGCTTCTGATGGTTGTAGTGTAAAACCGTATATGATTAGATTTAATACAAATGGTTTTCGAAAATCATCTGTGATGAAAATCGTCTGTGATAAAGCATGTTATATAGGTCTTTATGTAGTAGCGAAGTACACTACGTCGATGCATATCATGTTAAGTTCATTAGAGCACCGATTGATCCAGTCATCTGAAACAGTAGCAGTGATCGTGATGCAGCACAGCAGCAGTACCATCTCTAGAAGGCTTGTCTTGTGCACAGAATTGATCTCAACTCTTTCATTTTGCATTCATAGAAGAAAAAGAGAACAACTGATACAAATACAATGTGCGATATTGGGCATGGTCCAGGCCACTATGATCACTTGAGACTATTACAGGTGAACTGAAGAACCGCGCGCCTACCATCATAAAGAATGTGGCAACTGTAGGCACCCTGTTGCCGGCAACAGGCTGCGCGCTCCTGAGGTAATGTGCTCCAGTCATCTCCCATTCCAGCGCTTCCAGCAAGATCAGGTTGAGGAGGGAAAATTAACCGAAGTATTTCACCCGTTGCAGCGGCTATCAACTCTGAACCGGCCTTGTTTTGGAGTGGCAGAGAATGCGCAAGTGTCATCGACTCATGCGGATTGAGAGTTACAACTAGGATGGAAAATCGATGGTATCATGAGAAGGAAAAGATTGGGCCTACACTGCATGCTGTTGCCTGTTGGCATCGTTTGTACGTGTATGCGTTGTACCTGGGAGAGGAGCAGGAGACTGAGCGAGAGAGAGCACATGCCCAGTGCTCACCAACTGTTTTTTTTTTTCAAATTGATCTTTTTTTATCCTTTTTTTTCCTCTAGATTTAGCCCACTTCCGAATGGAGTTGTAAATCTAGTCCTATTCTCACCGCGAAAAGCACCTTTCATGCTTCCCGTGCTCGCCGGCTATGGAAGCTCTCCTCCTGCGCTCATCGGCCCCGTCTGTGCCGGCTCCTCCCGCGCTCGCCCACCCGTGCTGCGCTCCTCGAGCACGACAGCGTCGGCTTTCACGCCCAAGGAGTGCGGTGGGAATAGGTGCCACCTGCCGAACCTTTCACGATGGAGGAGTGAACTAGATTTGTAAATACGCGTTCGCGTAGAGGCTAGATTTATAAAAAAGAAATAAGGAGGGCTAGAAAAAGTAATCGATTCCTGTTTTTCAGTTGTACCACTGCTCTGTAAGGATCTGTACGGACCATCCATGCATGAACCAACGGAGTGCTTGACAGTATTTCAAATCTGAATCAGTTAATTATTACTCGAAAAGCTATATGTCTCAATCTCACCGTCATCACATCATGGGTGGTGTCAGCATGGTGCCATGCATGAATGGTGAAATTTAGTTAGTTACGGCAACACTTTACTCCAATTTATGCTATGAAGAAACGTTTAACTTTGGAGATACATGTATTGCACATTTGGATCAACTAGACATGCTTAACTTTTCTAAAAGAATTAATGTAACAATGAGCTAGCAATGGGTTTATTCTTGGAATAGTAGTGCCTTGAAAAGCAAAGGCAAGCTAGGGAAGTACACTGATTTCCCTAAATTAATGGCTTGGGACACTAGTACCTTGTTGGCACTAATTCGAGAGTCGAGACCATATTTTATTTTCACTTTCTGTTCTTTCGAGCACTTGGGTTCAGCACCACATGTTTTCGTTTTCCATTGTGAGAAAAAAAAATGGAGCTTTGTTCCTTGCTTTTCAAGCTAGTAAATAAATAATTGATTTTTATTTACGGGTCAAAAAATCGACCGAAATTCTCAAAAGTTTTAGTTGTGTTATTAGCTAGGGTCTAGACAATCCCATGCAATATTACCTTACCGTGCAACTCGCATATATGACGTCTTCATAAATCATCGATGCAACCAAAACAAGTACTCGAATAGTTAACTAAGAGATCGAAGATTAATCTTTGTTACTGACTAATAACGTCTTTGTAGCAGTAACACATGACGCATGCATCGGTGCAATGCAAACTCGCTTGCTTGCTGCTTAGACACGTAAGAATCGACGAGAGGGAACGAAGAGCAAGTCGACGAGATCACTGGCGACGCCGCACCGTTCCTTCATCCTCTTGTCGACGTCGGCCACGGTGGAGGTCAACTGGCGGTCGGAAAACTCCTTCTCGCACTTGTCCCCGGCGTCCTCCGCTAGCGACGTCTGCCGCTCCGCCTCGCCGTACGCGCCCTCGTCGAACTCCCGGCGCGCCTCCTTGAGAACACCGACGGCCTCGCCGTACCACGACTCGCAGGCGTACAGCGCGTCCCCCAGGGGCGTGCCCGGGTGCTTGCCGGCCTGGTCCTTGATGGTGTTGGAGCTGTCCCTGGCGTTGGTGGTGGCAATGTCGAGCGCGATAACGGCGAGGTCGCGCACGGTGGTCGCGTTGGCGCTCCGCGGGTCGGCGCTGAGCACCTCCACGCACTGGGCGTTGTCGGCGCTCTTGCACGTGCGGACGATGAAGTCGGCGTCGGCAAGGGCGGCGGGGAGAGAGACGGAGACGACGAGGAGAGTGGCCATGGCGATGGTGGTAGATTTTGCCATCGCTGCACCCAGCTACGTTCTGTTTAATTTTCTTCTTCCTTCTTTGTTTTTTTAGATCCTTTCTTCTCGTTTACTGCTGTAGAATTTGCTCTTGTTTGTTAAAAATACTGTAGAACTTGCAAAGTGTATACTAGTCTATATATAGGAGTACAAATAGAGATTGTCCAAATCGAAATCTTGAGAAACATTAAAATTGTAATGAAGAAAAGATACGGAGATAAGTGATGATATGAAAGAATCATCAGTACATCAAATCCACTCATAGATTTCATCGGTACATGAAATCTGTTAGGGAACCTCGCTATCGAATAGTCCGGGGTTTCCGAACAATCTAGTATTTGTGGAGAACAGAGAGACAATAGAGACACAGGTTTAGGAGGAACTGCGAGAGAATACTTTATTGCTTCTGATTTTTTGTACAATGATGGGGACCCCCTCCTCCTTATATAGTAGTCGCCTAGGGTTTCGGCTAACGGACCATCATGGGTCTTTATGGGCTATATGGTTTCCCAACACTCCCCCTTGGGCCCTTTGCCGCGAGATGCATATGTCTCATTAAAACTCCAGAAAAACCCAGTGGAAAAAAATACTTGGAGAAAGAGTACATAGCATACGCTTACTGCGTTGCACGAATTGCCTCATTAAAACTTTATGCAAGAAAACTTCATAAAAAACTTGCTAAGAAAAAAGAGTACAATTCACCCAAACTTCAATTGTTAATCTTCGAGATTCATGTTGGGTACTCAAACTTCATGTTCAAGATTTATATGGGAGTATGTGAAATATCTCCCCCTAAAATCTGCACTTCTCTAAGTCTCATCATCCCAATTCCTTTAACGCACCTTTCAAAGGTAGATGATGGGAGTGATTTAGTGAACAAATCTGCAAGATTTTCACATTACTTAGTATGTAGTATCTTGATCTCGTTCATCTTATGCAATTCGTGAGCATAGAAGAACTTGGGGTTGATATGCTACGTGAGATTGCTCTTCACATAACCCATCTATGCTTGAGCAACACAAGCTGCATTATCTTCATAGATGATCGTGGAAGTTTGCTCAATGTTCAAGCCACATGATTTTGGATGTGGTGAACCATTCTTCGGAGCCATGCACATTCACGAAAGGCTTCATATAAAGCAATGATTTCTGAGTGGTGTGTCGACGTCGAGACAAGAATCTGCTTAGACGACTTTCAGGAAACTGCTGTTCCTCCACATAGGAAAACATACCCAGTTTGGGACTTGCCAGTATGCGGGTCTGATAAGTACCCAGCATCGACGTAGCCAACCAAATTCAGTTCATTGTTTCTTCTAAAGAACAAACCGAGATCTTTGCTTCCTTGGAAGGTAACGGAAGATGTCCTTGATCCCTTTCTAATGCATTTTGGTGGGTTCTGCAACTGTACCAAGCTGGCAAATTCACAGCGAACGCAATGTCCGGTCTAGTGCTATTCGCAAGATACATGAGTGCTCCAACTGCACTCAGATATGGGAATTCTGCTACCAGGACTTCCTCCCCCTCTTCTCTAGGTCTGTGTGGGTCTAGGTCTGCTTGGAGTGACCTTCCGACCATTGGAGTCTTTGCAGGGTATGCCTTTTCAAAGCTAAATCTTTCCAACACTTTCTGCGTGTAGGATGATTGGTGTACCAAGATTTCTCCTTGGACATGCTCAAGCTGCAAGCCTAAACAAAACTTGGTTTTATCCAAATCCTTTATTTCAAACTCAGATTTCATGTATGAGCATGCTTCTTCAATTTCTTCATCCGTCCCAATGATGTTCAAGTCATCTACATAGACGGAGATTATACAGAATCCATTCGGAGATCGCTGTATAAACACACATGGACAATCTTCGCTGTTCGTGTAGCCTTTCTTGCAGAGAAAGTCGCTCAAGCGATTGTACCACATTCTTCTTGATTGTATTTTAGCCCATCTGATGATTTCTCCAATTTCACCTGCATGGGTTTCTATTTGCTCTGTCTTGGTTGGGATAGGAATACCTTCCGGTACTTTCATGTATATCTCCGAATCCAAGTTCCCATACAAATATGCTGTGACAACATCCATTAGCTTCATTTTCAACTTCAAGTTGACTGCCATTGAGATCAAATATCTAAAGGTAGTTCCTCCCATGACCGGAGAATAGGTTTCTTCATAATCAACCCCAAGACGTTGAGTGAAACCTTGAGCCACAAGCCTTGCCTTATACCTTACAACTTCGTTGTTTTCATTCCTCTTCCGAACAAAGACCCATTTGTGACCTACAGGGTTTATATGGGGAGATGTGCGGTATACGGGCCCAAACACCTCTCTCTTGTTCAGAGAGACTAACTCTGCAGTGATTGCCTTCTTCCATTCTTCCCAATCTAGCCTTTTCTTGCACTCTGCGAGAGATGCAGGATCGGGATCATGATCAATGATCGAGGCAATCTTCTCTGCAAAATATGCATCGACATTGGCTGTTGCTTTATTCAGGGATTCTCCTGTTATTACAAAGTTTATGGCCATTTCATCATGGGGTGCTTCATGCAATTCTACTTGCTCTTCGCTGCTATTTCCTATCGCAGGAGCAAGTTCCTTTAGCTTTTCATCGCCTATGTGTGCGCACACATTATTTTCGACGGCTTCCTGCAGTAGAAGATTCAAGTCTGGAATTGCCTTTTCCGTCGGCTTCTTTCCAGTGCCAGATCTCAACTGGCTCCCCTTCTTTCCTTGGGGTATTTTTGTGATTGGTTGTGGTAAGTCCTCTCGCCCAGTTTTCCCCAGATGTCTCCGGGTACTTTGGGTTTGAGGAGCCAGATTTCCTGCTCTTTTTCTTTGAGGCCTCTGAACAGGATGAGGGATACCTTCTGCTTTCTTTGGTATTTCCACCCTCTCTGGTGCATTTCTTGCCGGTACATGCGACTTAACCACGCCCTTCAGATAAAAAAATGATCAGGCAGTTCATTTGCTAAATTCTGCAAATCAATTATCTTCTGAACTTCTTGATTTGCTTCATTAGTTTGGGGGTCATGCGTGGGGATCCAAGTGGAATACCATATGATTTCCCGGTATTTTTCATCCAAAGGTTGATTTCCTCCCTCTAATAACGGGAAACGATCCTCGACAAAAATGCAATCAGCGAATCGGGCTGTATGCAAGTCTCCAGTCATGGGTTCCAAATACCTGATTATGGATGCACTCTCATAACCAACGTATATCCCAGACTTACGGAAAGGGCCCATTGCAGTCCGCTGAGGGGGTGGTATAGGAACATATACCATACACCCAAATTTTCTGAGATGGGAGATTTTCGGGATGATCCCGTGCACAAGCTACATAGGAGAATGGATGTTGTAGGCCGAAGGTCTCAAATTGATGAGAGCTATTGCGTGCAGGACTGCGTGTCCCCAACAAGTGTTGGGCAAGTTACAACTCTGCAAAAGCGGTCTGGCAATGAATTTAATCATCTTTATTTGTGCTTCAGCTAGTCCATTCTGCGTATGGACATGTGGTACAGAGTGCTCAACTGCTATCCCTGTTGCAGTGCAATAATCATCAAATGCCTTTGAAGTAAATTCTCCGGTATTGTCCATTCTGATGGACTTCACCCGATGATCAGGGAAAGCATTCTTAATTCTTATGATCTGCGAGATCAGCTTTGCAAAAGCATGGTTTCTTGTTGACAATAAGCATACATGCGACCATTTCGAGGAAGCATCGATGAGCACCATAAAGTACTGAAATGGCCCTGACAAGGGCTGAATCGGGTCACAAATATCCCCATGGATGCGTTCCAGGAATGCAGGGATTTCACTTTGCACTTTCATGACAGAGGGTCTAGTTATTAATTTCCCGGTGGCACATGCAGGGCACACAAAATCTTCATGATTCGGGAAATTTTTAACATTAATGCCATGACCTTGTGAGTTGTTCACTATATTTCTTGTGAATTGTTCACTATATTTCTCATCATTCTAAGACCAGGATGACCTTATCTACAATGCTATAAAGAAAATAACTCAGAGCTTTTAAATACAGTCTTCAAGGAAGTATACACTTCGGGTGCATGAATATTCGTGCAGTACAACCCAGATTCATATAAGGGACATTTTTCTAATACCATTTTTTCACATACCGCGTGCTTCACAATGCACAAGTATTCTTTGCCATTTTCTTCATTGGTTTCTACGTGAAAACCATTGGCGCGGATGTCTTTGAAGCTTAAGAGAGTGCGCGTTGATTCAGGATACAAAAGAGCTTCTTCAATTACCAAAGTTGTACCCATAGGTAATATAATAGTGGCTCTTCCTGAGTCTATTACATATGAATCGCTTCCTGCGATCGTAGTAATTTTTTCAACATTCTTCGTGATCGACTGGAAGTATTTGGACTCTCTAAAGATGGTATTTGTTGTGCCACTATCAACAATGCATATCTCTTCCATTTGTGCGCTACACGATTTCTAAAAAAGGAAAAATAATTCCAAACAAACAGTGACAAAATAATTCAAACATTGCTTGTAAATTAAAGAATACTGGAATAAAGTATGCTCTTCTAGAGCTTACAATTCATTATTCAAAAGAAATTGCTAACAACCATAATCTAAAAAGAAAATGCGATTCATGCATTTAAACGGAAGTGCAAGGCTTGATCGTTCTGCTCGGCGATAGGTTTCGCGTCCTGCGAGGACCCTAGACCAATCGCGACGCGAGCTTCTTGCCCCAAGAGCGATCTTCACGTCCGATGCCCAAGTGAGGTAGTTCTGACCGTGCGGGGCCAGTTCTTCAAACTCACGATTCACGATGCCGGATATTTGCATGATTTCAAAATTCCGACATTAGATTACTACGTGTAATCTAATAGAAAATGGTTGCAAAAAGCATAAAGTGCAGAAAATAAATAGCCATGCATTTCTAGTATACAAAATAAAGCAATGAATTCAAAATTCATAAAGAATATTCATAAATACAGAGAATAAAGCTAGAAAAATTAAAATAGAGCCAAATAATTTTCTGGATTTTTGGGCAATTTTCCTTAATTTTTTTGCTATTTTTTTCTTTTTTTTTCTTCCTTTTTTTCTTTCTCTCTCCCCGCCGAAGCAACCACTCGGCCGCGCCTCTTCTTTCTTCCTTCGGCCCAGCAGAGTGGCGGTTAAATGTTCCCCCTAGCCGCCACTCTTCCCTTTGTGCGGGCGAGGAGAAAGCGGCCGTCACGGCGGCGCGGCTTCATGCGCGGCCGGCGGGGCGGATGGCAACAACGGCGGCGTCTGAGGCGCACACGTCGGCGAGCCGCGCGGCCAGCCGGAGAATGCGGCGGACGTCGAGGCGACGGCCAGCTGCGGCGAGGCCAACCAGAGGCGTGGCGGCGTCGGCGGCAGCGCGCCGCGACGACGCAGCTGCGGCCGTGCATGGCCGCGCGGGCGACGGAGCCAAGGAGGCGGCGCGCTAAGCGATGCCGGCGGCGCGATGGCTCTGGCCGGCGGCGGCGCCGTGCGCGGTGCCGGCGAGCCGTGGCAAAGGCGGTGCCGGGCACACGGCGCGTGGCGGCGGCGCTGCGTGTGGTGCGCGCGGTGGCGGGCTTGAGTCGGCCGAGGCGCATCGCGGCCGGGCGGCGGGCGCCGTGGCGGCACCGCCGCAGCGGCGGCTGAGCCAAGAAGACGGTGGCGGTGCGGTGCGGGCGCAGCGGCGGCCGCGGCGTGGGCGGCCGGGCGAGCCACGACGGCGGCCTTGGCGAGGAAGCCGGCGACGCGGCTGCGAGCCGGGTCGGGCAGCAGCGTCTTGCGCGTCGCCCGGGCGGCGAGCACGGTGGAGGTTTCGAGCGTGACGGCCGAGGTCGGGAGCACGGCCTTCGGGCGGAGGCGAGCCGATAAGGCGGCCGGCATTTGGGGCCGACGCGGGGAGGCCGAGCCGGGTGTATACTGCGGAGGGCGAGGCCGAGCCGAAGCGGCGGCGCGATAGGCCAAGCCGTCTTGCGGCGCGCGGTGGCGACGACGGCGGCGACGATCTGCGAGGCCGACGATGGCGGCGGGCTGCGAGGCCGAAGGAGACAATGACTGCGAGGCCAAATGGCGACGGCGAGGCCGAGGCCGGCGCTTTGTGCGGCGGCACGGCTGCGTGCCGGGCGGCGCGAAAACCGAAGCGACGGCGTTTTTTTCTTCTGCTATAATTAACAGTAACTTCATGTACTGTAAATTGTACCACTTGTAGCTTCATGCCACGCGACGAGGTACTGATGCGTAGGTTAGATGCATGCATAGAAACCAGGAGCGATTAGATTAATCGTCGAAAACCCACCTTTCTCACCTTTCAATTTGTTCACCGGTAGAGCTTCGTGCTGATAACGTGTTAGAGAACCTCGCTATCGAATAGTTCGGGGTTCCCGAACAATCTAGTATTCATGGAGAACAGAGAGACAAGAGAGACATAGGTTTAGAAGGAATTGCGAGAGAATACTTTGTTGCTTCTGATTTCTTGTACAATGATGGGGGACCCCCTCCTTCTTATATAGTTGTCGCCTAGGGTTTCAGCTAAGGGACTATCATAGATCTTTATGGCCATATGGTTTCCAAAAAAATCTACTAGATTGGCCAACCAAGTGGCGCATTGTTGCGCTAAGAGCGCATTATCTGTTGTTGATTTTCATGTGTAACCCCTGAGTTTCGTGTCCATCTTTTGCGACTAGATTGTTCTCCCCCTAGTGGATGAATAAATTAAGCACGAGCTTTGCTCGAATTTTTTTTTTAAGTACATCGAATCCTCAGAATGTTCATGCAAACATTAGTTTCACGGCAAAATAAAAGGATTCGGATTTTAACGTTTAAGAGATGTGCACTTAACACATGGCAAAATAGTGAATCTTAGAGATTGTCCAAATCAATCAAATTCTCACAAAACACTGAAGTATTAATAAAGAAAAGAAGTTCGATTTCACGTTGTAGATTAGGATTACACCCGTGAAGGTTATGCGAAATCCACGAACTACATACACTAGTGATGACTAGCCAGAGTTGCGCACTGCATTGCGCCAAGTGAATTTCGGTAAAGTACTCAGATGGAAAAACCAACATCAAAGGTGGATGTTACTTTGTCCTTTGGCGAAACCTTAAAAAATCTAAGGAAAACTGAAATAATCTAAAATTTAGAATTTGCCGCATAAACAGAGATCCTTCGCAAATTTTTTAGAACCACGAGTCCTTTTTCGCAAAGTGCCAGCCAAGGATCATTTGCATTTTTTTTGAAACCAGAGGGGCTTTTTTCTGCAAAAGAGGGGGGTTCCCAAAAAAACTGATGTGGCGTGGCTGAGGGCTCAATGATTCCACCCACTTTAATATAGTAGACACTAGTTCAGTGCCCGTGCATTGCTACGGAAAACAAAATTGATAACGAAACTTAAAGGTCAAGCAATAAAAGAAAATGACCGTGTGTTGCTACGAATAAAAAAATCATGTTATCTAACACATTGAGTTGGCTTATATCAAGTCATGGACTCAATTGAAGTAACCAGCTAAACTCTGCCCGACCCGCATCGTTTCTTCTCCACTGTACTTGATCTACACTCCTCCTGGTCTACATACCTCCTCGACTCCATCGCCACGCCTGACTATGATCTGCTCCGTGGCAGCCTTTGTCAGGCTTATCCCACTATTCCTAGCCGGAATCATAAAAAAACTTGAAAATTATGAAAAAAAAATCATATTCGATGATAACATTTTACTATATATATCACCTTCTTTTCATAATTAGGTGGTAGACAGATCAGAGAACCGTAGAGGGGTCAGAAAGGGAACCTTGCCGAGGACGAGGAGCTGCAGCTGTGCATCGATTGGCTGGTGTCGCTCCATAGCCACCTTCCACGTGGGCACGGCCATCGGTAGTTGTGCTTGTGCGCGCAGAACCACAAAATCTGACTGAATTGCCCCACGCGTGGAGAGAGTCAAAAGCTTCACAAACTCAGCTTGAAAATTTTTCAAATTAGAAAGTTTCAGCTTGAAAATTTTTCAAATAGAAAATTTTCAAATTAGAAAGTTTCAAGTTGAAAATTTTAAAATAAAAAGTTTCGATTAAAAAACTTTCAGTTTAAAAAATTTCGGTTTAAAAACTTTCAAAAACGGTTAAAAATAGAGAAGGATGAATGGGATAACGCTGAGTAAGGAAAAAAGTGATAAAAGGAATGAAGTGTCGTTACTTATCATAATGAGTGGACATCCTAACCGCACCATCAAATTAGTTATTCCCGAACATTTTTCCATTGCACTAACGTCTCTTCTTCTTTTCCAGAAATCATTCCATAGCGTTATTAACACTTGGCCAGGAGCCTTACAAAAAACAGCAATATTATCATCACCACCGTTACGACTTGCATGACCACGAATCGTGCACCGTCGAAATCATTAGGTGCACGACGTCTGCCTGAACCTGAGCCACCGGTTCCGGAGGTCGAACTCTTAGAGGTGCTCCTGCTGCAGGATGTCGCTGATGACGGACACCCCGGGCCATGCGCCCTCCTGCAGCCCAATGCATTTCACGCCGGGCGTAGCGTCGATCACGTAGCTCTTCGTCGGCGGTTCCAGTTGTGCCGACCCAGCGAACTGCACCGTTAGCTTTGTGATGGCGGTGCACGGCCGTCCGATTGTAGCGATGGTCGAACGGATCCATGCTCACCCGCGGCAGACCGGCGAGTTGCTTGCTCAGCGCCGAGACCACACCCTTGTACGCCGGAGTGGCGAGGATCGTCAGGCTCGTGCCGGAGTCCAGTATCGTGCCGCCCTTCCTCTCGACGTTCCACACTTCGCTGGGGATATCGAGGGTCTCGTCGGCGATGGAGATGGCCTCCACTGTCAGGGCGTAGAATGGGCTCGTCCAGCCGTCGAGAAGTAGCGGCGTCTGCGACGACGACGCGGCGGCGGAGCTGGAGGCCGTGTATGGGCCTGGGCCGAAGGCGAGGTAGCTGGTAGCGTTGCACGGGCGAGGTGATCAACCAGGTATTAGGAGAAGCGGCCATCGAAGCGCGTGGCGGCGTGGGACGCGAAGGAGATGTTGTTGTTGCCGAGGCTGAGCACGTCGCCCGCGGCCTGGAAGCTCTGGCCGTCGTACGAGGTGGTGCACCCCAGCACCACGTCCTGGAGCTTCGCCTTCTTGTCTGGCCCGCCGCCGGACAGCGCAACGGTCGTTGAATCGGTGTCGACCAAGCCGCGCACCGACAAGCCGTCTTTGTACCTGCCACGTCCATGATTAGGTGACGTTAGTTTAGTTAGTTAGGATGAGGACGGGCACGCTGCGACGTCAACGTCGACAGCCGTGGTGTCGCTCATGGTTCTCGCTCGGCTTGCTCTGTTTCTTGCACGCACGAGGTGAGGCGGGGTGGGGCGGATGGCTACAGTTGCATGCTTATAAGACCACGACACGTACGTACATTTCCTTGATTTGCGCGCTGTGATGGCGCCATCATGGATTCACGGCTCAAGGCAAACAAAGTAAAATTTTCTTTTTTTCTATCCAAATTTTACATAATCTTCTGCAGAGATATCAATTTGCAATCAATTATCAAATTGTGGTATGATACACTACTACATTCCTTTTCTTCTGTCCAAATTTTACGTAATCTTCTATAGAGATATCAATTTCCAATCAATTATCAAATCGTGATATGATACACTACTACTTTCCTTTCAAATTTTACGTAATCTTCTATAGAGATATCAATTTCCAATCAATTATCAAATCGTGATATGATACACTACAACTTTCCTTTCAAATCGTGGAGAACGGACCACCGCCACCAACAGGTAATTAGAAGTAGTAGAGATTCCACGGTACCTCGAGAAATGTGAGAACTTGTTCATCATCTGTCCAGGGCATGGCGATGTAGGGGAAGCTGGATGCCTCCTGGTGGGGGATCGTCAATTTGCCGGGCTTGACCAAGCGATCGATGCCGCCTGGGGATAGATAACGCGTGTGTAGTCAATTTTGGTTAGGGTATCATGATCCTTTCATAGGTTCACCTACGTACGGAAAACATTATTAAAACTTCTTTCTCTAAATGGCAAGGTTCGATAGACTTCTCATGACATCGGGGGCGGCAAACCGTCCCCATCGCCATGGTCTGAATATTTTACCAGACTATTCAATCGGTAGGAGGGAGGAACAATGTGTACAAAGGGCAGGGGAATAGTCAACGCGAGCTGATAACTCGTGCTTACTACGCATTCTTCGTTGAAGACCAACAATCGCAATGATCTGTCCCGATCACAATGAAATTTCCTAAGATAACCCAGGCATGTTGGCTAAGGCTATATACTCATTGAATACATCAGTGTAGCATGTATGCGGTCCAGAACATCTAAGGGCATCACTGACCTATTATTGGCTCAAACTTACATGGCCTAAAAAGGTTGTAGTCCCTCTAAAAAGCTAGCTATGGAGGAATGACTCCACATAGCTTGTTAGCAAGATGAGGTGTAGTGACTCGCATAATTAACCAGGGGTAACAACAGTAACAAGCCATTACTTTGAGGTAATTATGCTGATCTTGACATATTAGCTAATAAAATATTGGGCGCACCCTACATTTTATCAGTTATATTAGCTAATAAAATACCCCTAGTGGATGAATAAAGCACGAGCTTTGCTCGAGTTTTTTTTAAGTACATCAAATCCTCAGAATGTT
Source organism: Otatea glauca (assembly GCA_036346275.1). Taxonomy (NCBI): domain Eukaryota; kingdom Viridiplantae; phylum Streptophyta; class Magnoliopsida; order Poales; family Poaceae; genus Otatea; species Otatea glauca. The sequence continues at coordinate 45,330,766 of CM070726.1, read as the reverse complement.
CATGCAAACATTAGTATCATGGCAAAATATATAAAAGGATTCAGATTTTAACGTTTAGGAGATGTGTACTTAACACATGGCAAAATAGTGAATCTTAGAGATTGTCCAAATTAATCAAATTCTCACAAAACACTAAAGTATTAACAAAGAAAAGAAGTTCGATTCCAAGTTTTAGATTAGGATTACAACAATGAAGGTTATGCGAAATCCAGGAACTACATACACTTGCGCCAGGTGAATTTTGGTAAAGTACTCAGATGGAAAAACCAATCTCAAAGGTGGATGTTACTTTTTCCTTTGGCGAAACCTTAAAAAATCTACGAAAATTTGAAATAATTCGAATTTTAGAATTTACCGCATAAACAGAGATCCTTGGCAATTTTTTTGGAACCACAGGTCCTTTTTTGCAAAAGTGTCGGCCAAGGATTATTTGCAATTTTTTCAAAACCAGAGGGGCTTTTTTTGCAAGAAAGCTGGCCAGGGATGGTTTCCCCCTAAAAAACTGACACGGCGTGGCTGAGGGCTCGACGATTCCACCCGCTTTAATATAGTAGATATTCCATGGTAACTCGACAAATGTGAGAACTTGTTCGTCATCTGTCTGGGGCATGGCGATGCAGGGGAAGCTGGATGCCTCTTGGTGGGGGATCGTTGATTTGTCGGGCTTGACCAAGCAGCCTATGCCGCCTGGGGACAGATAACACGTGCGTGATCTATTTTGGTTAGGGTCATGATAATGGTCCTTTCATAGGTTCACCTACGTACGTAAAACCTTATTAAAACTTCTTCCTCTAAATGGCAAGGTTTGGTAGACTTCTTATGACATCAGGGGTAGCAAACTGTCCCATCGCCATGATCTGAACATTTTACCAGACTATTCAATCGGTAGGAGCAACAATGTGTACAAAGGGCAGCGGCATAGTCAACACGAGCTGATACCTCGTGCTTACTGCGCATTCCTCGTTGAAGACCAACAATCGCAATGATATGTCCCGATCACGATGAAATTTCCCAAGATAACCCAGGCATGTTGGCTAAGGCTTCTTGTTGAATACATCAGTGTAGCATGCATGCAGCCCAGAACATCTAAGGGCATCACATAACTGTTATTGCCTTAAACTTACATGGCCTAAACGGCTGTAGTCCCTCTAAAAAGCTAGCTATGGAAGAATGACTCCACATAGCTTGTTAGCAGGATAAGGTGTGGCGACCCGCATAATTAACCTAGAGTAACGACAATAACACGCTATTACTTTGAGGTAATTATGTTGATCTTGACATATTAGCTAACAAAATATCGAGCGCACCCTACATTTTATCAGTTATTACACCGTGTTTAGATTTTTGCAACAGAACAAAAATTAGAGACTGAAATAAAAACTTATTACAATCCATTGCCACGCAGGCTACAAGTCTAGAAATACATAGTCATACGTACTATACAATACAACAGGAATTTAATATATATAAGCACTAAAGCACTACTCCACCCAATCTTTCGGGTAATTCTCTACCCCCTCGTAACCCTGATCCTGCTGGTAATCCTCACCCTATGCCCCATAGGCATAACCTTCGGGATCAATATCCCAACCGGTCACCTAATCATTGATGCCATTATCTAAGCAAAGGGAGAGTTAAGCAAGAGTGAATACAACAATACTCAGCAAGTATTAATAACAAAATGCATTATATGAATTTTTCCATCACCCAAATCATATCCATTTCTCTCAAATTCACTTTTAGGAAAATAGGGTTTTATTATGAAGATGTTTGGTTCATGTTTAAATTTCTGAAATTGCTACTAGCACTTGTATATGAGGCAGACTTAGCTTCTGTAGCCTCCAATCCAGGAGAATGCATGAATTCATGATTTTACTCTGCGCAGATTTATACCACTTTACCTATAGTGAATCCAACCTCAGTTGAGAACACATAACGTTTATCATTACTCAGGTATTAGATCTTTAGCCCTGGCAGCTGACGAGTTGTGGTGTCCTCGACTATTTCTCACCCACTCGCAGCGTACCAGTTATAACCCGACTTCAATGCAATCGGTGCTACTCATCTCAAGGCTTTAAATATAGCGCCCCTGATCTTAACAGTTTTTCCACATGAGCCTTACTGCTCTTCACTAGACCCATACTAGCTTACCAACCTATTTATCTAATACATACTCGCTTGGAGATCATACACCTTCATGATACAAAATTAAACGATAATTGCCCGAGTGTAGTTTGTTCAACATTATATTCTAGCATATGTAGAGTGCCACACTAGTAACACAAATATCCACAACCCCGAGCACTCTCTACCCACTTCATATATATATGTCATCGGCTCTATTCGTTGGACGAGCCATTTCAACACATCAATAACCAACCACTGCCACAACAGTTCATCAACAATTCAACATATCTATAATCAATTACTGCCTGATCTGTAGTTTATCAACAAACCATCTTTTCAACCGCATCCGATTTATGGTTTTCTTTCAAAGGAATTTCCAATACATGGGTGATATCACGTATAAGCAAATATAATTGATTGAAATTAATCAAATATGATCATAAGATTGCTTGCCTAAATTTTGGTAAAAATATTCGTCCTCACATGTTTGCTGCTAAAGATCACCGAACAGATTGGATTTAACTCCTGAAATTATAAAATAAAATATTTTAGGTAGCTAATAGATTTATAAATATTTTTATGGTATCCAACCCTTTCTTAAAAGTTTGTTATTTGATATACGTATAATGTCTCTTTTAAAATTTTGGATATTTCTAATCTAACGTCCCTTTATTTAAATGCCTAATAGCTTAGATTTATTATTTTATCAATTTTAATTAGGTGTATTTAATTTGCATGATGCATGGATCTGGATAAAAAATTTCTCCCCTTTTAAATATATTTTTTCCTTTTCTTTTTCTCTTCTCCCCCCTCTAGCCTTATCCATTCCCCATACTCCCTCTTCTCTCCCCAAATACATCCCAATCCAGCTCCCTAGCCACCGACAGCCCTCGCCTCCTGCCGCTGCCCCAGCCACCATCCCCTCCAGCCGTTGTCCTCCCCTCCGGTTGCCGCTCTCCTCTCCAGTATCCGTCCTCAGCCTCGCCTCCCAGTCGCCCTCGCTCCTCACCTCTGGCAGCTGTTGGCTCGACCACACGCTTGCCTCCCATGGCTCGGCCCAGCTCAGCCTCGCACCCAGCTGTCCTTCGATTGGCCCTGCCCCGGCTGCAGACTCCTCCCGCACCTCACCCCCTGGCCTCCCCTGGCCTCCTCTGACCCCATGTTGGGCCTCCTCGGCAAGCTCCCCCTTACTGGCCTCTTCCTCTCTGCCTACGGTTGCCACTTTGTAGGATTAAGGATAACCGATTAGAGGGGGTGAATAGGAGGTTTTTAAATTCTATGCCCCTAGTTTACCAATTATCAAGAATTATGCAAATTTACAATACTGCAACAATTTTAAAGTCTAAATAAGCTCGATTTTGCTAAAGGCACTAATACCCTATGTCTAGACAAGAACAACAATCCTAGAGAGATAAACAATTGCTATGATCACTAGGAAGGTAAAATACAATAATAAGGTCACAAGAAAGTAAATCACAAGAAAATGAACACAATGATCAAACCACAATTGACAGACAAACCGTGGTCTCGGAGACTTGCCGATCTCCCCTACTCCATGTTGAGGAATCTTGAACGAATCAAGCTAGCTCCTTGTGCAATTGAGCCTCCCTCGATCACTAGTGGTAGCTCTTCCCCGCTCCAGGTAGGCGAGCTCCGACCTTCACACAATGTCGGGCCTCTTCACAACCTTCCTTGAAGAGATCACTCGATCCACATCTCGAAGTCGTCTAGGAGGCGGCGACCTCCAAGAGAATAGACTTTGATGCTTGCTTGAGGTTGATCAAGTGTCTAAATGGCTTTAGAGTGAAAGCTCACACTTGAATGCCCTCACCAAATCAAAAATGATGATTTAATACACTAGAGATGGTGAGAGACTTGTAAGGGCCCACAAATATGCAATGAATGACCAATAGTTGCTCCTTCTATAGGTGAGGGTGTATTTATAGTCCCCACCCACAAATCTAGCCGTTGCCACCTAATCCCTGAAAAATTCAAGAAAGTCGGCACTACCGCCCATGTAGGACTAGTAGTGCTGGCCTTAGGTTCAACAATCGACTGTAGCATTAAATGCAGTGGAAAATAGCCATTGCTACAGTACATCCCTCGGCACTACCGCCCATGTAGGACCGATAGTGCCAGCCTCTCGAACCAAAAATGCACATTTTGGATCCTTTTTGAAAAATAACTACCAATCTCTAGGGTCAGTACTACCGCTCAAGCGGCAATACCGCTCCTAGTAGGGCGGTAGTGTTGTCCATGGGGTCGGCACCCCAAAATGGCATTCTCTACAACATAACCACCCGCCCCTAGGGCTAGTACTACGCCCGGCAGCGATCGCTCCTAGTAGGGTGGTAGTGACGACCATAGGGTTGGCACCCCAAAATGGCATTCTCTGCAATATAACTTCCGCCCCTAGGGCCGTTACTACCACTCAAGCGGCAGTACTGCTCCTAGTAGGTCGGTAGTGACGTCTAAACAAATTTTTAGAGAATTTTCATAGTAATTTTTAAAAGAACCATATGATCAACGTGTGAGTATGCATTTGAGCTATGAAACTTGATCCACATCAAGCTACTAACCAAGGTCTCTCTTAATAGTACGGTACCTAATCTAGCAACCCAATCTTTCTCCAAATAGCAAGATCGGCGAAAACTATGGAGAGGTCCTTAAACCATCATACCTTGGCATTAAGCTTGACACTTGATTTCCTTTGTGCTTCATGACCATTCTTTTTGTGTAATTTGCCGAACCAACCTGTTTTTCATTTCTTCAAGAGAATTGTTAGTCCTTAACAATACATTTGTCTTTAATTACCAAAACTCAAGACGAATTTAGGGGCCTAGATGCTTTACACTTCCCTTATATATATTTTCCACTCGCTTAGTGATGGTCTACTGATTCCTTAATGCTATGATAATGAGATGTTTAGACGACTTTACTCATTTGTTGTGAGTTAGTTAATGATGATGAGAGCCCATGTGGTGGTCTACTCATGTTTGTGATGAGTAATTGACTATATTTGAGCTTGTGGTGCTCAGATTTGAGTTTAAAATAAGCTTGCTTTGGTCTTGAGCAATTTGGTTTGAGTGGCTGTGGTTATGCCTTGAGTGGTTGTGGGCTTGCCCAGAGTGGTCATGACTTTGTCCTGAGTGGTCATACCTTTGTCTTGAGTTGGCGTAGCTTCACCCTCAAGTTGTCGTAACTCTTGTGACCTCTAGAGTGATCGTTCATAGAGTGGTCATGACCTTTGTGACATCTAGAGTGGTCGTGATCTTTGTGACCTCTAGAGTGGTCATTCCTATAGTGGTCGTGACCTTTACAACCTCTAGCTAGAGTGGTTGTTCCTAGAGTGATCGTGACCTTTATGATCTCTAGAGTGGCCGTGACCTCTTAGGGAGTGGTCATGGTCTCTAAGGACCAATTGGGAAGTGGTCGTGGCCTCTGATGGAGTGGTATAGACCACTGTGGGAGTGATCTTGACCTCTAAGGATTACTTGGGAAGGGGTCTTGACCTCTGATGAAGAGTGGTCTTAACCTCTAAGGAAGTGGATCTAACCACTAAGGATCACTTGGGGAGTTGTCATGACCCCTAAGGACCTCTTGGGAAGTGGTCCTAACTACTAAGAGAGTGGTTGTGACATCTTGGAGAGTGGTTACGACATCTAAAGACTACTTGGGAAGTGGTCGTAACCTTTGATGGAGTGGTCTAGACCATTGTGGGAGTGGTCATGACCTCCAAGAATCACTTGGAAAGTGGTTGTGATTTTTGATGGAGTGGTCTAGACCACTGTAGGAATAGTTTTGACCTCTAAAAAATTGGTCGTGACCTCTTGGGGGTGGTCATAACCTCTAAGGGCCTCTTAGGAAGTGGTCCTAACCATTAAGGAAGTGGTTGCGACCTCTGAAGGAGTGATCATAACCTCTGTAAGAGTGGTCTTGACCACTAAGAAAGTGGTCGTGACCTCTAAGGTCGTAGTCGTGCCCTTTGCAAGAGTGGTCATAGCCTAGAATGGTTTTGAGTGGTTACAGCCAAGAGTGGCTTTGAGTGGTCATTGCCTTATGTGGTCTTGATTTTGAGTGGTTTTGACTAGTCATGGACTAAAGTGGCCACAGTCTAAGTGATCCAAGGTAGAGCTCTAGATGTTTGACTGGTCACTAATCATCGTGAGATTACTGTTGCATGTTTTGTTTGAATAGTGCTATATGATATTTTTCTTGTCTATGTAGGTTGCAGGACTTCGAAGCTAGGTCATGGTGAGGCGGTGGAGACCGAGACTAGGTTAGGAGAGCTGAGGTCCAGATGGTCTGTGTGACGTCAAAGATGACTTAGGTCAGGGAGTTACTGCAAGCCAAGAAGACAAGGAACTAAAGTGATGGACATGGCAGGCAACGGCATGGACCGGGACTAGGCTCAGGGAAGAGTCGAGGTCCAGAATGGTCAAGAAAGCTGAAGTCGTCATGGAAAAGCGGATGGCTGAGATGCTAACTTGAGCCCTATTAAAGTGAAAGAGGATCGCTGGATCAAGGGTTCGCTGGCGGAGTAGGGGTTAAGTTAGTGTTAAAGGGTATGGTCAAAACCCGTTAAGTTATTGGGTTTTGAGTTAGCCTATATATGTGTGAGGGAGTGAATCTCAACTCTTGATGAGGTTTCTTGAGGGTCAAGAAGATCATATAAGGGTGGATGTTGCTCCCAGTGTGCTATAAATAGAGAGATGGAAGGATGTCTCCACACCAACTCTGTCTGAACCAAGTCTGAGAGAAGTCTTAGAGAATGGTTATTTGGTTTCTTTATGCTCTGTTGAGCTTTGCCCACTCGGAAGTATGGCTTTATAACCATTCCCTCTGTAAACAACGCAGGATCTGAGTTTATCTATGTTCTAAAATCTGTGTAAGTTCTTGCATTTTTTCCTGGTTCTTTCTTGCCTCTTGACCTTTGCTTCACCTCTTTCGACCTACTGTGTTTTACTCTTGCTCAAGTACTGGTTTCCTTCCTTTTTGAGCTTTTTGATCTCTCTCTAGTTTATTTCTTTCTTGATCTTGTGCTGCCAAGGATGAATTGATGGATAAATCTTTTATCGATTGTATCCCAATCAACTAGGCAAGCTTTTAACAAGATCTACAAAGCTCTTCTCAAGAAACCAGTTATTAGCTTGAAAAGAAAGGATTCTTGGTAGATCTGTTCTTGCACATTTGGGGTTGTTTCTTTGGTGTCGTTGCTTGCTGTGACATGTGGCTAGATCATCTTGATCATCAAATCACCACGAGTAAGCTTAGGGTGAAGTTTGTGAGTTTTCCCCATCTTGGTGCAACCTTTCTTCAAACTGAAAAAGGTCAAAACTTTATATCAATCATTGTGATTGAAGGTTGGAATAGGTTCCTGACATCTATAGGAAGGTGCATACAAAGTTTCACAGGATTTGAATCAGTCGATCAAAAGTTATTTCGAGTCTTGTTTTGAAATCTTGCTAATTTTAATATTCATCTTGATTTTACTGTTCACCCGAGAGCATGGAACTTTTACCTAGTGTTGGCCTAGCTGAGTCTTTCGGTAGGAATTTTTAGCTAGAGAGTGGCTTGAAATTTTTAAGGGGGGATTTGTATTTGGCTCCTATTCACCCCTTCTAGTTGCCTTTTCAATCCTTCAGATGAACATTTGGGGAGTATTTTGGATTGACGATGTTGCGACGATACCTAATGAGTCATTGTCCACCGGGGAGTACAAGGGCTCATTAGGCACACACAGCGTTGCTCCCAAATGTGACCCATTTGAAACCCTGGGTGGCCTCGTAGCTATTTACTAGTTCTCTAGTTCATGTTAAAGCTATGTTGGTCATCTATGTTCTTGGAGGTAGAATGGATTGCATGGTTATTACATGGAAATGCGGAAGGATGAGAATGGGAGGGTGTAGGCAGGTGTTGTTGTTGGTGTGGTCAGCATGAGGTTGCCGGTGTGATGGCTTTGTGCTTGGGCCTCCCTGGTTCATGGCCTCCCTTGCTTCCCAGTTCTCTTGAGTCAGCCTCCGTGCCCCCTCCTTGTCTTGGTTCTTGGTTTGGCTTGGTGGTGGCGGCTTTGCTCCTGGCTTTGGAGTGGTGTGTGTGGTGAAATGAACTTGGCTAGGGGAGTGCTCGACTGGTGACTCTCTTTTTCAACCTTGGTGGCTTTGCGGTTTGGATGGTTGCAAGCTGGCTTTCATCATTTTTAATAATGGGGTTTCTACCTTTTTACTATAGGGGCTTTATCTTTTTACCAAGTGATATTTTTATGCACTATTTAGTCATGACTATGGTTATCCGATTAAAAACATGTTTTTTTCACCTGATGATGAAACCCTATCTAGCAAGAGGCGCCGACTGCCCTAAGACAGTCTAGTATCTCGATGATCGTGATCTATTCACATTTGGGTCTGATGGCAATTTAGTTTCTAATTTTTTATTTGCTTGTATATGTGTATATGTTTGTATTGGTTGCTATTGTTTCAGGTGATTGAAGCTGCAGGCCTCCTAAAGACTTAGATTGTAGGTCATTGTAATCTTTTTGTGTATTCCAATTTTTGTAATTACTATTGTATTTGATTTCAATATATAAATTCTGTATGATAATTGTGGTTAAATAAAATGTTGTTTACTATCGTGACATGTTTTAGTTATAAGCGTCATCACTTGATTGATGATCATTTTTGTGTTTGATAATCTACCTTTCAAACAAGCAGCAAGCGAAAGAAAAGGAGTCTGCGGTAAATCATATGAAGCTCTTGCTACGCAAAATAAGAAGAAGCCTTTGATAAGTGAAGCTGCTGCATATTGCAGCGAAAGCCAGGAGGCAGAACCTAGAGCGGCGCTGGAACCAGAGCGGGACGAAGAGGGAGGGGAGGTGGTGGAGCAAAGGAGGGCGCCGTCTTGATGGTGCCCGCGCTGGCTACGTCGTGGAGGTGAAGAGTGTGTAAGAGGTCGCGTCGGGAAGAAGGGTGGATGGACATTTTCTCTGGACGAGACGTGGGCCCGAGTTGGCAGTGGTTGAATTCGAGGGCGAGCGTGGGTTGACCCTTCATGGGACAGGTGTCATTTGCTCGTTGGCTGGCCAGCGTCTATTGGTTGTGCATGCCGGACATAGCACCGATTGATCCGGTACTCATCAGAAACCTTTCTTTTCATTATAGCGGGCTACGCTGCGCCACGTAAATCTCACTCCAAATTTTTGTTGAAAAAATGGTAGAAGGATATAAATGTAATTTTAAATATTTCGGGCTTAAAGAATCACGCCCACGCAAAATTAGCCTGCTAGGAGTCGTCGACGAAGTAGAGAAGCGCGCAATGCAGGGCCATGTGAAAAAATCTGATCCAAGTATTTTTTCCCCCGAAAAAACGTCATTTCGTTTTCCTCAGCGTTGTTTTTTTTAAAAAAAATTGGCTGGCTAGGAGCCGTCCGGAAATTTGCGTAACCACGTTTCTTTTCTGTAAGGATCCACCCGAAATCTCTTGAGTCTAAAGAACCGGGTTAAAAATTGGCTGGATAATCTATGTTTAAAGAACCGATGTCCGTATCGAATCTGCGGTACAAAATAACGGATCTAAACATAATTTCAAATCTTTCGGGTCGAAAGAACCGGCGCTCGTGTCGAATTTGTGGAATTGAGGGGATTTTTTTGCAAAAGAACCGGTGAAAGGACATGTTCACGATTTCTGAATCTTTCGGGATGAAAGAACCGACGGTTCGGGGCGAAAAAACCGATGGAAGGACCTTTCCACGATTTTGGATTTTTCGTCGGAGGGTTTTTTCGAAAAAAAAACCGTACTTGGGACCTTGCATGCGCGTCGATTCTTTCAGGCTTAATAGATATATTATTATTCGGGAAAACAATAGCAGCAGCAGTAGCTAGAAGGCTTGTCTTGTGCACACAATTGATCTCAACCCTGAACAGAAAATGTTCTGGAGTGGCAGAGAATGCACTAGTGCCATCGACTCATGCAGGTTACGGGTTCCAGCTGGGATGGAAATGGGATCGGGAAGTGATCCTATTCTGGCCCTCTTGGCCTCTCTCTCTCTCTCCAAAAATAGCTCTCTTAAAAAAGAATTGCAAAACTAGTCTTCTACTCACCGCGGAAGGTATCCTTAACGTGGAAGGACCTCTCGCACTACCCCTCCGCGGCATAGCCGCGGCGCCTGTTTCCGTTCATGCCACATGTTAGGGTTTGAAACCAATAGATATGGTAGTTAGAGATATTGAGTTATCTTCAACACCATGTCTCCTGCCGCCCCCTCTTTGCGGTACGCCCTTTTCCGCACCACCCGAGCACGCAGCCGATTGTTGTCGCGCTCGGCGCCTATTCCTGTGCCGCCCGCCTTCAACGCCCTGGCTCTGCGGCATCTCGACCTCCTGAGCTCATATCGTCTGCCGTGCCTCCTGTGCTGGAAGAGGGGACTGATTTCTAAATTTTGTCTGGAGTGAGCCATTTTTGAAAAAAAGAGAGAGAGAGAGAAATGGGCTAGAATTGTGATCATTTCTGCGATCGATGCATCGTGGGAAGGAAAAGGTTGGCTACCGGTCTACCCTGCATGCTGTGGTCTGGTGCCCTTGATGCAGGACATATAATACTGTGGTCAGAAAGTCAAAATTCAGAAAGCCTTATCCCCACACATGTGAGATGGAGAAGCAGCACGATCCAAATCCAATGCGTACTGAAGTCTTTCTCGTCAGATTTTTATTACCAGCTCAAGCTGTATGGAACGCGGGAACTACATAGAATTTTACAATTAGAAATACCGCTCTTCTAGGATTCGCAGGAAATTGCCACGCTCCAAACGGGGCATCAATCCCTGTCATGGATTAAACAAACCTGAATGATCGATCTTTGCATGGAACAAATCTATTTACATTGTAAATTCGACTCCTATTGATTTCGGTATTGTTACTCTCCAGTCCTGTGATGCTTATTTGTCATTATCCTGTGCTTGCAGAAGGTGATGGCTGGCACCCTGAAGCTCATCAGGTCTGCCCACGTTAGCACCGATCATGTGCTGACACCACATGCGCATGAAAAAATAAAGGTTATATCCAATAAGGTACACATAATATTCCAGAAAAACTAGTAGTTATTTACGATAGTTACCTCACTATAAAATCTAGAATTAAAATATTCCGCATATTTACAACAGAATCTGCCTTTCAAGAAGCAGAAAGCGAAAAGAGATGAAACCCACAGTAATTATATGAAGCTCTTGCGACGCAAAAGAAAAGAAGCCTCCGGTAAGTGAAGCTACCGCAGAGTGTACCGAAAGCCAGGAGCAGGAAGCAGAATCCAGAGCCCACCAACAACGAAGACGTCAGAGCCAAAATGGGACACCGACTGGGACGAAGAGGAATGGGAGGTGGTGAAGAAGCGGAGGGTGCCGCTCGACAGAGCCGATCGATGGATCGACATTTTCTCTTACCGAGGTGTGGGCCCAACTCGGCAGTGGGCGAATTCGAAGGGGAGAGCACATGTTGACCTTCATTGGACTGGTGTCATTCGCTGGTTTGCTAGGCAGCTTCTCTTGGATGTACATGCCGGACGTTAGCTGAGATACGTCCCAAGTTAATCTTCATCTGATCTTAAGTCGCACATAAAAGCCCAAAATAAATGAAGGCCGACAAAAAGCCCATTCTAGGCCCAGCATGGTCGCCTAACGCCACTGGTGCGTATCCTCGTCTCCTCACTTCTCCATGGCCGCCTCCGTGATGTCCCGCCTAGGGCAGGGATATCGACTGGACCGAGAGGCGTAAGCCGACAAGGGAGGGGGGTTTGAGCCGCTACAGGAGGAGGTCGAAGAAGAGGAGGTCGCTGTCGCAGCTGCATGCTACAGTCTCCTGTACTCCATACTCGCATGATACTAGTACCGCTCAAGAAACAAACAGTACCAGTGAGCAGTGGAACTGAAATTACATTACAGTGATGCATGTCATGTTCAGTTCATCAGAGCACCCATTGATCCAGTCATCTGAAACAGTAGCAGCGAGCGGTAGCAGTACACCATGATGCAGCAGCAGCATGTCTAGAAGGCTTGTCTTGTGCACAGAATTGATCTCAACTCTGAACCGATCTTGTTTTGGAGTGGCAGAGAATGCACAAGTGTCATCGACTCATGCGGGTTGAGAGCTCCAACTAGGATGGAAATGGGATCGATAGCATCATGGGAAGGAAAAGATCGGCCTACTCTGCATGCTGTGGCCTGGTGGCATCGTTTGTACATGTATGCGTTGGGAGCATGCAGCCTGGGAAGAGAAGAGCAGGAGACCCAGCGAGAGCACATGCATGCTCAGTGCTCACCAACCTTTTTTCAGTTGCACCACTGCTTTGTAATGATCTGTATACGAAGGACCGAAAATAGGGACCGGAGGAAGGTAAATAGAAGTAAAATAAAGAAATTCCAAAAAATTTAAGCCACTAAAAGAGCCAATAAAAAGACTCAGCTAGGCTAGCATTGGGAAAATTTTCGTGCTCTCGGGTAAATAGTAAAATTATGATGAATAGTAAATTTAGCATGATCTCGAAAATAAGAAACAAGATAACTTTTGATCGACTGATTCAAATCTCGCAAAACTGTGTGCATCTTTCTATTAATGCCAGGAACCTATTCTAACCTTCAATCGCAAGGATTGATGTTAAAGTTCTGATATTTTTCAGTTTGAAGGAAAGCTGCACCTAGGACAGAGAAAAACTCACAAACTTCACCCGAAGCTTGTTTGTGGGGATTTGATGATCAAGATGATCTCCCACATGTCACAGCAAGCAAGAACATCAAAAGAATATTGCTCAAACGTGAAAGATGAGATATGCACAAATCCTTCCTTTTCAAATCAAGATCTGGTTTCTTAGAGATCTTGTTAAAGTTTGCCTAGATGATTAGGGTATAATCTTCAAAAGATTCATCCATCAATCATTCATCCTTGGCAGCACAGGATCAAGAAAGAAAGAAACCAGAGAGGGATCAAAGACTCAAAAACAAAGGAGACCAAACTTGAGCAAGAGACGTTCTAATGGATATTACTGTGTTGGAACATTATTCTAGATGAGTTCCTGAACCACTTATGTGTCCTAGATCTAGTAAAACACAGTAGGTAGAAAGGGGTGAAATACAACTCAAGTTGCAAGAAAGAACCAAGCAAAAATTACAAGAACAAAAATAAGCTTCAGAATATAGATGAACTTAGATCTTGCATTGTTTAAAGAGAAATAGTTACAAAGCCACACTTCTTGTGGGCAAAACTCAACAGAGTATAAAGAAACCAAAGAACCCTTCACTAAAACTTGGTTCAGACAAAGTTTTTTTTAGGCATTCCTCAACCCCTCAATTTATAGCACACTAAGAGTAATCTTCATACTTAAATGACCTTCTTAACCCTCAAGAAACCTTATCAAGGGTTGAGATACACTCCCTCACACAAATATAGGCTAACACGAAACCCAACAACATCATGGGTTTTGACCATACCCTTTAACACTAACTTAATTAGCCTCTACTCCACCCGCGAACATTTAATCCAACGATGCTGCTTCACTTGAGTAGAGCTCAAGTTAGCATCTCATCCATTCACTTGTCCTCTAGGCTTGCAGCAACTCTCTGAACTTAGTCATCTTCTGGTGTAACCTTGACCATCTAGACCTCAGCTCTCTCAGCCTAGTCCCGGTCTCCTCCGCCTCACCATGACCTAGCACCAAAATCCTACAACTAACACAGACAAGCAAGCCACCATATAGCATTGTTCACAATAACATGCATCAATAATCAGACATGAATCGTTGACTGGTCAAACATCAAAATATCCCTCCTTGGATCACTTAGTCTATGACCACCTTGGTCCACAACCACTCTAGTCCATAACCACTCTTAACTGTGACCACTCAAAGTCACTCTTAGTTGTGACCACTCAAAGCCACTCTTGGTTGTGACCACTTCCTTAGAGGTCATAGCCACTTTCTTAGTGATCAAAACCACTCCAGACCACTCTTACAGCGGTCATGATTACTCCCTCAGTAGTCAGGACCACTTCCCAAGATATCCTTAGAAGTTTAGACCACTCCCTCAATGGCTAGGAGCACTTCCTAAGGGGTCCTTAGAGGTCAATGGTCATTCCCCAAGAGGTCACAACCACTTATACAGAGATCTAGACCACTCATACAGAGGTCTAATCCACTCAAGACCACTGATACAGAAGTCTAGATCACTCATACAGAGGTTATGACTACTTAAGATCACTCCAGATCACTCTTAGAGAGGTCATGACCACTTTCTCAATGGTCAATATCACTTCTCAAGAGAGCTTTAGAAGTCAAGACCACTCCCATGAAGATCAGAACCACTCCCATAGAGGTCTTAGGAGGTCAAAACCACTCCCAGAGTGGTTTAGACCACTCCCATGAAGGTTAGGATCACCTCCATAGAGGTTCTAGAACCACTCTAGAAAATGACCACCCTAGAGATCACAAAGCCCACAACTACTATAAAGAGCGACCACTCTAATGGTGAAGCCATGACCACTTAAGACAAAGTCGTAACCACTTTGGACTAGGCTAAAACCTCTCAAACCAAATTGCTTATGACAAAGCAATCTCATATCAAACTCAAACCTGAGCAGCACAGGCTCAAACATAGTCAATTACACATCACAAAATCAATGCAAGGTCTCTATAATGGACCATCCATGCATGAACCAATGGAGTGCTTGACAATATGCAGATCTGAATCAGTTAATTATTACTCGGAAAGCTACAGATCTCAATCTCACCATCATCGCATCATGGGTGGTGTCATCATGGTGCCGTGCATGAATGGTGAAATTTAGTTAATCAGTTACTGCAATACTATACTCCAACGTATGCCACTACGCCAAAACCTGCAATAGGTGACGGTCTATTTGTGGCGGTTTTTTTCGAACCGCCACAAAGATAATTATCAGTGGCGGTTCTATTTCAAAAATAGCAGGAAAAATATCAGTGGCGGTTCTATCCTAGAACCGCCACTGATAATTAATTATCAGTGGCGGTTCAAGGATAGAACCGCCATCGATAACTAAAATACATTATCAGTGGCGGTTGGAGGCTAGAACCGTCGCGATAACTAGTTATATTAGTGGCGGTGCTATCCTCCAACCGCCATCGATTCTATTGATTATCCGTGGCGGTTATATCCTCGAACCGCCATCGATAATTCATTATCGATGGCGATTCGAGGATAGAACCAAATCACAGATAATATTATCGATGGCGGTTCTAGTTAAAACCGCCACTAATAATATTGCCTATAAATAGGTGGTCGATGCAAGACCTTGGTCTTCTTCTTCCCGAGAGCAAACCAAAACTTCTAAATTTGATTTCGTTTTCTCCAATTCTTGTGCTTGTACTTCCTCTAGTTGTTCCTTGGTGAGTTATTTTTCTCCTCTCTTGATTTGTGTTAATCTTGTTGCAATTTAATTTTTAAACCAAGTTTAATTAGGATTTATATGTAGATGAGATGAAAAGTTTAGATTTTGTTTATTTTTATTTAGCTACCATTTTGTAGTTGATGAATTTATTTCCTAGCTAGGTTCATTAGATGATGTTGTGTTCCTTTTATAGATGATGAATTATGATTAAGCATATATTTAATATTAATTGCATTTTAAATTAATTTGATACATGATGAATTTATTATCTAGCTCCTTTAGATGATAAGTAATTAGATTGGTTTTTTAATTACTATTAATTGGGTTCTATTAGTGTACGGACATATACATCTTGCATATATATGAATTTATTATCTAGCTCTTTTAGATGATAAGTAATTAGATTAGTTTTTTAATTACTATTAATTTAGTTCCATTAGTGTACGGACATATACATCTTGCATATAATAAATTTATTTAATTAAGATTATTGGGTATTAATATAAATGAAATTTTAGTTAATTTGGTAGGTGGGTGCTTATCATTTTTAGATGATGAATTTATTATCTAGCTTCTTTACAGGAAAAGTATTCATATTAGTTTTTTAATTACTATTAATTTGGTTCCATTAGTGCGGACATATATTAAATTTATTTAATTAAGATTATTGGATATTAATATACATGAAATTTTAGCTAATTTGGTAGGTGGATGCTCATCATTTTTAGATGATGAATTTATTATCTAGCTCATTTAGATGATAAGTAATTAGATTAGTTTTTAATCAATTTTTATATGTTAATTAATTTTAGATGGATAGGAGATGGATGTACAATGCGAACTGTTATGTAGAGATTACATCGATGGGGTATCTGCTTTTCTAAGAGCATTGAGGAGAACAAGTTGCACAAGAAGGCGGAGTACATACATTGTCCATGCATTGATTGCAAGAATGAGAAAATGTTTTGGACAAAGAGCACATCCACTTGCACTTGATTCAAGAGGTTTTGTACTTGGCTATACACGTTGGACAAGTCACGGTGAAGAGGAAAACATACATGAAGGTGATAACGTATTGGATGATGGAGAAGGCATTATGGCAGCTGACATCAGTTATGGATCTGATGAGGATAGGTTGGACATTGATGACGATAATAATCTTGCTCAGATGTTGCGCGATGCAGAAGGGAACTACACTAGTCAGAGAGAGTTTAATCAATTCAAGGGTTTGTTGGATGACTCGGACACACCTTTGTTCCCGAGTTGCAAAGAGGAATACACAAAGTTGCACACCGTGCTTTCACTTCTAAAATTGAAGGCAAGCAATGGTTGGTCCGATAAAAGTTTCACGGCGCTATTACAACTCTTAGCGGACATGCTTCCAGATGGAAACGTATTGCCGATAACCACTTATTTAGCTAAGAAGGTTGTATGTCCATTGGGATTGAAGTAGAAAGAATACATGCATGTCCAAACGATTGTATACTCTATCGCAAAGAGTATCTGAGACATGCATGTATGTCCGTGTGCAAATCATCACGATACAAGCGTAAAGGCCATGACAATGAGGGCACCGTGGTGAAGAAAGGGCTCCGCTAAAGTGGTGTGGTATTTACGGTAATACCTAGGTTGAAGTGTTTATTTGGAAACAAAAGCATGCCCAAGCGATGCGATGGCACTTTCGGAAGAGCGTAAAAGGATGGAAAGTCGAGACACCTGCCGATTACGCCGGTGGAGAACCATCGATAGGCTCTTTAGGATGGACTTGGGAATGAACCGAGGAATGTAAGGTTTGGGTTGAGTACGGATGGAATGAATCCTTTCGGTAACATGAGTAGTATTCATAGCACTTGGCTCAGACTCTCAGATCTACAACCTTCCTCCTTGGTTGTGTATGAAACGAAAGTACATTATGATGTCATTTGCTTATCCAAGGGCCGAGACAACTGGCAATGATATTGATGTATACCTACAACCATTGGTGGAAGATCTTGTGATCTTGTGGAACGAAGGTGTATGGTATGGGATGAGTACAAGCGAGAGTACTTCATCCTACGGGCATTGTTGTTTTGCACCATCAATGATTTCCCCCCTTGGTAACCTATCCGGTCGTACTATAAAGGGGCCAAAGCATGCCCCAAAGTGCATGGATGAAACCGCTAGTGTGTGGCTCAATAACTCGAGGAAAACCGTGTATATGCATCACCGTAGGTTCCTTCGCAGGAATCACCCCTACCGCAATATGAAAAAACAATTCGACGGGACAAAAGAGGATGGTATAGCCCCAAGGCCTCGTCGTGGGGAAGAGGTATATGATATGGTTAAGGATATTAATGTCGTACTTGGAAAGGAGATAGTAATAATACATCGAGGTCTCGATCGAGAAGACCACATGGAAGAAGAGATCGATATTTTGGAACTTGCCCTATTGGAAGGACTTAGAAGTTCGACACTGCATAGACGTCATGCACGTAGAGAAAAATGTATGTGATAGCTTGATTGGTCTTTTGCTGAACATTCCTAGCAAAACTAAGGACGGACTAAAGGCACGAAGGGACCAATCAGAGCTGAGCTACATCCTCAGGACACCGGGAAAGGGCGACTTTACCTTCCCGACTTGCTACACTCTTTCAAGAAAGAGAGAATGTAACTTTGCAAATGCTTGCATGGTGTGAAAGTTCCGTCAGGTTACTCGCAAGCATCAAGCGGTCTCGATGAAAGATTTGAAGTTAATCGGCATGAAGTCTCATGATTGTCATGTGATGATGACACAAATGCTTCCTATTGCAATTAGAGGTATTTTGCACGAAAAGGTCCGAGAGGCAATCATGAGGTTGTGTTTCTTCTTCAACACGATTTCACGAAGGTCATCGATCCCATCGGACTTTCTCGAGTGCAGAATGATGTGGTCAAGACACTATGCCGACTAGAGATGTATTTCCCTCCATCATTTTTCGATATAATGGTTCATCTCATTGTTCACCTTGTGAATGAGATAAATGTATGTGGCCCGTATTCTCGCATCGGATGTACCCGTTCGAAAGGTACATGGGTATCTGAAGAAGTATGTACGCAATCGATCTCTACGGAGGGCTGCATTGTGGAAGGTTATGCAACCGAGGAGGTTATCGAGTTTTGCGTGGATTACATGGAGGGTGGAACCGGTAGGAGTGCTGTATCCCGACATGAGGGTATTTGGTGGGAAAGGGACGATTGGAAGGAAATCAACAAATTCTTACGATCATGGATTATTCGAAAAAGTTCATTTCACAGTTTTGCAACAGTTAGTTGAGGTGTCCTCGTATATGGACATGCACAAGGATAAGCTACGAGAGGAAAATCGTGGACGATCAGAGGTTTGGGTAACAAAAGAGCATAACCGTTTGTTCAATCATTGGTTCAAAGAGCATATGACTGGGAAAGAAACGAGTGTCATGTTGAGGTGGCTGGCAAAAGGGCCATCAGATACAATCTTGACATGGCAAGGATACGATATAAATGGATATACCTTTTACACGAGATCTCAGGATAGCAAAAGCACTTACCAAAATAGTGGTGTTCGCATAGATGCCTATGACAACACAGCGATGAAGAAGAGTAGCTTCTACGGGTTCATAGAAGAGATTTGGGAGCTCGACTACTGTATTTTTAAGATCCCAATGTTTCGGTGTCGTTGGGTACAACTCCCAAAGGGTGTCAAGGTGGACAAGTACGGCTTCACTACTTTGGACATCGAACATGTCGGATACAGAGATGAACCATTCATACTTGCGAAGCAAGTAGCACAAGTCTTCTATGTAATCGACCCGGCAGATAAGAAGCGCCATGTAGTTCTTCAGGGGAAAAGAAGGATCGTCGGAGTTGAGAATGTCATGGATGAGGAAGAGTACAACCAGTTTGATGAGTTGCCTCCTTTCGTAGATGGCAACATCAGGCTCGAGGAAGAAACCACTCAGGAAGCTACCTATCATCGCGACGATCATGAAGAAGGGCAAATTGTGAAAGAAAATAATTAGCTATATACGAGTAATGGCAAAATATCAGAGGCGGAGCTAGCTCCTGGGCAAATTATGACCAGGCCGCACAAGTCTTCCTCTATGTAATCAACCCTAATGATAACCACTGTTGAAGATAATCTTGTGCATGGTAGTTTAAAGTCTGTTTTCGGTTTTGTTTCCTAGCTATGTGCTAGTTTTTTGGTCTTTGAGTCAGTTTCGGACTTTGCTAGTTTTGGTAATTGTTTCAGTGTCTGAAGAGTACTTGTTTGTTTTGCTTGGGATGACAAAATAGTGTTCTATCCGATTGAAAGTTTGGAGAGTTTGTTGAGTCCGTCGGTGAAAGGAGTCCGGATTCTTTCTCATAAATCGCTTATGTATTTGCTTTACAAGTAATACACAAAATCGTAAAACGCCGCAATTGCGCAAAGACCAAAAACTAGGTCTTCGAACTCGTACGCTATTCGACAATAGTCGTATAAGATTCGAAACAAATTTCAAGATATAGAGGCACATCGGTGGCGGTTCTTAAAAGAACGCCATCGATAATATATCTGTGGCGGTTCGTATACTGAACCGCCACAGATAATACATTATCGATGGCGGTTACGTATACGAACCGCCACGAGATAATGTTATCGATGGCGGTTCTTTCTAAGAACCGCCATCGATAATACTCCATCTATAAATAATAGATCCACCGCTTGTACCCTTTACCCTTAAAACTCCCGCCTTCTCTCTTCTACCCTAAAACCCTTGAGCTTCCCGTGCTCGACACCGCCCCGCCGCCCCCGCCTCGCGCCGACGCCGCCCCCGACCCGACGCCCCCGACGCCGTCCCCTAACGACGCCGACCGGCCGACGCCGCCACGGTCGCCGCCTCCGACTCGGACGCCCTCCGACGCCGTCCCTAACGACGTCGACCCGCCGACACCGCCCCAGGTGCCACATTTTCTGCTGTGCTCTACTCGTCATGTTCTTGTGATTAGCATGCATGGTTGCCGTGCATTTTGGATGATTCTCTTTGCTACATGCATCTCTTGATCAAGACACGGATCGCCGCTTTCTTGCGTTGCTCACGCCCAAAACACTTCCATCAGACACTATCATGTGTTTGTTGTAATTGGAACACTTAGTCATCAACTAATTAGGAATAAACATGTCAAACAAGCAAAAAGCCGACTTTTTTCGACGGTCGGAACAAAATAGTGCGGGGCATGGAATTATTTTTTGAGCAGTTTAGCACAAGATGAATACACCCATAGCACAAAACAT
This sequence comes from Otatea glauca, assembly GCA_036346275.1. Taxonomy (NCBI): domain Eukaryota; kingdom Viridiplantae; phylum Streptophyta; class Magnoliopsida; order Poales; family Poaceae; genus Otatea; species Otatea glauca. The sequence goes on along the minus strand of CM070726.1, from coordinate 45,309,970 downwards.
CATTTTAGGAGTTATTGTCTATTGCAAACACTTTTCTGTGTCATGATTAAGACCATGGGATCCTAAAGAGACAAGTTTATATATATATATATGGTTCTTCTTTGTGCAAGCTCTTAGAGGAAGGGTATCACGGTTTCTTGCATGATTTGTGCAATTGTTGGGGATATTGAAATCCTTTTGGCGGTTAATAAACAGTGCTTCACTATTGGGGATATTGAAATCCTTTCGGTCGGTTAATTATTGCCAAGAGACAACCACCACCATCATGCATGAGTATGTGCCAATTGTTTCTTTAAGCAAGCAACAGGAACAAGAATTAATTAACTTGCCTAATTTTCTTAGAATATTGATCTAGACAATCGGAGCCCGCTCAACTTGAAAAATCTTGAAGCCTAACCCGTCACACCAAAATCTTGAAGCTCATTTATACTTATTAGACGAACCTGTTACTTCATTCTTCGCTTCTACCATATTTTAGAACTAGCTAAGAATGCTACGGATCATCTTCCACTTGTTGCATCTGCATGCTTTGTTCTGTAGTCATCCACTTGCCCTACATGTTTTCATCTTCCACTTGTCCTACATGTTTTATTTAGATTGAGTTTCATTAATGCAAACCATGGGCGTTGCAAGGTGTATGTGTGTAGCATTTTAGTGCTCACTGTATGCACCATAGCTACATATTGGGTCCACAAAATTTACAACCAATCAGAACTAGTTCAAGAGTTAATGCTTGCTTAATTAGTTTTGTTCTGAGCTAATTAAGTATCTTGCTCTTGCAAAATCATTTTCATCTTAGCAACACACAATATTACACACGGGACAAGACATACATACTTTGAAATTCCATGAGATGATTCTGTAATAATTGTGAAAATTATGTTTGGGTTGAACTGTAGTTCTAATGGAGCCCGAAACCGAGCCTATAGTGGAGGAGAGCCCGAGCAGGTACCTTACCCTCCACCCAACCACCGAATGTGCCGAGGCCTCCACCGCTGTTGCAGATGATGCTCCTGTTGCAAGACGCCGAGGACGAGGGAAAACTAAGAAGCCTGAAGGCCGGTACACCATCTCAGAGGTCTTAGATACTGGGGCCCCTGTTGCACCGAGAAAATCAGCAGCAAAATACAGGTCAACATGCGGGTACATCGTAAGGGATAAAGTGCCAATCACCTATTCGGATTGGCATAAAGTGCCCCGAGCCACCAAAGAGGATCTGTGGACAGAGCTCAAAGAAACCTTCGAATTCCCCGAAGGAGCCGAAGATCTTGTGCGTCGCGACGCATTGATGACCATGGATGCGGCGTGGAGAAACTTCAAGGCGAGGCTGAACACAAATTATGTGAAGCAAAACCGGTCAGCCATCGGAGAGTACCCAAGATTAGAGCCATATTGGGATGAGTTTGTGGCGATGAAGCAATCGAAGCGACAAGGAAGTCCGGTGAGGACCACATTAGCATCGCAAGAAGGAATACTCACCCCACGGACTTGGCACGAGTGGGTGCGCGGTAAAATTGCTCAATGGAGAGGCAAGAATTAGAAGCGGTCCAATTGGTGGCACAAGTCCCTTGATCGGACTACGGATCGAGTGAAGCACTACGTGCTAGCGAGGCGTATATGTTGTCATGGGGTTTATCATTCAAGAGCGGTGAAGACGAAGCAATGACGCAACGAGTTCACGAGTTTCACGCCCGATCCACCCAAGGATCTTTTCACCCAGACAGGAGAAAGACGAGCTAACAATGCCCTAGGAAACAAAGAGCACCACAGTGGGACACGAGGCGTCGGGTCAAGGTTCCATGGAGGAGTGGATTCCACGAGCATGGAGACTCTTATAGGAGTCGGAAGAGAGCTAAAGATGAGCGGCCGAGAAGGAAATGGAAATGATGAAGGAAAGGGTTGCGAGAAATACAAGGCACCATTGAAGAACAAGTTGAACGACAAGTACAACAAGCCTTGAGTCGATCGCGAGCCCACAACGTTTTCTCGATCCTACAGTCGTCGCGGCGATTGCGCGCCCACGCCATTGGCGAAGCGGACAACAACCATTATCCTGTGGGACGACATACAGACCCCACACCTGTCGACTCAACGCGTGCCGTGATGAACATATTTGTACAGCCGCCTGTGGGTAGTCTATCCGTGCCAAGAAGGGGTGTCTCGCACAATACCCCGATAGCGCCCGAGTTATGCAAAGGTCCAAGTGGACACGGTATTTGCACGATTTGTTGAGATCGGACCGAAAACCCACCAATGATGAGATAACTACTCTAGGAAGTGCCGCCCACTCATTCATCCAATGGCGCAAGCGTGACATCGTCTTGGACCATGCAATGCCATCCTCTCTGCGATACAATCCTCGCATCCGTCACCAAAGACTGAGAGTGAAACGGGAAGAAGCAAAATGAGGTAGAAAAGAAATGCATTGAGGACCCCATCAAGATGGCCACCGTTAGTACTCCAAAGCGTAAACCTATAACACCGGTACTTCAAATGACAAACCTACAACCTCGATCGCAAAAATTGGCACATTAGACAAGTCAGATCACCGGATCAAAGAGGCCAGATCGAGTATGATGTCGTGCGACAAAAAGTAAGGGCAAAGCGAAGTCCGATGACCAAGATGATCAACAAAGATTGAAATTCGAGGTAGGGAAGCCCTTGGTCACCGCTGAAGTTAAAAAGTCTAACACCCATGATGCACGGCGATTACATGCATGGTACTTAGATCGATCCAACCAAGACGTACTCCCAAAGATGATCACCGCAATTTTCCGTGAGGAACATTTTCACCATGAGGGCCATGGCTACTTCTTAATAGAATTCGATAACTTGCACAACTTGTTCTATCACGACGCCCTCGACATATCTTTTTTGAGATGCTGGTCACTGTAAGTGTCTAATATATTAATCTTGGCCTACATTCACGTAATACCGATAAATTTCATGTCTAACTAATTCGTTATATAGATACGAGATGATTGAAGTACGAAGAACCAAGGGGCGATGGGATTCCTCGACCGGAACGGTTTGCCAACATGAAATCAAAAGAGTACCAAAGGAGGTCGAGGAGTACGATATAAAGTTTTGATTAAACTACAAGACAAGGAGTTTATACTTTTGCCATACAATTTTAAGTAAGTTGCTCACTAGCTAGTTAAATTACTCGCTTATTTCGTTATTTACTCGATGTAAGGACTAATGGTGGCATCATGCATGTGTATGTAGCTTCCATTGGATTCTCGTAATAATTCATCCGAGAAAAGAGCAAGATGTCGATCATGGATCCACTAGATAAACCTAAAAAGACTTTGAAGAGATGACACATTTAGTGAATGAGGCGTTCAAAAGATATTGTCGAAGAGCTCGAGATACCGCCCATACCACAAATCCCTTACAATCCGTCACGAAGTTTCCAGACGCACGAAGGAATACTCTTATATCATATTTCATAGTAAATAGCTCCTTCGACGACATCTTAGTTCATTCGATTTTTGCAAAGGTCACAAGCGGTTAAAGGAACAAATTTATGTGGGTACTTCGTGTGCCAAGACATGCGCGAAATCTTATCATGCACAATAAAAGACAATGACGTAGAGGTCGGTCATGCCGACATGACACATTGATTCACACCACTCAATTTCTATATTCTCTTAATTTTGTTTTTATACTTACAGTAGCCTCAAGTTGTCTACGGTAGGATCTGCTTCCTTCGAAATCCAAGGCATTCGGGGCAGCTCGCCTACTTCATCATGAAGGAAATAATCAACAAAATGGCGAGTTTTATGACGAAGACAACAACGATCCATCATCCATACTATTGTCCCAAATCACATGTCTTCAACCTCCAAGACCCGTAGGCTTCTAGTTTACCTCCACTAGTTTAGGCTTTTTACTTCAATTCTGTTTCATTACAAAGTGTAAATAACTCTTTGTTCCTTTCAAATGGGAACCCTTCTTTTGCCAATGTCACTTATTTTGTCGTGGTTGTGCAAGTCTTTTGGATGCAAGTACTCTTCATAGATATTTTGTATATTGTCTTATATATGACTGTTTGAGCATCGTGTTATCATCACATCCCGATATTATGACTTCCTGTAATCGATAGGAACATTTATATACGTGAGCTATATGAACCTTTTTTTGGTCATGGACTAACCACCTTGTATATCTATTATATAGATATATAGCCATACTATTTCAATATATTATTTTCTCGTTAGAATTGCGAATGATCTCACCAAAATCTTGAAATAGCGGTCAATTAGAGGGAACTACTATGTAGCAAGCGCCACCATGAACATGTATACAAAGAAGGTAAAATGGTGTTTTTGTTTGTCTTGTCTTACAATATTATAGGTGTTTTTGTTTGTCTTGTCTTACAATATTATATGTTTCTGGTTTGCTATTACGCTTTGCCTTGGTGAAATGAAACGATCCGATGTGCATATTCTGGTTTGCTACCGCTAATAACTTATACAAGGTGTGACATACTCATTTCTTCAATATTCTTTATATTACTTCATTTTGCATGCTTTTATTGAACAAATGCTGCCCAAACTAATCTGTTCTTCTCGCAGTGGTTGACACTTTGCCCGGCAATTTTCTGTACATAGCTCAGTTGAAGTATACAAAGCTAAATTCATGCTATTCTAGCAAGTTACCACCCTGAACAGGTACAGTTATCCTTCAATATTTTTTCTAGTTCCTTGATAATACATGAGTATGTTGGTCAAATGATGGATCTGATTTGTTTGGTAACATCTTCAATGTTGGTCAAATGATGAAGATATCTTCGATGTCGTTATTTGGGAGGGTTATAGAGAAAGGAATGATTAGTTTGATTATTCTATTGTCAAGACTAATGTTTTGTTTGTGTTTAATGCAATAGCTACTCAGTTTGTTACTTCTTTTCCTATTGCATATAAACGCTGTGACTTTATGCCAGTTGACTGCTAAGGTAGAGCTTTGTTGTTTCTCCGTCCAAATAAATCGAATATGGAGTTGTATTTGCCATTCTCTTTTAGTTCTATATTATATATTTGCTTTGTGGAGTAGAGAAAATTTCTACATTTCCAAGATCACATCAAGGAGCTAATGGAATAGCATGGTACAAGTAATCAAAATGCATCTTCTTATATGTTATCTTCTTAATTATATAACAACCATAGGTATGGGCATACCATGTAGGGCATAGGTTAGTGTGTGGGTATGTTGTGCATATAAGATGAACGATCTCTTATTTCATATTTTTAGTAAGCTACTTGGATGCTTTGATCTTCCAGATGTTCGCAATCCTCACATTTCAAAGTTTGCTATGTTTGTATTGTGGTTCCAAAACTGCGTTTGGTTACATATGTAAAATTGTTTTTGGAGGCAAATAAGACAACTCAATCTTATACATGAGTGTAGATTTATAATTGTTAGTTGGTTTATGTATATCATGTCTGCGATATTATGTGCAAATAAGCCATACTTATATTACAAATCATGGGCTACAACCAAATATTATGTGTTTTTATAGGTCTGTTTTTTAATAAACAAAAGAGGACTAGATCGGTTCACTTACTTAAATACAATATCTTTGACATGGCAATCCATATACGCATGTGCATAGGTCCTCACTGCTACATGAAATTTGTGTGCAAGATTGCAAGCTTAGCGTGCATAGGAGGATTCGAAAAGGACTTGTTGTGACAAGAATCATGCTTGGTTGTCTATTTTCGTAACATCGTAACCAAAATTTAATGGCTATATATGTAGTTCCATAGGTTGAACTGTAAATTGTTATGTATGTAAACCATCAATTCAGTTTATGATGTATGAAACAATGGCAAACCATGTCACCAAAGTGGTCTCAGAAGGAACTCTCAAAAAAGAACCTTGTCGCTACTGAGGTATGGAATTTTCGTATTTATCTCATGCCTCTGTCTTTCTTGTACATGATATTGGATTCTTCACCACTTTAATCGCTACCATGTACTATCTCCTAGATGTTTCATTTTTGTATTTCTAGAAATTTGTGTCTCTTCCCGCAAACTTCACTTTGCTCTGTGTTATCCATATCATTTATGAGCTTTGCACTATGCACTAGAGGTAAGCGACTCTCTTTTTCCTTCTTTCTTTCTGGATGGTTTGTATCGAGCAATTAGCAATACATGTTATTTCGGATTATATTGGTTAGTCTATAACAAAGAATAGGTACTAATATGTATACTCAAATTTCAATAATTCAATGTATTCTTACCGCTGTGTACATAATGAAGAGGCATGGCTAGCGCTGCTCGAGGCTAGCCAAAATGCCGCTTTTTATTTTCGTGTGTGGGATTATCGTGGCGGTTTTAGCCCAAAACCGCTCATCGGTAATATCGTGACGGTTCTATCAAAAACCGCCATCGATACTAGATCTATCGATGACGGTTTTATATACAACCGCCATCGATAGTTGTATCGATGGCGATTCTAGCCAAAAACCGCCACTAATAGTCGTATTATCGCTGGCGGTTTTTGGTCTAGAACCGCCATCGATATTCGAGTATCGATGGCGGTTCTATCCAACAACCGCCATCGATAATTGTATTATTAGTGGCGGTTTTTGCTCGAACCGCCACTAATACCCGAATATCGATGGATCGTTTAGCAAAACCGCCACGATAGTGTTATTCGTGGCGGTTCTAGAACCGCCATCGATAATCCTCGATTATCGATGGCACTAAATCTGTGACGGTTCAAAACCGCCACCGATGGCGATTATGAACCGCCATCGATGGCCTTTTTCAAGGTAGTGTGCTGTGAGAAGGAACGCGTTTAACTTTGGACACACAGGTATTGTACATTTGGATCAACTAGACTTGCTTAACTTTTCTAAAAGAATTAATGTAGCAATGAGCTAGTAATGGATTTATTCTTGTAATAGTAGTGCCTTGCAAATTGAGCAAAGGCAAGCTAGAGATGTACACTGATTTCCCTAAATTAATGGCTTGGGACACTAGTACCTTGTTGGCACTAATTGGAGACCATTTTTTATTTGATTTTTTGATCCTTCGAGCACTTGGAATCAGCACTACATGTTTTCGTTTTCCATTGCGAGAAAAAAAAATGGAGCTTTGTTCCTTGCTTTTCAAGCTAATAAATAAATAATTGATTTTTATTTACGTGTCAAAAAATTGACCGAAATTCTCAAAAGTTTTAGTAGTTTAGCTAGGGTCTAGACAATCCCATGCAATTAATATTACCTTACCGTGCAACTCGCATGACGTCTTCATAAATCATCGATGCAAAACAAGTACTCGAAAGTAAGAGACTGAAGATTAATCTTTATTACTAACTAATAACGTCTCTGGGGCAGTAACACACGACGCATGCATAGGTGCGATGCAAACTCTCTTGCTTGCTTGCTGCTTTAGAGACGTAAGAATCGATGAGATTGAACGTAGAGCAAGTCGATGAGATCGCTGGCGACGCCGCACCATTCCTTCATCCTCTTGTCGACGTCGGCCACGGTGGAGGTCAACTGGCGGTCGGAAAACTCCTTCTCGCACTTGTCCCCGGCGTCCTCCGCTAGCGACGTCTGCCGCGCCGCCTCGCCGTACGCGCCCTCGTCGAACTCCCGGCGCGCCTCCTCGAGGGCGTCGATGGCCTCGACGTCGTAGAACGTGCTGCAGGCGTCCAGCGCGTCCCCCAGGGGCGTGCCCGAGTGCTTGCTGCTCTGGTCCTTGATGGTATGAGAGCTGTCCCTGGCGTTGGTGGTGGCAATGTCGAGCGCGATACTGGCGAGGTCGCGCACGGTGGTCGCATTGGCGCTCCGCGGGTCGGCGCTGAGCACCTCCACGCACTGGGCGTTGTCGGCGCTCTTGCACGTGCGGGCGATGAAGTCGGCGTCGGCCAGGGCGGCAGGGAGAGAGACGGAGACGAGGAGGAGAGTGGCCATGGCGATGGTGGTAGCTTTTGCCATCGCTGCACCCAGCTACGTTCTGTATAATTTCCTTCCTTCCTTTTTTGTTAAAAATACTGTAGAATTTGCAAAGTGTACACTAGTCTATATATAGGAGTACAAATTGAGATTGTCCAAATCGAAATCTTTAGAAACATTAAAATTGTAATAAAGAAAAGATACGGAGATAAGTGATGATATGAAAGAATCATCAGTGCATCAATCCTCTAGCAGATTTCATCAGTACGTACATGAAACAAGTTGATTGGCCAACCACGTGGCGCATTGTTGCGCTAAGAGCGCATTATCTGTTGTTGATTTTCATGTGTAACCCCTGAGTTTCGTGTCCATCTTTTGCGACTAGATTGTTCTCCCCCTAGTGGATGAATAAATTAAGCACGAGCTTTGCTCGAATTTTTTTTTTAAGTACATCGAATCCTCAGAATGTTCATGCAAACATTAGTTTCACGGCAAAATAAAAGGATTCGGATTTTAACGTTTAGGAGATGTGCACTTAACACATGGCAAAATAGTGAATCTTAGAGATTGTCCAAATCAATCAAATTCTCACAAAACACTGAAGTATTAACAAAGAAAAGAAGTTCGATTTCACGTTGTAGCACTACTACAGAACAGCACATCACTGCCGGTCATTGACGTCGGCAGTGATACTCGGGGATTATCACTGTCGGCTCAAGAACCGGCAGTGATAAGGATTATTACTGCCGGTTCTACCTACAACCGGCAGTGATATTGAACTATCACTGCCGGTTCTATTTACAACCGGCAGTGATATTGAACTATCACTGCCGGATCAAACCGAAATCCGGCAGTGATGATAATTATCACTGCCGGTTATACATAAAACCGGCATCACTGCCGGTTTTCTTCAAGAACCGGCAATGACAAGCTTGCATATTTTTTGTGCAATATATATATTTTTATACAATTGTTTATACAGTGTCCATATGTAGTATATAAAGCATCGTTCAAATCATAATTCAAATATATCCATGTATATATGAAGCATCGTTAAAATCATAATTCAAATATATTAAATTAAGCATCACATAAATTGTTTTTACAATGATTTGTTTACAAATGTAGCTCGACTACATCTCATCCCATTCGCTTTGATTTTACAAAGAGTCGAAGTAGACATGTCACGCGTCTAGGTCGTAGGAATGAGGGCGATGAGGCTACTCGTGGAACACGCCGTTTGGATTGATGATCTCATCATGAATGAATCCGACGATCTGCTCTTGAATTGCTATAATTTCCGTCAGCAATAACTTATTGGTTCTCAGTTTGGAGCGCTGTTTTCTCACAAAACCCCGAGCACTCTCTACCCACTTCATATATATATGTCACCGGCTCTATTCGTTGGACGAGCCATTTCAACACATCAATAACCAACCACCGCCACAACAGTTCATCAACAATTCAACATATCTATAATCAATTACTGCCTGATGTGTAGTTTATCAACAAACCATCTTTTCAACCGCATCCGATTTATGGTTCTCTTTCAAAGGAATTTCCAATACATGGGTGATATCACGTATAAGCAAATATAATTGATTGAAATTAATCAAATATGATCATAAGATTGCTTGCCTGAATTTTGGTAAAAATATTCGTCCTCACACGTTTGCTACTGAAGATCACCGAATAGATTGGATTTAACTCCTGAAATTATAAAATAAAATATTTTAGGTAGCTAATAGATTTATAAATATTTTTATGGTATCTAACCCTTTCTTAAAAGTTTGTTATTTGATATACGTATAATGTCTCTTTTAAAATTTTGGATATTTTTAATCTAACGTCCCTTTATTTAAATGCCTTATAGCTTAGATTTATTATTTTATCAATTGTAATTAGGTGTATTTAATTTGAATGATGCATGGATCTGGATAAAAAATTTCTCCCCTTTTAAATATATTTTTTCCTTTTCTTTTTCTCTTCTCCCCCCTCTAGCCTTATCCATTCCCCATACTCCCTCTTCTCTCCCCAAATACATCCCAATCCAGCTCCCTAGCCACCGACGGCCCTCGCCTCCAGCCGCTGCCCCAACCACCATCCCCTCCAGCCGTTGTCCTCCCCTCCGGTTGCCGCTCTCCTCTCCAGTATCCGTCCTCAGCCTCGCCTCCCAGTCGCCCTCGCTCCTCACCTCTGGCAGCTGTTGGCTCGACCACACGCTTGCCTCCCATGGCTCGGCCCAGCTCAGCCTCGCACCCAGCTGTCCTTCGATTGGCCCTGCCCCGGCTGCAGACTCCTCCCGCACCTCACCCCCTGGCCTCCCCTAGCCTCCTCTGACCCCATGTTGGGCCTCCTCGGCAAGCTCCCCCTTACTGGCCTCTTCCTCTCTGCCTACGGTTGCCACTTTGTAGGATTAAGGATAACCGATTAGAGGGGGTGAATAGGAGGTTTTTAAATTCTATGCCCCTAGTTTACCAATTATCAAGAATTATGCAAATTTACAATACTGCAACAATTTTAAAGTCTAAATAAGCTCGATTTTGCTAAAGGCACTAATACCCTATGTCTAGACAAGAACAACAATCCTAGAGAGATAAACAATTGCTATGATCACTAGGAAGGTAAAATACAGTAATAAGGTCACAAGAAAGTAAATCACAAGAAAATGAACACAATGATCAAACCACAATTGTGGACAAACCGTGGTCCCGGAGACTTGCCGGTCTCCCCTACTCCATGTTGAGGAATCTTGAACGAATCAAGCTAGCTGCTTGTGCAATTGAGCCTCCCTCGATCACTAGTGGTAGCTCTTCCCCGCTCCAGGTAGGCGAGCTCCGACCTTCACACAATGTCGGGCCTCTTCACAACCTTCCTTGAAGAGATCATTGGTTCCACATCTCGAAGTCGTCTAGGAGGCGGCGACCTCCAAGAGAATAGACTTTGATGCTTGCTTGAGGTTGATCAAGTGTCTAAATGGCTTTAGAGTGAAAGCTCACACTTGAATGCCCTCACCAAATCAAAAATGATGATTTAATACACTAGAGATGGTGAGAGACTTGTAAGGGCCCACAAATATGCAATGAATGACCAATAGTTGTTCCTTCTATAGGTGAGGGTGTATTTATAGTCCCCACCCACAAATCTAGCCGTTGCCACCTAATCCCTGAAAAATTCAAGAAAGTCGGCACTACCACCCATGTAGGACTAGTAGTGCTGGCCTTAGGTTCAACAATCGACTGTAGCATTAAATGCAGTGGAAAATAGCCATTGCTACAGTACATCCCTCGGCACTACCGCCCATGTAGGACTGATAGTGCCAGCCTCTCGAACCAAAAATGCACATTTTGGATCCTTTCTGAAAAATAACTACCAATCTCTAGGGTCAGTACTACCGCTCAAGCGGCAATACCGCTCCTAGTAGGGCGGTAGTGTTGTCCATGGGGTCGGCACCCCAAAATGGCATTCTCTACAACATAACCACCCGCCCCTAGGGCTAGTACTACCGCTTCAGCGGCAGTACCGCTCCTAGTAGGGTGGTAGTGACGACCATAGGGTTGGCACCCCAAAATGGCATTCTCTGCAATATAACTTCCGCCCCTAGGGCCGTTACTACCACTCAAGCGGCAGTACCGCTCCTAGTAGGTCGGTAGTGACGTCTAAACAAATTTTTAGAGAATTTTCATAGTAATTTTTAAAAGAACCATATGATCAACGTGTGAGTATGCATTTGAGCTATGAAACTTGATCCACATCAAGCTACTAACCAAGGTCTCTCTTAATAGTACGATACCTAATCTAGCAACCCAATCTTTCTCCAAATAGCAAGATCGGTGAAAACTATGGAGAGGTCCTTAAACCATCATACCTTGGCATTAAGCTTGACACTTGATTTCCTTTGTGCTTCATGACCATTCTTTTTGTGTAATTTGCCGAACCAACCTGTTTTTCATTTCTTCAAGAGAATTGTTAGTCCTTAACAATACATTTGTCTTTAATTACCAAAACTCAAGACGAATTTAGGGGCCTAGATGCTTCACACTTCCCTTATATATATTTTCCACTCGCTTAGTGATGGTCTACTGATTCCTTAATGCTATGATAATGAGATGTTTAGACGACTTTACTCATTTGTTGTGAGTTAGTTAATGATGATGAGAGCCCATGTGGTGGTCTACTCATGTTTGTGATGAGTAATTGACTATATTTGAGCTTGTGGTGCTCAGATTTGAGTTTAAAATAAGCTTGCTTTGGTCTTGAGCAATTTGGTTTGAGTGGCTGAGGTTATGCCTTGAGTGGTTGTGGGCTTGCCCAGAGTGGTCATGACTTTGTCCTGAGTGGTCATACCTTTGTCTTGAGTTGGCGTAGCTTCACCCTCAAGTTGTCGTAACTCTTGTGACCTCTGGAGTGATCGTTCATAGAGTGGTCATGACCTTTGTGACATCTAGAGTGGTCGTGATCTTTGTGACCTCTAGAGTGGTCATTCCTATAGTGATCGTGACCTTTACAACCTCTAGCTAGAGTGGTTGTTCCTAGAGTGATCGTGACCTTTGTGATCTCTAGAGTGGCCGTGACCTCTTAGGGAGTGGTCATGGTCTCTAAGGACCAATTGGGAAGTGGTCGTGGCCTCTGATGGAGTGGTATAGACCACTGTGGGAGTGATCTTGACCTCTAAGGATTACTTGGGAAGGGGTCTTGACCTCTGATAAAGAGTGGTCTTAACCTCTAAGGAAGTGGATCTAACCACTAAGGATCACTTGGGGAGTTGTCATGACCCCTAAGGACCTCTTGGGAAGTGGTCCTAACTACTAAGAGAGTGGTTGTGACCTCTAGGAGAGTGGTTACGACATCTAAAGACCACTTGGGAAGTGGTCGTAACCTTTGATGGAGTGGTCTAGACCATTGTGGGAGTGGTCATGACCTCCAAGAATCACTTGGAAAGTGGTTGTGATTTTTGATGGAGTGGTCTAGACCACTGTAGGAATAGTTTTTACCTCTAAAAAATTGGTCGTGACCTCTTGGGGGTGGTCATAACCTCTAAGGGTCTCTTAGGAAGTGGTCCTAACCATTAAGGAAGTTGTTGCGACCTCTGAGGGAGTGATCATAACCTCTGTAAGAGTGGTCTTGACCACTAAGAAAGTGGTCGTGACCTCTAAGGTAGTAGTCGTGCCCTTTGCAAGAGTGGTCATAGCCCAGAATGGTTTTGAGTGGTTACAGCCAAGAGTAGCTTTGAGTGGTCATTGCCTTATGTGGTCTTGATTTTGAGTGGTTTTGACTAGTCATGGACTAAAGTGGCCACAGTCTAAGTGATCCAAGGTAGAGCTCTAGATGTTTGACTGGTCACTAATCATCGTGAGATTACTGTTGCATGTTTTGTTTGAATAGTGCTATATGATATTTTTCTTGTCTATGTAGGTTGCAGGACTTCGAAGCTAGGTCATGGTGAGGCGGTGGAGACCGAGACTAGGTTAGGAGAGCTGAGGTCCAGATGGTCAGTGTGACATCAAAGATGACTTAGGTCAGGGAGTTACTGCAAGCCAAGAAGACAAGGAACTAAAGTGATGGACATGGCAGGCAACGGCATGGACCGGGACTAGGCTCAGGGAAGAGTCGAGGTCCAGAATGGTCAAGAAAGCTGAAGCCGTCATGGAAAAGCGGATGGCTGAGATGCTAACTTGAGCCCTATTAAAGTGAAAGAGGATCGTTGGATCAAGGGTTATCAAGTGAGTAGGGGTTAAGTTAGTGTTAAAGGGTATGCTCAAAACCCGTTAAGTTATTGGGTTTTGAGTTAGCCTATATATGTGTGAGGGAGTGAATCTCAACTCTTGATGAGGTTTCTTGAGGGTCAAGAAGATCATATATGGGTGGATGTTGCTCCCAGTGTGCTATAAATAGAGAGATGGAAGGATGTCTCCACACCAACTCTGTCTGAACCATGTCTGAGAGAAGTCTTAGAGAATGGTTATTTGGTTTCTTTATGCTCTGTTGAGCTTTGCCCACTCGGAGGTATGGCTTTATAACCATTCCCTCTCTAAACAATGCAAGATCTGAGTTTATCTATGTTCTAAAATCTGTGTAAGTTCTTGCATTTTTTCCTGGTTCTTTCTTGCCTCTTGACCTTTGCTTCACCTCTTTCGACCTACTGTGTTTTACTCTTGCTCAAGTACTGGTTTCCTTCCTTTTTGAGCTTTTTGATCTCTCTCTAGTTTATTTCTTTCTTGATCTTGTGCTGCCAAGGATGAATTGATGGATAAATCTTTTATCGATTGTATCCCAATCAATTAGGCAAGCTTTTAACAAGATCTACAAAGCACTTCTCAAGAAACCAATTATTAGCTTGAAAAGAAAGGATTCTTGGTAGATCTGTTCTTGCACATTTGGGGTTGTTTCTTTGGTGTCGTTGCTTACTGTGACATGTGGCAGATCATCTTGATCATCAAATCACCACGAGTAAGCTCAGGGTGAAGTTTGTGAGTTTTTCCCCATCTTGGTGCAACCTTTCTTCAAACTGAAAAAGGTCAAAACTTTATATCAATCATTGCGATTGAAGGTTGGAATAGGTTCCTGACATCTATAGGAAGGTGCATACAAAGTTTCACAGGATTTGAATCAGTCGATCAAAAGTTATTTCGAGTCTTGTTTTGAAATCTTGCTAATTTTAATATTCATCTTGATTTTACTGTTCACCCAAGAGCATGGAACTTTTACCTAGTGTTGGCCTAGCTGAGTCTTTCGGTAGGAATTTTTAGCTAGAGAGTGGCTTGAAATTTTTAAGGGGGGATTTGTATTTGGCTCCTATTCACCCCTTCTAGTTGCCTTTTCAATCCTTCAGATGAACATTTGGGGAGTATTTTGGATTGACGATGTTGCGACGATACCTAATGAGTCATTGTCCACCGGGGAGTACAAGGGCTCATTAGGCACACACAGCGTTGCTCCCAAATGTGACCCATTTGAAACCCTGGGTGGCCTCCGTAGCTATTTACTAGTTCTCTAGTTCATGTTAAAGCTATGTTGGTCATCTATGTTCTTGGAGGTAGAATGGATTGCATGGTTATTACTTGGAAATGCGGAAGGATGAGAATGGGAGGGTGTAGGCTGGTGTTGTTGTTGGTGTGGTCAGCATGAGGTTGCCGGTGTGATGGCTTTGTGCTTGGGCCTCCACGGTTCATGGCCTCCTTGCTTCCAGTTCTCTTGAGTCACCTCCGCCCCCTCCTTGTCTTGGTTCTTGGTTTGGCTTGGTGGTGGCGGCTTTGCTCCCGGCTTTGGAGTGGTGTGTGTGGTGAAATGAACTTGGCTAGGGGAGTGCTCGACTGGTGACTCTCTTTTTCAACCTTGGTGGCTTTGCGGTTTGGATGGTTGCAAGCTGGCTTTCATCATTTTTAATAATGGGGTTTCTACCTTTTTACTATAGGGGCTTTATCTTTTTACCAAGTGATATTTTTATGCACTATTTAGTCATGACTATGGTTATCCGATTAAAAACATGTTTTTTTCACTTGATGATGAAACCCTATCTAGCAAGAGGCGCCGACTGCCCTAAGACAGTCTAGTATCTCGATGATCGTGATCTATTCACATTTGGGTCTGATGGCAATTTAGTTTCTAATTTTTTATTTGCTTGTATATGTGTATATGTTTGTATTGGTTGCTATTGTTTCAGGTGATTGAAGTCGCAGCCTCCTAAAGACTTAGATTGTAGGTCATTGTAATCTTTTTGTGTATTCCAATTTTTGTAATTACTATTGTATTTGATTTCAATATATAAATTCTGTATGATAATTGTGGTTAAATAAAATGTTGTTTACTATCGTGACATGTTTTAGTTATAAGCGTCATCACTTGATTGATGATCATTTTGTGTTTGATAATCTACCTTTCAAACAAGCAAAGAAGCGAAAGAAAAGAGTCTCGGTAAATCATATGAAACTCTTGCTACGCAAAATAAGAAGAAGCCTTTGATAAGTGAAGTGCTGATATTGCTGCAAAGCCGAGGCGTAACCTAGAGCGGCGCTGGAACCAGAGCGGGACGAAGAGGGAGGGGAGGTGGTGGAGCAAAGGAGGGCGCCGCCTTGATGGTGCCCGCTACCGCTACGTCGTGGAGGTGAAGAGTGTGTAAGAGGTCGCGTCGGGAAGAAGGGTGGATGGACATTTTCTCTGGACGAGACGTGGGCCCGAGTTGGCAGTGGTTGAATTCGAGGGCGAGCGCGGGTTGACCCTTCATGGGACAGGTGTCATTTGCTCGTTGGCTGGCCAGCGTCTATTGGTTGTGCATGCCGGACATAGCACCGATTGATCCGGTACTCATCAGAAACCTTTCTTTTCATTATAGCGGGCTACGCTGCGCCACGTAAATCTCACTCCGAAATTTTTTGTTGAAAAAATGTTAGAAGGATATAAATGTAATTTTAAATATTTCGGGCTTAAAGAATCACGCCCACGCAAAATTAGCCTGCTAGGAGTCGTCGACGAAGTAGAGAAGCGCGCAATGCAGGGCCGTGTGAAAAAATCTGATCCAAGTATTTTTTTTCCCCGAAGTAACGTCATTTCGTTTTCCTCAGCGTTGTTTTTTTTAAAAAAAATTGGCTGGCTAGGAGCCGTCCGGAAATTTGCGTAACCACGTTTCTTTTCTGTAAGGATCCACCCGAAATCTCTTGAGTCTAAAGAACCGGGTTAAAAATTGGCTGGATAATCTATGTTTAAAGAACCGATGTCCGTATCGAATCTGCGGTACGAAATAACCGGATCTAAACATAATTTCAAATCTTTCGGGTCGAAAGAACCGGCGCTCGTGTCGAATTTGTGGAACTGAGGGGATTTTTTTGCAAAAGAACCGGTGAAAGGACATGTTCACGATTTCTGAATCCTTCGGGATGAAAGAACCGACAGTTCGGGGCGAAAAAACCGATGGAAGGACCTTTCCACGATTTTGGATTTTTCGTCGGAGGGTTTTTTCGAAAAAAAACCGTACTTGAGACGCGTCGATTCTTTCAGGCTTAATAGATATATTATTATTCGGGAAAACAATAGCAGCAGCAGTAGCTAGAAGGCCTGTCTTGTGCACACAATTGATCTCAACCCTGAACAGAAAATGTTCTGGAGTGGCAGAGAATGCACTAGTGCCATCGACTCATGCAGGTTACGGGTTCCAGCTGGGATGGAAATGGGATCGGGAAGTGATCCTATTCTGGCCCTCTTGGCCTCTCTCTCTCTCCAAAAATAGCTCTCTTAAAAATGAATTGCAAAACTAGTCTTCTACTCACCGCGGAAGATATCCTTAACGTGGAAGGACCTCTCGCACTACCCCTCCGCGGCATAGCCGCGGCGCCCGTTTCCGTTCATGCCACATGTTAGGGTTTGAAACCAATAGATATGGTAGTTAGAGATATTGAGTTATCTTCAACACCATGTCTCCTGCCGCCCCCTCTTTGCGGCACGCCCTTTTCCGCACCACTCGAGCACGCAGCCGATTGTTGTTGCGCTCGGCGCCTATTCCTGTGTCGCCCGCCTTCAACGTCCTGGCTCTGCGGCATCTCGACCTCCTGAGCTCATATCGTCTGCCGTGCCTCCTGTGCTGGAAGAGGGGACTGATTTCTAAATTTTGTCTGGAGTGAGCCATTTTTGAAAAAAAGAGAGAGAGAGAAATGGGCTAGAATTGTGATCATTTCTGCGATCGATGCATCGTGGGAAGGAAAAGGTTGGCTACCGGTCTACCCTGCATGCTGTGGTCTGGTGCCCTTGATGCAGGACATATAATACTGTGGTCAGAAAGTCAAAATTCAGAAAGCCTTATCCCCACACATGTGAGATGGAGAAGCAGCACGATCCAAATCCAATGCGTACTGAAGTCTTTCTCGTCAGATTTTTATTACCAGCTCAAGCTGTATGGAACGCGGAACTACATAGAATTTTACAATTAGAAATACCGCTCTTCTAGGATTCGCAGGAAATTGCCACGCTCCAAACGGGGCATCAATCCCTGTCATGGATTAAACAAACCTGAATGATCGATCTTTGCATGGAACAAATCTATTTACATTGTAAATTCGACTCCTGTTGATTTCGGTATTGTTACTCTCCAGTCCTGTGATGCTTATTTGTCATTATCCTGTGCTTGCAGAAGGTGATGGCTGGCACCCTGAAGCTCATCAGGTCTGCCCACGTTAGCACCGATCATGTGCTGACACCACATGCGCATGAAAAAATAAAGGTTATATCCAATAAGGTACACATAATATTCCAGAAAAACTAGTAGTTATTTCCGATAGTTACCTCACTATAAAATCTAGAATTAAAATATTCCGCATATTTACAACAGAATCTGCCTTTCAAGAAGCAGAAAGCGAAAAGAGATGTAACCCACAGTAATTATATGAAGCTCTTGCGACGCAAAGAAAAGAAGCCTCCGGTAAGTGAAGCTACCGCAGAGTGTACCAAAGCCGTGAGCAGGAAGCAGAATCCAGAGCCCACCAACAACGAAGACGTCAGAGCCAAAATGGGACACCGACTGGGACGAAGAGGAATGGGAGGTGGTGAAGAAGCGGAGGGTGCCGCTCGACAGAGCCGATCGATGGATCGACATTTTCTCTTACCGAGGTGTGGGCCCAACTCGGCAGTGGGCGAATTCGAAGGGGAGAGCACATGTTGACCTTCATTGGACTGGTGTCATTCGCTGGTTTGCTAGGCAGCTTCTCTTGGATGTACATGCCGGACGTTAGCTGAGATACGTCCCAAGTTAATCTTCATCTGATCTTAAGTCGCACATAAAAGCCCAAAATAAACAGAAGGCCGACAAAAAAGCCCATTCTAGGCCCAGCATGGTCGCCTAACGGCCACTGGTGCGTATCCCCTCGTCTCCTCACTTCTCCATGGCCGCCTCCGTGATGTCCCACCTAGGGCAGGGATATCGACTGGACCGAGAGGCGTAAGCCGACAAGGGAGGGGGGTTTGAGCCGCTACAGGAGGAGGTCGAAGAAGAGGAGGTCGCTGTCGCAGCTGCATGCTACAGTCTCCTGTACTCCATACTCGCATGATACTAGTACCGCTCAAGAAACAAACAGTACCAGTGAGCAGTGGAACTGAAATTACATTACAGTGAT
The DNA here is from genome assembly GCA_036346275.1 of Otatea glauca. NCBI lineage: Eukaryota > Viridiplantae > Streptophyta > Magnoliopsida > Poales > Poaceae > Otatea > Otatea glauca. The sequence goes on along the minus strand of CM070726.1, from coordinate 45,290,959 downwards.
GCATGTCATGTTCAGTTCATCAGAGCACCCATTGATCCAGTCATCTGAAACAGTAGCAGCGAGCGGTAGCAGTACACCATGATGCAGCAGCAGCATGTCTAGAAGGCTTGTCTTGTGCACAGAATTGATCTCAACTCTGAACCGATCTTGTTTTGGAGTGGCAGAGAATGCACAAGTGTCATCGACTCATGCGGGTTGAGAGCTCCAACTAGGATGGAAATGGGATCGATAGCATCATGGGAAGGAAAAGATCGGCCTACTCTGCATGCTGTGGCCTGGTGGCATCGTTTGTACATGTATGCGTTGGGAGCATGCAGCCTGGGAAGAGAAGAGCAGGAGACCCAGCGAGAGCACATGCATGCTCAGTGCTCACCAACCTTTTTTCAGTTGCACCACTGCTTTGTAATGATCTGTATACGAAGGACCGAAAATAGGGACCGGAGGAAGGTAAATAGAAGTAAAATAAAGAAATTCCAAAAAATTTAAGCCACTAAAAGAGCCAATAAAAAGACTCAGCTAGGCTAGCATTGGGAAAATTTTCGTGCTCTCGGGTAAATAGTAAAATTGTGATGAATAGTAAATTTAGTATGATCTCGAAAATAAGAAACAAGATAACTTTTGATCGATTGATTCAAATCTGCAAAACTGTGTGCATCTTTCTATTAATGCCAGAACCTATTCTAACCTTCAATCGCAAGGATTGATGTTAAAGTTCGATATTTTTCAGTTTGAAGGAAAGCTGCACCTAGGAGAGAAAACTCACAAACTTCACCCGAAGCTTGTTTGTGGGGATTTGATGATCAAGATGATCTCCCACATGTCACAGCAAGCAAGAACACCAAAATAATACTGCTCAAACGTGAAAGATGAGATATGCACAAATCCTTCCTTTTCAAATCAAGATCTGGTTTCTTAGAGATCTTGTTAAAGTTTGCCTAGATGATTAGGGTATAATTTTCAAAAGATTCATCCATCAATCATTCATCCTTGGCAGCACAGGATCAAGAAAGAAAGAAACCAGAGAGGGATCAAAGACTCAAAAACAAAGGAGACCAATACTTGAGCAAGAGACGTTCTAATGGATATTACTGGGTTGGAACATTATTCTAGATGAGTTCCTGAACCACTTATGTGTCCTAGATCTAGTAAAACACAGTAGGTAGAAAGGGGTGAAATACAACTCAAGTTGCAAGAAAGAATCAAGCAAAAATTACAAGAACAAAAATAAGCTTCAGAATATAGATGAACTTAGATCTTGCATTGTTTAAAGAGAAATAGTTACAAAGCCACACTTCTTGTGGGCAAAACTCAACAGAGTATAAAGAAACCAAAGAACCCTTCACTAAAACTTGGTTCAGACAAAGTTTTTTTTAGGCATTCCTCAACCCCTCAATTTATAGCACACTAAGAGTAATCTTCATACTAAAATGACCTTCTTAACCCTCAAGAAACCTTATCAAGGGTTGAGATACACTCCCTCACACAAATATAGGCTAACACGAAACCCAACAACATCATGGGTTTTGACCATACCCTTTAACACTAACTTAATTAGCCTCTACTCCACCCGCGAACATTTAATCCAACGATGCTGCTTCGCTTGAGTAGAGCTCAAGTTAGCATCTCATCCATTCACTTGTCCTCTAGGCTTGCAGCAACTCTCTGGACTTAGTCATCTTCTGGTGTAACCTTGACCATCTAGACCTCAGCTCTCTCAGCCTAGTCCCGGTCTCCTCCGCCTCACCATGACCTAGCACCAAAATCCTACAACTAACACAGACAAGCAAGCCACCATATAGCATTGTTCACAATAACATGCATCAATAATCAGACATGAATCGTTGACTAGTCAAACATCAAAATATCCCTCCTTGGATCACTTAGTCTATGACCACCTTGGTCCACAACCACTCTAGTCCATAACCACTCTTAACTGTGACCACTCAAAGTCACTCTTAGTTGTGACCACTCAAAGCCACTCTTGGTTGTGACCACTTCCTTAGAGGTCATAGCCACTTTCTTAGTGAGGACCACATTAGCATCGCAAGAAGGAATACTCACCCCCACAGACTTGGCACGAGTGGGTACGCGGGTAAAATTGCTCAATGGGAGAGGCAAGAATTAGAAGCGGTCCAATTGGTCGGGCACAAGTCCCTTGATCGGACTACGGTCGAGTGAAGCACTACGTGCTAGGGCGATATGTTGTTCATCGGGGTTTATCATTCAAGAAGCAATGAAGACGAAGCAATGACGCAACGAGTTCACGAGTTTCACGCTGATCCACCCAAGGATCTTTTCACCCAGACAGGAGAAAGACGAGCTAACACATGCCCTAGGAAACAAAGAGCACCACAGTCGGACACGCAGGCGTCAGGTCAAGGTTCCATGGAGGAGTGGATTCTCGAGCACGGAGACTCTTATAGGAGTCTAAGAGAGCTAAAGATGAGCGGCCGAGAAGGAAATGGAAATGATGAAGGAAAGGGTTCTGCGAGAAATACAAGGCACCATTGAAGAACAAGTTGAGCGACAAGTACAACAAGCCTTGAGTCGATCGCAGCCCACAACGTTTTCTCGATCCTACAGTCGTCGCGGCGATTCGCGCGTCCACGCCATTCGCGAAGCGGACAACAACCATTATCCTGTGGACGACATACGGGAACCCACACCTGTCGACTCAACGCGTGCGTGATGAACATATTTATGCAGCCGCTACAGGGGTAGTCTATCCGTGCCAAGAAGGGGTGTCCGCACAATACCCGATAGCGCCGAGTTATGCAAAGGTCCAAGTGGACACGGTATTTACCTGATTCTTTGAGATCGGATGGAAAAACCCACCAATGATGAGATAACTACTCTAGGAAGTGCCGCCCACTCATTCATCCAATGGCGCAAGCGTGACATCGTCTTGGACCATGCGATGCCATCCTCTCTGCGATACAATCCTCGATCATCGTCAAGACTTGAGAGTGAAACGGGGAAGAAGCAAAATGAGGTAGAAAAGAAATGCATTGAGGACCCCATCAAGATGGCCACTGTTAGTACTCCAAAGCAGAAACCTATAACACCTGGTACTTCAAATGACAAACCTACAACCTCTGATCCCAAAAATTGGCACATTAGACAAGTCAGATCACCGGATCAAAGCGAGGCCGGGGCCGAGTATGATGTCGTATGACAAAAAGTAAGGGCAAGGCGAAGTCTGATGACCAAGATGATCAAGAAAGATTGAAATTCGAGGTAGGGAAGCCCTTGGTCACCGCTTCGAAGTTAAAAAGTCTAACACCCATGATGCAACGATTACATGCATGGTACTTAGATCGATCCAACCAAGACGTACTCCCAAAGATGATCACTGCAATTTTCCGTGAGGAACATTTTCACCATGAGGGCCATGGCTACTTCTTAATAGAATTCGATAACTTGCACAACTTGTTCTATCACGACGCCCTCGACATATCTTTTTTGAGATGCTGGTCACTGTAAGTGTCTAATATATTAATCTTGGCCTACATTCACGTAATACCGATAAATTTCATGTCTAACTAATTCGTTATATAGATACGAGATGATTGAAGTACGAAGAATCAAGGGGCCAGTGGGATTCTCGACAGGAACGGTTTGCCAACATGAAATCAAAAGAGTACCAAAGGAGGTCGAGAGTATGCGATATAAAGTTTTGATTAAACTACAAGACAAGGAGTTTATACTTTTGCCATACAATTTTAAGTAAGTTGCTCACTAGCTAGTTAAATTACTCGTTTATTTCGTTATTTACTCGATGTAAGGACTAATGGTGGCATCATGCATGTATATGTAGCTTCCATTGATTCTCGTAATAATTCATCGAAAAGAGCAAGATGCTGATCATGGATCCACTAGATAAACCTAAAAAGACTTTGAAGAGATGACACATTTAGTGAATGAGGCGTTCAAAGATATTGTCGGAAGAGCTCGAGATACCGCCCATACCACAAATCCCTTATAATCCGATGAAGTTTCCAGACGCACGAAGGAATACTCTTATATCATATTTCATAGTAAATAGCTCCTTCGACGACATCTTAGTTCATTCGATTTTTGCAAAGTGTCACAAGCAAAGAAAGGAACAAATTTATGTGGGTACTTAGGTGTGCCGATACATGCCAAATCTTATCATGCACAATAAAAGACAATGACGTAGAGGTCACCATGCTTGACATGACACATTGATTCACACCACTCAATTTCTATATTCTCTCTTAATTTTGTTTTTATACTTACAATACTCAAGTTGTCTCACGGTAGGACTGCTTCCTTCAAATACAAGGCATTGAGGGCTACCGCCTACTTCATCATGAAGGAAATAATCAACAAAATGGCGAGTTTTATGACGAAGACAACAACGATCCAATCATCCATACTATTGTCCCAAATCACATGTCTTCAACCTCCAAGACCGTAGGCTTCTAGTTTACCTCCACTAGTTTAGGCTTTTTACTTCAATTTGTTTCATTACAAAGTGTAAATAACTCTTTGTTCCTTTCAAATGGGAACCCCTTCTTTTGCCAATGTCACTTATTTTGTCGTTGGTTGTGCAAGTCTTTTGGATGCAAGTACTCTTCATAGATATTTTGTATATTGTCTTATATATGACTGTTTGAGCATCGTGTTATCATCACATCCCGATATTATGACTTCTGTAATCGATAGGAACATTTATATACGTGAGCTATATGAACCTTTTCTTTGGTCATGGACTAACCACCTTGTATATCTATTATATAGATATATAGCCATACTATTTCAATATATTATTTTCTCGTTAGAATTGCGAATGATCTCACCAAAATCTGAAATAGCGGTCAATTAGAGGAACTACTCATGTAGCAAGCGCCACCATGAACATGTATACAAAGAAGGTAAAATGGTGTTTTTGTTTGTCTTGTCTTACAATATTATAGGTGTTTTTGTTTGTCTTGTCTTACAATATTATATGTTTCTGGTTTGCTATTACAGTTTGCCTTGACTGAAATGAAACGATCCGATGTGCATATTCTGGTTTGCTACCGCCAATAACTTATACAAGGTGTGACATACTCATTTCTTCAATATTCTTTATATTACTTCATTTTGCATGCTTTTATTGAACAAATGCTGCCCAAACTAATCTGTTCTTCTCGCATGGTTGACACTTTGCCGGCAATTTTCTCGTACATAGCTCGGTTGAAGTATACAAAGCTAAATTAATGCTATTCTAGCAAGTTACCACCTGAACAGTACAGCTTATCCTTCAATATTTTTCTAGTTCCTTGATAATACATGAGTATGTTGGTCAAATGATGGATCGATTTGTTTGGTAACATCTTCAATGTTGGTCAAATGATGAAGATATCTTCGATGTCGTTATTTGGGAGGGTTATAGAGAAAGGAATGATTAGTTTGATTATTCTATTGTCAAGACTAATGTTTTGTTTGTGTTTAATGCAATAGCTACTCAGTTTGTTACTTCTTTTCTGTTGCATATAAACGCTGCAGACTTTATGCCCGGTTGATTGCTAAGGTAGAGCTTTGTTGTTTCTCTGTCCAAATAAATCGAATATGGAGTTGTATTTGCCATTCTCTTTTAGTTCTATATTATATATTTGCTTTGTGGAGTAGAGAAAATTTCTACATTTCCAAGATCACATCAAGGAGCTAATGGAATAGCATGGTACAAGTAATCAAAATGCATCTTCTTATAGGTTATCTTCTTAATTATATAACAACCATAGGTATGGGTATACCATGTAGGGCATAGGTTAGTGTGTGGGTATGTTGTGCATATAAGATGAACGATCTCTTATTTCATATTTTTAGTAAGCTACTTGGATGCTTTGATCTTCCAGATGTTCGCAATCCTCACATTTCAAAGTTTGCTATGTTTGTATTGTGGTTCCAAAGCTGCGTTTGGTTACATATGTAAAATTGTTTTTGGAGGCAAATAAGACAACTCAATCTTATACATGAGTGTAGATTTATAATTGTTAGTTGGTTTATGTATATCATGTCTGCATGATATTATGTGCAAATAAGCCATACTTATATTACAAATCAATGGGCTACAACCAAATATTATGTGTTTTTATAGGTCTGTTTTTAATAAACAAAAAGAGGACTAGATCGGTTCACTTACTTAAATACAATATCTTTGACATGGCAATCCATATACGCATGTGCATAGGTCCTCACTGCTACATGAAATTTGTGTGCAAGATTGCAAGCTTTGGAGCATAGGAGGATTTCGAAAAGGACTTGTTGTGACAATAATCATGCTTGGTTGTCTATTTTTGAACATCGAACCAAAATTTAATGGCTATATATGTAGTTCCATAGGTTGAACTGTAAATTGTTATGTATGTAAACCATCAATTCAGTTTATGATGTATGAAACAATGGCAAATCATGTCACCAAAGTGGTGCGTAGAAGGAACTCTCAAAAAAGAACCTTGTTGCTACGGAGGTATGGAATTTTCGTATTTATCTCATGCCTCTGTCTTTCTTGAGTCTGAGATATTGGATTCTTGATTACTTTAATCGCTACCATGTACTATCTCCTAGATGTTTCATTTTTGTATTTCTAGAAATTTGTGTCTCTTCCTGCAAACTTCACTGCTCTGTGTTATCCATATCATTTATGAGCTTTGCACTATGCATCTAGAGGTAAGCAGCTCTCTTTTTCCTTCTTTCTTTCCTGGATGGTTTGTATCAGCAATTAGCAATACATGTTATTTCGGATTATATTGGTTAGTCTATAACAAACAATAGGTACTAATATGTATACTCAAATTTCAATAATTCAATGTATTCTTACTGCCTGTGTACATAATGAAGAGGCATGGCTAGCGCTGCCTGAGGCTAGCCAAAAATGCCAGTTTTTTATTTTCGTGTGTGGGATTATCAGCGGCGGTTTTAGCCCAAAACCGCTACTGAAGTAATATCTGTGACGGTTCTATCAAAAAACCGTCACTGATACTAGATCTATCAGTGACGGTTTTATATACAACCGCCATCGATAGTTGTATCGATGGCGATTCTAGCCAAAACCGCCACTAATAGTCGATTATCGCTGGCGGTTTTGGTCTAGAACCGCCATCGATATTCGGTATCGATGGCGGTTCTATCCAACAACCGCCACTGATAATTGTATTATTAGTGGCGGTTTTTGGCTCGAACCGCCACTAATACCCGAATATCAGTGACTGTTCTAGCCAAAAACCGCCACAGATAGTGTTATCTGTGGCGGTTCTAGAACCGCCACTGATAATCCTCGATTATCAGTGGCACTAAATCTGTGACGGTTCAAAAACCGTCACTGATGGCAGTTATGAACCGCCACTGATGGCCTTTTTCAAGGTAGTGTGCTGTGAGAAGGAACGTTTAACTTTGGACACACAGGTATTGTACATTTGGATCAACTAGACTTGCTTAACTTTTCTAAAAGAATTAATGTAGCAATGAGCTAGTAATGGATTTATTCTTGTAATAGTAGTGCCTTGCAAATTGAGCAAAGGCAAGCTAGAGATGTACACTGATTTCCCTAAATTAATGGCTTGGGACACTAGTACCTTGTTGGCACTAATTGGAGACCATTTTTTATTTGATTTTTTGATCCTTCGAGCACTTGGAATCAGCACTACATGTTTTCGTTTTCCATTGCGAGAAAAAAAAATGGAGCTTTGTTCCTTGCTTTTCAAGCTAATAAATAAATAATTGATTTTTATTTACGTGTCAAAAAATTGACCGAAATTCTCAAAAGTTTTAGTAGTTTAGCTAGGGTCTAGACAATCCCATGCAATTAATATTACCTTACCGTGCAACTCGCATGACGTCTTCATAAATCATCGATGCAAAACAAGTACTCGAAAGTAAGAGACTGAAGATTAATCTTTATTACTAACTAATAACGTCTCTGGGGCAGTAACACACGACGCATGCATAGGTGCGATGCAAACTCTCTTGCTTGCTTGCTGCTTTAGAGACGTAAGAATCGATGAGATTGAACGTAGAGCAAGTCGATGAGATCGCTGGCGACGCCGCACCATTCCTTCATCCTCTTGTCGACGTCGGCCACGGTGGAGGTCAACTGGCGGTCGGAAAACTCCTTCTCGCACTTGTCCCCGGCGTCCTCCGCTAGCGACGTCTGCCGCGCCGCCTCGCCGTACGCGCCCTCGTCGAACTCCCGGCGCGCCTCCTCGAGGGCGTCGATGGCCTCGACGTCGTAGAACGTGCTGCAGGCGTCCAGCGCGTCCCCCAAGGGCGTGCCCGAGTGCTTGCTGCTCTGGTCCTTGATGGTATGAGAGCTGTCCCTGGCGTTGGTGGTGGCAATGTCGAGCGCGATACTGGCGAGGTCGCGCACGGTGGTCGCATTGGCGCTCCGCGGGTCGGCGCTGAGCACCTCCACGCACTGGGCGTTGTCGGCGCTCTTGCACGTGCGGGCGATGAAGTCGGCGTCGGCCAGGGCGGCAGGGAGAGAGACGGAGACGAGGAGGAGAGTGGCCATGGCGATGGTGGTAGCTTTTGCCATCGCTGCACCCAGCTACGTTCTGTATAATTTCCTTCCTTCCTTTTTTGTTAAAAATACTGTAGAATTTGCAAAGTGTACACTAGTCTATATATAGGAGTACAAATTGAGATTGTCCAAATCGAAATCTTTAGAAACATTAAAATTGTAATAAAGAAAAGATACGGAGATAAGTGATGATATGAAAGAATCATCAGTGCATCAATCCTCTAGCAGATTTCATCAGTACGTACATGAAACAAGTTGATTGGCCAACCACGTGGCGCATTGTTGCGCTAAGAGCGCATTATCTGTTGTTGATTTTCATGTGTAACCCCTGAGTTTCGTGTCCATCTTTGCGACTAGATTGTTCTCCCCTAGTGGATGAATAAATTAAGCACGAGCTTTGCTCGAATTTTTTTAAGTACATCGAATCCTCAGAATGTTCATGCAAACATTAGTTTCACGGCAAAATAAAAGGATTCGGATTTTAACGTTTAGGAGATGTGCACTTAACACATGGCAAAATAGTGAATCTTAGAGATTGTCCAAATCAATCAAATTCTCACAAAACACTGAAGTATTAACAAAGAAAAGAAGTTCGATTTCACGTTGTAGCACTACTACAGAACAGCACATCACTGCCGGTCATTGGCGTCGGCAGTGATACTCGGGGATTATCACTGTCGGCTCAGGAACCGGCAGTGATAAGGATTATTACTGCCGGTTCTACCTACAACCGGCAGTGATATTGAACTATCACTGCCGGTTCTATTTACAACCGGCAGTGATATTGAACTATCACTGCCGGATCAAACCGAAATCCGGCAGTGATGATAATTATCACTGCCGGTTATACATAAAACCGGCATCACTGCCGGTTTTCTTCAAGAACCGGCAATGATAAGCTTGCATATTTTTTGTGCAATATATATATTTTTATACAATTGTTTATACAGTGTCCATATGTAGTATATAAAGCATCGTTCAAATCATAATTCAAATATATCCATGTATATATGAAGCATCGTTAAAATCATAATTCAAATATATTAAATTAAGCATCACATAAATTGTTTTTACAATGATTTGTTTACAAATGTAGCTCGACTACATCTCATCCCATTCGCTTTGATTTTACAAAGAATCAAGTAGACATGTCACGCGTCTAGGTCGAGGAATGAGGGCGATGAGGCTACTCGTGGAACTCGCCGCTTGGATTGATGATCTCATCATGAATGAATCCGACGATCCGCTCTTGAATTGCTATAATTTCATCAAAGAATAACTTATTGGTTCTCGTTTGGAGCGCTGTTTTTGAACAAAAAAGAAAGTTAATTAATGATGATATTTGTTAAATAAAAAAAGGCATCAATGTGTAATTACGTACCATGGCTTCGTTATAGCCGACACTCTCCGTGACAATTGAATGCATATTTGTACATACATAGTATGCACATAAATTGTTTCTGGGGTCCTGCTTCATGCATGGAAAGTCATTTATTATTTCAAAAATTTCCCTGTATGGATGATACCGAACACTTTTTTTGCAGTACTGTTTGAAAGCCCTGTGAATGATTTTGAATAGTAATTAAACTTAAATGCAATATAATAGAATTTTGCTAGAGTAATAACGCAACGATCGAAGTTTACATTGCTCAAGATGTCCCAAAGGTCTTGGTACAGAATAGTTTGTTTTCTCCTGGAGTCCAAGACAAAAATCCTACTAGCATCTAACTGGATGACGAGGAAGACCCAGTGAAACCTGCATATATATGTCAACGTAGTCAATTACTCCCACATCGTACGTGTTACGCAAAAATAGTAAAACGATATTAGAAGTAAGGAGATACGTACTTGAAGTTATAGGGTAAAAGTACGGAGGTTTTGTATTGCAGCTTCAAAAAGTATTAAATAAATAGTCTTCAACAAGCGTGGATTGTCCTTCACAAGCTTCGTTGTGAGCCCCGGATCTAGGAATGCTAGATTGTCATTGTTATTTCTTCTACATGTCTGTATCTCCATTCTACATAAGAAAGAAGTTAGACATGCAATTAAACAGTACAAAAATGCTCAACGATATACGGACAGACTTACAAAGTCCATAGTCTAAGTATATTCAAGTCCAGGGCATCTTGCTGGTACAACATATACAGCTCCGTGAAAAGAACCCAGCAGATGTTATCCCTATTGTGGAAATCTTGCTCTGTGTATCTGACTGCGAACGCCTCCATACCATCGTTGGACTGCTGCATGTACCACTGATGGACGCGCCTTAGTTGTGTTGTGAGGTTGTCGAAATGAGCTGGTTCAACCAGCGATTTTCCCATAACGAATTTCCACCTTAGACCTTGCGCCAGAGCATCTAGTTGAGCAGCATCTGCTTGAGCATCCCGCTTTAACGTGTCGGCACTAGCCGCCTGCAAGTATTGCTTTCTGGATATGCGCTCGTAGTCCGACATTTTCCAAGATTCAGAAGCCTGCCCCGTCTTTTGCACTTTTGCCATACTCAAGAAAAACTTTTGCGCGTCAGCATCAACTTTAGTCTTCTTACATGATGGCACCTTTTTAAAGTGAGATGTTACGCAGTCGCTTACATGCTTTTTCCGTTCTTCTTCAGTCATGTCAGCTGATAATTTCTTCTGTGATTGTCCTGGGTTCACAGATGGTTGAGATTTCTTCGAGGACGGTGCCGACTGCCGAGATGTTCTTGGTGTTCGATTCTTTTCAGATTTTGGCGGAGGAGTCGGGCTTTTTCTGGTTGGTGCCGGCGGAGGAGTTGGACTTTTTCTGGTTGGCGGCGAGAAGGGCGGGAGGTCTATGTATGGAGAGTGCGGCTGATCATCGTCGTCGTCGCCCTCATCGTCCGAGCCAAACTTAATCAAGCTCTTGCGCCACGCGAGGAAGCCATGCACGTTTTCTCCTAGTTTTTTTGTTTCCATCCTCGCCAGGGATCTCTACCTCCATTTTTCGGTATTAGCGGATGACACTGTCCACTTCGACCCTAGCGAATCCCTGCGGTATCGAACGACAGTGCAAAACCTGCGACTCCTGGCATGGCCAAGCCCTGCCCTCAGCCACCTTTATGGTAATGCCATGTGCGGCCAAATGTAGCTTGCACGGTGTCGGTTCTTTGATGTCATCCACAGGAAAATGCAGTCCAAGCTCTTGGGAATCCTCAGGACGCTTGAAATGCTCTTACGAGCATCGGATCGATGAGCTCGTGGTCGTCACCGGTGGCGGTTGTGAGCCGAGAGCTTTCGCACGGCTTGCTCCACGCCTTATCTAGTTCCACTCTCTGTTCCTCTAACGCTCGCGACAAAGATCTTTATCCGACGCCCAGTTGATCTTCTCTTAATCTCTTTGAACGCTTGTACAACCATGCGTCTGTGGGGAAGGCTTCTTTCCACGTGACCAAACCAACTCCTCTGGTGCGACCTGGATGCTCCTTGTTACCCAGGGCTATGGTTAGCTCATCATTCTCCCTTCGTGGCGTGAAAGATCCTTGGGAAGACTGCATGTGAGCATCTGTGATTCTGCGCAGCACTTCCTGCTCTCTATCGCTTCTGAAGCTTAAGCTGCCATCATCGGAGATAGAAGCACCCCTCCCAAGCAACCAGTGCTTCGATCGTTCGCTTAAGCGCCGTCGTAGGAATTATACCCTTGCGGGTTAGTTTTTCTTCTGACCGATCCCATGCGGTATTTTCTTCACGCACCTCTTGTTCCTAGTTTGTGAGGGTGAATATTCTTATCCGCGTTTGCTTTGTTCCTTTGACTTACTATGTGAGCTTCTTCAGACCTCTTGTACGCCACAAATTCATCCCAAAACTCCCTTAACTTTGGGTACGTGTCAAAATTCGGCGTTTCATTCTTTTTCACATAATTCTTGTTTAGTGATGTCTTCCAATTCTTCCACGCAGTGCACATGATGTAGAGTGCTCGTTTCTTTGCAACCAGCTCGGTCCCTTGGGGAACTAGAAAACTTGTTTCAGCTTGTCCCATAATGAGTTCTTCAGGTCATTGGGTACCACCCATGGGTCACCTCTGCGGCCAATCCATGATCTATAGCTGATGGGCACATCATCCCTAGCAAGAACCCCGCAGGCTGTCCTGTACGGCCCCAATGATGACTCTGGTATAGCAGGTTCCCCGACTGCCGAGAGCTGATAACTCGTTGTTACTACGCATTCTTCGTTGAAGACCAACAATCACAATGATCTGTCCCGATCACAATGAAATTTCCTAAGATAACCCAGGCATGTTGGCTAAGGCTATATACTCATTGAATACATCAGTGTAGCATGTATGCGGTCCAGAACATCTAAGGGCATCACTGACCTGTTATTGGCTCAAACTTACATGGCCTTAAAAGGTTGTAGTCCCTCTAAAAAGCTAGCTATGGAGGAATGACTCCACATAGCTTGTTAGCAAGATGAGGTGTAGTGACTCGCATAATTAACCCAGGGTAACAACAGTAACAAGCCATTACTTTGAGGTAATTATGCTGATCTTGACATATTAGCTAATAAAATATTGGGCGCACCCTACATTTTATCATTTAATACACCGTGTTCAGAGTTTTGCAACAGAACAATAATTAGAGACTGAAATAGAAACTTATTATAATCTATTGCCACGTAGGCTACAAGTCCAAATATACATAGTCGTACATACTATCCAGTACAACAGGAATTTAATATATATAAGCACTAAAGTACCCAGTGGATCAACGGTCGTAGCTGGATGGTCTACTACTCCACCCAATCTTTCTGGTAGTTCTCCACTCCTCGTAACCCTGATCCTGCCGGTAATCCTCACCCCATGCCCCATAGGCATAATCTTCAGGATCCATATCCCAACCGGTCACCAGATCACTGATGCCATTATCTAAGCAAAGGAAGAGTTAAGCAAGAGTGAGTATAACAGTACTCAGTAAGCATTAATAACAAAATGCATTATATAAATCTTTGCATCATCCAACTCATATCTATTTCTCTCAAATCCACTTTTAAGAAAATAGGGTTTTATTATGAAGACGTTTGATTCGTGTTTTAATTTTTGAAATTGCTACTAGCATTCGTATATGAGGCAGATTTGACTTCTGTAGTCTTCAATCCAGAAGACAGGCATGAATTCATGGTTTTACCTTGCACACGTTTGTACCATTTTACCTATAGTGAATCTAACCTCAGTTGGGAACCCAAAATGTTTATCATTAATCAGGTATTAAATCTTCAACCATGGCAGCTGACGAGTTGTGGTGTTCTCAACTATTTCCCACCCATTCACAGCATACCAGTTATACCCCGACTTCAATGTATATCGATGGTACTCATCTCACATCTTCAAATATAGCGCCCCTGATCTTAACAGTTTTGCCACATGAGCCTTACTGCTCTTGCCAACCTCCCTGGCCTTTCCGGTTTTGCCCCACAAGCCTTGCCGGTCTTATCAGTATGCCTCACCAGACCATACTAGTCTTACCAACCTATTTATCTAATACATACGTGTTGTGGAGATCATACACCTTCATAGGACAACCTTTTCTGGTAATTTCCCATATATTATAGTTGATACGAAATTAAATGGTAATTGCTCGAGTGTAGTTTGTTCAACCTTTATTCTAGTATATATAGAGGGCCCCACTAGCAACACAAATATCCACAACCTGAGCACCCTCTACCACTACTACGGAAAATGTCATTGTCGGCGTTTCGAGCATCGGCAAGTAAATTTGTAAGTCTAAGGGGTCGTGCGTTCCTCTCCCTGAATGGTTAGACTCAAAAGTCCAAGATGTATCTTGGTTAGGCGTAAGATCCCTACTCCGATTAGTGTGGTGGCGTCAGATTCTATTATGCACAGTGATCGCACAAGGTTTACAAGCAAGAGTGCCAATGACTTAGTCGGATGGGTTCGATGGCGCTCTCTCTCTTCTTCGCCCTCTCTCTTCTACGGGTGCTCCTGCCTCCTTTTATACGAAAGGAAGGGGCAGGTTACATCGGGAATTGGGAGAGGACAACACGACCTACACTATGAGCTTCGGTCCTTCGTTCTGTTGACTAATCAGTGCTCGATCTTGCCCATGCTGGGTCGGTAGCTTAGCTGGTCAGGGCGGTTAGGTATTTCTTCGGGAAACGGCGTACCTGCCCTCTGCGAACCTTACGGGTGTTGACGTCGCTGCGCCTGACGTGGGCGCTGCCTCGGGAGAGAGCGTGTCTTCGTACTGTATGTGACCGGCTGATGGGACTGGGAGCGTGACTTCGGTCAGTCATTTAAACCTTCTGGGGAAGGAGCCGCCTGCCCTTGTATAGTCACTTTGATTGACCCCGTTCGTGGGGTACGTGGCGGTCGTTTGGTAGAGGCTGCGACACGTGACCCTCGGCAGGAGTGATCTCGGCACGATCGGAGTTAGGGGATTCCGACCTACTGCGAGGGTCGGGAGCCCTGTTTGGTCGGAGCCGGGGGGCCGTCTCGCTGAGGAGGTCGGGAGCTTGGCTCGGTCGGAGACACTTCCCTTGGTTGGTCGGGAAGGGAAGTTCCGTGTGGCTTTGCAGGTACTTAGGTCGGTAGTGGGCTGGAAACGGCCTGTTGGGCTTGAGCTGTGCTTGAGGCCGCTGGTTGGTCACCTTGGGCTGTTGGGGTACCCCTGTTATTAGTATTCGTCAGTAGCCCCCGAACCCTTGAGCGATTTCGGCAGATTCGGTTGAGGGTTGAGAATAGTGGCCGGGCCCATACGGTCAGCTCGACCGATTGGGTCAAGCGATTCGCCAGTGTACCCTAACGGATCCGACACGCCTTTGAATTTTGCTCGGGTCATTCGAACCGCCGGGGTCTTTGAATCACCTCGTTGCGACGCAGCTGCGACTGACTTTAGCGCGCTTCGCCGCTTTCGTCGCTCGGATCGCCGGATTTCGTGAAGGGCGCTTCGTTTTCCGACGCTTGCATTTATTCGGGAGGCGTTCAATCTTCCTTCGTCCGGGTATATAAGGACGCCATGGTTTGCTTGAGTGATGAACCCTTAAACGAGAATCCTTTTTGTTTTCTTAACTATGGCTTCGGGGCACCCTTTAGCCTTCGCTTTTGGTGATGATGTCGGGGCAGAAGAAAAGGATCCCTTGGCTGAGCTTTGGGCTGAGTTCGACCAGGCGATGGCCGAACTCCGGGAGGAAGAAGCTGCAGCCCGTGATGCTGTTGCCGTCGATGCGTTGCTCGAGGTCGCCCCGAGGCTCGAGGTAGCAAGGGAGGCCCTCCTAGAGGCGATGGCGCGAGGACGCCGACTGTAGTTGGTGCGGCTTCGTCGATGTTGCTGAACGGCAGGAGGCGCATCGGCGTACCGTTCCACATCTGCGGCGGCCGTCCTGTCGACCAGGCAAGGGCCTACCAACATGTCGTCGGTGCCGCCGGTGCCGTACGGATGTTAAAAGGCTTTGGAGCGGAGGAGGCCTTGCCGTAGTGTAGCGTAACGATTTTTGTACCTGTCGAGTACTATATTGCAAAATTGTGTAAAGTTTGAGCCTGTTGGCCTATAATGAAATTTCCTTTATGGATATCTTCGTTTCGTGCTCGTTTAACGTCGTAGCTAGACGGTGCCTTCGTTGGCAGGGACGACCGCGATGCCTCCGCGCGAGGTTCGGGTGTCCGAGTGCTCGTTTAACGTCGTAGCTAGACGGTGCCTTGGTCGGCAGGGACGATCGCGATGCCTCCGCGCGAGGGGTTCGGGTGTCCGAGTGCTTGTTTAACGTCGTAGCTAGACCGTGCCTTGGTCGGCAGGGACGACCGCGATGCCTCTGCGCAAGGTTCGGGTGCCCGAGTGCTCGTTTAACGTCGTAGCTAGACCGTGCCTTGGTCGGCAGGGACGACCGCGATGCCTCGCGCGAGGTTCGGTGCCCGAGTGCTCGCTTAACGCCGTAGCTAGACCGCGCCTTGGTCGGCGGGGACGACCGCGATGCCTCCGCGAGGTTCGGTGCCCGAGTGCTCGCTTAACGTCGTAGCTAGACCGCGCCTTGGTCGGCGGGGACGACCGCGATGCCTCCGCGCGAGGTTCGGGTGCCCGAGTGCTCGTTTAACGTCGTAGCTAGACCGTGCCTTGGTCGGCAGGACGACCGCGATGCCTCCGCGCGAGGTTCGGTGCCCGATTGCTCGCTTAACGTCGTAGCTAGACCGCGCCTTGGTCGGCAGGACGACCGCGATGCCTCCGCGCGAGGTTGGTGCCCGAGTGCTCGCTTAACGTCGTAGCTAGACCGTGCCTTGGTCGGCAGGACGACCGCGATGCCTCCGCGAGGTTCGGGTGCCCGAGTGCTCGTTTAACGTCGTAGCTAGACCGTGCCTTGGTCGGCAGGGACGACCGCGATGCCTCCGCGCGAGGTTCGGGTGCCCGAGTGCTCATTTAACGTCGTAGCTAGACCGTGCCTTGGTCGGCAGGGACGACCGCGATGCCTCCGTGCGAGGTTCGGGTGCCCGAGTGCTCGTTTAACGTCGTAGCTAGACGTAGGCTCGTTTTACGTCGTAGCTGGACGTAGGCTCGTTTTACGTCGTAGCTGGACGTGGGGCGTCCATCCCGAGTCCTTGTCCGCGAGGGAGCTGCAGAGGAGTGACCACCGCCTATCCCACACGTATACCCCATCCGCAGTGTGGGACTGGAGGGGTGAGCGACGCCGCGTTTACCGCGCTGGTTTGAACACCGTGCTCGTGGAGCTTTATAACGAGTAGTCCGAGTGGGTCCGGAGGTCCTGTCAAGGGGACCCTTCCGAGCGGACGGTCCCAGTAGGGTGTCCGGCCTGCGTGGGGACGACCCATAAAAACCTTTCTACTCAATCCAGATGGGCCTGGGTCGCTCACGACCCGTGGCACAGTGGCCGTCGCTCATTGATGAGCTCCGGAGAGTGTTAAGTATGGTCTCGGACGCGAGTAGAGGTGATTGGGTCGTCACCGACCTAACCGAGGGCCCACCGTGGGGCTCACCTCATACTTGCCCTTGCTCAAGTTTTCTTTGGGCGGCCCTATGCCCATCCGTGGGGTAGGCCCTTTGAACCAAGACTTTTAGTGGGCCCCCTGGCGCAAGCCACGGGCTTTGCCATTTTTGGGGCCACAGCGGCCCAATGGGTTATTCGCGCGCCCGAGCAACCGTCCTGGCCTCAAGGCGAAGACCGAGAGGTTAGGACGCACTGCCCGGGGACGGCGGCTTTTACGGCTCGCCGCTTTGTCGTGGTTTAAATGCGGAGTGGAATTGGAAATCGGAGTTACCAGCCGCGTGAGTGGGCACGACGCCGCTCGAGGGGCGCTGTTCGGTTGGTGCCTTCGTCTTCTATATATATCGCCGGGCGCTTTGAGTAGTTACGCTTGCTGGCTTTCCTCATCTCCTGTCCCTAAGACAAAAAAGATCGACAAGGAGCCAAGGAAAAGAAAACTCAACCTTCTCTTCTCCTTGCCTTTCCGTCGCCTCTTTCGCAAGGATGTCGTGGCGAGTGCTCCGCCCGCAAGCGATCGGCGCTTGGCTTGGTGAAGAAGGGCTTCCTCCCGCGCAGATCTTTCCGGCTGGAGGGTGCCGACCGAGTACCGCCTCGCCGAGGGATGACGGTCGTGGTCCTTGCCTCCTTTTCGAGCGCGCCCGGCTTGCCGTTGCACCCATTCGTCCGGGGGCTGCTCTTCCATTACAAGGCGGAGGCGCACCATATTAACCCCAACGGGGTCCTTCATATCGCCATATTCATTACCCTTTACGAGGCTTTCCTCAGAATCGAGCCGCATTGGGCGTTGTGGAGGCATTTCTTCCAAGCGAGGCTCTGGAAGGACAAGCCGACGGACGCGGCGGCGCCCATTGGTGGCCTGGCCCTCCAGCTTCGGTCCGGACGGAGTACGAAGTACCTCGAGGTCAAGCTGCCGTCGTCCAACAAGGGGTGGCGCTTCGAGTGGTTCTATGCTCGGAACGTCGGAGACAGTGCCCCGCCCTTCACCGGCAATCTTCCCGTGGCGGGGGAGGAGTGGAACTGGGGTGCTGAGAAGCGGGAGAAGAACAAGGTGGCTCTGATCGTGGAGCAGATCAGGGCCCTAAGGAGGCAGGGACTTACCGGGGACGTGGTCGTGCGTGCCTTCATGGGGATGCGCGTGCAACCTCTTGTGCACAGACCTCGCCCCCTGTTCCGCTACGAGGGAGCGTCCGACCAGATGAGGATGGCGGAGCCCGAGCTGGCCGCGACGGAGGTCGAAGCTCGGGTGACCGCCGTCATGGGAGGAGGCGCCACGGAGGCGGCAGGAGGCCATCCGGAGCCATTCTCGGCGGCCCGCCCTCCAAATCTGGTAGGTCGTCCGGACCTCTTCCCGCCTGCTTTTCCTGCGTTTAACACTTGGTCCGACGGTGCTTTTACCTTCCAGGGACTCTTGGGCATGTCCTCCCGGGCACCGCTCCCGGGAGACAAGGAGGCGAGGGCGGCCGCTCGGGCGAAGGCCGCAGCGTTCGACTCCTCCCGCAAGAAGCGGAAGGAGGAGAAGAAGAAGAAGAAAAAGAAGGAGCGCGCGGCGAGGGCCGCGGTGGCGAGGATGTGTCGGAGGCCACTGCCACGGGTGCAACCTCTATCGACAGCAGTGGAAGTACCCCCGTCACGCTGCATCGTGGGTTTCTTCCACCCGCCGACCGGTGGTGATCCTGGCCGTGGACCCGCCGCAGGGGAACACCACAGCACCGCGCCGAGAGGCCTCAGCGGAGGTGTGGTTCTTCGCCATCGCCGTGCCTTCGGTGGAGGCAGCTTTAGGGAAGCGACCGGCAGTTCTGCCCCTCGGAGGGGGACCGGCGAAGAGAGCGCGCCTGCCGCGCACCCGCTCGGCTCAGTAAGTACTTTTCTTTTGTTCAAACATCTTTGCTAAAAAGTCGTTCGAATCGCTTTTCAGAATGTCGCCATGTGCGCCGCTTATACCGTGTGACCGGGCGTTTCGTGGCGGTTCCGCAAGGGACAACGCCGCAGGAAGTTCCAGAGGCGCCGGTCGGGTCGGCGCCGATTGCGGTGCTGGCGACCGAGGGCACGCCTGCCCACGAGGTCGAGGCTGGTGAGGAGTTTCCAACGCCTCGGTTGGGGACACCGCCGTCCGATGTGGCGGCCTCGCGAGGAAGAGATGGCGGCGCGGCCGGCGATCGTGCCACCAAACGGCGCCGGTACAAGCGTTCGACCCAACGCCACGGGAGGTGCCGACCGAGGTCCCACAGGAGGAGGTCGCCGAGGGGACCCCTGGGGGACCGATCCTATCATCGTTGCCGATGGTACTGACGGTAGCGCCCACCGAGCAGACGGCCAGGCCCGCCGGAGAGGTCCCGAGTCGGGTCGGTGGCGAATCGACGAGCGAGTGGGTCGCTCTTGACAAGGCGCTCGACGCCAAGCGGAGATGGAGCTGGTCCGAAAGGGCCTGACTCTTTGTCTGGAATCCTCCAACCGAGCGTTGGACGCGATAGTCGGGGGAGTCAAGCCGATCAGTCTGGTAAGTTGGCGAAAGAACCCAACTTATAAAGTTCTCGACGCGACGCGCGTGAGACTAATGTTTAGTCATCACCTTGCGGCGCTGCGGGCGGGCTCGACGGCCACGAGCGTGGTCGTGGAAGAACGCGACGGCCGCGCTTGAGTTGCGCTCGCTCAAGAGGCGCCGAGCGTGAGGCGATCGGAGGCGCGAAGGTCCGCCAGAGCTTGAGGGGCAACCAAAACTTTTTCGATGGCGCTGGGGCCCTGGGCCCCGAGGATGAAGGTGGTGGAGCTCGAGTCCTCCTTGGCAGAGGCCACCGTTGCTAGGAATGCCGCCACCACCGCCCAGGGGGCAGTGCAAGCGCAGGCGAACCGTCTGCGAACCGAGCGAGACCAGGCTCAGAAGGACGCCGACCGAGTTCGCTCCGAGCGGGAGGCCGCTCGGAAGGACCTGTCCTCTTTGAAGACTTCCTACGAGGCGGTCAGGCAAGAGGTCGGCAAACTGGCAACCTCCGCGGCCGGTAAGGGTCTCGGCTTTCTATTTATTTCGCGGGACTTTTTGTGAGTCGTGATCATCTGGCGCCGTTGTCATCCGCGAGACGCAGAAGAACTTGAGCCTTGCGGTTGAGGAGCGGAAGGACGCCAAGAGGCCCGTGATGAAGCGGCCACGCGCGGACGCGCTTTGGCGGCGCCGAGGTTGCCGAAAAGGGTCGTGGCCGAGCTGGTCGCGAGCTAGAGGCCCTTCGCAGGCCGGCCAGACGTCGCACCCTGGTCCTTGGAGCCGCAGCAGGACCGAGTTCTTTAGCGCTCTCGCTAGCCCGAGTCCCGGAGCGCATTGAGAAGGCGGTGATCGCGGGCGCAACGCTCGGAGCTTCTTCCGCGCTGGTCAACACCATCTCGCACTACGATGGTATTGACCTTGCGGTGGTGAGCAGCGGCGTCGTCGGGAACCGGACCGACGGAGAGGTCGACAGGTTCGAGCTCCTGGTGGAGCCGCATACTCGGGAGGTTGCCAGCCACATCTCGCCGCAGGTCGCCCTCGAGGAAGGACGAAGTAGTTAGATTTAACCTTTGTAATTTGTAAAGACTTATCATGCTCGTAAGCAATTTTTAAGTTTAACAAGTTCCAGTACGCCCTTGCCCCTTCTGTGTTTTTGGCGAACGTTTTGACCGGCCATAGCACTAAGGACAGCAAAGGTCACTTTATGCGTAGGTCGGGTTGCCTTGAGGGGGGCTAAGAGGATAGGAATATTGGTTACTCAGCAGTTATGCGCACTTGTGAGGGATCGGAGTGTTTCTGACCGACAAAAGATCGCTCTACTTGGGTGTTTCCTTCTTCCGCAAAGCATTAGAACCATAGCCGCTGGGGCGTAGGCCATAGTACTTGGGTCAGGAGGATTACCGCTTGGGGAGGACCTTGTGAACAGTCGGGTCACCGACCCGCATAAGCGCGTGAGCTAGCCGAGTCTGTGCTGGGGAGGAGTTTTCTCGACTGACTAAAAGGTCATTCCACTCGAGCACTTCTTTCTTCCGCAAAGCGCTACTTAGCAACCATAGCCGCTGGGGCGTAGGCCGTAACGCTTGGGTCGAGAGGGTTACCGCTCGGGATCGACCTCGTGGTTAGTCAGGTCACCGACCCGCACGAGTGCGCGAGCTAGCCGAGTTTGCGCAGGGGAGGAGTGTTCCCGACTGACTAAAAGGTCATTCCACTCGGGCACTTCCTTCTTCCGCAAAGCGCTACTTAGCAACCATAGCCGCGGGGCGTAGGCCGTAACGCGGCAGGTCGAGAGGGTTACCGCTCGGGATCGACCTCGTGGTTAGTCAGGTCACCGACCCGCATAAACGTCGACTAGAGGCGGCTTGAACGGGGGCGCCAAAGGGCAGCCCCCGAGCGTCGCAAGGCGACCAGGTGCTCGGAAAGATAAAGATAGAGAGTACGCCAGGAAAAAAGAGTTTAGGGATAGAATCGCCTTAACTTTTCTATGTTCCAAGCGTTTGGAAGGATGCGACCATCGGCATCCTTGAGTCGAAAGGTGCCAGGTCGGAGAACCTCTACGATGGTGAAGGGGCCTTCCTGCGGCGATAGCTTGTGCTTGTCTTTGCCGATCCGACCCGCCGAAGGACAAGGTCGCCAACACAAAGGATCGCCTCGAACTTGGCGGTTGTGGTAGCGTCGCAGAGCTTGTTGATATTTTGCCGATCGTAGGATGGCCACGTCATGCGCCTCGTCGAGCTGGTCGATGGCGTCTTGTTGCGAGGCGAGCCCCCGAGCCTCATCGAAGGCTTGTAGTCTTGGGGCGCCATACTCCAGGTCCGTCGGCAAAACGGCTTCAGCGCCGAACACCATGAAGAACGGGGTAAACCCAGTCGCTCGGGTGGGCGTGGTCCGCAGGCTCCAGAGAACGGAGGGCAGCTCGGCCACCCAGCGCCCCGCGAAGTGCTTGAGCCGACTGAAGATCCGTGGCTTGAGCCCCTGAAGGATCATGCCATTTGCACGTTCGACCTGGCCATTAGTCCGCGGATGGGCCACGGCTGCCCAATCGACACGGATGTTGAAGTCGCCGCGAACACGAGGAACTCCTTTCCGTGAACTGCGTCATCGCTGTCGATGATGATAGAGTTGGGGACTCAACCAAAAACGATGTCGCGAAGAAGATGGTCGCTTGTATCGACGTGATGCTCACGACCGGCTTGGCCTCTATCCACTTGGTGAATTTATCCACCGCGACTAGGAGATGAGTAAAGCCTCCTGGCGCTTTCTTGAAGGGCCCAACCAGATCGAGTCCCCAAACTGCAAACGGCCAAGTGATGGGGATAGTCTCACAAGACTTGAGTGGCGATGTGTCTCGTCGGCAAAGAATTGGCACCTTCGCAGTGCGCACGATCCGCTTTCGGCGCCGGACGCGGTCGGCCAATAAAAACCCTGTCGAAGGCTTTTCCAACGAGGATCGGGGCGGCATGGTGACCGCAAACCCGTCATGGATATCGGCAAGTTTGCTTCCCTTGGTCACCAGAACGCACCTCGGAGGACCCGAGGGACTCCTTTTGTAAAGGTGCGGGCCGATCAGACAAAAGATTTTGCCCGCCGAAGCGAGGCGCCGGCCTCGGTCGGGTCGGGGAGCGACCCATCCGTCAACCAATTGATGAAGAGCTTCCTCCGCCGGATTCACCGCCAAGACGCTGCGGTTTGATCCGACCAAATCGCTCCCGACCGGGGCGCGGTCGGGGTGACCGAAAGTTAGGTGGATCGAGACCGCCGCCACCAAGTTCAACGGATGGAAGGTTGCGGAGGTCGCAGACGAAGATTCAGGTGGGATCGACCCTTTGCCGGAGGCGAGTGGCTAGGCAATCGGCCTCCTTTGTTGTGGCGTCATAGCCGTGGTGGAGCTCAAACCTTTGAACCGCTCCTCGAGCTTGCGCACTTCCCGACAATATGCGACCATACGGGCGCCTCGTGGCTCAAGCCTTCATGACACTGGTCGACGACGAGCCGAGTCCCCGCGAACGCAGAGTCGGGAGCGCCGAGGTCGGCGGCGATCCGAGACCGTTGATGAGGGCCTCGTGACGGCTATGTTGTTGGTCGCGTCGAAGAGCGGCGATGGCGTATTGAAGTTTGTTCCCGAGTGGAGAAATGATGACGACTCCTGCGCTCGCGCCGTTCTTGGTGTAGGATCCATCAAAGTTCATTGTCCAAGACGGGGTCCTCGATCACGGCGGTGCTCGGGCCGGTCCATTCGGCGACGAAGTCTGCAAGGACTGCGACTTGATCGCTGTCCGAGGGACATACGTTATGCCGCAACCACTGAGCTCGAGCGCCCACTTGGCTATCCTCCCGGAGGCGTCGCGGTTGCGGACGATCTCGCCGAGCGGGGATGCGGTCACCACGGTGATGGCGTCTTTGGTCGAAATAATGTACGAAGCTTTCTCTTGGCGGTGAGCACGCGAGAGCGGCTCGCACTGTGGGTACCGAGCCTTGGACTCGGAGAGAACCTCGCTGATGAAGTAAATTGGCCGTTGTACCTTGAGTTCACGGCCTTCCTCCGCTCGTTCCACCACAAGGGCCGCACTGACGACTTGAGCAGTGGCGGCGACGTAGAGGAGCAGCGGTTCGCCTGATGTAGGGGCGACCAGGATTGGAGGGGAGGACAAGAAGGCTTTCAGGCGGGTGAGGGCTTCCTGAGCCTCCTGGGTCCAGCTGAAGCGGTTGGTTTTCTTGAGCAGCCTGTAGAGCGGCATTCCGCGCTCGCCGAGGCGAGACACGAAACGACTCAAGGCGGCAAGGCATCCTGCTAGCCTCTGGACCCCTTTGAGATTGGGAATCGGGCCCATTCTTGCGATCGCCGAGATCTTCTCCTGATTGGCCTCGATTCCCCGTTCAGAGACGATGAAGCCGAGCAGCTTCCCCTTGGGGACCCCGAAGACGCATTTCTCGGGATTAAGCTTTATACGGAACCGTCGGAGATTCGCGAAAGTCTCTTCCAGGTCGGCAATAAGGTCGTGCGCATTCCTGGTCTTTACGACGATGTCGTCAACATAGGCCTCAACGTTGCGGCCGATCTGGTTGTTGAAGCACGTTTGCATACATCGCTGGTATGTAGCGCCCGCGTTCTTTAAGCCGAACGGCATTGTAACGTAGCAGAACGAGCCAAATAGCGTGATGAAGGAAGTCGCGAGCTGGTCGGACTCCTTTAGTGCTATCTGGTGATAGCCTGAATAGGCATCCAAAAAGGAAAGAGACTCGCACCCCGCGGTGGAGTCGACGACTTGGTCGATGCGGGGCAAGGGGAACGGGTCCTTGGGACACGCTTTGTTGAGATTGGTGTAGTCAACACACATCCTCCATTGCCCATTTTTCTTTTTGACAAGCACAGGGTTGGCCAGCCACTCGGGGTGGCGGACCTCTTTTATAAACCCTGCAGCCAAAAGCTTGGCGATCTCCTCCCCTATGATCCTGCGCCTTTCCTCGTCGAAGCGGCGCAGGCGTTGGACGACCGGCTTTGAGCCCGGTCGGATGCTCAAGGAGTGCTCGGCGACTTCCCTCGGGATTCCTGGCATGTCGGAGGTCCTCCATGCGAAGGCGTCATTATTGGCGCGGAGGAAGTCGACGAGCGCGCTTTCCTATTTGGCGGGGAGCGTGGCTCCGACCCGAACGGTCTTGGTCGGATCGCGGGGATCGACCGCGACCCTTTTCGTGTCCTCGGCGGACTTGAAAGATCCCGCCCCTGACTTGCTGGACTCGGGGGCGGACTCGGAGGCTTCCCTCCTGAGGTTATCGAGCTCGGCAGACGCGATGATCGCCGAGGCGAAGCCACTGGCTGCTGCGTTAGCGGTTGTAGGAGAGCTGAAAGGATGATGCCACAGTGATAACTCCTTGTGGCCCGGGCATCTTCAGTTTGAGGTAGGCGTAGCTAGGGATTGCCATGAACTTGGCGTAGCATGGCCGCCCCAAGATGGCGTGATAGGAGCCGGGGAAATCCGCAACCTCGAAAGTGAGGGTCTCGGTGCGAAAATTCCCTGGTTCCCCAAAGGTGACGGCGGTCGATCCGCCGAGCGGATGGGCTCATTGGCTGTGGATGACGCCGTGGAAAGGAGCCTTGCTCGGTCGGAGACTCGAACGAGGAATCCCCATGGCGTCGAGCGTCTCCACGTAGAGGATGTTGAGGCCGCTTCCGCCATCCATGAGCGCCTTGGTGAGGCGCTTCTTCCCCACGATGGGGTCGACCACCAGCGGGTATCTTCCCGGCTGGGGGACGTGGTCGGGGTGATCAGCCCGATCAAAGGTGACCGGGAATTCTGACCACCGGAGGTATTGAGGGACGGCCAGTGAAGCGATGTGGACCTCACGGTAAGCGAGTTTGAGCCGACGCTTGTCGGCGTAGCACGCTGGTCCGCCAAAGATCATGAGGCAGCCGTCGGGTTCGGGGAACTCGTCGTCCGCCTTCTTCTCCGCGGCCGACGGGGCCGTGGCTGGCTTCTTTCCTTTGCCCGCGGTGTCGCGGGCGCAGAAAGGAAGTGCCTCGAGACTTCGATCCGTACTTATGTTTGACGGGAACCCGTGGTTCGCACGGCCGTCCATCAACTTCTCGAAGTGATCAGGCGCGACGGTCGGTCGCGCCCGCTGCTTGATAGGGCGGTCGACTGTGGCGACCACCTGGAGCTCGCGGACCTGCTTTCCATGCCGCTTTCGCTTGTCGGAGCGGTCGGAAGGGGATCCGATTCGGACGCCGGGCTCTTGCTGGGCCTTTCCTCCTTCGAAGATAGCCCCCACAGCCTCCTCGCCGGAGGCGTGGTTGGTGGCGATGTCGAGGAGTTCCTTGGTGGTCCTGGGCTTGAGACAGCCCAGTTTGTGCACCAGGGCTTTGCAGGAGGTACCGTAGATGAATGCTCCCACGACATCGGCGTCGGAGATGTCGGGGAGCTCGTTGCATTGGCGGGAAAACCGTCGGATATAATCCCGGAGGGTTTCGCCTGGCTGCTGCTTGCAGCCCTTCAGGTCCCAGGAGTTGCCAGGGCGCTTGTAAGTGCCCTGGAAGTTGCCGACGAAGAGGGTCTTCAAGTCGGCCCAGTTCCTGACGGTTCTGGCGGGCAAGTACTCAAGCCAAGCTCGGGCCGAGTCCGCAAGGTAGATGGGGAGGTACTAGATGATGAAGAGATCATCCGTCGCTCCCCCCGCCCGGCATGCGAGCCGGTAGTCTTCAAGCCAGACACCCGGGTTCGTGGCCCCAGTGTACTTGGCGATGTTAGTGGGCGCCGGAATCGGCGGAAATCCGCCGTCGGATCCCGCGCAAAGCCCGTGGTCCGGACCATCGGGCTTGGCGCGCGGTGGCGCCCGCGATCCACTATACGCGAGTGGACGGCCTCCTCGCCGCCTTTCTTGGCGCCTCGAGGGTGGCGCGAACGTCGAGGCATCCCGAGGCGGCGCGACCGGGTGCGCGAGGCTAGGGGCTCGTGGTGTGGCGCCGCCGCGGACCAATGGCCGGCGGCGGTGCGGGCCGGTGGCGAGGTGGCGCCAGAGCAATAGGAGCGAGGCTCGCATGTGTTGCACGGCCGCGCTCCACCAGCCCGGAGGTTCTGGTATGTGGCCTTGGCCTCCGGGTCGACCGGTTCCGGAAGGCCTCGAAGCAGCATCGCAGCCGCGGCCACGTTCTGGCTTGCATGGGGGAAGAACTGAGGACCGTCGGATTCTTCCGCTGGCTTGTGGTGCGCCTGACGCGCGCGTCCGCGCGCGTCGTCGGGCACCTGCTGAGTCGCGGGCTCATCCTGCTCCAGGTTGGCCTGGAGTTGGTCGAGCTCGGCCCTTTGCCTATCCAGCTCTTCACGTTGTCGCTGGAGTTCGGCGCGACGGGCTTGAGCGCGTTCAGCATGATCGCGTGGGTGTTCCCCCTCCTGCGCCTCAGTGCGCCGGATGGGGACCCCCGTAACCGCGGGGGTTATGATTAAGTCGGCCGTGCTCGCCATGTTGCACTCGCGAGTGCCGCCCACGGCGGTACTCCGTGACGGAGCCGGAGTCGTGGTGGAAGAGTCTTCAACAGCTCGTGGATAGAGGCGGCATGTAGCCGCCATAGCCACAAGTCGCGAGCTGCGAGGGTGACACGATCACTGCCCAGCTGCGGAGCTTTCGCAGACGGGCGGAGCGCTCCTGCTCCGGCTCAGGACTCGCAGGGCGCCCAAGCCGAGGTGGCGAGGTCGTTGGAGATGGCGCCCGTGCTCTCGCGGGCGCCAAACTCGTGGCGGTGGGACGGCGAAGCCCTCCTCCGTGGTGACGGCAAAGTTGAGGAGCCGGCGATCTGCTTCCCAGTAGCAGCCATGCCGTCGCAGTGGAAGATGCCATCGAGGAGGCAAGCGAATCCGGAGATGATGATGAAGACGCACGAAGACCCTACAGCGCGCCAACCGCCGGCGTTTGAGCACCGGCAAGTAAATTTGTAAGTCTAAGGGTCGCGCGTTCCTCTCCCCGAATGGTTAGACTCAAAAGTCCAAGATGTATCTTGGTTCGCGTAAGATCCCTACTCGATTCGTGTGGTGGCGCCAGATTCTATTATGCACAGTGATCGCACAAGGTTTACAAGCAAGAGTGCCAATGACTTAGTCGGATGGGTTCAATGGCGCTCTCTCTTCTTCGCCTCTCTCTTCTACGGTGCTCTGCCTCCTTTTATACGAAAGGAAGGGGCGAGTTACATCG
Source organism: Otatea glauca (assembly GCA_036346275.1). NCBI lineage: Eukaryota > Viridiplantae > Streptophyta > Magnoliopsida > Poales > Poaceae > Otatea > Otatea glauca. Next base: position 45,262,815 of record CM070726.1, on the reverse strand, counting down.
AATTGGGAGAGGACAACACGACCTACACTAGGAGCTTGGTCCTTCGTCCTGTTGATCGATCATTCGATCTTGCCCATGCTGGGTCGGTAGTTTAGCTGGTCAGGGCGGTTAGGTATTTCTTCGGGAAACGGCGTACCTGCCCTCTGCGAACCTTACGGGTGTTGACGTCGCTGCGCCTGACGTGGGCGCTGCCTCGGGAGAGAGCGTGTCTTCGTACTGTATGTGATCGGCTGATGGGACTGGGAGCGTGACTTCGGTTAGTCATTTAAACCTTCTGGGGAAGGAGCCGCCTGCCCTTGTATAGTCACTTTGATTGACCCCGCTCGTAGGGTACGTGGCGGTCGTTTGGTAGAGGCTGCGACACGTGACCCTCGGCAGGAGTGATCTCGGCACGATCGGAGTCAGGGGATTCCGACCTACTGTGAGGGTCGGGAGCCCTGTTTGGTCGGAGCCGAGGGGCCGTCTCGCTGAGGAGGTCGGGAGCTTGGCTCGGTCGGAGACACTTCCCTTGGTTGGTCGGGAAGGGAAGTTCCGTGTGGCTTTGCAGGTACTTAGGTCGGTAGTGGACTGGAAACGGCCTGTTGGGCTTGAGCTGTGCTTGAGGCCGCTGGTTGGTCACCTTGGGCTGTTGGAGTACCCCTGTTATTAGTATTCGTCAGTCATCATCGACGGTTCGGAACGTCATCACAGATGGTTTCCCGAACCGTCTGTAACCATGTGTCTGTGATATAATATATCACAAACGGTTTAAAAAACCGTCTGTGATATCAAACATCACAGACGGTTTTTATTTAGAACCATCTATGATATTAAATTATCACATATGGTTTTATTTTGAAACTGTCTCTACATCATACATCACAGACCGTTTTTAATTAAAAACCGTCTGTGATAAGACTTCTCACAGACAACTATTTTTCTATTTATTGGCAAGCCTCAGGAAATGCTAGCCATACCCTCTAGAAAATGCATATTACAGAATAACTAAACTCACATTACAAACATTACAACCATTTCAGATTACAGGCATTACATCCATTTCATCAATCAACTCAGATTACATCACAGCGCGAAGCAGATTACGTATAGATTAATATTGCACGAAACATCTCTTTCAGAAATGAACTCAGATATATTAACCAAATAAAACTCAATACCATTAACCAAATAATTGAATGCGCAACTACAATTCACAAATCTATAGCACAAGTTTGACAATTAACCCAAATGGTAATTCAGAAAAAATACAACTCCTGAAGTTATAAGGCAGCGTGGAACTCGCCTTTTTTATTTAAGACTTGACTGAGCAAGAAGGCACGATAGCTTAGATTGATTAATTCATCAGATTTTAATTATGTATATTTAATTTGGATGATGCACGGATCTGGATAAAAGTTTTCTCCCCTTTTTAAATATATTTTTTCCTTTTCTCTTATCCCCCTCTGGCCTTATCCATTCCCCATACTCCCTCTTCTCTCCCCAAATACATCCCGACCCGGCTCCCTAGCCACCGGCGGCCCCGCCTCCAGCCGCTGCCCCACTTGCTGCCCTCCCCTTCGATCACAGCTCTCCCCTCCGGTCTCCGCCCTCAGCCCCACCTCCTGTTCTCCCTCGGCTCCTCGTCTCTGGCCGCTGTTGGTTCGGCCCCATGCCGACCTCCCATGGCTCGGTCCGGCTCGGCCTCGCGCCCGGCTGTCCTTGGATTGGCCCCACCTCGACTGCAGGCTCCTCTCGCACCTCGGCCCGCCGGCCTCCTATGACCCCACGTTGGGCCTCCTCAGCAAACTCCCCCTTACCGGCCTCCTCCTCTCTGCCTATGGTTGCCACTTTGTAGAATTAAAGATAACCGACTAGAGGGGATGAATACAATATTTTTAAATTCTATGGCCCTAATTTACCAATTATCATGAATTATGCAAATTTGCAATACTGCAACAATTTTAAAGCCTAAATAAGCTCGGTTTTGCTAAAGGCATTAATACCTTAATTCCAAGTTTTAGATTAGTATTACAACAGTGAAGGTGATGCGAAATCCACGAGCTACGTACAGTGCTAGTGATGATTCCATCAGTACAGGGGCGGAGCCAGCCTAGGCCCAAGCCTTGGGCCGGCCTGGGCTAGCCCAAAGGCTATTGGGCAAATTTCTGAATTTCTATAAATTTTTAAGAGTATTTGTATGGAGTTTTTGGGCCAGGCTTCGGGTCCAGGCCCGGGTGGCCCAAGGCCTGGCTCCGCTCCTGCATTCGTGGTCTGCTCGGGGCATGGCGATGCAGGGGAAGCTCGATGCTTCCTGGTCGGAGAACGTTTAGGGGATGGATAATGCATGCGCGTTCTATTTTGATCAGGGTTATGTTAATGATCTTTCCGTACTTTTTAGCTGGCGAGCGATCCCAGCCCATGGCAGAGAACACGGCAGCTCAGATCTGCGCCGGGTTCGAATCCATTTTTTTGCTTAATTAGGTTGGATTTGGACATCTGCATAATTTGTATACCGGATAGACGGTATAATATTCTCTTGCACAACACCGTGAATCGATGTAACGTGTTAAGATCAAGTAACACAATGAATCGTTTGGGGCTGCTTAATTTGCAGTGCCATAGTTTGTCTCGATATTCTCTTCTGTTCTTGGCTCAACATTACTCTACTAGAAGTAGTACTGAATAAAAGTAGTTTCTAGCATCTCAGGCTGTGGATCTCCATAAACTGTTGCTGCAAAATCTGAACGAACAGGAATAGCTGGTTACACATGAAGCAGCTCAAGTCAGAGCTCACCCATACGTCATGAATACTAGCTCGATCTTAGTATACCACCGTATGTATATTCATATGTCTATGCTTGCCTAAAATGGTAAACCCACTGCTTCCCTTGCACGGCATGCGGCCATGCGCTATTCCTCGTCATGGTAAATGGACGGAGCCGGCTTGTACAGTGCTGCTGCTATACACGCCAATTCAATCATCATAACTTCTGCTTAACTGCGTGAGGTAGTAGTTGCCAGCCTGCCAGAGTTGCCTGTACTCCATACTCGCAATGGTATTATTACCATTCAAGAAACAAACAGTAGCAGTGAGCAGTGGAAGTACATTACGATGATGCATGCCATGTTCAGCTCATCAGAACACCGACTGCTCCAGTCTTCAGAGGCCTTTCTGTTTATTACTACCATTCAGGAAAGGAAAAGTAGCAGTAGCATCTCTAGAAGGCTTGCCTGATCTGAACTCTGAACAGATCTTGTTTTGGAGTGGCAGAGAATGCACAAGTCATCATCATGCAGTTAGGCATCAACCCTGGCAGGTTCCGAGTTCCAACTAGGATGGGAATGGGATCAATTGCATCATGCGTGGGAAGGACAGGAGCTTGGATTCGATGGTAACTTGTTCCTGGCCTGAATAAATCAAGCCTGCCAGATTCTACGCTATGATGGTAATCTTAATCTAACAAACAAACCTTGTTCGATCGTCTTCTCTGATGGTGATCTTAATCTACCTTTCAAACAAGCAGCAAGCGAAAGAAAAGGAGTCTGCGGTAAATCACATGGAGCTCTTGCTACGCGAAAGAAAAGAAGAAGCATCCTATAAGTGAAGCTGCTGCGTATTGCAGCGAAAGCCAGGAGGCAGAACCCAGAGAGGCGCTGGAGCCGGAGAGAGACGAAGAGGGAGGGGAGGTGGTGAAGCGGAGGAGGGCGCCGTCTTGACAGTGCCCGCGCCGGCGGCGTCGCGGAGGTGAAGAGTATGTATAAGAGGTCGCGTCGGGAAGAAGGGTGGATGGGCTTTTTCTCTGGCCGAGACGTGGGCCCGAGTTGGCAGTGGGTGAATTCGAGAGGGAGCGCGCGGGTTGAACCCTTCATAGGACAGGTGTCATTCGCTGGTTGGCTGGCCAGCGTCTATTGGATGTACATGCCGGACGTAGCACCGATTGATCCAGTACTCATCAGAAACCTTTCTGTTCATCACTACCATTCAGGAAATAGAACAGTAGCAGCAGTAGCATCTCTAGAAGACTTGTCTTGTGCACACAATTGATCTCAACTCTGAGCAGATCTTGTTCTGGAGTGGCAGAGAATGCACAAGTGCCATCGACTCATGCAGGTTGCTAGTCCCAGCTGGGATGGAAGATGGATGGCATCATGGGAAGGAAAAGGTAATTGGCCTGCCCTGCATGCTGTGGCCTGGTGACCTTGATACATGATAGATAATACTGTGGTCAGAAAGTCAGAATTCAGAAAGCCTTGCCCCCACACATGTGAGCTGCAGAAGCAGCGCGATTCAAATCCAATGCGTACTGAAGTCTTTCTCGTCAGATTTTTATTACCAGCTCAAGCTGTATGGAACGCGGGAACTTCATAGAATTTTACATTTAGAAATACAGCTCTTGTAGGATTCGCAGGAAATTGCCACGCTCCAAACGGGGCATCAATCCCTGTCATGGATTAACAAACCTGAATGATCGATCGTTGCATGGAACAAATCCATTTACATTGTAAATTCGACTCCTGTTGATTTCGGTATTGTTGTCTCGAGTCCTGTGATGCTCATTTGTCATCGTCCTGTGCTTGCAGAAGGTGATGGCTGGCACCCTGAAGCTCATCTGGTTTGCCCACGTTAGCACCGGGTATCCTGTGCTGCCACCACATGCGCATGAAAAATTAAAGAGATACCTAAGATTATGTTCTCAAAATTGAAGCCACATTTTGGCTAGCAAAATGAATTTTACATACTTTTTTGAGTCAATGACGCGTGTGATCTAGATAGCAAGAAAAAAATCTTGTTATATGTGTGACTATAAATCAAACGGACGTCTAACTCGATCAAACTTGTCTAACTTGATGTATGGCAAAGTTTGGCTATGAATTAAATATCTCCTAAATTCGTTTGCATGCTTTAGGGCAGGCAACGTGGGAGGAGAAAATCAGAAGGCTGAGCTGAAAGCACATGCTCACCAACTGTTTTTCAGTTGCACCACTGCTCTGTGATGAACTGTATGGACCATCCATGCATGAACCAACGGAGTGCTTGACAATATGCAGATCTGAATCTGTTAATTATTACTCAGAAAGCTACAGGTCTCATTCTCACCATCATGCGGTGTCAGCATGGTGCCATGCATGGTGAAATCAAGTTAGTTACTGCAATCTGTTACTCCAATCTAACCTATGAAGAAACATGTAAGAACTTTGGAGATACAGGTATTGTGCATTTGGATCAATTAGCCTGGCGTAACTTTTCTAAAAGAATTAATGTAGTAATAAGCTAGTAATGGTTTATTCTGGGATCAATTAGTAGTGCCTTGCAAATTGAGCAGGGGCAAGCTAGAGAAGTACCCTAATTTCCTAAATTAATGGCCTGGGACACTAGTACCTTGTTGGCGCTAATTCGAGACCATTTTTTATTTGACTTTTTGTTCCTTCGAGCACTTGGGTTCAGCACCACATGTTTTTGGTGTCCATTTCGAGAAAAAGTGGATGTTTGTTCCTTGCTTTTCAAGTGAACTCTTGTAAAAAAAGTTAAGCTCATGCAAATTTCATTCTTCATCCTCCGCTTTGCTTAATTTCAAGATGTACTATGAAAACATGAATTTGAAAGATAAATACGCATATATATATATATATATATATATATATATATATATATATATATATATATATATATATATATATATATATATATATATATATAGAACTCATTTATTTTCAAACCGATCCATTTAATAAATATTATTTAATGTACTAGTCCTTTATATTGGAATGAGTCACTAGTCAAATGTTTTGGCAATTTCTCGTGGACGGATGATGCAATAGAATTTTGAATCAGCATTTTGATCTTTGGTTATCCTTCATAGTAATAGTATCCTGGGGTTTGCAACGAAAACTTAGTATATCGACTAGACCACCGTGAAAAAATATATGTCTATCTATGGTTAACTAATTGCCTAGCTCCAGAATAGTCGAAGCCGTACCCAATCGAAAAAGGATGTAATCTAAACACATTTCAAGTAGTTGTAGTCAAACCCAACCTGTTGACCCTTTTGCTTTTCCAGCAATATGTAAGTATCTAAGTAATTGTCAGTCTATATATATATATATATATATATATATATATATATATTCAGAGAAAATAGCATAATCAATCGTATCAACTACTACCACCACATGCATGGTGTGCAAACCGGGTCAACTAGACCAATACTTTTGAATTGTTATCCATAACCATGGATTATACCAGCAAGTTTTTTGGGCTGATGCAATGATATCGACCGCAGAAATACACCACGATGTACTATATATACAAGCATAAAAATACTCTGGCAATTGGTTTACCAACAAGCAATACAGTGGTTACGAGATCCCTATCAGTTATCATCGGCAGCGACTGCATTATTCCAACGCTGATCGAAATGGGGCAAGCCTGTACCCAATCATTTTTTTGGATCATGGAGCTCTCTAGAATCTACAAAAAATAACATGTTCTGTAAAACTATCCCCATCCTCTAAAAAGGAGGAGCATGAGTACTTACAGTCAAATACGTTATGCGATTAGGAGCTTAGTTTGTGTTTTTGGAAGTCAAACTACTGCAAAGTGTCGGTAATCCAAGCTTGGTTCTGCATGTAGGCGTTGACCAAACCTGGTAGCTGCAGGCAAGCACACTTGGATTGCGCTCATGCTTACGATACTTACCTTGGCTGGTCATTAGCTCACCACATCTTATGAATCTTAAGCCTGTTTGTACTAGTATTTGGCTTTTTGCTGGAAGAGGATTAACTTTTCAGCATAAAGAGGTAAAGCACCTCCAAAATACCGAAAACCACACCCTGTTTAGGCGAGCGTAAGCTAAAACTTCCCAAATACTAGGTCTTAGGCTTTACAGTGCTATGGTCACCGGAAAGACGAGTCATTTGTTTCTTTCTGATTATTTCTTATTTTCCATGTGTTTGAAGCATAAACCATGTTAAAACTGTGTCGATTTTTTTGTGAAACTGGAAAAGTTGATCAGCAATAATCATCTCTTCCTCTCATTAGATGTACACTACTCCTACTCACTAGGAGCAGTAACTAAAGAACTTCCATAATCCATGACCTTCCTTCCTCCAGCAGTCCAGCCTCTGTCACTCTCATTAGCTCCTGTAATTAAAAAGATTTTCCCTTCTCCAACTTGTCCGTGGAACTCCGCTTTGCCCCATCGAAAGCGACGCCTCACCTCGACGACGCCATCACCCACCCACTGACTGCCCGGGCCCCACTCTACAATCGAGAGAGAGAGAGAGAGAGAGAGAGCTTTTCCAAACAACTTTTCCACAGTGCTACTGCTAACCCAGTCTCTCTCCCTCTGCGCTTGAAGCTTGCTGGCTGCTCCGCGTGCGCTCAGCTCCGCAGTTTCTTGTTTCCCTCTCCTCCCTCATCTCGACTATCTCCTCTTAGAGAGAGAAGGAAACATCAGAGAGATTGAGAGACATTTCCTGGCTCCTCTTGGCACCGCTCCAAGGACCAACCGGCGGGATTCTTGGAGTGTGATTAGACCTTTCCTTGCGCAGAGCCGCAGAGCAAGCTGCAAAAGCCTCTTTTATAGGATCGTAGGCCGCAGCGGAGAAGCAGTACCGGTGACAGTGTGCTGAGAAGAATCGCCTTCTCCCGGCCTTCGTCCCATGCTCTCACGGGGAGAGTAAGGAAGGGGAAGGGGATTGGGCTCACGGCCTCACGGGATTTCTCATGCTTCTGTTAAGAGGTGTGTGTGTGTGTGTGTGATCCTTGTTTCTTCTTGTTGCTGTTTCTGCTTCTAGATTTGTCTCTTGTTGGTGCTTGCTTACTACAGGAGCAGGATTTATGATGTTGGCGAAGGTTGTGACTTGTGACAAATGTCTTTTCTTTCTTTCCTTCCTTTTCTTGGAACAGCTTCCTTCTTCATTTTGGGTCTTTTCCCCCTTAAGATTTGTTTCTGGTAACTTGGAAGAGTGGTGATTGCTTAACGAGTTGTTAAGATTGCTTCTTACACTACTTGATCATTGGCAACTCTGAAGCTGGTTAAAAGGAGTTCTTTTGCTCAAGATTTGATTTGGGTTCTCTCCCTGTGTGTCTCTGTTGGTGTATAGTTTCTTGGATAAGGCCACTTTGATTCTGTCATGGGATTTCCGGTATTTGATTGTGTTGCGGTACTCGTTGGATCTGCTCACTTGTACTCCTATTTCTCTTTGGATTGAATTAAATGCCTTCCAAGAAACAGCGCCGTCCTTACTCCTTACTCCTTGCAGCCACCATTTCTGGTACACCTCTTTACGTGTTGCTTTACTTCCTTTCAAGTAGTAAAGTTGGGTAGATATACTTGTTTTCTCTTTTCTGCACTTAAAACGATCCCGTTTTTGTGTTTCATGAATTTTCTATGCTTTCCTGGTTCAGCAAATGGTAGTGCATGAATTTCTTCTGCAATTTCCAGCAATGTTTCTAGGTAGCATTTGGTGACAAATGAATTATTTCCATGTTCATTGTGAGCCATCAAAAAAATTTGGGGTACCGACATGTTATAATGGATTAAGTTCACTAAAAAGTTGTAACCTTTATTACATTTGGTAGTTGGAGATTTCACTTTTGTTAGTACTAGCCCAGGTTGTTTACCACTAACTCATCACCCTTTTCTGACTTCTCAGTTCCAATTCTTTATGTCCTCTACATGATGATCATGATATCTGAATTGTGCTCTACATGCGCAGGTAATGTGCTTTAGGAGCTACAGCAATGGCTTCGCTAGTACCTGGGGTCCTTCTCAAGCTCCTTCAGCACATGAACAGTGATGTTAAAGTGGCCGGAGAGCACCGGTCATCCCTTCTTCAGGTGGTCAGCATTGTTCCAGCCCTTGCCGGGAGTGATCTGTTCACCAACCAGGGGTTCTACCTCAAGGTGTCTGACTCGTCGCATGCAACTTATGTTTCCCTACCGGAGGAGCAGCATGATCTCATATTGAGTGACACAATTCAGTTGGGGCAGTTCATCCATGTAAATCGTCTTGAGGCAGCCACTCCGGTGCCAATCTTGAGGGGAGTCAGGCCAGTTCCGGGTCGACATGTTTGTGTTGGCAATCCAGAGGATCTTGTGGTGACTAGCTCCTCCAATTTTCTTGGCAGCAAGAAGGCACAACCGTCCATCAATGGATCGAAGGATGCCAGCGCTTTGTCACTAGAGAAAGAGCAGAGAAAGTTAGAGAAACTAAATGCTTCTGTGAAGAACAATGGGACAGAAAGCAAGAAACCACAGCTGACCAAGTCAAACTCCTCACTCACAAAACAAGCTCTGAATAGCATTTTAGATAAGAAGGAAGTGGTTAGATCAAAGGTGAAGTCAAACAGTGCTAGGTCGACACCTTCATCTCCTACTAGTGTCTATTCTTTACCTGCATCATTCGAGAGATTCTCAAATGACATAAAGCAAAGAACAAAAACGAAAGGAGCAGAGAAGTCATCACCTTCTAGGCTATCCTTGTTAGAAAAAGCTGCTTCCCTGTTGAAGGCTACTACTACAGGGAGGAAGTCCTCTGTAGGAAACTCGCTTAATAACACTGTGTTGAGTATTGAATCGGGACCCAAGGCCTTGAGAAGAAGCTGGGAAGGGAAGGCAGATGCAAAAGGCAAAGGCAATTCAGATTCAAAGGCAGCCAAAGCTGACAGAAAGTCTGAGAATAGGAGCACATCGGTATGTTGACTATGCTTGTCATCTTTTTGAATGTAAATACGTGTGTCATGTTTAATTTGTGCCAAGCATTCACCAATATAGGATCGACAAGACCCCAATTATCTCCTGAACATATTTGTTGCCTTTTGGAACTGCATAGACCACAGCGATGCTTGAACTCGTCATTGTTCATTATAGATTTTTAGTGTCCATATCCATACACTAATACAATTCATTCAAAATAACTAAGCTTTGTTCTTTTGTGATCAGACTCCTAGACAAAAACCACCAGCAGATGAGAAGACCTCGCATAAGGATGACAGTAAGATTCAGACTCCTCCCAGGAAGAGCACAGCAATTGCTCCTTCAGATGATTCTGACAAAACAATGAATAAGCATCTTTCTCCTATAAGGAGGACGTCTGGGGTTTTCAGCAACCCCAATACTACAAATTTAATAAAGATTGCTGCAAATAGCAAAAAACTGACAGATGCAAGCACTTCGTGGACGGCACTTCCTCCATCACTTGCTAAGTTAGGAAAGGTATGACTACCTCATTGACATGATCATTAAGATTGTTTGCAACAGTATTAATAGTTTATAACTTATAATACAGGTCTAGCATTTCTAACTTTTTGGCATTTTGAGCTTGCTGATTTTTTGTGGTTGTCTACTGAATAAATAAATTCGTACTCAACACTCAACAGATATGTGAAAAATTACGTATATATGAACTCCTTCTGTTTACCAGCTGAGGCCCTATCTTGCTGTGGCTGTAAATATTAATTTCATCCATTTCATTTAGACGGATTGATGCAAATATACAAGTATGCTGGAAATATAGCATTTTAGCCCAAGAGGAGGGGAGGATAAGATATCATTTTAGCCTGTGGCGGTTACATGCTTTATGTATGTTCTTGTGCTTCATGAAATACTTTTTGTTACAGGAACTTCTCAGGTACAGGGATGCGGCACAAATGGCTGCTGTTGAAGCCATGCAAGAAGCTTCTGCTGCAGAGAGCTTGCTTCGATGTTTAAGGTGGTTTTCCATGGACATTAACATTTTTGATCCTCTCATTATAGAATTTACGTGTAATTTAAGATATCCAGAATTAGCGCCAATTTATGGCATTGTCAACTCAATTGCCTTCAAGATTCCACAGTACTCTCAATGACCTTGAATTGTTCCTCTTTTTTGAGCTATTCGTTTTCTCCTTTGCCTGACAGTACCTTGATACTTTTTTCCAACTGCCAATTTGCTCTGTGTTAATTTGTACAAGATAGTGCTACTTTTGAAGTATTGTCTGATACATATTTTGGTGTTATCATATGCTTTGATTTGTATGTTAAAATATAGCAAGACTGTAAGAGAGAATCATGCTGTTTGATTGGGTCAAGCCATGCCTTTGAGGTTGGCACCTAACCTTAGCTCTTATTCAGTCAATGTAGAAGACATGCTAGAAAGTATTGAGATGTACCCAACAATACTTAATTCAATTTTTTTAAAAAATCAATTTTGTAAAAGAGAGAGAGAGAGCTGTGAATTTCCTTTGAATTCTTCCAGTTCAATCACCATATGCCACTATACCCCTTGCCTTATTTTTTGCTTAAGAATACTATTTAAAAAGATTTTCATTTATCCACCCAAATATTAAAACATGCAATATGCAGCAGTTTTTTTTGGGAAAGCATCCAAGTTTCACATGGCTTCTAATCATTGACAGACTTGATAGTTGATGCTTCTCGATGTTTATCTCACATGGTTCCTTAAATAATCTATAACCCCCTTGGTATCACATTCCAAATGTCTTCAGTCTAGCTGTCTTGCATGTTGCAATGACGCTATCAACCATATCTGGGCTCCCTCTTGTTTGACCCATACATGAACTTCGATTATTTTTGCACATGTTTGGAGTTTAGACATCACATTGCGTTTGTGTTCCTGGGTTCTCTACCGACAGAGTAAGCACGCTCCTCAAGTCCATGCTATGCTTGGATAGCCATCTGTGCCAGTGTTTATCTTCACATTGTGCTGATTCTTGCCAAACACTGCCATGCAAGTGCATCCTCTTCGTACTTGTCACTACAATGTTTCCTCTAGGAACAACTGTATGAAACCAAATGCTTTGTACTGTTGTTCTCTCTGCCTAGTCAATGTAACGCAGTATATGGTAATGTGAATTTGTACTGGATGCATGGATTCCAGTTCTGACAAAAATGTGAATTTTACTCATGTGTGTTAATTGTTATAACTGTGACATTGAGCAATAGTAGAATGTACAGTAGAAAATTCAGGTTTCTGCAACTTTGCTTGCGTAGTTTTACTTAATAGTAACACTGGAGCAGTAAAAAACTAACCTCACCGTTGTGTTGATCTGAGCAGCTCGTACGCGGAGGTGAGCTCGACAGCGGAGGAGCAGAACCCGCAGCCTGCCGTGGAGCAGTTCCTCGCTCTGCACGCAGCTATGTCCCGTGCCACCGTCGTTGCTGACTCACTAACCAAGGCTACGGCCGCGGCCGCGTCGATCTCACCGGACCGAACAGCAGCCGGCGAAGCCGCCACCGGCGACGAGGAGTCCCTTGCCATCGCGGCGGAGCGCCGCCGCCGCGCAGTCTCCTGGGTGGCCGCCGGTCTGGCCACTGACCTCTCGACCTTCTCCCTTTACAACCTCAAGCCGCCCCCCGCCAATGCGGCCTCCCCGCTGGCCGTCGTGCTCGTCGACGAGTCGGCGAAGCCGTCGGCGGCGAAGTCGTCGCCGCCGGCGAAGTCGCGGCTGTCCCCGGCGAAGGTGAAAGGGAGGGCGGGCCCCGTCGCGGCGGCGGCAGCGTCTGCGCCTCCGCCGGAGTGGGAGCGGGGAGGCGGCGTGGAGGAGAGGGGCGAGCTGGCGAGGCGGCTCGGGGAGGAGGCGAGGGGGTGGTTCCTGGCGTTCGTGGAGCAGTTTCTGGACGCCGACGTGGCGGCGGCCGCGCCGTGGGATCGTGACCGCGCGGCCAGGATGCTCCCGCAGCTGAAGCGCGTCAACGACTGGCTAAGCGAGATAGGGAAGCCCACGGAACCGGCGCCTCCGCCCTCCGACGCGGACGAGGAGGAGGATGCTATCGTCGCAGTAGCGGCGGCCAACGGCAGAGGCGGCGGCGTGCCGGAGGAGACCATAGAGCGGCTAAGGAAGAAGATCTACGAGTTCCTCCTCACGAACGTCGACTCGGCCGCCGCCGTGCTGGGCGGCGGCGAGGTGGCGCCGGCGGCGAATGGGAAGAAGGGGTGACGTGGGCCGTAGATCTTGCACGAATCTCGGTGCAGGGCTGAGGAGGCTTTAATTGGGCCGGGCGCCTTGAGTTGTGAGTTATTTAATTGGGCCAGAAAATGGGCTTTTTGCTCTGTTTAAAAGGGTTACAGAAAAGTAGAAAAAAAAGGAGGTGGTAAGATGTTGTATACAGACGAATGTTTGCTGGCGACTTGGCTTAAAATAGTAAAATATTGGGAAATCTGCGAAATTTTGCTCAAGACTCTTTACGTTTCGAATGCCGGATTCCCCCCCCCCCCCGCGATTTTCTACAAGAACTGAATTGCTTCATTTGAAATTCGTATGAAATTCATTTAAGATTGCTGAGTTGCAAATGAGAGGTTCAGCACAGCCCCGACAGGGCTCGTATGATCGTATGCTAGGAGCAAAGCCCGATATTTTTCCTCTTTTTTTTGAAGGATATTGTAGACATGGGCTCATATTGGGCATGGGTGCTCAAGCTCCAGTAGCACTAGTGCTAAATACACCCCTGGATACAGTACGAGAAGGTTTTGTTCGTAACGTCAGAATTTTGTAGAAATCAATACAATTCATCCGAACCTGCTACGAAATTTCTCCATTCCAAAACAAGGGCTAGATTCATAGGGAAACTCTCTCCTGTCAAAGAACACACGGTAACATAGCATAAACTTGAAGTTCGATGCGAATGCTTTCTCCATATTTAGTACAGAACAAATAATAATCCTTCTTTGTGGAAGTGTTGTCAATTTTGCAGTTTTTTTTTTACACGATACATATTACCCATCTGAAAAATGAAGGAGCCGACTAGAGAATAGTATGCAATTGCAACTGTGTACCAATATGTTTCATTAAGTTTCAAGAGGTTCCATTAGAACATTCGAAAAAGTTTAGGTTTCAAATGAGTTTCACGTGGTTCTAGAAGTTTTTAGAAAATTTCAAGACCGAGTTACAACAAGTTTCAAAATTTTAAACTCAAGTTTCAACAGGTTTAATCAAGTTTCAACCCAAGTTTCAATAGGTTTTATCAAGTTTCAACAACTTTATTCAGAAAAAAACAAATAAAGAGCAAAAAAATCCCTGGAATGCTTACTTGCAATTGCTGCCCCACCATTGCCACTCACAGCACTATCGCCTCCCTCCTGCTTGCTCAAGAGGTGAAGCTAGATTTCGAAGTCGTTCGTGATACGTGCGGCGACAAAGTAGTGCCACAAGGCAACGTGGGCAGAGTCGACATTAGAACCGCTTTGTGATCCAGATGAGGAGGCAGTTAGGGTCATAGGATCTAGCATATCTCATCTCTAGTGACGAGGAAGATGACCAGATCTAGCAGATCCCATCGCCTCCTCCCACCATGCTGCCTAAGCCATACATATAGCGCCCTCCTCTGCCTGCCACATCACCTCCGTACTACCAATCGTCACCCGTGAGCCTTCAATAAATGACTGCTCTATGACCCATACGAGGAGGCAGGCGTGGGTTGTGGGATCTGGCGAATCCTGTCATCGGCGTCCTCCTCTCGCCATGCTGATAGTCGCCCTTTTTTGCTACCGCACTGCCTCCATAGTGCCAGTCATCACCATCCTCCTCTGCCACTATGCTGGTCAGCACTGCCGTGAAGGTTGATGGCCGCAGAGGTTGATGGTCGCATGGAGACCAGAGAGATGAGAGAGGCTGAAGAGAGATGGAGAGATGAGTGTGATTGAGAAGATGACTTAGGCTTTTGTGCCTACGAACCGGAAGGAGTGTTAGGTCCAATTGGACGGCTCCATCTATATCATTAGAGCAGCGTAGGGTTACATATTTTTTTTCTAAAAGTTGAAGTGTAAAGTATGAAAAAGACAAAAGTATATTTGTAAGTATTTTTTACCATATTTGTTTTTAGATGCTTCTATACATTTTTATTTGAAACTTATATAAATATTAAAGTATGAATAAAAAATAAATAGTGATTTTATATCCCTTTATTTATTTTAAAATCTGTACAACTTATATTAAGAGTCGACGAGCATAAGCACTATTTTTTTTTCATTGCTCCATCCATTCGTTTCACACGTAATCCCCACACTCCTTTAGTCCATATTTACCTCGAAATCTCCAAGTCCAATCTCCAGGAGATGATAAGGGTAAAAGCATTTGCTCGTGTTCTTTTACCTATATATCTCCCTACAGTTTTCCAGGCTCCATTCTATCCACTGTTTCTCATCCAAAATAGACGCACACGAATCTCCATATCGATGAACAGAACAAGAGGCCAAGAAAAAACAGATTTATTTCTTCTCTTTTCGTTTGAACACTGAAATCACAGGTAATATGTTCTTCCCTCCATGATTCCAAACTTTTTACAATACTTTAGAAGTATTTTTAGATCCTATCATTCTTGCGGTGCCTTCCGAATTTTTTTTATCTTCTTTCGCACAATTCTTGAGCACATTTTCCCCGTTCTTTAATCCGAAAAAAGAACATTTCGCAGCGCGATATCGACCGCAAATTTGCAAAGGCGGCATCTTTAAGAAGATTCTTGGTGCCAAGAACATGGACAAGTCTCCTATCTCAGAAGACGGCGGCGGCGATGCAGGAGGAGGGGGCAACGGCAATGGCTTGCCGCCGCAATCCTCGCGCGACGGGGCGGCGCTGTCGCCGCCGCCGCCGGCCCCTCGGAAGTGTGACATCAGCCGCATGCCGGACTTCCCTCCGCGCAACCCCGGCCACCGGCGCGCGCACTCCGAGATCATCGGCCTCCCTGACGACCTCGACCTTGGAGTCCCCGGCGCCGGCGACGGGCCGTCGCTTTCGGACGAGAACGAGGAGGAGCTCTTCTCGATGTTTCTCGACGTCGAGAAGCTGAATTCGCCGTGCGGGGCGTCGGACGCGGAGTCATCGTGCGCCATGGCGGGGGCTGGGGCAGGGCCGAGGCCGAGGCATCAGCATAGCCATTCGATGGATGTGTCCAGCTATGACAAGACAGAGCAGCTGCTTGGGGCACCGGCGATGGAGGAGATGTCGCCGGCAGAGGCCAAGAAGGCAATGTCAACCGCAAAGCTCGCAGAACTAGCGCTTGTCGACCCGAAGAAGGCAAAAAGGTTTGATTTTTACGGATCATTGTGTTTACCCTTATGCAGTTCTATCGGTTCATCTGAATTTGCTTTTCATCGCATCCTATTCGTTCTCAAGCACGTGACAGATAATTCTTCGATTTCTTTCATGAGGTGTGCTTGACTGTCATGACTCATGAGAAATTCAGCAATGAGGCAAGGAACAAAATTTGCATTTCGTTTCTGGTTCTAGTCTAGTTGAAATTACACATGACATTCGTGCACCCTAGTTACTCGCATTAATGCACGAACTGGGAACACTGTAATGGTTGTTGTGTTCATGTCTTTAGGTTTTGTTGTATGAATCGTTATGTTTCTGATAACTTATAAGAATTATAATATTATCCCTCAATTTCAGCATCTTGCTGTTTCTTAATGTAGTGTGGCATGGAGTTAAAATGATGCATAACCTTAAATAAGCTGCAAGCATGATGTGATATGAAGAACTTGCAATGTTTGATACCAAGCAAATCTTTATTTGGAATATGGCAACTCGTTAGTTGTTTTGTTTGAAAAGTGCCTAATTGTCTATTCGTACTCTTACTCAACATGAATCATGTGATAGGATTTGTGCTAATAGACAATCAGCAGCAAGATCAAAAGAAAGGAAAATGCGGTACATTGCTGAACTTGAGCGGAAAATGCAGACTCTGCATTCAGAAGGAACAACATTGTCAATCCAGCTGGCACTGCTACAGGTAAGGATTAGTCCTTCTGACCTTTTGTTACCTCTGTGCCGTAATATGCTTTCAGTTAAGAGAAGAATTTTTTTATCTTTCTGTTCTTTCATCTCTTGAAGTAGACCTATCTGCAATCTGCGTAGTATATATGCTGGGTGCTACCTGACTATCTGTTCTGACCGACACTTGGAGAATCTTTCTTTGTCAGATTGTTTAGACAGTAGGATCCGATTAGACAATCTGATGAAAGAATCCTCTATATCCTGTGGTGTGTGGGTGTGTAGTGCACATCATGCATCTGCTCTCATGGAGATTTCATGTGATTTCAGTATGTAATTACTATTCTGTTTTTTATTACACCTAGGGAAGTTATTCATGAACTTTCAATAGGAAGGCGTTGCCATGGCAAATTATTTCATTGTTTGTGTAGGTAGCTTTATCAATTTTGTATTTTTGTTAGCTACTAGTGGTCTTGCACCTCAGTCCCCACTGCGATGAATAAATCAATCTTCTAAGAAAAGTAATAGTAATCTATAAATCTACAAACAACTGCTAAGATTAAAGGTCCCTCCTTTGCTTTAGAGAGCCAGAAAATCCCACAATAAACCTTAAATCAGAAAAAAAAAATCCCCAGAAATTCTCTCATTAATTGAGACAAAAAGAAAATATCTTACGCGTCCATTAGATGGCTCACTAATAGCTATGGTGGTCTTACCATATATCGTCACTCGTGTAGGCATTAGGTAATAGCCCCATTATTGTTTCAGGACTGTACAAAGTAGATGGTATTGTCGAAGGACTCTCAAGTTCCTATAGAGAGAGATTCCTGTAGAGAAAGCAAGGAAGGAAATAACCGAGTCACTTGAAGTCCAACAGAGGAAAAGAAAAGAAGAACCGAAGAAGCTAGCCTGGCATACTCGTCCGGCCTCCTAGAAGAATGGGTAGACGAGCGTGGCCGACCGGCTGCAGCCAGAAGGAAGATCGGCATCATCCGGTGACCAGGATCGATGGGGACCAACAACTGGTGCGCTGGGATCAACGTGGTAGCGAAGACCGGCTGCTGCGCTGGGAATAAACAAGGAGGCGCCGATAAGTGGCTGTGGCAACAGAGATTGACGCATGGATGGCCACGAGTGGATATGGCAAACAAGCAGCCAGGATCGGAGAAACGGTGATCGACCATCAATTGATGACGTGCTGCGAACATCGAGTGGTTGGAGTTGGCAGTGGACTGTTTGATGTCATAGTACTTCTGTTAATGAGTTCCACATCTCGCGAAGCAGGAGGAATGGCAATATGAGGATTAATTTATTAACGATATTAAAAACCCTCTACAGACCCTACCAACATTGTCATCCTAGCAAATGCATTGTCTTCATCGAGAAAGATGATGGTGTGGTGGGGATAAGAAACGGGAGGCGCCGAGGCTATGTACGTACAATGATTTACAGTTGACATCATGGAAAGGTAACATGTGACTTTCTTCATGTAAGTTCCACAATGTTTTCAATTTGTCATCATCGCTTAACAAGCCTAGGCTTCCCCTTTGAAACCATGACAAGACTTCATTTCTTGCCTGCGATGTAGGCACTCTATCATTTGTCCTTTCCAGCTGCTGGTAACCTGTATCCCATCTGTTGTTGTGCACTCTGACGGCCGATTGATCCTTGTTCTTGAATCCGTGAACCATCTAAACTTCTATAGGTTCTTTCTGCATGCTGATTAATTGATAAGAGAATTTGTTGAACGTTAATCTACACAATACGTACACTAACAATGGTCTATATATGCATGCATTATGCAGCTGCGCAGGTGTTTGATCATACATAATTAGCTGATTATCGATATTGAATACCCAACAACATCTCACAACCATTAATTGTAACAAGCCTTGCATATATGTGTATGACATGAAAAGCAATAGCCTGAAAGTTCGCATCATTCACATCCGTCTATCCTCTCCACATCTTTCATTCTCTGAATCATTTCTTCTTTGATATTGCATGCATGCTGGAGAATTAGGATATACATAGACATGCGTGTATCGCATCAAATGCAGCCTGTATGTAATAGTGGTTTAAGCCAATATATAAGGTAGTGTTTACTGTTTGGCCTTCTCTATCTCCCTCTCCTTGTGCTCATCCATGGTAATAGATTATTTTCCACTAGACCACGTATGTTTCATTACTAATTAGAAAATTATCTCATGACCAAGAGAAAAAAATCTAGACCCAAGTTATAATGGTACAGATTAAAAGAAAGGGAATTTTAGACAACACCCACTTTAATATGGGTCGTTAATCTGGTATGATAGGATGGTTGATATTAATATTACCTCTTTTGACGTAATAGGTTGATAATACTATATGAAGGCTAATAATGACTTTTTATACAGTATAGAAAAAGAAACAAAAGATGGCATTAAAATGTATCAATTAAAGCGAAATACTATACAAGGAAAACTATAATGATGCTAATTAATGGTGATTATATGTTCCAAATGGCGTCATTGAACTGTTCTTCATTTCAAATTATTTCTGCCATCACATTACAAATTTACATTTAGTTCTTTTTCTGAATTTGGATGTGTCATTATAAAGTACTAAATTATGTGCAATACTAAAATTTGATGTTAAAATCTAAAAGTATCACTGAAATATGCCTCTGGCTTTTAAATATGAGTTGCCTTTACATTTGAATCACAATGGTTGGGTCTGTTCAAATTTAAAATTATGGTCTATGGTGCTTACCTTTTGACATAAATAAAGCGTACACACCTGGAATATATATATGGTTTATGACAGTAACTTGCCACAATTACTAACATTTACATTTGAACCACTCCTGCTAGTTCAATTAACTGGTCCTATGTCCCTGCAAACAACAAAGAAAAAAGAAAACAGATCAATTGCACTAGCTTCCGATTCATGTCTAGAATTTGTACTGTAGCTGGAATCAACAAATCCTTTGCCTGGTCTTGATGCAATTGGCCCTTTTCTGCTTCGCTTGATCTGAGTTTCTAAACTAGCCCACCCAGCATGAACCTGACTACTGTATGCATAGTGCTGTACCTGGCTGGGCTGGCTGGAGTCAACCAGAAAATAGGCCATGCTTTTTCTTGGTCTTGCATGAACCTGGATTGACCCAAGTTTGCTTTAGGTATATTCATTTGTCACCGTTAATGGGTTTATCAAGTGTATGGATTGCTTGCTGGAAGCACCCAAGGCTTTTGCTTTGTATTTACTGAGGATATGTTGATTTTGCATTGATGAACTCTGCATCACTTCAGATAGCTAATAATTATTCCCTCATTATATTGATACACACAGAGAGACACAACTGGGCTGACTACTGAGAATAGTGAACTGAAGATGCGTCTGCAGAACATGGAGCAACAAGTCCACTTACAGGATGGTAAAGTTTCTACTCATTGTTCTGCTATATTTTTCATTTTGCCGTAATTATTTTTACACATTTACACATAAGTAAGAGAATCCCGCGTCCTGGCCATTTGGCATGCTGGTAGGACTGATAGTGTTGCCGACAGCCTAAGTTCGGGAGGGACCTATGTATCTTCATGATATATTCGGAAGAACTAACTTGAAAATAAAATATTAAGTGCATCTAGCTTGCTACATTTATGGACACAAACACTGTGTTGGTATATGAAATTTTGGTTTATTTAACTTGCTCACACTAACAATGGGGCAACCAACATGACTTGATGTCCATTTAGTTTACCTTGCTATTATGCTCTGTCCCTTTGAAAAGTAAGGGGGGTGGGAAAAGGTGAACTTATTGCATGATCGAGGGGTATTCTATCATGTAAACAAACAAGAGAATTTTTCTCATGATCATTTTGTACTTTTCTTCTCAGCTCCCTTGCTTGTACTTCCATACATTCTTTATTCCGTGAAACGGAGCCAAACCGAAGCAACACTAGGACTTTATGCTCTGCTAACAACGCAGTCCAAAAACTTACCATTCGCTGCTCTTGTAGCTCTGAATGATGCCCTGAAATCAGAGCTTCAGCGCCTGAAGATGGCGACAGGCCAGACGGGCAACGCTGGAGGGATGGTGAGCTTTGGTGGACCGCCGCACTCATTTGGAGGGAACCAGCAGATGTTTCACCACCAGAACCAAGCAATGCAACAGATGCAGCACCTCCAGCTTCGCCCGCCACACCAGCAGCCACCGCACCTTCACCAGCCGTTGCATCCTCTGCACGCCCAACAGCTGCAGCAGGCTGCACTTGACCTGAAGATGAAAGGGCCGGTGGCCGCTCCTGGCCAGTGGGGCGACGGTTGGTCGGAGAGCAGTGGCTGTTAATTTGTTAACCAGTGGGCCGACTGACTCTCTTGTTGGAAGTGAATGCACATATAAATCTAAATTTTAGTGCATCCTCTTCAAAACACGGACCAAATGGTCATGAAAAAACCTGAAAGAATTGACAACATTGACACAAAATCAATATATCATGCTACAAAATTGCAAATCTAAATTCGATCTACACAGAGAAACAAAAAAGACAAATCATGTCGAAAATGAAACCCAAAAATAAAAGGAAAAAAGGTTACTATTCACTGAAATTTGTCTTTTTGGTTTCTCCTAATATACGTGGGCATTTGTGGTTGAGTTTTTGCAGGATGCTTGATTGCATTATGACTTGTCTAAGCAATTTTGTTTGGATTTTTTTTCATGACCA
The DNA here is from genome assembly GCA_036346275.1 of Otatea glauca. Taxonomy (NCBI): domain Eukaryota; kingdom Viridiplantae; phylum Streptophyta; class Magnoliopsida; order Poales; family Poaceae; genus Otatea; species Otatea glauca. The sequence goes on along the minus strand of CM070726.1, from coordinate 45,241,417 downwards.
TTTGCTTCGTGTTTTGAAGAGGATGCACTAGATATGTTCTCATACCGATTAGATATCAAAGATCATTGTTTTTAGGGTATTATCCAAGTATAGATTCATCTATAGCCTATATCGGATTCAAGGTTGCGCAAGTTATTTGGTCAGATATCAAGACTTTTATGTCTTCCTTTTGAAGGATACCATTTTGTTTTCAGTGGTTTATAGATGCAAATGTTAGTTATAAGGAAAAATGTCAGTCATTCATGCAGTTCGGATTCGATCTGCCATTCTTTTTCTTTTTTACGAGGCAACGGCAGGCTTCCAAGCCGGCCTGAACAAACTTTATTATACCAAAACCAGGAGTACAACATTCGAGAGATACAGTGAGAGGGAAGCGAGACCGAACAGAAGAAAATTAATGGGACATTACAAGGAAACGATTTCACCACTCAATAATTACTTGCTTAAGCACTGTGTTGTTACAACGATTCGCCCAAAGGAGAATGTCATCTACACAGCGAGGAAGGATAGCAGCGTTGGACTCATCTTCATGTTGGAACACCCGCGCATTTCTACACTTCCAAACGGTGGCGAAGCCAAGAAAAAAAAATGCACAGTGGACACAAAGTATTAGGCTAAACTAAGACAAAGATATTAACGGTGGCAAAGCCAAGAAAAAAAAATATAGTGTTAACAAAAAATTAGGGTAAATTTAAACAAAGATATTAAATAACTTGGGTTATATTTTCATCGGTTCGAGTGTTACTGCCTTCATTATTTGAGAAATGCTGGTGTAACTGTCTGTTACCAAACTTTTGCAAATATATGAACTAGTTAACACCAATCAGTCAAACAAATCGGCTATTGTCTCTCTTCAATCTAGTTACAATTAACAAAAAATAATCATAAATCAAAACAGAGACTCATGTTGCCTATTTACTATTGTGATCGGCACACTCAGCCGGTCAGCCACTCAGCGACTCACGTTGCGCTGCCTTCCTTACCCGCTTGCCATTGCCGCACACCCGCACCCTCACCGGCTCCCAGCATCCACTTTACTCGGTGATTGAGTTGGAATACTGATAAGTGGGCATAACCATTAGAGAAAGTTAACAATATAAACTATAGCTATGATCGCCATTAACCGCAAACTCTTTGGTAAGTACTAGTAGATGGAGGAGCAGCTTAGGGAGTAATCATGCTTATTCTGCTACTGTTATGTTTTGATTGCAATAGTCACATCACACTAATGTATCAGCATAAGAATTTTTGACGTTTTCTTATACAATGCCACGTGTAAGAATTTGACGTGCCGCCTGCTCCCCCGCCACAACCGCCGCCGTCGTCTTCCGCCGCCGCAGGCAAGAAATTTGTAGCGTCTCTAGTAGTATTTGCATATTTGCCCCCTTATACATTGCGATCATGCAGCTGAAATGCCTGGGTCGTGAAATCCCTAGAAATTTAGAGTTTATTTTACTGAAACATAGTCACATTTGAGTGCATGACATAATTATTTGTACCATAGAATAGCATATTGCTGATCCAAACTATTCGTATCACAAGACGTTTTAGTAAATAGCAGTGGATGGTTCTTCCAAGTGGTAGCAAGTGATGGAGTTCTGACTGCCTGTTGGCATGGACAGGTCTCTTCCTGTGAACATCCTATTGATATTGAGCTTTGTCTCAACTGCAGCGCGAAACTCGCTGCATACACTGTCGGTGTACTGAAAATAGGCCTTCCTCGCGGCTGTGCTGGATATGAGGTTGGCGGAAACAACGGAGAATCCAAATGCAAACCCCAGCAACGTACATAGGTATGTCATCATGTCAAAATTTTGGTGATGTTTATGGTGTCTGTGCTTGCCGTTGTTGGGTAAACAGCCTCTTGACAGCGGAGGGCCACAAAGATTGTCATTGCCCAAGTATGAGTCTCCATCAAAAGTCGTAAATTGAAGTTCAAACGGTACCTTCCCTGAGAGATCATTGTAAGATAAATTCAGTAAGGCCAAGAATCCCAGTGACGTCAAGTTGTGAGGAATCGGGCCTGATAGATCATTCCATGAGAGGTCAAGTGAATCTAAATCGATCAGTCTTCCCAGTTCATTGGGTATACTTCCTCCAATGCGATTTCTTGATAGATTCAAGCTAATTGGTTTGCTGAGAGATCGATGCTGTTAAAGCTGTAAAAGAATTTGGTAAAAGTAAGTCTGTAACCTCTGTACGTTGTCTGCAAGGTATCCGTGTACGCAGAAAAGTAAGCGCCGCCAACACCATAAATCATGAATTCAAGAAAAGGTGATGTATCCCAGACTGGATTTCTCGAGTGCAAGGCTGTTAAATTTCCCAGGAAACGTGGTACAGGGCCAGATAGTTTGTTGTTACCAAGATCCAAATAGTGTAGAGCATGAAGTTGGGACAGTTCTTCAGGTATTTCACCTGAAAACCGATTAGACCCTAAATTCAGAAATGGTAGAGTTTGTAGGCCGTCAGCTATCCATTTTGGTATGTTTCCTGACAAATTATTGTCTCCAAGATCAAGAAACATCAACATATTACATGACTGCAATGAGGTGGGCAACATTCCAGATAATTTGTTCTCGCCGAGATGCAGTGTCATAAGGGAACTTAGAGAGCCCATGGTGGATGGTATTTCTCCCCAGAAATTATTGCTCGAAAGTCTATGGTATGCAGGTTCGAATTCTTATGCCAACATTTCGGAAGCTCCCCTGAAAGGTTGTTATTGGACAAATCGATCACTTCCATTGATATCATGTTGCATAAATCTGCTGGGATTACTCCACTAAGAAAATTATGTGAGAGCAACAGATAATACAAGTCTTTGTCTCCAAAGCGCTGTGGCAACAATCCAGACAAGTAGTTGTGGGACAGATCCAACGCTCGAATACTAGTTGGCAAATCAGGAATGCATCCCTCGAGTCGATTATACCTCATGTTCAGAGTTGTCAGCATTTTCGATTGCTCCAAACTTGTAGGCAACTTTCCAGTTATGTTGTTTGTTGAGACATTTAAGCTAGTGATTGATGAAGAGAAGTTCCAGATCCAGTCAGGTAATGCACCCCTGATGCCTGCCAAGGAGAATGTAACCCCCAAGTTTCCATTCCATGTCATTTTTGCCTTACAAGTTTCCGTTCCATGTCATTTTTGCCTTTAAACTGTGAGACGGCTATACTATGACTACTGTCTTTGAAGCCTCTGAAGCACCATTTGCTTTTACCCCTGGGTTCACAAATTGCTCTATTTTCCTCCGGAATTCTCCATGTTGTTCATTTAGGTGTATCGGTCTTGAAATTTCTGGTGAATCTTACTATTTGCATTCTCAATCTGACACTACTGAAATACACACCAAATCTCCCGATAGAACACTGGGCGAGAAAACAAAAGGATTAGCAGGTATCATTATATCACTGAGGCTACCCATTCACCAATGTTTCTATTTACTTGACACAATTCATCATACTTGCATAGAATTTGCTGCCGAAAAGAATTGTCCCTCTAGATTTACAGTAATTCAGAAACAGTAAATCCTTCACTCAATTTCCTCCTGTAAAGCTGGGCAATGCAAGAGAATGTTTTCACTCATCATCAAGACCTGGTATGTACAATAAGTTGACATCGAATACGACGGGGCTGCTTGGAGCTACTCTTGGCCTTCCAGGAGCTGAAGTAAGCCCCTTTGGAAATGCTAACTGTTTAGTTGAAGAAAATGAAAATCATCATTATCCTGTCCAGATCTCCATATTACAAAGAAACAATGCCAAAACAGCTAATTTTGTCTTGTTTTCTCAAATTTGGTGAGGTGCGAGACTACTTACCGGGCCAGGTATATAAAACCGACGTAGTCCTCCAACCTTCATTGTCAAAATCCCTTCATCAAGTCCCTTTATCACCTAAAATTGCCAAACAGATGAATGAGAGTATAACACCATCTCAAACATGCTACTTTGAAGTTGCAAGTTGCATACAACCAATTCCAGATTTCATAGGGTAATCAATGAAGCAATCACTCATTAGACTACCATTGCACATGATGAAAATGAGCATGAATTCATTTTGTTGTGCTATCAGCGAGGATTATATCCATTGGAGATGGAATTGAGCACTGTGTGGTTGCTAGATTCAGATCAGTTTGTAGTACCATGATTCAGTTCTGTAGTAATCTTTCAAAAGGGCATGCTATACATAAGAACATGCAAAAATACCTGTCCTGAACCAACACGGAATATGTAGGGCTGGCCTTTCTCCAGTGAACTGCACAACATAACAAGGCATATAGTGATAAGAAGAAGAATTGTTACAGATAAACATTTTTAGTTTGCAACTTCTGAACAGGTATGACTTAAACTTGTTGGCTTTGTGTTAATAAAAATACAACTATGATCCAGCTGAATGGCACGCATCAAATGTTCAGATCTCTCACCTGTCGAATATCTGTCCATTCGGTACCATGGCAACATAATTTGCAGCAACCTACATGATAATGAGCAAACAATATATAACCATTGGTTAATGCATGGTCAGTAAAAACAGATTCAGGGACATAAATCTCATCAGCACATTCCAGTTGAGAGTGAGCACCTGGAAACCAATGGGTGGACTTGGCCCATCACCCGCTTTGATATCCTTGTACTGTAAACCAGATTCTGTAGTTACCATAGGCACCTGGAAAGCAAAAGAAAAGTTACTTTCGGGACGATTTATCCATACTGATGAGGTGCCGAGATTACAGAGTTTCAGTTATCCCTTAACCTATAAAAGTATGTAACCACACTGAATAGACCATTTGGTGAATAAGGCATTATTAAACAGCCCTAAAAAAAGGAATTGACGAGCGATGCTGCAATATTGTCACTTGACATAATCACTATTCTCTCCTACATTTGGTAAACAAGATAATGCATACTTCAAACAGACTCCAAATTTTCTCAAAGTATGATCTTCTTGATGTTATCCTCGCACCAATTCAACCGAGAAGGCGTAAGCCAAGAATGGCAATATACAGTATCAACTTACATTTTCGAGTTCATTTTCACAGGCGGCATCGCAGAGCTTGGGCTTCTCCTCGGGAGGCAACCCGGCGGCGATAGCATCAAACGCGGCCAGCCCAAAGGTAGACAAACCGAGAGCCACCGCTCCAAGCATGCTCCTCCGGGTGCTACCGATCACGCAGCGGTCAGCTACTCCACATTGCGCTGCGCTTCCACTGGCAACCTTGCAGCAGCATGGTGCTTCTGAACTCAGCGCCCTGCAACCTCTGAACGCCTTGCCGTTGCGAAGCCACGCCCTGGAGGCATATGTCGGCCCTGTGCGCAACCAACCGACTCCGTGAGGCGCCCTACTACTGGTAAGAAGGTGAAGAGTGCAGGAGGGAAGTCGTGGAATACCTGAGGGGAGAAGAAGCGGCGAGGCGGAGGAGGAAGCGGCTGCAGCCATGGACGGGATGGGAGAGAGAAGAGAGGAGGGCAAGAGGAAGACAGAGGCGACGGGGGAGGGAGAATGGAGTGTGGATAGAGCAGAGCCTGCTGCTCCGCGGTCTCCACCACTCGCTGCGCGCCGAGAGTCGCGACCCGAAACGAAATCTGGCGTTGGTCCGCGTTACGCCCGCGTGATTTGGCCCGGACTCGCTGCAGTTGTTTCCGACTCCTGCACAAACCGTTCAGTCAGGCCTAGCTTCCCGGCAAACCGGCCACTTGTACCCGTCCGTGCAAGCAATCAGTCTCAGCAGAATTTTCACCGTGATCTCTCCGTTCATTTGGTTTACCTCCACAGTTTCTCAGGGGAAATGGGTGGATTGACGACGGTAAGTTATTGGTGCAATTGGTTCGGATTCAATCGGATATCGTTTTTTTTCGTATTATAAGCTATATTTTTCGTCGAATTCAGTGTCGGATATGAATAGTGTCGGATACGAATACGGCGTGAATAATATCGGTTCGATTCGAAGCGAATATGAAACAGAATCGATACGGTACTGAATATTTTTTTTATCGAATATCGCACCAAAGCTAAAGCATGAGAGCACGCAAAACACTAAAATTTCATACTACTAATTTGTCGGCACCCATAGGATCCCATTCGAGGGATAATCTCCTAATCGCATTTGTGAGCTATTTGCCCGGTACTCATAGGATCCCATCTGAACTATTTACCCAATCCGAATACTTCTCCAAAAGCAAACACTCCTTACTATGTAATCGTAGCACAATTCATAACCGCCCGAGCATACAATAAAAAGCAGAGAAAGAGGAAGCCTCTCAACGGCTAAATGAAAAAAATGACTGCCAATATATGCTGTACGTATCAACACACCTTACACACCAACAGTAGCGCATGAACTAGTACTATATAAGCTGTAGAGGCCGAGAAGCCATGAACTTAAGCCGGACCAAGACTCAATGGAGTTTCGAAAATTACTTTGGTGTCCGGTCAACAAGATGGCAGCCTTATCCCTTACTACTCACGAGACCTTTTCTCAGCTTTGGCCTTCACGGCTGATTGAAAGCAGCCTCCCTGTCCTGCACGAGCGCAAGAAGCCGAAGAGGTAGATGAACAGCACTGGCAAAAGGCGATGCGGCTCGGCCGGAGTCACACAGGCGGCCCAATGGTGCTGCGCACGTGCTGGCTCAGACGGGAGCGGCGCGGCAAGCCGGCGGGATGCTCGGAGATCCGACAAAAGGGCGTGGCTGGGGGTGGATCCGCTCGTCCCTCTGAGCCGCGGTAAAGATGCGGCGGGAGGTGGAGGATCCGGAGCTGGTGCGCTAGAAGATGCCGGCGGCGGCCCGGGCGACTTTCGACGGATCGGCGGTTGACCGGCTGGTGGACGGAGGTGGCGCCGTCGGCTTGGAAGTCGGGATAGCCGGCGCGAAGGCGGCCGAGACGAGGCGCCGTGAGGGTGAGGTCGTCGGAGAACGGTGCGCGGAGGCGGGGCTGGCCAGAGCAGCGATGGGCAGAAGCCGAGGCGGCGGACGGCGAGCTGAGCGGAAGGAGGTGGGTCGGCGCGAATGGCAGCCGGCTGCTCAGATGGCGAGGCGGGAGAAAGTGGACAGTGCCGGATCATCCGCTCGGTGAGAGCTCTAGCTTGACGGGCCAGATGATTCGGATATGCAGATAATTTTTTTCGGATACATTGAAAATCATCTCGGAATATGTCGATTCGATTGATAATAGTCTCCTGAATTCGAATCCGAAAAAAATATCCGAATCCAACAATTATCCAAAAATAACTATCCAAATCCGATCTGAATACATCCGGTCGGTGAACCCATTGCACCCCTAGGGTAAGTGAATAAAATTTTTTGATCACTTGGCTCATGTTTTTGTTATAAAGTTTGGTTTTTATTCAAATGAAATTGCAAATCTGACTCCTTATTGACCACGACACATACCTATTGCGCTCCCTAACCATAACAGGTGGACCTGACACAGTCTTATATCGTAGCAGGTGACACATATCATCTCTCGATTCTTCTGCGGTTGAGAAGAGGACTATAATTGCAATTTCGCTTGGATAAAAACCACAACGGCAAAGAAGGATTAAACCAATAGAACAAAAAAAAGTCAAAAACTCTTTTTATATTCGTGTGGCTGCTTCTAGAAAGGCAAGCAGCAGCCAGGCTGAGGTTTTTAGGGACCGGCCTGTGGCATGGTGGATACAACACGACCCAATACACATGTGCACAAGCCAAGCAAACAGACAAGATGGCACGGCACATCTCGACAGGTCATGTTTGGGCCGGTATAGCATGGTCGACTGGCACAACACGGCTTTGACACTAGTGTTTTTATAGTTTTCGATAAATATTATGAAAATTTTGGCAGCAGAAATGAAGTAAAAAGAACTACCTTAATAATGCAACAAGCACGAGGTGGTTCGAGCCCTTTAAGTGTGTGGAAGAAACTAAAAGACAATACGTCTAGTTTGTCTTTCGAAGCGCTGAGTAAATTGCAATGGATCCACAAGTAGAGATCAGCCACTAAAAATGAATAAATTTAATTGTTATTTCTTAATATCTATGTCCACTGCTTTAAACTTGTGAGTCAGCAGCCCCTTTTCTCCGCTTACAATAGTGTAAATGGAAGAAAGCACGATGGCCAATAGTCATGCCTAGACTCGCTCGTGCGTGTCGGGCGATTTTTTTTAAATAATACAATTTATAAAATTAATTGTGGCATTAATACGGGTGTTAAAACATTTGCAAAAATAATACTTCGTTGCCGTACCGTTTGGCGAAAATCAGGTAAACGCCAAATGCTTTGGCGAAAATGGTATTTTCACCAAATGGTGTGGCGAAAATAGGCTAATTACGCAATTAAGGTCTTTTGAAAATATTTTCATCAAAATGCTAGATTTTCTAAGACCAAGAAAAATCATGTTGATCATGTGCTTAGGAAAAATAACAATAGCAAAATATTTGCTAGATTTGTTAGATCCTCTAAGCATTCTCATTATAATGATCATCATATGCTTAGAAAGGATAAAACTAGAAATGGGTTTGTGAATTTTACTAGACCTCCTAAGTCTTCTCTTTACAATGCAAATAATTCGCTTAGGAGGAATAATAACCTCAAACCCATGGCTAGTCATGTTAGTTCACCTAAGACTATTAATGTTAGGGCTATTTGGGTTCCTAAATCACTTGTGACTAACATTCTTGGACCCAACAAAAATTGGGTACCAAAAAGCGCCTAAAAGAATTGTAGGTGCTTAGAGATGCATTGGAAGCTTTGGCTTGATCAAGAATGATTCCATCATGTGCAAAAGAAGCCAAGCTTGAAGACATTCACATCAATCATGAACCAATGCCATCTCGGGTAACAAGTATTTAAATTGATTCTTATAGCTTTTAGCCTTGTGTAGGTTAAGCTACGTTTTTAATGAAAATCAATTTAAATTACTTGCTTATGATTCTTGCTCATGCTTGTTAATTGTATTGATTGTAATCTTGAACAAGTTTGGGGTAGTGGCACATTAAGAGGGAGTGCTAAATCGTAACCATGTAAATTACATCCCTATGTGTGCCCATATTTATATAAGTACTAATATATATTTTCAAAATGAAGCCATTTAGTCAAAAGTCAAAATTTTGTATACTATTAGTAATCTTTTGAAAACTAGTTCAAAAATGTATACAAATGCTTTCAAAAGGTTTTCCAATAGTTTTGGCTTCACAAAAATCTATTTTACAAAGAAAATGAGTTTCATGCCTAAAATCAAGTTTCTAGTTTCTTGTTTTGGATTTAAACTTATAACTTTCATAGAATTAAATGTAAAATGATTTTGAAAACAATTCCAAAACTAAAAACCTAGTGTTGGTCATTCTTAACAACTTTCGTGTTCAAAATATTTTCAAAAGACCAACCAATCAAAAGTTATTTGATTTTGAAACTCACCCAAAAACTATACTTGACCCATAATGGTCATATTATTGCACTTTGTGAGTTTCTTCATTTGGACTAGATCTTGTGTAGTATCTTAGTTCAAAATGATATTTAAGACTCATACACAAAATTCAAATCTCTATATCTCATCTTATTCTTCATTTGAATCTTGTGTTGAAATATTTGGCTTTGTTTTACAAATGGCTATTTCAAAAGGACCATTTTGGTCAAAAGTCAAATCTTATGTTTAAAAGGCCTAAAATTGTAAAAAGCTTTGTAAAAGTATTTTAATATGTAGTTCAAATGTTTTACAAGCTTTCAAAATAAAAATTTTATGTTGAAATCAAAATTGATCAAAATTCTTGTTTTCACCCAAAATAGCCAATTTAAGCATATTGCTCAATCTTGGCTTTCAAATTGGATTTCATTATCTTTTCAAGTGGTATCATGGTTTCTAAAAGTATTTCAAATCCTACAAGCCATGAGGATTCAATTTTTATGAAATCCGAAATTAAAATTGCACCTTGAGGCCCTTTATGTTTGTTAATCTCATTTTCATGCTTCAAAGCACAATTTGCCATATCTTTCAAAATAAAATTCTTTTTTCGAAAATTCTTTTTGTAAAACATTATAAATAGTCCAAAATTTATTTCTGGAAATTTTTCAAATCATTTGGACTTCATTTGAATTATTTTTGCAAAATTTGCGAAATTTATTTTCGATCTGTCGAGCGGTTGCACCGCTCGAACCGTAGTAACACGGATCCGGTACTATCGCACTGAATAAGCGTACTGCCATTGCCGGTAGTACCGCACCTGAATGGCGGTAGTACCGCCTGGCGAACTATTGAATTTTCGACTTTTGAAATTGATTTTGGGATATCTTTTGATTGGAACTTCCTTTTTCAAAATTCTTTTGGAAAAGCTTCTTATGATCCCAAATTATATTTTTGCAAATTTTAAAATCATTTAAAAATCATTTAGCTTAATTTCAAAAGATATCCATTAAATTTCCCTTGATAAATTTTAAGTGGTATCCATTTGGGGTCTTTTTTGAAATATCATTTCAAAACCAAAACTTGTAAATGTCTAAATGCTAATAGCTCCATGCTTCAACTCTTGAACCTTATGGGAGCTTATTTTAATCAAGTTTTGTGCATTTATCTCTAAATGGTATCTCTAATGTTATTGCTCTGATACCTTCAAATTTTTCCAAACCTTTGAGAAAATTAAGGGGTATTGATTTCTATCGAGTGGTACCAACTTTTTCTTTGTTTTATAAATTCTTACAAATGGTATCCACCTATACCCCTCATGCATTTTTATGAATTTTAATGATATCTCAGACTCATATGGATTAATTTCCCATTTGAAGCTTAATTGTAAGTTCAATCTCTCAAGGACTCTCTGTGTGAGATCCTTTGTATGATTGAATTATCTAACGGGGATAAATTCATATTAAGCTGAGTTTAAATGAAAATGCTTTATTTTGAAATGGTTCATTTGACATTGCTTATCTTACAAGTGTTCTTCAAGCAATGTCTCTTGAGATTTTTCTCATTGATATCTTTCTTTCTCAAGTAGTACCTCATGTTCTAATGATCTTTCAAGTGGTATCTTTTCATATAGTATCACTTGAAGAAATATTTATATGTGGTATAATTTGAAAAGTAAGCATTACAAGTGGTACAAGTTTCTTATTCTCCTTAAAGTAGTACTACAAGTGATGCTTCTTCAAAAGATTTCTTTTAAGTAATTTCATTGAAAATCTTATTAGAAAATTGTTATCGGGCCTTCTTTTAGATAAATTCCTTGTTTAAGTCATATTAGGCAAATTATGGACTCTTCAAGTGAGTCATGATGAATTCATTGAATAGCCTAATAAAATGAGGAGTTTTATTTGAATGTGTTTCAAATAATCCTTTTGAGATTTAACTCTAAATATGGCCTCCTTCTAAAAATGGTTTACTCTTTTAGGTCATATTTCAAAAGTTTACAAAACATTGGCCTTAATTCTTTAAAACCAAAATTCCTTGCAATGGTCGCATGATTTCATTTCAAATCATTTTATGACCAAAAAGGGGGAGAATTATTTCATTTCAAATAACTACATTCGATTGCTTCTCTTACTAAGCTCTATACTCTTTTTAATTTGACATATGATCTCCGAAGTAATGCTTAGCCCTCGATATTTTCAAGTGGTACAACCTCCTTTTGGATTGGTTTTCCATTTTTGGTGTTTAATGCCAAAAGGGGGAGAATTATTATGAGCTTAATTCCCTCATTTGGATCTTTGAGTTTAATGCCTATTAAGGGGAGAAATTGATGTGTGCACTCGATTCTCATTGGTTAAAACTTTATAAGTGATATGAGTGCTTGGTTTGGTTAAGCAATATAAGTTAAGTGGTATTAAAGCTAAGTTATGTGGTATTAGAGCTTATATTGGTATTATAGCTTATTTTTTTTAAATGGTTTTTATAAGTGGTAAGAGCTTGAATTTTTATGCCATAAGGGGATATGCATTTTTGGAAATTTCATTTGTAATATTCGATCTTTAAGTTTCAAAACCCCTTCATAAATTGTTTTTCATCCAAATGAGCAATTAATGTAGGATTTGTCATCAATCACCAAAAAGGGGGAGATTGTAAGTTCAAGCTCTATTGGTTTTGGTGATTGGTTTAATATTAATGTTTAATCATTGTTTAATGACAAATATAATCATTATGAGACTAACATGTTTTATTAAGTCTTATTCTTATTAGTCTCATACTTGGATGGAAAATGGAAAACCTAAGGTATGCACTCGTATTCATTCTATTATATATATGCATACTTAGAATTCAAGTTAAAGTATGAACTCTTCCAGTGCTTTAGACCAAATATGTGCATTATGTTTTTAATTCATATATACATGAATACACACATCTAGGGGGAGTTTATAATTTAACTTGATGTTTCAATTGTATTGATCCATGTCCTCTTGTCATACAATATAAAGGATCAAGACCTTGAAACAATCTTTTGAGTATATATGACTTGTGTAGTTATATACTCATGTCAATTTAAATGAGTTTAAATTGAGTTCGATTGTCTCTCAATCAATCAAAGAATATTTCATCATGTGTTGATGGTGTTTCCTTGTTGATTAAAGACAAGCGAAAAGTTCTTGAGTATAATGAAGCATTAGTTTCATCAAAGTACTCAAGACACAATTAATCATTCAAATTGATTAGGGTTGTGCTCAATCGATCTTGGAGGCATCCATTATGTGTTAATGGAGTGCGGTGATGATTGAGACAACCGTGTTTGTTGGACTAACATCTTCCATGAGTTGTGAAGTAGGTTAAGTCCAAGAGGATGAAGAATCGGGAAGAAGAAGTCATCATGTGTTGATGAGCTTCAAGAGGTGATCCCGAAGTGAAGAGAAGGGCTAGAGAAGGTTCATCATGCGTTGATGACCAAGAAGAAGAAGAAGAGGTGATCCTGGAGAGAAGATGATTGGAAATCATAAAAGCCCCAAGTGGATCAAGTGTGGCAAAGGTATAACTAGCTAGGGCTAAGGATGTGTTCCTAGTCTTTTACCGGTCTCCGTGTTTGGTTGTGAGACCGGGTTGCTTGTTAGGTGTCGTACTATTAAGAGGGGTTGAGTCTTTTAGCTTGAGCTTCATCATGTGTTGATGAACTCGATCCGGTTCACTCTAGCTCACTCTCTTGTTTGATGTTTGCATGAAGCTAACCATTTGGCATGTGTTGCAAATTGGTGAAGCCTGTGCATTGGATTTTGTATGAGCTAAGTATTTGCATGTGTTGCAAATAAGGGTGCTCATACTTGCATCTTATTTGAATCTTATTTGATTTGGTTTTTGCTTGGAGCTAAGTTTTGCATGTGTCGCAAAAGGAGAGAGCTCAAGCAATTTGGTTTAGAGTGGTTGCATTGAGCTAGAGATTTGCATGTGTTGCAAATAGAGAACTCATGCACTTATATTTGTTGTGGTTGCTTGCATGGTGCTAGAGATTTGCATGTGTTGCAAATAGAGAGCTCATGTTTTGGTATTGCTTGGAGCTAGGTTTTGCATGTATTGCAAAGAACAATGCTCAAGCATAAAATTGGTTTAATGTGTATTTGCAAGTTCGTTGTGCGAATAAACCGAGGTCTATGGGTCAGGAATCCGAGAGCATGTGAGTAGGGCTTGCAACGGGTGTTTGCAAGTTGATTGGGTCTTGTGTTGACCTTCACATGGCTAGGGGGATTAATCTCATAGACTCGAGTTTGATTTGCTTAATACGTTTTGCAAATAGATCTTGAATTGTTTACGAAATGTGTTTTCGTTAGTTGGATTTGTTATTTGCAAATGTGTTTTGCAAATGAACTTTAGATTATGGGTTCCGATCCTAAAGCATGTGAATAGGGTTTGCAAATGTGTTTTGCAAATTGACTTGATCATGTGTTGATCATCACATGGCTAAGAGGATTGATCTCATAAGTTCTTGGTTTATTGGCAAATGTGTTTTGCAAATAAGTTGTGCTTAATGAGATTCTTTGGAGTATGTGATTAACATGTGCAAATGTGTTTTGCATAGTGTTGTGATCATGTGTTGATCCTCACATAGCTCCAAGAATATATCTTGAATGGTTTGGAGAAAAGTTTCTGTGAAAAACAGTGTTTTCTCCCTGAGGCCGATCGTACACCGCCTGTAAGGCCGGTAGCACCGGTCCGGTGCTACGCGATTTGGCCGTAGCACCGAAGGTCCGGTGCTACCGTCTCTCGGCGGTGTGGAATTTCCGAGAGGGTGTTTTTGGCGATCGGTGGTCGGTGCTACCGCCATGGTAGGCCGAGTAGCACCGAGGTCCGGCAACCGCTCCTCGGCCGGTGTGAAAAATCCAGAGGAGGTGTTTTTGAGTTCGGCCGAGGCCAGTGCAACCGAGGTTGAGGCGGTGCTACGCCGAGCGGTAGCACCGCTCCCGCTTGGCGGTGCTACAGGAAATCTCAGAACGGCTAGTTTTGTAGCCGTTGGCGTGAGGCCGGTGCTACGGTCCTAGTAGGGCGTAGCACCGGAATTCGGTTTTGTCGCAATTTCCCCCAACGGCTAGTTTTGGCTTAAAGGCTATAAAAGGAGGCCTTGGAGGGCAAGGGCAGGATGTTGGCTGTGTGCTAGAGCATTTGGGTGTTTTTAGGAGTTGTGTGCATGTGTTGCCTTCTCCCATTTGCTTCTTGAGCTAGTGTGAGCCTCTAATTGCATGTGTTGCAATTAGGAGAGGATTGAGAGTCTCTTGTGCATGTGCTGCACTTGAGGAGGATCCTTGTGCATGTGTTGCACTTGGTGATCACCGGAAGCACATGTGTTGTGCTTGGTGAAGTTCAAGCGAGAGGATTCGGCTTGTTACTCTTGGAGGTTGCCGACTCCTAGAGAACTCATGCACTTGTATTTGTTGTGGTTGCTTGCATGGTGTTAGAGATTTGCATGTGTTGCAAATAGAGAACTCATGCACTTGTATTTGTTGTGGTTGCTTGCATGGTGCTAGAGATTTGCATGTGTTGCAAATAGAAAGCTCATGTTTTGGTATTGCTTGGAGCTAGGTTTTTGCAGGTGTTGCAAAGAACAATGCTCAAGCATTAAATTGGTTTTATGTGTATTTGCAAGTTCGTTGTGCGAATAAACCGAGGTCTATGGGTCCGGAATCCCGAAAGCATGTGAGTAGGGCTTGCAACGGGTGTTTGCAAGTTGACTGGGTCTTGTGTTGACCTTCACATGGCTAGGGGGATTAATCTCATAGACTCGAGTTTGATTTGCTTAATACGTTTTGCAAATAGATCTTGAGTTGTTTACGAAATGTGTTTTCGTTAGTTGGATTTGTTATTTGCAAATGTGTTTTGCAAATGAACTTTAGATTATGGGTTCCTATCCTAAAGCATGTGAATAGGGTTTGCAAATGTGTTTTGCAAATTGACTTGATCATGTGTTGATCATCACATGGCTAAGAGGATTGATCTCATAAGTTCTTGGTTTATTGGCAAATGTGTTTTGCAAATAAGTTGTGCTTATATGAGATTCTTTGGAGTATGTGATTAACATGTGCAAATGTGTTTTGCATTGTGTTGTGATCATGTGTTGATCCTCACATAGCTCAAAGAATATCTTTAATGGTTTGGAGAAAAGTTTTTGTGAAAAATGGTGTTTTCTCCCTGAGGCCGGTCGTACCGCCCCTGTAAGGCCGGTAGCACCGGGGTCCGGTGCTACCGCAGTTTGGCCGGTAGCACCGAAGGTCCGGTGCTACCGTCTCTCTGGCCGGTGTGGAAAATCCAGAGGGATGTTTTTGGCGATCTGGCGGTCCGGTGCTACCGCCATGGTAGGCGGTAGCACCGGATGTCCGTGCAACCGCCTCCGGCGGTGTGAAAAATCCAGAGGAGGTGTTTTGAGTTCGGCCCGAGGCCGGTGCAAGCCGAGGTTGAGGCCGGTGCTACCACCCGAGCGGTCAGTAGCACCGCTCCGGTTGGCGGTTCTAAGAAATCGCAGCGGCTAGTTTTGTAGCCGTTGGCGAGGAGGCCGGTGCTACCGGTCCCAGTAGGGCGGTAGCACCGGAATTTCGGTTTTGTCCAAAATTTCCCCCCAACGACTAGTTTTGGCTTGGAGGCTATAAAAGGAGGCCTTGGGGGGCAAGGGCACAAGGTTGGCTGTGTGCTAGAGCTTTTGGGTGTTTATAGGAGTTGTGTGCATGTGTTGCCTTCTCCCTTTTGCTTCTTGAGCTAGTGTGAGCCTCTAATTGCATGTGTTGCAATTAGGAGAGGATTGAGAGTCTCTTGTGCATGTGTTGCACTTGAGGAGGATCCTTGTGCATGTGTTGCACTTGGTGATCACCGAAGCACATGTGTTGTGCTTGGTGAAGTTCAAGCAAGAGGATTCGACTTGTTACTCTTGGAGGTTGCCGACTCCTAGGCGGCGTAGGCGTCGTCAGGCGCGGAGCTCTCAAGGTTGTGAGAAGCCCCGTGAAGTTTGTGAAGGTTCGGGTTGAGCCTACGCGAAAGCGTGAAAACCACATCTAGTGGATTCGAGGTGGGTGCTCAATTCGTGGAGCCGGTCCAATGTGTTTGGGCTAACCTCAACGTGGACTAGGGGAGACCAGCAAGTCTCCGATCACCACGGTAAAAAGTATTGTGTCTCTTGTGCTTGCTTTGTTCTCTTTATTTATATTCAAGCAATTTACATTCATAGAATTAAATTGATTGATTGCTTGTCTTTAGAATTGCTTTTTGTTAGAGACATAATTAGTTAGTGCACATAGTGAGCCTAGTTGATTTAGGCTTTAATTGTCAAAACCTTAGTTTATCGCTTCCGCATTGTTATTGATAAGGTTTTGGCATAGGGGTAATTAAGGGGTGAATTGCTTTATAGAAATTAGTAGAAAGAGAAAGTTTTAATTACTTAAAAGCCGCCTATTCACCCCCTCTAGTCGGCATCCTCGACCTTACATCCTTGTGCATGTGTTGCACTTGGTGATCACCGGAAGCACATGTGTTGTGCTTGGTGAAGTTCAAGCGAGAGGATTCGGCTTGTTACTCTTGGAGGTTGCCGACTCCTAGACGGCGTGAGGCGTCGTCTTGCGGGAGCTCTCAAGGTTGTGAGAAGCCCCGCGAAGTTTGTGAAGGTTCGGGTTGAGCCCGCTGAAAGCGTGAAAAACCACATTTAGTGGATTCGAGGTGGGTGCTCAATTCGTGGAGCTGGTCCAATGTGTTTGGGCTAACCTCAACGTGGACTAGGAGACCAAGCAAGTCTCCGATCACCACGGTAAAAAGTATTGTGTCTCTTGTGCTTGCCTTGTTCTCTTTATTTGTATTCAAGCAATTTACATTCATAGAATTAAATTGATTGATTGCTTGTCTTTAGAATTGCTTTTTGTTAGAGACATAATTAGTTAGTACACATAGTGAGCCTAGTTGATTTAGGCTTTAATTGTCAAAACCTTAGTTTATCGCTTCCGCATTATTATTGATAGGTTTTGGCATAGGGGTAATTAGGGGTGAATTGCTTTGTAGAAATTAGAAAGAGAAAGTTCTTTTTAAAAGCCGCCTATTCACCCCCCTCTAGTCGGCATCCTCGACCTTACACCTCCTCACATTAGGAGGATCGAGCTCCCCGAGTGGTGTTAGCCTTTTGGGTGGACAATCGTTCGGCGTAGGTGGTTGCTTCTTCATCTCTTCGATATGTGCACTAGTGTGCTTATCAAACTCAACAAATAGCGTGTTGAACTTACGTGTCTAATTCTGCTTGCATAACTTCTTAAATAGGTTCATCAGTTTCTTACTCCTGAATTGCCTGAAGAAATTTGCTCCTAAATGTCTCATGCACCACCTGTTCTGCAAGTCACGCCATGGGAATGGCTCATTAGGATCCTCCTATAGAGACTTAATTACCGAAAGAATACCTTTGTGACGATCATGAATGATGCACACGTTGGGCCGATTACCAACTACCCCGAAATTCAGATATCTGAAAAACCACAGCCAGCTATCCCGGTTCTCACCCTCAACAAAAGAAAAGACCAATGGAAGTATGTGGTTGTTCGCATCAACAACAATGGCCGTTAGAATTTGCCCCTTGTATTTTCCAGTCAAAAATGTACCATCAACACAAAGCAACGGACGGCAGTACCTGAATGACGCAATGCAAGGACCCAATGAAAAGAACGCACGACGAAATGTGCAGATCCCGTTAGCATCTGCTTTACTTTCGTTGAAAGCGGTGTATGTGTCGGGGTTCGTTTGCTTCAGGACATCAAGCACACGAGGTAGGTTGCAATACGAAGCCTCGTATGTACCAAACATCTTCTCTAATGCTTTTTGCTTCGCACGCCAGGCCATCGAGTAACTTATCTGGTACTTAAAGGTTCTCAAGATTGCTTTCTGAATATACGAACACTCAATGTCCCGCTTCTCAATGATTTCATTAAACATCACACTAGTAATTACAGCTGCATTCAGGTTGCGGTGTTTCACCAGAATATTTTCTAGTCTGCATGTGTGCTCCTCTACTCGTGATACAATCCAAAACGTCTCGCGTTTCGGCCTGTATGCATGAACTTGGAATTCACATCCATCGGTTCTGCACTTCACTATGTACCTATCTGGACTGGACAAGACAACCCGGAACTCTCTCTGCCGCGACAATGCCCACAACCTCACTGCCAATTTCAATTCAGAATTGTTCGAGAATATTTGATTATGCCGAACGACATTGGCACCATATTCCCAACGCGACTCATGGCCCCACAAAACTTCTATACCAGATTGGTTTTGCTTGTTCCATTCGTCAGGTATGGGTATGTCCGCTACCCCAGTACTACGAGGCATTTCATCATCATCCTCATCCTCCTCTTCGTCATTTTCGCTGATGTCATCATCACATTTCAACATTTCAGCTTCATCCTCTGCCGCCATACGGTACACTAACTCCAACTGATCAACAAGTTGCTCGATCTCCTCCCCTTCATCGGCCCAACCTTCTGCGTTTGCTGCATCCCTATTATCTTCCCCCACCGCTATCTCAACCGGCACCACTTCCTGAACTTGTTCAGCTCTAACCGATGTACCGCTCTCGCCCATATCACTAATATCTACCTCTTCTCTAGGGCAAGCCTGCACTAGCATCACACATTCAAGGCGAGATCCCTTGCACCACCTTAACCATTTCTGCCACAAGTATGTCCGATCTATTTTCTTTAACTCCCAAATAGCCGGATCACTCTTGCTACGTGTGAATAGGATTTCAATGGTAACAGAGTACACACTTGGATCCAGGGAAAAATATTGGGCCAACCAATATTTTATATCACGAATGCTAACACTTTCGGGGAACGAGTGCTCAATAATGGTGACCGAAAACTTGCTTAAATCAACACCATTTTGCGTACTTTTTATTTCACCATCCCCATAATACACCCTAAATTTCACTGAATCCGACATCACTACGACCATATATACAAAATAAATTTTTAGATCACCACTAACGTGTAATCTCACTGTCCTATATTAAAGAACGCTAACTAACTATTTCGCTACGGATACTACAACATGAAAGTACACATGTAATATCGCTAACCTAAAATACATGTACTGATTAAATTAAATCTAACAATGATTATAATATTTTACTACACTATATTTCTATACAACTACAAAAAATAAATACTATAAAAATACGAAATTACCTTCTTTTTCCTTTTTCTTCTTCCTCCTCTTCCTCCCTCTCCTCTCTCTCTCCCTCTCTTCCTCCTCTCTCCCTCCCTCTCCTCCTCTCTCTCTCCCTACCCGAGCAGCTCTCTCTCCCCCCTCTCTCCCTCTCCCTCCCTCCCTCCCCCCCTCTCTCTCTCTTTCTCCCCGCCGGTCGCCTCTGCCTTTTTTTCTCCCCGCGCGAATGAGCGGCCAAATTAATCGGCGACGCCTAAAATCTCTATTTTCGCCAAACCAGTTGGCGAAAATAGAGTTGTCCCCAACTGGTTTGGCGACAACCCTATTTTCGCCAACTGGTTTGGCGAAAATAGGGTGTTTCGGCCAGTTGCTCCGTCAGACGACCTTAATTGCGCAATTAGCTTATTTTCACCACACTATTTGGCGAAAATACCATTTTCGTCAAAGCATTGGCGATTACCTGATTTTCACCAAACGGTACGGCGACGAAGTATTATTTTTGTAAATTTTTTAACTCCCGTATTAATACCGTAATTAATTTTATAAATTGTATTATTTAAAAAAAATCGTGTCGGGCCGATTTGCCACGGCATGGAATTCAGAGAGAGAATCCGCCACGAGTAAAATATTTCCTCCATGACGACACCGTCTGACCGTCAAAGGAGTGAAGAGCATCACCGGTACATGCAGTCCATGGATCGTTTCAATGGCTGAGTCCGGACGAAACACCAACTTGATGGTACAGATAGCAGGACATACATCCAATCATACAGTCAACTTTCCACTGTGAATAACACGAGCGCATAGCTTCTGAGCGGTCTTAACGATTACTGGTACAACCTGCATTTCAGCCAAGGTATCGTACATCGCCGCCAACGAATCAAAATTAAAGACTGAACATAAACAGATTAACAACGTACGAGTAGCACATTGAGATTAACAACCCCTACAATGGCAATGGCACCCGAAGATTCCAAGAGCCATCACGGATCAAGAGCAGAGAAAGAAGCAATCTAAGCTAGTTCCATAGAGAAATGATCACTTTTCTAGCATTTTTTTAATATTTGTTTTTCAAAAATAGCTTTGGGAAGTTCTGATGTAGTTGCATCTGTCCACTCTAGAGCATAGCCTAGGTTAGCATGAATTTTTTTGTCGTTGGAAAGCTTATCGAATCTGCTTTCTAAATAGCCAATCGCCACATCATTTGAAGCTCTGTGCGATATGCTATAGCTATTTGAATGGATTTTTAAAAAATATATATATATTTTTAAATAATTTTACAAAAAAATACCTCGAAAAAAATTACAAAAATATACAAAGCTTTTGTTACCAATTCGATTAGTGACACAAGATATGTCCCTAATTCAATTAGCGACATATGTTTGTTTTGTTGTGGATTGGATTGACCAATAGATTGTTCTATCGCGGATTCATTTAGCATTCTGTCACTAATTGAAATGACGACAGAGGTATAATCTTGTAATTTTTTTTTGGGTGTTATTTTTTTAAAATTACTTTAAAATTGTGTTATTAAAAAAATCATTTGAATGGACACTCAGGTTGCTGCCGAAGCATGTAAAAGTAGAACGTGTTAATGTATTCAGCTTCTTTAGATCAAGACCGTTGGCTGAAGTTGTTCACTGCTGACGGCTAGTTAAGTCTGTGTTCTGACTTCTGACTGACCGATGGAAATCATGTGTGGCCACAGACGTTCATATCGGGATATCCAACTCTCCAAGCACCCAAGCAAATACGGTCAAGGAGTTGTTAGTTTCTGCTGCTTCCAGGAAGACAGCAGCGCGCAGAAGCCTATCGCAATCGGAATGGGCTAAACACAAAATTCAACAACATACTTCATTGACCACAATGGGAGGAATATATTTTTTTCTTTGCGCTGAAATGGAGGAAGAATACGACCTATTGACTTGTCTCAAAGACTGTAATAACTACAGTTGCACAAATATTAAAGCATGAATGAAGGGTAGATGGTGATTACTTACCCCTTCGTTTCTTTAAGATTTGTGCAACTTGTATTAAGAAAGAAAGCATTGAAGCACTGCTCTAACTAAAAACGAGAATATCGATGCCTTTTCTCTTTTTGACAGGTATCAAAAGACTTCTCTCGTGGAATAACCGTGTAGTCGATGTCATACGATATAACAATGCCTATTGCCTAAATTTGGGCAGAAGCATCCATCCAACAGTACGGTCAGGCGGTCAGCATTTCTATTGTGAATAGCAGAGTGTTTATTTTTCTTCTCAAAAGTTCATTATTGAATCTTGATGTACTAATCAAACATTATCAGAATGGATGGAACTTCCGAAACTATTATATACTGCTAACTTCTGATGAAATGAGTGAACTAAAATGCTTTCCGGATACTCTGCTCGGTTTGCTGGTACAACAAGAAACCGAAGTATGGAATCACAAATTAAACAAACAGATTTTGATCTCTCCAATTCCTGAAAAACAAGCCTGTTTTTCGTTACCATTGCATTACCACAAACTTGTAAATGTCGAAGTGATGACAGAACCACTTGGAAAAGAATACCGTTTTCCAAGTCCGCCCTCTTGACTCCACATGCAGATTGCACCCAAGCTGAACAGCTGGCCGGTCAATGTTTTCTCCCCCAAGTTTGATCCTTCCTACGTGCTTGTGTTCTACTGGTCAACACCACTCTCCCTTCTTTTTCCAAACCCATACGCGCGCACAATGCACACAAACTCTCCACCAACTGATTCCTACTGCATGCACAATATAGTTACCGAATTCGTTGTAAATATCACGAATCGCAAATCGGATTCGTCGAATCCGAACCGATTTACAATACAAGATTTGTATTTACAATAGAAATTAAAAAAAAAGTGGCGAATCATGAACTCAAATCATACACTACAACTCAGACGAACTACGTTTCTAGCTATGGTACACACGTACATACGTTGATTACTTAGCAAACACGCTAAAAAAAGATCAGAAACCAAACCTCTCGCCTCATGCCCCTATATAAAGAGCGCCAACCAAGCTGTTACAGAACATATCAAAGTTGAAACGCACAGGCACAAGCACAAGAAAGCACAACATCTCAGGATCAAATCCCCTCAGATTCTTGCACACACCCGGGCTTCGTGTAATTGCTCTCTTCTTCTCTGATGGGTTGTTCGCCGAGGAGACGCGTCCTTCTCGCGGTTCTTGCCGTGCTCGTCGTCCTTCTGGCGTGCCGTGCTGATGCCGCCAGGCCGGCACCGCCGGAGGGGTGTTTCGACGGCGGCGAGGCGGCCTATGGATCGGTGTACCACACGGCGGCGTTGCGGAAGGCCAAGGAGGCGGTGGAGTTGTTGCTGGCGAGGTTGCCGGCAGGGCCAAGCCCCAAGGGACCCGGCCACTAGATGAGCGAGTGATTGCGATAATTAGCTGCAGGCTCCTCATTGTGCTTACATGATTTTTTTGTTCATTTTCTCAGAAAGAGATGCGGCCGGTGATGATTCTTTTTACCTTGTCTTATATTGTACTGAGACTGACGATGTCAGATACAGTGATAGTGAATTAGTACTGCACATAGTACAGTTCTTTACAGTCAGTGCTTGTTCCTGTTTCGCTGTTATTCAAAAGGCTGGTTAATATATACAAAGTCCAACACTCTTTTTTTTGTTTTACTCACCTGTCCTCTCAGAACATCAAAGATCGATTGAGATTGAACCAAGGTTCAACAGATTCTATGCAAGCTATGAACTACGACACTACTTAAAAAAAACTCTTTTCTTGTTGGCTTATCACTACCGATTAGACTAGAATCAGCAGTGATAACACTATCTCTGTCGGTTCATAAGTTAGACCGGCACAAATCCTCGATCGAAGAAGAATCAACAGTGATAATAACTTATCACTGTCAGTTCTTAAGAAGAACCGACAGTGATAGTGGAGGAAGTATCACTGCCGGTTCAGAATCCGAACAGGTAGTGATAGTATTTTTGAAAAATCAAAACATTTTCATATGGAGTCAGATGGAGACAAAATTTATATAAAAATTGTAGCTCTCGATGAGATCTATAACTTTGTAGTTGACAACTTTTTTATTTAAAGGCATTTAGATGTCCAAATAATCGTTGAAACTTTCGAATACGAAGGGATAAAAGGAAAATATATTTTATAGTAGTTGATAAGTGTATGTTAGGTGAGTTCGTAAGGGGAGTTCGCACGAGCAGCAGGTCACAGGTTCAACTCCTAGCAACTGCACGCGCGTATTTCACTTGTGACCGTGCGTAGTAGATACAGGGTGGTCCAGGTGCAAATAATTTTTTTATTTTAACGAGAGATTTTTGGATAGGCTATCACTGACGGTTCGTATGCGAACCGACAATGATACCGGTATCACTGCCGGTTCTAGCAGTGATATCGGTTTGAAACCGGCAGTGATCTGGTGTTTTGTAGTAGTGTGAGGTGATTGTATTCGTACATTCGTTGCTTGTAGTCATAACAGAACCATACAATACAAGCAGCACTAACCAATGGTAAAGCCAGCTGATCGTTGCACAACAAAACAGTATGCGCAATTTTTTTTAAAAAAAATAGGCAAAGTGTTTCTCACTTAGTCACTTTCACGGTTAAACTATTGGCTCCAAGCTCTGTTCAACAGACAGGAGTTCATCCGTCCAAAGCATTGGAAAATCAATCGTGTGCAGATCATCGTCATCGGTTGGAACTGAAGAAAAGGTTTGAAGATTTTGGGCTGCGCGTTGCTTCGATGAAAGCGGCACGTCGGTCGTACGTACGCCTTACGTGTGTTCACCGAACATGCATGCGTTTGACGTACGCCATTTGTGACCTTTTTTTTTTGCTGCGATTTCTGACTTTGATTCCCGTGCGTTAGCGATACGCATGTCAGTTCACCCATATACGACGGGCAAGTCTTTTCTACTACTTAAGCCCTGTTTGGTATAGTTTCAGATTCCAGCTCCACCTCAGAGCTGGAGCTTGTAGGTTAAAATAAAGTGAATTAAGTTTATATTTTTAATCTAAAATGTAAACAAGATGACCCACCTAAACACTCTTAATGTACTCACACTCAAATTTATAAATTTCTGAGTAGGAATCACGCTTCCACCAACTCCACGGATTTTGGTGGAGCTGGAGCTATCCCAAACACCCCCTTAATTTCTCCTTGGAAACACGAACAGTGTAGCTCAGTGTGCACCACTGGTCAACGTGATCTTCACAGTGTAACCTCAGATCCGACAGTTATGATCATTCATTAGAACAGAAGAGGCGAAAACAACAATTCCGTAGCCGAAGAAGTGGAAAACATGATAGTTTTTTTTTTCTTTTTGAGAGAGAAGAAAGAACAGAGTAGGTTTTTTTGAAGAGAAAACATGATTTTGTTCATCAATATCGATGCTTACGTGTGACGATGATATAAACGACTGTTGTCCATAGCACATTAAATATCATCCATAGATAAAATTAAAACATGTCATGCGGCTTCTTTCTCTCTCATCCTGCACACTAATTCGCATCATGAAATATCTTACCTGAACTCTGGAAGACGCCGCTCCGTCGTACACGCGCCGATGAGCGGGATTCGTGCAGCCAGACATGGCGCCGTCCTTATGTATGGGCCTAGCAACCAATATACATTTGCAGCCCAGCGAAAGGGTCTAAACAATCGTTTAATGGGCCAAGTAGGGCGGCCCATGTAAGATGTCGAAGACGACGAACGCACAGTTGACGCATCTCTTCTCCTCCCATGCTCGAGAAGCTTCCGCGCGGCGTCGCCGTGGCCCATGGGGATCCGACGCGTCTGCCTTTAGTGACTTGTGGTTTTATGCTCAAATGCTAGATTGCTGAGATCACTACCCAAGGGGCGATGATCATCTGCCCAATGTTAATGGCTGTAAAATGCAAAGATCTAATCCAACTTGAAATGGCTGAACTGACAGGGCATGGCCACCACACGAGGCTTATGGTTTTCTAGTCCATGCAAGGAGCATACAACGATAGAGCCAATAATAATTGGGTTATTTATGTCATTGTCACTGTAAAGTTTTTTGTTTTGAGATACGTTATTGCAAACTTTTTTTCTTTGAAATATGCCGTCGTAGATACGTGAGGCGATTTGGCTCATAATGAATGGCATGTCTCAGTAAAATAGCAACTCTGCGATGGCGCATTTCGAAGCCAGAACTTTACAGTGGCATAGGCATATATCTAAATAATCCATAATAGTTTTGGATATGGAAAAAAAAAGTCGACAAAATTTTTGCCCCCACGCAGGATCGAACTACGGACCTTCAGTTTACAAGACTGACGCTCTACCACTGAGCTATAGGGGCGGTGTTAGCCTGCCTACTGTAATTAACTTATAGGTAACAATATTATCAGGGTTTGTATATCGCAACGCTTCTCAGTTGAGAAACACGGACACCTAATTCGTATCGGATTCCAGCACGCCCAGCTCCCTCGATCTACATATATGCTCCAACCGTGGACGTGCTCTGCTCCTCGGCGTTAGCTCGTGAGCTCCTCGCGCGATGGCACTCCACTCGGACCCACGCGTAGTCGACGGCAGCGACATGGGCGGCAGGATGTGCACGATGGAAGACAAGAGGGTGGAGGTGGCCGACGGCACACTCCACCGCTGCGTGGAGTTCGAGGGGTTGCTGCTCACGGTGACGGACCGCGACGAGGTGGCCGAGGTCGTCGAGGACGGCGCGCTGCGTGTGCTGGGCAGCGAGAGCTACGTCGAGGTGGGCGCCGGCACGCGGCGGCACTTCGTGGACCTGCAGGGCGACCGGGAGGCCATGGTGCTGTTCGTGTCGGTGCGCGAGGACGAGCGCCGCATCGTCGGCGTCCGGAGGTTCTCCTGAGTTTGACGTACGCTTCAGGCAGAAACCGAACACGCATGCATGCTAACTACTAGCTCATATTTAGCTGACAGTTCTTGTATTATTTGTACTGCGAAATTCGACATGAGTTTGGTAGTATCTGTCTCTATCTGATCAATTCTTTTTTCTTTTGAAACGGATATCTGATCAATCCTGAGCAACACGAACGGAACGAAGGCCATTAGACAGGAGTACTCTGACCGGGTAAGCACACATCTGAACTATGAAAGTACTCCCCCTGGTCAAAAACGGTTATCGTTTTGACAACACTAATTTTTATTATAATGTATTTATAAAACCTAATAATATTATAAAGTACTTTTCAAGGCAAACCTATTTTTATATATTTAATTTAGATATTTAAAATATATTAACAATTAAAATTTCGCAAATTTGACCGCACATATCAAAAACAACGAAAAACTAATTCGGCGCCTGCTCTTGTTGCTCTTCCTCACTGATCTTGCCCGTTGGGGACGGGGTCGTTCGCCGTGTCTTCCTCTTCCTCGCGCCGCTCCTCCTCCTCTCCGCTCTGAGCGGCGGCGGACTCCTTTTCCTTCCCCTCGTAGACCTGCCGCGCGCGTTTCCGTTCCTCCCACAGGCACATGAAGCGCCGCTGCATGCGCCTCCACCCTGATGTATGGCGCGGCGTGGCGCTTCCGCGGCCTGGGCCCAACGTTCGCCAGTTGCGCCGCTCAGTGGCCCGCCATGCTCCCTGTGACGCACCCCGCCAGCACCGCTTTGGTGCGCTCGGCCGTGAGCCAGAACGTGTCCTCCTCCTCCTCCATGACGACGGCCCCAACGGCCACGGCAGGGCACCGCGCCGCTTCGCCGTCCTCCTCTCCCTCCTCGCTCGCCTCTCGCCGTGTAAACTGAAAGCCTAGATTGGGTTTCGATTTTTGACTAGCTTAATTTGTCTTGTTTTTTAATTGAGTTTTAACCGTCCTCCGAACATAGCATAAATAAGGTGTCACCAAATTACCCTTAAACTCATTTAACTTTTGGTACTTTCTTCACCCTTTAAATTTTTTTATCTCTTTATATATTTTAGTACCTTTTAAAGATGATAAAATGCCTCTTTTTATAATAAGACTAATAATAAAATACCTTTTATTCTACTCAAACCACCTTGGACTCGTACTAGGAATTGACATTCTAAGTTGGCTTGTATTCGGGGAGAGGATCAGAGGAAGACAGTCCATTTTTAGTTTAGGGCTTTAGGCCTGTTCGGATGGAAGGATTAGTATGCCTCACTCCAAAGATGTATCCGCAAATATAAAATTTTACTGTCCTTCGGAAGTATTACGAGTTGTCAAATTATTCTTAAACTTTTATATATCTAGGTATCTTTACCCTTAAAATTTGAGAAAGTTTACAGTACATTATACTGATAGTATATGATGGATAGTAGAAATTAAATATAGCTATTAATTTGTTAAGAGTATTCCTACTACTCTACTATTAAAGGAAGTATAAATAAATATTAGCTAATCTGATCTATTGGATCGAAAAGAATAAATGGTTCGTATTGAATTTAGTACTCTCTCCATTCAAGTTTATAAGGCTTATTTTTTGAATAGTCTTGTTCATAAATATAAAGTGTATTTTATATTTCAATGCAAAATTAGCATGATGTTCCATATATACCCTAAATAAATATCAATCTTTACTTCATATTCTCTACATGGACGCATTGAATATAATGCTTAGTGATAATAATTAAGGATAATCTAGTTATTTTTAATATTTTCTTAGTTTATGAGCTAAGATGAAATGTGCCCTATAAATTTGGACGGAGTGAGTATAACGTAAAAGTGCTCTTAAATTATGAATAGTTTGGTACTGGAAAGATAGTAAAAAGTTCTCGCTGGGCTCTTCTCACTGCGAGGAGAATGTTTGCGATCCCGAGATAGCTTTTTTTACTCGCATGCAGAAGAGCTGTCAGTTTGGCAGAGGAATATAGGGTTCAGAAGCTAATTTTGGAGATGGATTGTGTGAATTTAACTTGCTTTCAGAGGGGCCTTGATATATCAATACGTAGTTCGATCGTTCAAGATTGCTACGATTAGGCGAATGGCGAATGAAACAGGAAGTTGCTAATAGGGATAGGCTAACTAGTTGTCTTCCACAACTGTTCAATTTTCAGTTCGATCTCAGAGACTAAAGCCTGCTTTCCTTTTGCTGTAGATCTTACTTGATTTAATCGACTTCTTCGGAGGTGTAGGAGAGAAGTAGGAGCTGTCTGCTTGCACATTCCAGATGGACTGGTACTAATGAAGTATGAGATGGCCCGTAGTTGGAACTGCAATGAAATGTGTGATGAACAATGATTGGAACTGCAATGAAATACGTGATGAACTCTGAGTGGAACTGAACTGAAATGATGATGATAGTTCTCTAATAAAGCTCTTAGATTGTCTGAAATTTCCAAAAGCAGTTCGTAGATGATAGGCGCAGTTGGTGATCGAGATGGCGCGCCGCGGTGGGCGGCGTCGAGCGCGACCTCGTCGAGCACGAGGGACGCTGTTCGCCGTGCGGCGCGAGGACTGCAGGAAGGAGGAGGCTGCCACCGACGGCGGGCGGGAGCGCGAGTGCGTGGAGATCGACGGGAGGGTGTTCGCGCTGGCGGACGAGGAGCTGGTGGCGGTCCACCGCGGCAGGGCGCGGCGATGCGTGGAGCACTTGAGGTAGAGCCCCTTCGTCGTTTGTGGATCACTCGGATAAACGCAGCAACACGTGCGTCTCTTGACTCATTTCTTCTCATCGCAACGGTGTAAATAGATTAAATCTGAACTGATACGGCACAAAATAAGAACGAAGCGCAAATAGACCGTATCTAAGCTACGATTCGATACGAAACACGATAAATCCATATTGGGCCGATCCGGCACGACGTCCCCCTCTACTTCGAGGGCGGCGGTGAAAGGATCAAGTTGGCCTAAAAGGATGAATAGGCAACTTTAAAAACTTTTAAATCTTAAGAAAAACTTTTCTCAATAAAAAAATTAGCAACAAAAAACAATTAGAATAAAGATTCAGCACAACTCAGTTTCAGTAAGATCACTATTGTGAAGAATAACTTGAATGAAAACTGACAATAAATGAACACACAAAGATAAATCAATATCAGGACGACTCAAGAATTCTTCACCGAAGTTCAGAGACCAATCTCCTACGTCCCCGTTAGAACACTTCTTCAGAAGTATTGTTCCACCAAATAGCCAATCTCAACGGCTTTTGATTGTTTACTAGCTTGACTCTTTCATCACTCCGGTGAGGTGAGTCTCAACCTTTCACAGCAATAGTGGTCTTTCACAATCCCTTTTGGATAGGTCGCACCAACAACTTCTTCAACCGTATGAGAATAGCTAGTTCCAAGAGTAATAGACTATCCACAAGCCCTGTCTTCTTGGTTCAGTAGCTAGATGCTAACTAGACTCAGCTTGGAACAAGAACTCTAAATGTTCAGAATGAGTGTTTGTGGTTTCTGAGTTGAAGCTCAAACTCTTTGATGGAATTAAAGCTCAGGAATGCTAAAGATCAAAGAGATGTAAATGATTTGAAAGATATCAACGGTATTCAGAATGTCAAAGATGTGTATGTGCAAAGTCTTCTTCTTTTAAGTGAACTTAAGCACTGTATATATAGAACTTAAAAAGAAAGAATAGTTGTTCCTACCATTTGCCCGTTGGGTGTGTCAGGATGAACGAGACAAGTCAAATATGGAGTCACAGGCTGCCCCTTTTATAAGTATTTTAAGGTGTATGAGTCATACCGGACTGATATGATGAAACATATGCACGCGCCAGACTGAATATATTGGGCCAGAGTACATAGGAATTTATCAAGGTTGGTCCGTCGTGTGAAGAAGTAACTGACGCTGGACTGAAAATGTTAATTCGGGGTACACAAGTGTGGAGAAGTACTGTACCTAGTGTAACCCATTTGCGCTGGACCGATAAAACCGGTCTGTCGTATACATGTACAGAGAGGAGGTTAAGACTGGTAAAAGTAAGTTTGTGCCGGACCGACAATATTGGTCCGACATATACATGCTTTGTTCTATTTGGATACCAGCAAAACAATGTTTGCGCCGGACCGAAAAAGTTGGTCCTGAATAGAAGGGAAAACAGCTGGTTTTATTAGAGAGAATCACGTTTGCGCCGGACCAAAAAGTTGGTCCGGTGTACACTTATAATTCGGTCCACCGTAAACGACATGTTCTCGGTTAAGATTTGAGTAAAGAAATTCTTAACGCCGGACTAGAAATGATGGTCCGGAGTGAAAAGACAACATACGTCGGACTGAAAATAAGGCTAAATTCAGATCGGTCCGGCGTGAACGGTGTATGCTCGGTTGAAATAAATCAGAAGAGAGCTCTTAGCGCTGGACTAAAAAAGTCGGTCCGACGTATATGGAGTGCGCTCGGTTAGAACTTGAAACTTGATTTTTCAGCGTCGGACTAAATGACGTTGGTCCGAAAAAGAACTTGACGAGTATTCACACAATGGGTACCCAGCGGCCCGGAATAACGAACGGGCCGTCCCAAGCCCAGCTCCGACCAAAGGCCACACGGATCCGCCAAGGGCACTCAACCCGACCCAACGAGCTGCTCCAAACTCGCCCCCGATCTAACGGGGCGTCCGACCCCCGCCATAGGTCGAACTCCCCACCGGCTCCGACAAAGCTGAGGCGATCACCGCCAAGTTTCAGGTGTCAGGCCTCCGCCGGCCATCGGCCACGTGGTCTGCGGACACAACCGCTCGAAGTGACCGTGCGAGGGCAAGTGGCTCCTTTCCAAGACAACACGAAGGCTGCTAAAGTCAAGACTCCAGTCTCATCGTCCGGTCACGCACATTATGGAGATACGCTCCCTCCCGAGGCAGCACCGAAGCCACAATATGGCGTCAGCGCCCGTCAGGCTCACAGAAGGCAGGTGCGCTGTTTCCCAATGAAGCAGTGAACTGATCTACTCGATGAGCCCACCAACCCGGTATGGGCAGAAGAGGGGGTCGACCAACAACCAAGATCAAGGGTCAGAGCTAGCGTAGAGATCTTCACCCTTCCCTCTCTCGACTTTCCATGTAGCCTGCCCCCTTCGACTATATAAAGGGAGGCAGGGTCTTCTAGAACGGGACGCTCTCTTGGACGGTCTCTCAGGCTCCCTTATTTTGGCCTTTACGAATAGACAGCGTACGCTCTCGTGTTCGAGCTCTCGGCTCGCTTGTAAACACTGCAGCACTGCTCGCACCTAAGAGAATACAACACCACCACACGAACTGGAGTAGGGACATTCGGCCCGAACCAGTATACACCTTGGACTCTTGAGTCTAACCATTCAAGGAGAGGGAGCGCGCGGCCCCTTTTGACTTATAAATTTACTTGCCGGTGCACGAAACACCGACAGAACTCTTTTTGGCTAAGAGAGAGAAGATCCGGATTTTTGAATGAGAGATATGAAATGTCCTATGCTCCAAGTAATCTTAGTGATTTTTGCATATGAACCAAGATTATTACTTGTGTATAATCTCTCTTAATAGTACGGTTATTCTAGCTATATGGTTTGAATCAACTCCCAAGTCAAAACTAAGAATAAACATGTCGGCGTTTCGAGCACCGGCAAGTAAATTTGTAAGTCTAAGGGGTCGCGCGTTCCACTCCCTAAATGGTTAGACTCAGAAGTCCAAGATATATACTGGTTCGGGCAGAAGATCCCTACTCCAGTTCGTGTGGTGGCGTTGTATTCTATTTAGCACAGATGATCGCACAAGGTTTACAAGTTTAGAGTGCCAATGACTTAGCGAGATGGGTTCGATGGCGCCCCGGTCCTGTTGTTTTTCTCTCCTCTCCCGTTCTACGGGAGCTCCCGCCTCCTTTTATACGAAAGGAAGGGCAGTTACATCGAAATTGGGAGAGGACGAGACGACCTACACTAGGAGCTTCGGTCCTTCGCTCACGATCGATCGGCGCCAATTTTGCCCATGCCGGTCGGTAGCTTAGTTGGTCGGGTGGTTAGGTATTTCTCGGAAACGGCGTACACGCCTCTGCGAACCTTACGGTGTTGACGTTGCTGCGCCGACGTGGGCGCCGCCGGAGAGGCGTGTCTTCGTCTTGATGTGACCGGTGATGGGATGGGAGCATGACTTGATCCACCATGTAAACCTTCGGGGAAGGAGCCACCGCCTCGTATAGTCACTTTGATTGACCCGTTCGTGGGGTGCGTGGCGATCGTCTGGTAGAGGCTTCGACACGTGACCCTTGGCGGAGTGATCTTGGCACGATCGAGTCGGGATTCCGACTTCTTTGCGGCCTGGAGCCTCGCATGGTTGGAGCCGGGGCCGTCTCACGAGGAGGTCGGGAGCTTAGCTCGGTCGGAGACATTCCTTGGTCGGTCGGGAAGGAATTCCGTGTGGCTTTGCAGTACTTTCTCGGTGAGTGGGTCGAAACGGCTGTTGGGCTTGAGTGTGTTTGAGGTCCGGTCGGTCACCTTGGGCCGTTGGGGTACCCCTTTATTAGTATTCGTCAGTAGCCCCCGAACCCTCGAGCGATTTCGGCAGATTCGGTTGAGGGTTGAGAATAGTGATCGCCCATGCGTCACCGACCGATTGGGTCAAGCGATTCTGCCAGGTGTACCCCAACGCATCTGACGGCTGCCTTGGAATTTTGCCTGGGTCATTCGAACCGCCGGGGGCTTTGAATCACCTCGTCGCGTCAGCACGTCACTGACAAGCGCGCCTCGCCGCTCGTCTTCTGGATCGCCGGATTCGTGAAGAGCGCCGCTTTTCCGACGCTTGCATTTATTTTGAGGCGTTCAATCTTCCTTCGTCCGGGTATATAAGGACGCCACGGCTCGCTTGAGTGATGAACCTTTAAACGAGAATCCTTTTTGTTTTCTCGACTATGGCTTCGGGGCACCCTTTGGCCTTCGCTTTTGGTGATGATGCCGGGGCAGAAGAAGAGGATCCCTTGGCTGAGCTTTGGGCTGAGTTCGACCAGGCGCTCGCCGAACTCCGAGAGGAAGAAGCTGTAGCCCGTGATGCTGTTGCCGTCGATGCGCTACTCGAGGTCGTCTCGAGACTTGAGGTAGCAAGGGGGGCCCTCCTAGAGGCGATGGCGCGAGGACGCCGACTGTAGTTGGTGCGGCTGCGTCGATGTTGCTGAACGGCAGAGGCGACGGCCGCACTGCTCCACATCGGCGCGCCGCCGTCCGTCAACTAGGCAAGGGCCTACCAATATGTCGTTGGTGCCACCGGTGCCGTACGGATGTTAAAAGGCTTTGGAGCGGAGGAGGCCCTGCCGTAGTGTAGCATAACAATTTTTGTAACTGTCGAGCATTATACCGCAAAGTTGTGTAAAGTTTGAGCCTGTTGGCCTATAATGAAATCTCTTTTTCCTTTATGGATGTCTTCGTTTTGAGGACGTAGGCTCGTTTTACGTCGTAGCTGGACGTAGGCTCATTTTACGTCGTAGCTGGACGTGGGGCATCCATCCCGAGTCCTCGTCTGGCGAGGGGAGCTGCGAGAGGAGTGGCCACCGTCTATCCCACACGTATACCCCATCCGCAGGTGTGGGACCTGGAGGGGGTGAGCGACGCGCGTTTACCCGCGTTGGTTTGAACGCCGTGCTCGTGAAGCTTTATAATAGGTAGTCCGAGTGGGTCCTGGGAGGTCCCGCCCAAGAGGGACCCTTCCAAGCGGATGGTCCCAGAGTAGGGTGTCCTGGCCCTGCTGTGGGGCGACCCATAAAAAACCTTTCTCTACTCAATCCGTATGGGCCCCTGGTCGCTCACGACAGGGCACACCGGTCGTCGCCATCGATGAGCTCCGGGAGAGTGTTAAGTATGGTCTCGACGCGAGTGGAGGCGATTGGGTCGTCACACGACCTAACCGAGGGCCCACCGTGGGGCTCACCTCCTACTTGCCCTTGCTCAAGTTTCACTGGGCGCCTTATGCCCATCCGCGGGTAGGCCCTTTGAACCCGCAGTTTTAGTTGGGCCCCGGCGCAAGCCACGGGCTTTTTGTCATTTTGGGGGGCCCGATGGGCTCGCGCGTGCCTGGGCCGTCCCGCCTCGCGAGAGGTTAGGATGCCTTGCCCGAGCAACCGCCGCGTTTTGTCTCGTGGAATTGGGGCCGGAGACCGGTGGAGGTTGGGGACGCGCCGCTCGGCGTCGTTCGGCCGATGCGCGTTTCTATATATTGCTGCCGGGCGCTTTGAGTAGTTACGCTTGTTGGCTTTCCTCGTCTCCCGCCCCCGAGACAAAAAGATCGACAAAGAGCCAAGGAAAAGGAAACTCAACCTTCTCTTCTCCTCGTCTTCCGCTGTCTCTTTCGCAAGGATGTCGTGGCGGAGTGCTCCGCCTAGGCGATCGGCGCTTGGCTTGGTGAAGAA
Source organism: Otatea glauca (assembly GCA_036346275.1). Classification (NCBI taxonomy): domain Eukaryota; kingdom Viridiplantae; phylum Streptophyta; class Magnoliopsida; order Poales; family Poaceae; genus Otatea; species Otatea glauca. The sequence continues at coordinate 45,206,588 of CM070726.1, read as the reverse complement.
GGGCTTCCTCGCGCAAGATCTCTCGGTTGGAGGGTGCCGACGGAGCGATCGCCCGCCGAGGGATGACGGTCGTGGTGCTTGCCTCTTTTTCGAGCGTGGCCGGCTTGCCGTTGCACCCGTTCGTCCGGGGGCTGCTCTTCCATTACAAGGCGGAGGCGCACCATCTTAACCCCAACGGGGTCCTTCACATCGCCATATTCATCACCCTTTGCGAGGCTTTCCTCGGAATCGAGCCGCATTAGGCGTTAGGAGGCATTTCTTCCAAGCGAGGCTCGAAAGACAAGCCGACGAACGCGGGCGGCGCCCATTGGTGGCTCGCCCTCGGCCTTCGGTCCGCCGAGCACGGAGTACCTCGAGGTCAAGCTGCCGTCGTCCAACAAGGGGTGGCGCTCTGAGTGGTTCTATGCTCAGAACGTCGGAGACAGCGCCCCGCCTTTCACCGGCAATCTTCCCGTGGCGGGGGAGGAGTGGAACTAGGGCGCTGAGAAGCGAGAGAAGAACAAGGTGGCCCTGATCGTGGAGCGTATCGGTGGCCCTAAGGAGGCAGGGGCTCAACGGGGACGTGGTCGTGCGTGCCTTCATGGGGATGCGCGTGCAACCTCTCGTGCATAGGCCCCGCCTGCTCCGTGACGAGGGAGCGCCCGGCTAGATGAGGATGGCGGAGCCGAGTGGCCGCGACGGAGGTCGGCCCGGTGACCGCCGTCATGGGAGGAGGCGCCACGGAGGTGGCGGCCACCCCGAGCCATTCTCGGCCCGCCCTCCAAACCTGGTAGTTTGGCTGGACCTCTTCCCGCCCCTGTTTTCCTTGCGTTTAACACCTGGTCTGATCAGTGTTTTTTATCTTCTAGGGACTCTTGGGCATGTCCTCCCAGGCACCGCTCCCAGGAGACAAGGAGGTGAGGGTGGCCTCTCGGGCGAAGGTCAGAAGGCTCGACTCTCTCGCAAGAAGCGGAAGGAGGAGAGGAAGAAGAAGAAGAAGAAGGAGCACGCGGCGAGGGCCGCGCGTGGCGAGGACGTGTCGGAGGCCACTGCTGTGGGTGCAACCTCCACCGACAGCAGTGGGAGCACCCCCGGTCACGCGTACTGTGGGTTTCCTTCCGACCCACCAATCGGTGGTGATCCGGTCGCGGATCCGCCGGAGGGGAACACCACAGGCACCGCGCCTGAGAGGCCTCAGGCGGAGGGTGCGGTCGCTGCCATCGTCGCGCCTTCGGTGGAGGCAGCTTTAGGGAAGCGACGGCAGATCCGCTTCGGAGGGGGACCGTGAAGAGAGCGCTTGCCGCGCACCCGCCGGCTCAAGAAGTACTTCTTTGTTCAAACATCTTTGCGTAAAAGCCGTCAATCGCTTTTAGAATGTCGCCACGCAGCGCCTATACCGTGTGACCGTGGGGCGTCTCGTGGCGGTTCCGCAGGACGCGCCGCAGAAGTTCCGAGGCGCCGGTCGGTCGGCGCCGATCGTGGTGTCGGGCATCGAGGGCACGCCGCCACGAGGTCGAGGTCGGCGAGGAGCCTCCAACGCCTCGGTTGGGGACACCGCCGACCGATGTGGTGGCCCCGCAGAGGAAGAGATGGCGCGCCGCGGTGATCGTGCCAACCAAACGGCGTTGGTGCTCGGTGCCCGACCTCCCATGGGGAGGCGCCGATCGAGATCCCGCAAGAGGAGGTCGCCGAGGGGACCCCTTGGGGACCGATCCTACCATCGTTGCCGATGGTGCTCTGGACGGGTGGCGCCCCGCCCGAGCAGACGATCAGGCCCGCTCGAGAGGCCCCTGAGTCGGGGTCGGTGGGCGGGACAGAAGAGAGCGAGTGGATCGCTCTTCAGCAAAGCGTTCTGGACGCCGAAGCGGAGATGGAGCTGGTCCGAAAGGGCCTGACTCTTTGTCTGGAATCCTCCAGCCGAGCGTTGGACGCGATGGTCGGGGGAGTCAAGCCGATTAGTCTGGTAAGTTGGCGAAGGAACCCAACTTATAAAATTCTGACGCACGCGCCTGTGAGACTAATGGTTAGTCATCACCTTGCAGCATCTGCAGGCTGGCTCAGACAGCCAGCGGGCGGTTGTCAAAGAAGAACGCGACCGGCTGCGCCTTGAGTTGCGCCTGGCTCAAGAGGCGCTGAGCGCGAGGCGATCGGAGGCGGCGAAGGTCCGCCAGGAGCTTGAGGGGGCAGCCCAGACTCTTTTCGATGAGCGCCTGGGGGCCCAGTCCCTAAGGACGAAGGTGGCGGAGCTCGAGTCCTCCTTGGCAGAGGCCACCGTTGCTAGGAATGCCGCCACCACCGCCTGGGGCGGTAAGCGCAGCGAACCGCTCGCAAACCGAAGCGAGACCAGCTCGGAAGGACGCCGGCCGAGTCCGCCTCCGAAGGGAGGCCGCCGGCAGATCTGTCCTCCTTGAAGACTTCCTACGAGGCGGTCAGCAAGAGGTCGGCAAACCGCGACCTCCGCACGGTAAGGGTCTCGGCTTTTATTTAATTCTGCGGGACTTTTCGTGAGTCGTGATCATCTGGCGCCGTTGCCATCTGCAGAGACGCAGAAGAACTTGGGCCTTGCGTTGAGGAGCGGAAGGACGCCAGCAGTTCGCGGACGGCGGTCACGGCGTGGGGACGCGCTCTGGCGCGCCGAGGTTGCTAAAACGACGGGCCGAGTGGTCGCGAGTCGAGGCCCTTCGCAGGCCGGCCAGATGTCTCGTGCCTCGTCCTTGGAGCCGCAAAGAGTTCGAAGTTCTCTAGCACCTCGCCGCCCGAGTCCCGAGTGCATTGAGAAGGCGGTGATCGGCGCGCGGCGCCGGAGCTTCTCCGCTACCGGTCAACATCATCTCGCACTACGATGGTATTGACCTTGCGGTGGTGAGTAGTGGCGTCGCCGGGAACCGGACCGATCGGGAGATCGACAGGTTCGAGCTCCTGGTGGAGCCACATGCTCGGGAGGTCGCCAGCCACGTCTCGCCGCAGGTCGCCCTCGAGGAAGGACGAAATAGTTAGATTTAACCTTCTTTAATTTGTAAAGACTTATCATGCTCGCAAGCAATTTTTAAGTTTAACAAATTCCAGTACGCTCTTGCCCCTTCTGTGTTTTTGGCGAGCGCTTGACCGGCCATAGCTCTAAGGACAGCAAAGGTCACTTATGCGTAGGTCGGATTGCTTCGAGGGGGGCTAAGAGGATAGGAACCTTGGTTACTCAGCAGTTATGCGCACTTGTGAGGGATCGGAGTGTTCCTGACCGACAAAAGATCGCTCCACTTGGGCATTTCCTTCTTCCGCAAAGTATTAGAACCATATAGCCGGGCGAGGCCATAGTACAGGTTGAGAGGATTACCGCTGGGGAGGACCTCGTGACGGGTCACCGACCGCATAAGCGTGGGCTAGCCGAAGTCACATGGGAGGAGTGTTCCCGATCGATCGAAAGGTCATTCCACTCGGGCACTTCTTCTTCCGCAAAGCGCTACTTAGCAACCATAGCCATTGGGCGAGGCCGTAACGCTTGGGTCGAGAGGGTTACCGCCGGGATTGGCCTTATGGTTAGTCAGTCACCGATCCGCATGAGCGCGAGCTAGCCGAGTTGGCGCGGGAGGAGTGTTCGATCGACTAAAGGTCATTCCACTCGCACTTCCTTCTTTCGCAAAACGCTACTTAGCAACCATAGCCGCTGGGGCGTAGGCCGTAACGCTTGGGTCGAGAGGGTTACCGCTTGGAATCGACCTTGTGGTTAGTCAGGTCACCGACCCGCATAAATGTCAACTAGAGGCGGCCCGAACGGGGCGCCAAAGGCAGCCTCGAAGCCGCCGAGGCGACTGTGTGCTCGAAAAGATAAAGGTAGAGAATACGCCAGGAAAAAAGAGTTTAGGGATAGAATCGCCTTAATTTTTCTATGTTCCAAGCGTTCGGAAGGATGCGACCGTCGGCGTCCTTGAGTCGAAGGTGCGTGTCGGAGAACCTCTACGACGGTGAAGGGGCCTTCCCAGGGCGGCGATAGCTTGTGCTTGTCTTTGCTGGTTTGGACCCGCCGAAGGACAAGGTCGCCAGCGTTAAAGGATCGCCCTCGAACCTGGCGGCTGTGGTAGCGTCGCAGAGCTTGTTGATATTTGGCCGATCGCAGGATGGCCACGTCATGCGCCTCGTCGAGCTGGTCGATGGCGTCTTGTTGCGAGGCGAGCCCCCGAGCCTCATCGAAGGCTTGTAGTCTTGGGGCGCCATACTCCAGGTCCGTTGGCAAAACGGCTTCAGCGCCGAACACCATGAAGAACGGTGTAAACCCAGTCGCTCGGGTGGGCGTGGTCCGCAGGCTCCAGAGAACGGAGGGTAGCTCGGCCACCCACCGCCCCGCTAAGTGCTTGAGCTGACTGAAGATCCGTGGCTTGAGTCCCTGAAGGATCATGTCGTTTGCACGTTCGACCTGGCCATTAGTCCGCGGATGGGCCACGGCTGCCCAATCGACACGGATGTTGAAGTCGTCGCAGAACTCGAGGAACTCCTTTCCTGTGAACTGCATACCGTTGTCGGTGATGATAGAGTTGGGGACTCCGAACCAAAAAACGATGTCGCGGAAGAAGATGGCTGCTTGTATCGACGTGACGTTCACGACCGGCTTGGCCTCTATCCACTTGGTGAATTTATCCACCGCGACTAGGAGATGAGTAAAGCCCCCGGGCGCCTTCCTGAAGGGCCCGACCAGATCAAGTCCCCAAACTGCAAACGGCCAAGTGATGGGGATCGTCTGCAGGGCTTGAGCTGGCAAATGTGTCTGCCGGGCAAAGAATTGGCACCCTTCGCAGGTGCGCACGATCTGCTCGGCGTCGGACACAGCGGTCGGCCAATAAAAACCTTGTCGAAAGGCTTTTCCAACGAGGGATCGGGGTGCAGCATGGTGACCGCAAACCCCGCCATGGATATCGGCGGCGAATGCTTCCTTGGTCGCCGAACGCACCTCGGAGGACCCCGAGGACTCCTTTTGTAAAGGTCGGACCGACCAGACGAAAGATTTTGCCCACGAGCGAGGCGCCGCCTCGGTCGGTCGGGAGCGACCCATCCGTCAAACGATTGATAAAGAGCTTCCTCGGTCGGATTCACCGCCAACACAGCTGCGGTTTGATCCGACCGAGTCTGCGCCGACCGCGCGGCGGCCGGGTGACCGTGCAGTGGATCGGAGACCGCTCGCCACCAAGTCCAACGAGATGGAAGGTCGCAGGAGATCGCGAGCGAAAATCCGGTGGGATCGACCCTTTTGTGAAGGCAAGATTGGCTAGGCAATCAGCCTCACTGTTGTGGCGTCTGTAGCTGTGGTGGAGCTCGAAACCTTTGAACCGCTCCTCGAGCTTGCGTACTTCCCGACAGTATGCAGCCATACGGGCGTCTCGCGGCTCCGAAGCCTTCATGACCTGGTCGACGACGAGCTTGGAGTCCCCGCGGACGCAGAGTCGGCGAGCGCCGAGGTCGGCAGCGATCCGGAGACCGTTGACGAGAGCCTCGTACTCGGCTATGTTGTTGGTCGCATCGAAGAGCAACCTGATGGCGTATTGAAGTTTGTTTCGAGTGGGAAATGATGATTTACTCCGCGCCGCGCCGTTCTTGGTGTAGGATCCATCAAAGAACATTGTCCAGTACTCGGGGTCCTCGATCACCGGTGGCGCCTGGGCTTCGGTCCATTCGGCGACGAAGTCTGCAAGGACCTGCGACTTGATCGCTGTCCGAGGGACGTATGTTATGCCGTAACCGCTGAGCTCGAGCGCCCACTTGGCTATCCTCCCGGAGGCGTCGTGGTTGCGGATGATCTCGCCGAGCGGGGATGCGGTCACCACAGTGACGGCGTGCTGGTCGAAGTAATGTATGAGCTTTCTCTTGGCGGTGAGCACTGCGTAGAGCAGCTTCTGCACCTGAGGGTACCGAGCCTTGGACTCGGAAAGAACCTCGCTGATGAAGTAAATTGGCCGTTGTACCTTGAGTTCCCGACCTTCCTCCGCTCGTTCCACCACAAGGGCCGCACTGACGACTTGAGCAGTGGCGGCGATGTAGAGGAGCAGTGGTTCGCCTGATGCCGGGGCGACCAGGATTGGAGGGGAGGATAGGAAGGCCTTCAAAGCGGTGAGAGCTTCACGAGCCTCTGGGTCCGGTGAAGCGGTCGAATTTCTTGAGCAACCTGTAGAGCGGCATTCCGCGCTCGCCGAGGCGAGACACGAAACGGCTCAAGGCGGCAAGGCACCCTGCTAGCCTCTGGACCCCTTTGAGATTGGGAATCGGGCCCATTCTTGCGATCGCCGAGATCTTCTCCTGATTGGCCTCGATTCCTCGCTCAGAGACGATGAAGCCGAGCAGCTTCCCCTTGGGGACCCCGAAGACGCATTTCTCGGGGTTGAGCTTTATACGGAACTGTCGGAGGTTCGCGAAAGTCTCTTCCAGGTCGGCAATAAGGTCGTGCGTATTCCTGGTCTTTACGACGATGTCGTCAACATAGGCCTCAACGTTGCGACCGATCTGGTTGTTGAAGCACGTTTGCATACATCGCTGGTATGTAGCGCCCGCGTTCTTTAGGCCGAACAGCATTATAACGTAGCAGAACGAGCCGAACGGCGTGATGAAGGAAGTCGCGAGTTGGTCGCACTCCTTGATGCTATCCGTGGTAGCCTGAGTAGGCATCAAAAGGAGAGAGACTCGCACTCGCGGTGGTGTCGGCGACTTGGTCGATCTTGGGCAAGGAACGGATCCTTGGGACACGCTTTGTTGAGACTTGTGTAGTCAACACACATTCTCCATTGCCCATTTTTCCTTTTTACAAGCACAGGGTTGGCCAGCCACTCGGGGTGGCGGACCTCTTTTATAAACCCTGCGCCAAAAGCTTGGCGATCTCCTCCCTATGATCCTGCGTCTCTCCTCGTCGAGCGGCGCGGCGTTAGGCACCGGCTTTGAGCCCGGTCGGATGCTCGAGGAGTGCTCGGCGACTTCCGTGGATTTCGGCATGTCGGAGGTCCTCCATGCGAAGACGTCATTATTGGCGCGAGGAAGTCGACGAGCGCGCTTTCCTATTTGGCGGGGAGCGTGGCTCCGACCCGAACGGTCTTGGTCGGATCGCAGGGATCGACCGCGACCTCCTTCGTGTCCTCGGCGGATTTGAAGGATCCCGCCCCCGACTTGCTGGACTCGGGGGCGGACTCGGAGGCTTCCCTCCTGAGGTTATCGAGCTCGGCAGACGCGATGACTACCGAGACAAGCTCACAACTGCTGCGCTCGCAGTTGTAGGAAAGCTGAAAAGATGAAGCCACAGTGATGACTCCTCGGGGCCCGGGCATCTTCAGTTTGAGGTAGGCGTAGCTGGGGACTGCCATGAACTTGGCGTAGCATGGCCGCCCCAAGATGGCGTGATAGGAGCCGGGGAAATCCGCAACCTCGAAAGTGAGGGTCTCGGTGCGGAAATTCCCTGGTTCCCCAAAGGTGACGGGCAGGTCGATCTGCCCGAGCGGATGGGCCTGTTGGCCAGGGATGACGCCATGGAAAGGAGCCTTGCTCGGTCGGAGACTCGAACGAGGAATCCCCATGGCGTCGAGCGTCTCAACGTAGAGGATGTTGAGGCCGCTTCCACCATCCATGAGCGCCTTAGTGAGGCACTTCTTCCCCACGATGGGGTCGACCACCAGCGAGTATCTTCCCGGCTGGGGGACGTGGTCGGGGTGATCAGCCCGATCAAAGGTGACCGGGAATTCTGACCATCGGAGGTATTGAGGGACGGCCAGTGAAGCGGTGTGGACCTCACGGTAGGCGAGTTTGAGCCGACGCTTGTCGGCGTAGCACGCCGGTCCGCCAAAGATCATGAGGCAGCCGTCGGGTTCGGGGAACTCGTCGTCCGCCTTCTTCTCCACGGCCGCGGTCGTGGTCGCTCTTTCCTTTGCCCGCGGCGTCGTGAGCGCAGAAAGGAAGTGCCTCGAGACTTCGATCCGGTACTTATGTTTGACGGAACCCGTGGTTCGCACGGCCGTCCATCAATTTCTCGTAGTCGGCGCGCGCGACACGGCCGCGCCGGCCGCTTGATAGGATTGGTCGGCGATGGCGACCACCGAGCTCGCGGACTGTTTTCCATGCCGCCGCTTGCCGAGCGGTCGAAAGTGGATCCGATTGGACGCCGGCTCTTGCTTGGGCCTTTCCTCCTTCGAAGATAGCCCCACGGCCTCCTCGCCGAGGCGTGGTTGGTGGCGATGTCGAGGAGTTCCTTGGTGGTCTGGGCTTGAGACGGCCGTTTGTGCACCGAGGCTTTGCAGAGGTACCAGATGAACGCTCCCACGACATCGGCGTCGGAGATGTCGGGAGCTCGTTGCACTAGCGGAAAACCACCGGATATAATCCCGAGGGTTTCACTGGCCGCCGCTGCAGCCCTTCAGTTCCAGGAGTTGCGTGGCGCTTGTAAGTGCCACGGAAGTTGCCGACGAAGAGGGTCTTCAAGTCGGCCCGATTCTGACAGTTACGGCGGGCAAGTACTCAAGCCAAGCTCGCCGAGTCCGCAAGGTAGATGGGAGGTCTTGGATGATGAAGAGATCATCCTCGCTCCCCCGCCGGCATGCGAGCCGGTAGTCTTCAAGCCGACACACGGGTTTGTGGCCCGATGTACTTGGCGATGTTAGTGGGCGCCGAACCGGCAGGAAATCGCTGTCGGATCCTCGGCGTAAAGCCCGTGGTCCGACCATCGGGGCTTGGCTGCGGCGGACGCCCGCCGCCCACTATACGCGAGTGGGCGGCCTCTCCGCCGCTTTCTTGGCGCCTCGAGGGTGGCGCGAACGTCGTAGGCGTCCGAGGCGCCGGCGCACCGGGTGCGTGAGGCTCGGGCGGCTCGTGGTGTGGCGCCGCCGCCGGACCAGTAGCCGGCGGCGGCGCGGCCCGGTGGCGAGGTGGCGCCGGAGCGATAGGAGCCGGAGGCTCGCATGTGTTGCACGGCACGCGCTCTACCACCGGAGGTTTCGGTATGTGGCCTTGGCCTCCGGTCGACCGGTTCGAAGGCCTCGGCAAAGATCGCAGCCGCGCCACGTTCGCTTGCATGGGGAAGAAGCGAGGGCCGTCGATTCTTCCGCCGACTTGTGGTGTGCTAACGCGCGCGTCCAAGGCCGCCGGCACTGGCCGAGTCGCTGGCTCATCCCGCCGAGTTGGCACGAGTTGGTCGAGCTTCGACCTTTGCCTATCCGACTCTTGGCGTTGTCATTTGGAGTTGCGTGGCGGGCTTGAGCGCGTTCGGCATGATCGCGCGGGTGTTCCCCTCCTGCGCCTCGGTCGCTGGATGGGGACCCGTAACCGCGGGGTTACGATTAAATCGATCGTGTTCGCCATGTTGCACTCGCGAGAGTGTCGTCCGTGGCGTGGTACTCGTGACGGGCTGGAGTCATGGTGGAAGAGTCTTCCAATAGCTCGTGGATAGAGGCGGCATGTAGCCGCCATAGCCACAAGTCGCGAGCTGCGAGGGGTGATCTGATCACTGTCCGGCCCGCGGAGCTTTCGCCAAGCGTGGCGGAGCGCTCCTCGGCTCGGCTCTGGGACTCGCAGGGGTGCCCCAAGCCGGAGCTGGGCGAGGTCGTTGGAGATGGCGCCCAGGCTTTCGGTGGGCGCCGGAACTCCGGTGGCAGCGGGGACGAGCGTAAGCCCTCCCGCCGAGGTGACGGCAAAGTTGAGGAGCCGAAGCAAATCCGGCTTCCCAGAGCAGCCATGCCGTCGCAGGTGGAAGATGCCATCAGGGAGGCAAGCGGAATCCGGAGATGATGATGAAGACGCACGAAGACCCTACGGCGTGCTAAGCGCGGCGTTTGAGCACGGCAAGTAAATTTGTAAGTCTAAGGGTCGCGCGTTCCACTCTCGAATGGTTAGACTCGAAGTCCAAGATGTATCTTGGTTCGGCGAAGATCCCTACTCGATTCGTGTGGTGGCGTTGTATTCTATTTAGCACGATGATGTGCACAAGGTTTACAAGCGAGAGTGCCAATGACTTAGCGAGATGGGTTCAATGGCGCTCCGGTCCTGTTGTTTTCTCTCCTCTCCCGTTCTACGGAGCTCCGCCTCCTTTTATACGAAAGGAAGGGGCAGTTACATCGGAAATTGGGAGAGGACGAGACGACCTACACTAGGAGCTTCGGTCCTTCGTTCTGCTGACTGATCAACGCTCAGTTTTGCCCATGCCGGGTCGGTAGCTTAGTTGGTCAGGGCGGTTAGGTATTTCTCCGGGAAACGGCGTACCTGCCCTCTGCGAACCTTACGGGTGTTGACGTTGCTGCGCCTGACGTGGGCGCTGCCTCGGGAGAGGGCGTGTCTTCGTACTGTATGTGACCGGCTGATGGGACTGGGAGCATGACTTCGGTCAGCCATGTAAACCTTCTGGGGAAGGAGCCACCTGCCCTCGTATAGTCACTTTGATTGACCCCGTTCGTGGGGTACGTGGCGGTCGTCTGGTAGAGGCTTCGACACGTGACCCTTGGCAGGAGTGATCTTGGCACGATCGGAGTCAGGGGATTCCGACCTGCTGCGAGGGTCGGGAGCCCTGCTTGGTTGGAGCCGGGGGGCCGTCTCGCTGAGGAGGTCGGGAGCTTAGCTCGGTCGGAGACATTCCCCTTGGTCGGTCGGGAAGGGAATTCCCGTGTGGCTTTGCAGGTACTTCGGTCGGTAGTGGGCTGGAAACGGCCTGTTGGGCTTGAGCTGTGTTTGAGGCCGCTGGCTGGTCACCTTGGGCCGTTGGGGTACCCCTTTTATTAGTATTCGTCAAAACACCTTAGCCTTGTTCTTCAAATATAGCTGTTGTCAGCTTATACTGAGTATGATTCTTGATCATCAACACCAAAACCTACATAATAAGCATAACTGACAAAAATAGGAGGCCTAGATGCTCTCAGGTGGTTCTGCGCCTCACAGTGACGGAGTGCATGTAGGTGGCCGAGGTCGTCATGCCAGACGGCACGCTACGAGTGATGGGCAGTGGGGGCTACGTCAAGACGACATCGGTCACTACTACAAAAAGATTTATATTAGACGTCTCAGCACAAACAGTTAGAAAAAACCGTATGGGATAAAAAACATCATTGACGGTTCTATAATAAAATCGTCAGTGAGATAATCACAGGCGATACTCTTCATGAACCGTCAGTGATATACATCAATATCACTGACGATTTTAAATATGAGCCGTCTGTGATATGACTTCAGACCACTATATAAACATACCAATAGAGGTTCGTAGCGTAGACCTATGTGTTTCGTTTCCCGCAAACCCTAGCCTCCAGCGATCCTCCTCCTGGGCGACCTCCCGGCAAAGTCCTCCCCTGCATCTTCCTCCCCGACGCTTCGGCCTCCTCGATCGGCATCCTCCTCTCCAGCATCCGTGAGGGTGACGACAACCATCCCGCGTGCACGAGACTGTGGGGGCGACGACGACCATCCCGACCTCCTCCCCATCGGCTACTCCTCCTTCTCTTCACTATCGGTGAGTTGCTTGCATGGACGATCACTACCCTATATTTTGGTGATGTCAGTTGTTAATATTGATATATGTTGTAATGATTGATACAATGGATCATTCGAAGGGCGACTAAAGTATCTCTTAGAACATACATGATTTCTGAAGACAAATGTTTTTATATATTATGTGATTCTTTTATTTACAATTTGGAATAAAGAGTCTCTGGATTTCAGAATAGATCTTGATAAAATATGGGTTTAAAGATTCATTCATCTAATTCTTGTTTTTATTTATCATAGTATGGTTTATCAGTTTCAAAAAAAATCATGGTTCCTTATCATAGACATCTTTGCATTTGTCTTGTCAATTTCACATGGATATATTTGCTCATGTACTTGAAAAAAGAGCTATAGAACCAGTGAATATATCTACCGTTGTGTTTGATGATTGATTAAGAAAGAGGAGCTTGCTAGGGCATAGCTTTGTGTAAAACTGGTGCAGGGAGGAAACATAAGCTTCTTGCATTGGTGTAGAGTAGACATCAGGCACGAGAATTACATATTATATGGAATTTTGGATGGATTACATTTGCATGCAGAATATGTGACCATGTGTTGTTGGATGTGAATATGTGATCATGTGAAGTACATGTTGTGTAAAGTAATCACAGAGGCAACCAAATGTTAAGTTTTGAATTAAAACCTTTGACACATGGGTTGTAAGAAAGATTATTACACTAGCCAATTGCCTTTGCTCTAAAAATACTAATGACCTGAAATCAAACTAGTTCAAGAATATAATTATTGTCGATCACCAAATTAAGTTGACTTGCTAATTAAACAGATTGCTTATACAAGATGCCATTGTAATCTTTTCTCTTAGCCTCTCTTCTTCTCTTCACATGGTGTACTTGCTCTCCTCTACTTCATCTCGAAAAAACCCTAATACCCATAGCCATGGCAAAAGTATTGTCTGTGATCCTCTTTTTTACCTATCTTTCTTACCTAATTCAATTCTCCAGCACGCTACCGTCTGCGATTCTCTTTTTTTCCCTACACCCTTAGCAGAACTTCCATCATTAGTATCTGTTGTTCGAAAAAAATTCGCTTAGGTATTTCTTCAACAATATTTATAAGGTAGAACTAGTTATAGATTTAGGGCCTGTTTGGTAGAGCTCCAGATCCCAGCTTCATCTGAGATCTGAAACTTGTAGGCTAAAATAAAGTGAATTAAGTTTATATTTTTAGTCTAAAATTTAAAAAGATGATCCATCTAAACACTCTTAATGTACTCACAGATCCAGCTCCATAGATCTGGTGGAGCTAGGAATACCCAGCTCCACCAGATCTACGGATCTGGTGGAGCTAGAGTCCTACCAAACACACCCTTAGTAAATGAATATCTAAACTTTCTAGATACATTGAGGCAACAGCTTATTTGATTAGGATCGTCTTAAAATATGAAGTTTTGTATCACTTTCATCCCCTTTCTTATTATAATATTGATGAATTCTAAGTTAAAATCTATTTCATTCCATAGTTCGTCCTAAAAGGTGTCATGCGTTGATTTATTATTATCAATTTATCCTCATCCCCGAATGAGAATACCATAGGCAGTCATGCTTCTTGAATTATAGAGTCCATTAAGTCATCATATGGAGTTGATTAAATTCAAGAAGCAGGCTCCCTACGGTATTCTCGTTCGGACATGAGGATGAAGTGGAAGCGATAAATCGGAGCATAACAGCGTTCATGACGAACTGTGGAATGAAATAGATTTTACCTTAGAATCCATCAATATTATAATGAGAAAGAGATGAAAGTGCTACAAAACTTCATATTTTAAGACGATCCTGATCAGACAAGTTGTTACCTCGATGCATCTAGGAAGTTTAGATATTCAATTACTAAATCTATAACCGGTTGTGCCTTATAAATGTTGTTGCAGAAATACCTGAGCAGAAGAAAATTTCGAACAACATATACTAATGATGGAAGTTCTGTTAGGGGTATTGGAAAAAAAAGAGGTTCACAAACGATTCTATTTAGAAACCGTCTGTGATATTGCAGTATCATAGACGGTTTTTAACTAGAACCATCTGTGATGTTGATATCACAGATGGTTTGAAAATCGTCTATGATATACTGTTATATCACTGATATACGGTCATAAATAGTTAAAAAAAATCGTTTGTGATGGTATAACCTATAGTAAACACGCGGGAGCTCGTGGTGGACGTGCAAGGCGAGCGAGAAGTGTTCGTGCTGCTCGTGTCGGTGCGCGCCGCATCCACAGGCTCAACTGATTCGAAATCGATCGGTCTCTTTATTTCTCTTTTACTAGATATTTTTTTGATGTGAAGAATCTTTTGATGTACAAGTGCACTGCTAAATTGTATTCTCACCCTTCCTTCTGAACAATAATAGTTCAAACTTCAAGGTACATCCGTTTAAAAAACCAAAGAAAAATACCAAACTATATAGTGAAAATTACCTTGTAGTTACAACTATATATAGCATATGCTGATGTAAATACTACTCCGCAATCACAAGTGTGACATTTCGACACAAATTCACAAGACATTTGGTTATACATATATCAAAATATTACTCTTTTGAGGAGCAAGCGTAGCTCGCTTAGCTAGCGATATTGTGAGCAAAGAAGCCCACCCCCGTTTGAACCCTGCTTCGACATTGGTGGCTAGTTTTCCATCTGAGCTAATGTCTTGGATGGAATTACATGCACATGTAGACGTGTTTAGTGGTTAAAGTGTGTGCCTATGCACTGCGAGGCTCAAACCTTTAATCTAGATTAGACGTGTGTTAAGAACATACATGTGCACGTATATATGTGTAAATATTTGTGCGTACTATCACGTAGTAAAAAAAATTACTCTTTTTTTTTAACCGAAGAGAGTACCGAGCAAATAACACTAGCTAGCCAATACGCAGCGGGCTGGGGTGGGCGATGTGGCACACGTGGTCCTGCCCGGCGGCGACCACAAGCTTGCTGGGCCACTCGTTCCGTGGCAGCTCTACGGCGCTTCCGACCGCCGCTCCTGCTGGCCCTGCTGAGCGTGCCGGTAGATTGCCGGCCCCGTGCCAGCCCACATCTCGATCCACGTCTTCGTCGACGTCGGTAGTCGCCGGGCTGTGGTGCGCTGCTCCGTGGCCGTTGCTAAGGCACCGCGCCACGGCGCAGGTGAGTAGCCTCGCCGCAACGACGATGGCGAGGATGGCGAGCACCGCGAGGAAGTAGTCCATGGCCGACCGGTGGACGTGCTGGCATTCGACAAAGCTCAGGCAAGCCATTATTCTTGGTTTCTGGGTGGCCTCAGGCTAGTTAGTACTCCTGCCACACCAGCTACCACTATACTAGGATATAGAGCAGCACAAGTATGTGCAAGGTGCAAGCACTAGCGTGAGCTGGCTATATGAACAGAAGAGTGGATTCGTTACTTGGCTTGGAGCCGGCAAGAGGATGGAGATTTTTGCACCTGTACCTTCCTTGAGCTTTTGGAATGTCGTTGCATTTTTCAGACAGTGATTGATCACTGGCTTTGTTGTAATGCTTTTTGAATGGGCTCAGCTCAAGCTTGAGCTTCAAGCGACCAAGGAATTGGCGATTCTCTTCTGCTCTTCATACAGTACAAGGGATGCAAATAGTAGAAGTAGAATGGAATTCCCCAAGATACGCAGGCTGGTGCAAAATAGGCAGTAGAACCTCACACGTATACATGCAATATTTATCAGTGCCAGTGTTATACTGGTAAGGTTGTGGCAGGTTGACATCACGGCAAAACCTTAAACTTGTGAGATCACGATCATGAGAATTAAACAATATAGGCAAAGAAAATTCGCAATGTTAATAGCAAGCGAAATATGATGCTCCTGGAAGCTTTTTTTCTCGTTGGGTGCAGGTATTCACCATTCACTTGTACAAAGGCAAACAGCCCCGTCTTACAAAATATCCAAAACTTCTGCATAGACAAACACATCACAATATCACCACCATATCCATCTCTTTCCTTTGGGCGTTAAAATGGTCCTTTGCAAAATGCAAATCCAGCACTATGCGAAGCCTCTATCTTTGTACTTGGTTTGTAGTATGGAAGGAAGAAGCATCGGTGAAGCTCAACGAATCCCACAGAACCAAACTGCGCATCTGAAGCACCACAGAAGCCTTTGGCCAGGAAATGTCACTACCCTTGACCCAATTCCATCATTTGTGGTAAACTTCAATTGGGCGGTCAAAACCAGTGACAGTACCCACCAATCTGTCAGTAACCACCTCTACCGATCTGAATCCAACCTGCAAGGACCACTACATGGTTTAGCAAAATTTCGCTGCAGGGGCAAAGAACAGAACTTCGAATTGGTGGCAGGTATAGAACATACCTTGTCTAGAAGTATCTCCCGAAATTTCTCTGGACATATTTGGATGACATTGAAGTTCTCTTTGGCAACCTGAAAACAGAAAAAAGTGAGATATTACAAGTTAACTTTGCTCCAGGGGAATTTAAAGATCAATGGGCATGAAAGAAAGAAGCAATTGTCTTATCGAGGATATAATTTCTATCAGTGTGTTTGTTCTATTATTTTTTAAGTTTATGAGAACAGGGGTCAGGTTGATTGAACCCTAACATAAATGATGAAAAAGCTTAGCAAGCAGCTATAAACAACCAGACGTACATCTATAACTTTTACACAAGCAAGGGGCCAAAAGCAAAACAACTCAATGAAAATACAAGCGCCTACCCTTTTCGAACAGAGGTAGGAAAAAAAACATCTCAAACTTCAATGCAGTAAAATAATCAACTAGCATTAGTTAGTAATCTGCTGAAATAAAAAAAAACTACCTCTGAAACTAATCTGTTTCTCTTATATGAGGTCCAAGGTTGAGGCTCCATGATAAAAATCCCTCCCTGCAAAACAAGAGAAGCCAGAGGAAAAAAGATGCAATTAATTTTTCCTGTTACCATTGACATCCAATTTACCAAAGCACAGCAAACAGAAAGAAAAATAGATACCGGTCTTAGAAGCCTCCAGATCTTCACAAATAAAGTAATTATGCCATCATCACCCCAGTTCAGGTGGATCCATTTCGTCACACTCAAACTGCATAAGACAAAAGCACAAAAACATAAGTGCCATCAATGTGGATATCCCCTGGCAGATTTCACGAGTCTCTATGTTGCAATATAAGAAAGACAAATACAAAGAAAAGCACAATTTTTCTGAGAGATCTCTATTGTAAATTTGTAACTTACCAAATGATGGTGTCATACTGTTCTGAGCATCTGTGCATGCTCTCTACAAAATTTTCACGTTGAAATGAAACAGTTTTAAAAAGATCATGATGTTTGTGGTTAGAAATATTCCCATTTGACATCTCAGATGCCACTTCTTCTGGAGAGCTTTGAGATGGGGAATCTGATGACTTAGGAACCTTGACACTTTTTGTAGCTTCCTTATCCAGTCGAGATATCCTTCTTAAATTCCAGTTAGCAGTTTCAATCAAACCTAACAGGGAAAGATCAGAATCAGTTTAATTCGACTATAACGAACAAAATTTATCATTCTACATTTGTCTAGGTGAGAACACGTCAAACATTACCTACCTACAAAGAACTGTTCTAGTATGGTTGGTGATATTTCTAAGGCATCTGTCAAATATTATTCACAAATTGAAAAATCATCACATGGAGAAACAGGAATATGAAAGGATGCAACCATCTGATTATGAAGTTTACATCGCTAAGGATTTTTATACCTTTTAATAAATAGTTACAGAACTAATAATGCCCCACCGTAATCCACTTCTTTAGACCTGCAACCACAAAATTATTGCACACCTCAAAGCATTGTGTCTATACACTAATCGTCGTGTACTAACAACACAAAGCTGGCATATTTGATAGCAGGTCAAGGAAGTGGATTATTTGTTAACATGACTAAATATTCACATTGATATTTTGCACCATTTAGTAATAAAGAGCATTTATGTTCTCCACACAACATTATAGAACAAGAACACAACATGCATATAAACGGTGCCAATAAACATTTGGATTAACCTGATATTCAGCTTCCAGCTACTGTGTATTTCATGCACCAAAACATGCAGTAGAAAACAACATAAAATAATATTTTGTTAGAAGAACAACTCAAACCTGAATCAATGTCAACTCCAAGTATGCTTCGACATGCAAATTTCATTGCTGCACATGGTTCAAAATAAAAATGAGAAACTGTGCTAGCCATGAAATTTAAGTAACGTCAAAAACATCCTACACTATATCAATCATCTTGCAATCCATAAATTTATCTACAAGAACAACTAGATGATACCTACAATATAATCAAAATTTAACAAATGATTGTTAGAATAGAAGTCATCAATTCACAGAATAATGAAGTACAAGGACAGCAACAGTTATTGCCATTCAGTTCTTATATTTGAATGCATCCGTAGGAGCATCCCATCCCTAGATATGATCAACAGTTGCAGTCAAATGCTACCATGTGAAAACCACGCTATTGCAGATTATACAAGTTACAAAGATACTAGACATGTCTATGTAGGGACATCTCAACAGTATCACTAGTTACAGCCTAAAATAGATAGCATATATTCTATTGAAATTTTCGTAAACTAAACATATGAACAGGTCAAACAAGATTTACTATAACTAGTTAAAACAATGTTTATGTTAATCTTGATAGGACTTTTCTATTTATAAGAGATACTCATACAACAATGGAAGACAATTATAACTGAAGCTGAAACATGAAAGAAATAGGCATAAGTAGGATTAGGAAGATCATGAACCAAACAAAATAGAACCCAATTAGTGTACCCAGAACATTACCTAGACCGATTGTTACCAAACCCTGGTTGCATCCAATATCAAGGCAATCCTTGCCTTCAAACCACCCCCTCTTGAAAATCTCAAGACGAGGATCTTCACCAATATCACGATCAATCTGCAGAACATTAGAATAGAATTTATTGTCAGCTAAGATGAGGCTTGGACATTAGAAGATAAAATTTATCAGCTAAGACGAGGCTTGGTATATCTGGCCATTTGAGCCAATGAGAAGGCTTTGGATTGTAAGAAGATAATTATCACATGCAGCATACAAAAGTAAGATGTCAAATCCACCTCCCCCTCCTTGGCACAAGGCACTATAAAGTCTATTTGGCGCTGGCTAATCTTATGGAAACAACTACATGTAACTAGGCTCACACCAGCCGTACTAGCAAAAACCTGGGCGAAGGGAGCACTTACAATTAGAAATTCTCTGATTTTACTAAATCTGGGATCAAAGTAGACGAAATAATTTTGTTTCCTGAAATTTGTTGTTGACTTGCACACCCAACAAAGTAAATGCTGATTAGCAGCAAAATGATAAACTAAGACTAAGGGGTAAAAAGGCGATTTGAATATCTACATGCGGCCGATAAATAGTGCCTATTCCAGTCTACTGCGAATCGCAACCAAACAAACCAGTAAACAACATCACCCCTTGCATCTCTCTGCAACTTCCTCTCACCTGCTAGCGAAACTACACGCTCCTACTGCAAATTCAGGACACAAACCAACGCCTCAGCCTATCAGACCTCGGAAGCATTTCGTCAAACAGCTGGGGGGGTTACATCCTAAGCAAAACGTCCGACTGCTTCCAATTAAGCACCCCAAACTTACCAAATCTCCCCAGTCCCACGAACACCGCGATCTCCAGTGAAGCATTTCATCAAACAACTGGTGATCGTGTGCCCATTGCCCAACGACGATTCACAGATTTTAGGAGAAGCGAAGCGAACCGAGGGGAGGGGAGGGCGTGGTTGCTTACTCGGTAGCCGTAGTAGTTCCTGTAGTTGCCGTATATGAACACCTCTTTCTTCTTCCGCTTCTGCCCTTTACCTCCGTCGCCGCCGGCCCTCAGCCCGTTGTTCTGTTTCCTCTTCGCGTCTCCTCTGGCCCCCTTGGTCGCGGACGGAGGGGGCGCCGCGTCCTCCGGCGCCGTAGCGGTGGCCATGCTCTGAGAAGGGCTGTCTCTTTTCGCGGCGGCCGCCGCCGTTGTATGCGAGGGGGCAAGTTTCGGAAGTGAAACGAGGGAGGGGAACAGCGCGGGACGGGGAGGCGCAGCCAAGAAACCCCTCGCGGCTTGCTGCGCCGACTTAGGTAGAAATAGAATAACCAGAAGTGTCCTGTGACAGTCGGTAGTTAGGAGATTATTACATGTCCAGCCCTCGTAAATTAGATGCTTAATGAGTCCTGTAGGAGAAACAACTATTAAGATAGGCAGTGATTTTAACAGAAAGATAAAAAAGTTTTTGAGAAAACCTTTAAAAAAATCCTCTAAAAAGTTTTTATTATATAAATAATAATAATTCTTTATTTTTTTAAGGAATATATATATATATATATATATATATTAAAAGTATTGTAGCAATAGATGTTCCTATTATGCGTATTTGTACAATGAATAGGGACACATGGTGAGGAGGTCCGCTAGCTACAGTACGTCCCAAGAATAATGAGTTATATAGATTGGAACATTGAATTTATTTCTAGTACAAAATGACAAAATTCCGGTGTTCTAAATATATGTATGTTTATATGACGGGGGTGTTTGGGACAGCTTCAGCTCCACCAAAATCCGTGGAGTTGGTGGAGCAGGGTATTCTAGCTCCAGAAATTTATGAAGCTGGAGCTGTGAGTACATTAAGAGTGTTTAGATGTGTCATCTTGTTTGCATTTTAGACTAAAAATATAAACTTAATTAACTTTATTTTAGCCTACAAACTCCAGCTCTGAGGTGGAGCTGGGATCTGGAGCTATACCAAACAGGACCGACGTATAGTATTTTTTTTGTTAATGCTAGTTATGCAGCGGTACTATCGATTGGTTTTTACACGAAACATTTTGAACCAGTGCATACGCTGCATCTGCATGTAGGGCACTGCGGACGCTCGGCAGTGGTCAGGCCAGCACGAAGGAGCTCACGTGGCACCGATATTTGCGGTTATCCAGGTGTTTCTATCCCAACGACGTTGTCGTCGCTAGTGTTGTAAAATATAGTCGTTCATCTACAATCAATCAACAGCATACCAACGAAATCATAAGAACAAAAATTGGAGCACACACAAAGTATGGGGGCAAAGTTCTCTCGCTTTATTAGATTGATCTCTTGTACAAGGGGATGCCTAATATATAAAGAAATAGCAAGAGATGAGTTCGGATTCACCCACACATAAGAGATAGAGTCCAACCGAATACGATTAAAAATATCTTATCTCATAACACTCCCCCTTGGGCGAATACCGTGTAATGCACATGTCTCGTTAAAAACTCTTCCCAAAAATCCAGTGGGAAAAAGGATAGAGAAAAGAGTACATTGCACTCGCACTCTGTGTTACATTAGTTGCCTCATAAAAAACCTTCATGTGAAAAAACTTAAGGAAAACTCACTAAGAGAAAAATAGTACAACTTATAATCTTCAGGATTTAAAATACGACTTGAGGATCATACAAAGGGTCTTGGTTCAGGGATTTACTCTCCTTAAACTTTGCATATCTTTAAGTCGTCTCATTCCAAAACCATTAACACATCTTTGGAATGTATATTTTGGTAAGGACTTAGTGAATAAATATGCAAGATTTTCACCTGACTTAGTTTGCAAAATCTTTACCTCACCGTTCTTCTGGAGTTCGCGAGGATAGGAAAACTTAGGAGCAATATGCTTCATGATATTGCTTTTCACATAACCCATTTGCATTTGTGTAACACAAGCAGCATTATCTTCATGATAATTATAGGGGTATCGATGGTGTTAAGACCACATGACTTCTGGATATGCTTAATCACACACCTCAGCCAAACACATTCACGTAAGGCTTCATATAAAGCTATAATCTCTGAGTGGTTGGTAGAAGTAGCTACCAAGGTCTGTATATAAGACCACCAAGAAAACGGTTGTACCACCACAGAGAAACACAAAACTAGTCTTAGATTTGGCACTGTGAAGATCAGACAGATAGCCAACATCTATATATCCCACCATGGTTAAGTCTTGGTTCTTCTGAAAAAATAATCCAAGATCTTGAGTACTTTGGAGGTATCTGAGTAAAGTCTTGACACCAGCCCAATATCTTCTGGTTGGAGCTGCACTGTGTCTTACTAGCAAATTTACTGCGAATGCAATATCAGACCTTGTGCAATTCACAAGATACATCAGTATGGGACTTCAGGTCCTAAGACTTTCTCATTTTACATCCTTAGTATGAAAAGGTCTTTATCCACTTCAAGGGATCTTACGACCATGGGGGTTTTAGAGGATGCGATTTATCCATATTAAACCTTTCCAGTACCTTCTTGGTATAAAAAGATTGGTGTACAGGGATTCTTTCTGGGAAATGCTTTAGCTGCAGGCCTAAGCAAAATTTGATTTTATCCAAATCTTTCATCTCAAAACTCCGTCATGAGGTAAGCACTTTCTTCCTCTATCTCCTCTGTGGTTCTGATGATATTCAGATCATCGACATAAAACTGAGATGATACAAAATCCATTTTGGGATTTCTTTATGAATACACAGGGGCAATATTCCTTCTTCAAGAGGAACTCACTAAGTCGGTTATACCACATTCTCCTCGATTGTTTTAATCCGTATAGCGATCTTTTCAGTTTGACGCTATACATGTTGCGATTATTAGGATTCGGAATTGTTGCTCCTTCAGGGATTCTTATATAAATATCCGTATCCAGTGACTCACATAAATATGTGGTCACTACATCCATCAACTGCTTTAATAAGTTTAAGCTTGCTGCCTTTAATATTAAATTTTGGAACGTTATTCTACTCTTTACAGGAGAATATGTTTCATCGTAATCGATGTTGGGTCTCTGCGTGAACCCTTGTGCTACAAGCCTCGCTTTATATCTCACCACCTGGATATTTTCATTTCTCTTCCGGATGAAAAATCCATTTGATCCTACAGGGGAACACTTTAGGAGATGTTCAGTCAACAGGACCAAAAACTTTTCTCTTATTAAGCGAGCGCTGCCTCAATTGCTTCTTTTGTTTGATCCTATCTGAGCGCTTCTGGCACTCTGCCATGTACTTTGGTTCTGGATCCAGTTTTAGTAATTTTAGAGGCAATTATATGTCGATAATTGTAGTCTTTCTTTTATACAATTCTCCTGCATCACTTCAGGGATATCTCTTTATAAATTTCTTCCAACTCCTCGTGATTTCCCACAATGATGGAGTCTGGGTGTTCCGATTTCTCAGCGTGGGTGCGCGCACATATACGCTGGGGTTATAATCTTCAGGGTTGATCACTTCAGGGATATTACCATATGCAGGATGACTCACTTCAGGGATTTTCTTCAACATCAAGTTGAGCTTCTTCCACTGTCATGGGTAGTGTTCTCATTTGTTCGATTCTCTACTTCTGCGGACATCTCCGCGGAATTGAGTCCCGTGCACCTGGAGGCCTCCCCCTCCTTTTATCATGAGGGTTAAAAGTGGGTTCAATATCCTTCTAGGGTATTTTCACTCTTTCAGGTGCATATACTGCAAGTATATGAGATCTTTTCATTCCCTTATGAACAGTGAAGGTATTTGGCAGATTATAAGCTTATTTATTGCAGATTTATTATCCTCTGAACTTCAAGTTCGATCTCTTTAGTGCGTGGATCTAAGGACTCGGCATTCTCTAATGTGGTACTTATCTCCCCCTAAAGCTGAAAAATATCCTTAGTACAATCAGCGTATCGAGCCGTGAACAGATCCCCTGTTATAGGCTCTAGGTGTTTAATATTTGACGGAGATTCATAATCTACATAGATCCTCAACTTTCAGTAAAGTCCCATGGTGGTACGCTGTGGTGGAGAGATTGGCGTGTATACAGTACAGCCAAATTTTCACAGATGGGAAATACTTAACTCTTTTTCACGCACTATCTGCAACGGGGAAATTTCATAATGTGCAATTGGTCTGAGTTTAATTAAAATCGTAGTATGCAGCATTGTATGGCCCCAACAACTGGTGGAAAGCCTACTATTCTGCAAGAGCGGCCAAGCAATAAGTTTTTATTCTTTTAATATAATGACTCTGCAGGGCCATTTTAAGTGTGAACATTAGGTACGTGATGCTCTATATTAATTCCCAGAGCCATTTTAATCATTAAATGCTTTGAGATAAACTTGCCAGCATTGTCTATTCGAATAGACTTGATCATTTCTTCTGAAAAGTAGGCTCTTAACTTAATAATTTGAGCAATTAATTTTGGCAGAAGCATGATTCCTAGTAGATAAGAGACATACATAGGAGTTGAGGCCGATACGCATTGTAGATCTTGAGTCGAAGAAGGATACGATCAACCTAAGTGATATTGTTGACATCAAGATTTAGCAGATGTAGTCGATTTAGGAAGATAAGGTTAAATATGGATAGTTTTAGCCGATATCGGCTCGGAGAGAAGTTAATCTTTTGTAAGTTGAGGCCGATACGAATCACGTGTTTGCAAGGATCAGAGGATATGATCGGCCTAAATGTTATATAAGAGGTCTAGAGGTGATAAGAAAAGGTGCTCAGAGCCAATCAATCAACCCGTATTTTTTTTATTTACTCTTTGTCAACTAGGAGTAGCTTTTATAATTTAGAATCTTCTCTGTAATTCGATTTTGATAAATAAAGTTACGCATCGTCGATTGTTGGTCATCTTCAATTACGCCAGATATCTCAGGTTTGTTTCCATACCGATCTTGTTGCGCATCGCCTTTTTCAGGGGAAAACATACTTTTATTTATCGTCTAATCGACTGTAATAATCGTTTAAATCCATCTAGCCGATCGTACCATCTAATCGGCTGATACGCTCATTTATCTTGGTTTAAGCCGATTATATCGATTTGCACCTATTTATCTTACCGATTACAAGACCAAAGTGGCTGACACGTCACGAACCAACTTAAACCCGGTGTTTGCGTGTGTTTAAACCGATTAATCTTTCATCATATTTTTCGGTGCCAACGGCTACTCAAATGAATCAAAATTCTAAACAGCGCTTATGACGAAATCTGGGACGGACCGGAGGAACGGCTCGCTGCAGTACTCGAGTGCGAATTTTAGCAGCCTCAGCCGGAGGCTGTGCAAAGAAACTTCGTGAAGCAAAAGGCAGGAGGACTGGAGGAGGATGTAACTTCCCAGTCTAAATGGATGAGTTGAGAACTGTGGTCCATGTCGCATGTACGGTTGAGGCTCATCACTAATCAGAGAGCGAAATCCTTTTCACCGGATACATAAAATTCCAAGATCAACTTAGGTACGAAAGGACGAACCAGTGAATGTACTAGGGGTAGGGCCGGAAAAAAAAAGCTTGTTAGAGCTCGAATCAAAATTTATTCGATTACAGTAGTTAATAGGTTTAAAATTGAAATGAGTTTATTTCGAGCGAAAAAAAGTTAATGAGCTCAGCTCGTTAGCTCGAATTTGAAATACCCACTTAAATGGTAAATAAAATGATTTTGCATCGAACTATCTCAGTTTAAATGAAGCTCGTTAAACTCCAGCCCTAACCATGGATTGTGGAAGGAAGTACTTTTTGGCTTTCTTGAGCTCAAGTCATGGTTGATTTTGTTTTTGTTCCCGGGTTTCAAATACTTTTTGCTTTACAAGTAAGGAAAAATAAAGTAGAAAAACCCGAAGAAGGGAAGAAAATACAAAGCGCCTACAAGGCCGTCAACTACAGAGGCCTGATCAACAAGCGCAAAAGCAATAGCTCAGAGTCTTAGGTGACGAAATTTGCGCCAGGGATTCGCCATGACGTGCACCCGTCCTTGATTAGGTTGAAAACCTCGTTCACCGGTCGGAGGCGATCTTCGAAAATGCGCGGGTTCCTCCCTTTCCTGATTTGCCAGAAAGCGGAAAGGATGGTGCTACGGCTTGCCGCCAACGGTGGCGTTGGTGCGAGGTTGTCTGCCGCACCAGTCTCCGGAGCCTGGAGACAAAGGGCATTCCAGGAGAGCTTAGAATCTTCTAAGGTAAACTAAATTCAATAGGATCGTTCGTTCTTTTCAATCGAATAGATCAGATTAGCTAGAATTTATTTATACTTTCTTCGATAGTACACTAATTGACATACACTCAATAAATCAATGAATAAATCCGATTTCTACATACCAACATATACTACAAGTATAATACACTCTTAAAAAATTTCTTCCAGGAACAGGTGCAGGGATCCTCCAACGACGAGTAGTGCCTTATCCGTCTCGTCGCACGGTAGATGGTTAAGTCTGAGCGCGCGATCAAACCCAGGACACAATCACCGGACGAGCTACGCATGTTTTCTTTGCTGTAAACAGCATGTTGAAATGGGCAGGAAAATTTAATCCCAACAAAGTCGATGAAAAATTGAAAAGCGAGCAGACCGTTGGGAGGGCTATTTTTACACGCAGTTTAGAAACCACAAAGATGATATAAGCTGTGGTAATTTACATGACCACGTGGTAAATGGCCACAAGTCCAGAAACGCATACATACAAAAGATGCGTAGCATTCTGAAGGGCAATAAATAGAGCTACCGCTCTCCAGCTTCACAAGTTGGTCAGGGTATGGAGTAGAAACCCGCCACATGAACACACCTATTCATTCATAACTAATATTTACAACAGGCAGGCTTGAGGGCAAAAGACTACCACTTGTGCCCCCGCGTTTTTGACCGTCCGCTCCACCTCCAATCCACCATTGTTGCAATCTACATAAAACAACGACCATCAATACCTCTCTGTACACCATTGCATCTGTTGGAAGCTCTGCTTTGCAGTATCGAATGCAGGATCAGACGTATACGCACCCCACCTCTTATGAACTTCGAGCTTCTTGGGGCACTACCTTTGAGCTGTTTTCTATCTAGTACCTGCGCTTTTCGCAGGCGTTGCATGCATCCACCGAAGAGGGGTTTATAAATGTGCAACGCTCGCAAGGCCAACCATCATCCGAGTGGCCAAAAGATGTTATAGCGAGCTGCTTCTTCACCGATTTGCCTTTAGTGCTTGCTTTCTTCAAGTTGGTGGTGTTGCTTGAGGTAGCAGCCTGGCCAGTAGAGCGGACATCCTCCAACCCATCTTCCAATGCTTGAACAAGGTTCTCAAAGTAATTCTGAGTTACACTGCAGTGAAAATTTAGCATAGTCATCAAAATCGTAAGCAAAGCTCAGAGAACAATACAGAATAACCATAGGAAGCTGCTAGCCATTTATGAACAAGGCATCCGCATGTGTTTCTATGATACCGGAAATGCACAAACATGCTGGACAAAAAATATTTTCACGGCATCATGCAACTAACAAAATCAAAAGCAGCAAGATCCTCTGTAGTCAATCAGGAAAGGGCATGCCACATAACTGAAACATCAATCCAAGTGCTTTTCTGAACCACCACTTTTGTTGATTTTGACTTTGACTATGTTATCCGATAGACTAATACTAAATCATTGCCAAGATAATTGATGGGATAAGTGCTGAGACCATGCAAACTAGGCATAGTTCAACTTTCAAGGAGACAATGTGCTCACAACAGATTAGAATTAAGAAAAATTCAAGGACAAAAGTATGTAGAGCAAATGTGCAAAAAGAAAAAAGAAAAAAAAAAGATATGATGACTGTAATACCTTGTCAGCCCAGCAAGCTTCACCCGGAAATCACCAAATTCAGCCAATGAACGCGGAGATTCATTACTATCAGGTTTCGTTGAAGGCAAAAATGCTAGCAGGTCTTTCTCAGCACATTGATGAAGACGCTCCAAACCAGACTCAGCTTCACCTATAAAAGATTTAGGATTTATATATATGATCCATGATTTTTTTTGCAAGCACATGATAAACCTTAGGATGTACTTTTGCAATGCAATAAAATAACAACCTTGCAGGTACTCAAAGAAATCACTCTTGACCTTATCATCTAGATAATAACCATAAGCATATGTCCATTTCAGCACTCGCCTGCATTCTATAATCTGCCATACAGTGCAGTGCATGCATCGGATTTAGGAAGATTTGAAAAATATGAAGCCCATTTAGACCATAACATAAAGCTATGATATCAAACCTGTGACCAAGCTTCAATTATGAACTTTAGTTCGGTCTCCGGTATACCAAAAACATCAGTTAACTTTGCAAGCTGTAGCACATAGAAGAGAGAGAGAGAGAGAGAATTAGCACCATCCAAATCCAAAACAGGAAATAATGGCAAACAGAAAAACTTATATCTGGCACGCTAAATGCAGTACCCATAATATGATGTAAATGCTTACTTGTTCCTTTTCTGCCTTTTGCAGGTCTGCTTGTGCCTTCTGCCTTGACTGTCAATAT
Organism: Otatea glauca; assembly: GCA_036346275.1. Lineage (NCBI taxonomy): Eukaryota > Viridiplantae > Streptophyta > Magnoliopsida > Poales > Poaceae > Otatea > Otatea glauca. Next base: position 45,178,801 of record CM070726.1, on the reverse strand, counting down.
AGACAGTGCATCAGCACATAAACTTACTACAGTTGAAAATTTGGCATTCAACATAAGCATGCACAATACATAGAGAATTATAGGCCAATCCAATGTTAAAAAAAGCGCTAGGCGGTAGGCGGGCGGAGGCCCACTGCCTAGCGCCTAGGCGGTCATCGCAAAATGGCAGGCTGCGGCGAATTTCTCCACACATATGACTATGAGTATGAGTATATGTATATGACTAAGTTCCACACATAATATAGTCACAAAATGTTCATTTGCTTCTGCTGCTGCTGGCTACTACCACTACTAGCCCACCCGAGTTGGGCCTGCTACTGCTGCTGCTGGCCACTACTTGTAAGCAAGAAACAGAGCAGAAAGGTTGAAGGCGACGGCGGGAGGTGAAGGCGACGGCGGGAGGTCACCTGAAGGCTGAAGCAGCCTACGCGGGAGGCTGGGAGGAGCTCGGGCGCGGGAGGCGGGGAGGAGCTCGCACGGCAAGGACGAGCTTAGGGGCCTCAAGGTCGCGGCGAGGACGAGATCCGGCGGCAGCGGCCGAGGATCCAACGGCGGGGAAGACGAGATCTAGCGGCGGCGACTGAGGATCGACGGCGGCGGCGCGGGGTCAGGAGCGCAGCGCACGCTCGCACCAGACACGCTCGGTAACCCTAGCCTCCTCTCTCTCTCTCTCTGTGTGTGTGTGTGTGTGTGTGTGTGTGTGTGTGTTTCTCCTCTTAATCCCCACCCTGCACCACCTAGGCGGGCGCCTCCTCCGCTATTTTGTGCCAAGGCGAGGCAAAGGGCCGCCGCCGAGCGCCTAGTCGCCACCTTTTCCCACCTTTTTGAACACTGGGCCAATCAGGCATAGAAAAATATTTTGAACTGGCTTAACTTTTTGGTATTCATGATCTGATCAGATTATGTACAACATCGAAAGGAAAAAGAACATTTGGTTTTATTAGTATAATAGCAATGGGCTTGGTTAGTACTCCAAATATACTCATGGATTTCAAACAAAGCTTCACCTAGTTGGGTTACATTTGACAGGAAAATAGATTCAGTTAAGTCAATATTCTTCTAGGTATCACCAACACAATGCAGTCAATGTTCTTCAAGTAAGGCCAACACAATACTTGTACAGGTAAAAGAGAAAGGTTAGAAAACATAAAGGTTACTTATGAGCATGAGAACGATGTAAGTTGCATTTGTGATAATTATAGAAACATAGAAACTCAGTCAGACATTAAATTTATGTATCTTGAACATACTGTCTGATTAGATGCCCAGCGCTCATAGTAATGCACATATCTCTCAAGTGAGTTTTTAGCCCTTTCCCTCCTTGCTTCAGTCTCATCATACTGCAACGGAAGTGTAATAGTTAAGGGAAAAAAAACACACCATGAATGAACTAGGCAATCAAACTATTCAGCAAACAACAGTAGACCTCTTAAATAAAGCCCCAATAGACATAAAACAAAATAGCATGCCCAAAACGAAAATTTGCATTTCTCAACCAAACAGGAGCATGTAATTCAACTGAATCAATAATAAAATATACTAGAGGTTGATGAACAAATTTCTTCTACCAGTACAATGCAGATGCATACTGTCAAGGAAAAAACATACAACTCCTTCCTTCTTTGCTGATTCATAGCGATTGCAAGCATAAAAGCCACCAGTCCTCTCTCCATGTTCTGTCCATGCACCCAGGCATAACCTAAAATGTTGAAGCACATCAAATAAAAGATATGAAAACATGAGTTGTAAATCTTTCATCAAGAAACAGCAGTGGACTATACCAGCAGAACTCAAATTTACAAGGAGGGGTGCAAGTCATATGCATACATCCCTGGTTTTTCTCTATCGGCCGTTTGCATTTTGGGCAGGGCTTAGAATTAGCCAGTATCCTGAAACAGATTATCCATAACATGATAAACCATCTGATATGATTTGAAGCAACATAAAAAATTAGAATACAATGGGACATTTATGGGCTAAACCATAATGTGGATTACTTGATATACTATTCTAACAGCATCGTATCATATGTGAATGTTCCTGCTATATCAACATAGCCAAGATCAGTTGAGTAAAGTCTTAATTCACTTGTGCCTAGTCCATTTTGTTTAAAAGAAAAACATTAATTGATGAAAATTGAATCAATCCCAGGATATTTTCATTGGTTGACCACACATAATACTTGACAATTGACATCATTGTTCAGTGTAAAATATTGTGAAACAAGATGTAGCAGGCCCCTGTCTCATCTCTTAGAATTAGTGATGTTTGTAATTTTATTGTAATATTGCCCCTCCCACTTCCAGGTCACCTCAAATTACAATGTCTTAAAACGTTTGATAGTTACAACTGCATAACATCTGAATATATACGCAACAAATTTTAAGCACAGCATATTTCGCCGCCTCACTTATTGCCAGTAACCATATGGCCAATAAAATAACAGTTCCAAAATATTTAAATTGCGAAACAAATAAAAAATGGAAAATTTAAACATACATTGACTTGCTCCTCACAAAATCAAGAAACTTCTTATCAAAACACTATCTGAATAAAACCTTGTGGCGTCTTAGAATATTTAGGATGTAAAGAAGAAAACACATCAAATGCTACAATGTTGAGCCTGGAACAAACCAGTTCATGTTTTCAGATTCTGCACTGTTCTTTAACATCCACTTAGAAACAGTCTCACAGTTCACCGGTCGATGAGCCTCCTCTGTACACTGCAAACATCAGAATAGTATTATTGAAGCCCTGCATATTTGATCACTAGCACCAATAAAAATAGAAGCATCAATAACATAAAAAAATGGAACCAGCAATACTCACATTCCAGCAAAAGCTGAATTTGCAATTGCATAATACATCATAGTTCCTGTCACTGAGAAATTCAACTGCACATGTACAGTCGGGAGCTGGACACCATTTAGTCTGCAGGAAATGACTAAGGTTATATAAAAGAATAACAGAAAAGAACATATTATCAGAATTTTCAATATTGTTACTAGTATAAACAAGAACAAACCAGGTCCAAAGATATGTGGGGCGGTGAAATTAGTCAGCTTGTTCCAACAAATTACCTTCTTGCTATCTTCCACATATGCACGCAAGACAAATCGTGCATATTTTTCTTTATCATCATCTTTAGCTAATTTATTAATCAACCCTTCAAGAACCATAGCACTACATGATGGATCAGGGCATCTCAATGACAAACATCCTGGACCATCACTTATTGCAGAACTAATATAGCCTGCAAAATTTAACTTATTTCATCAGAAGTTTATTTTTATTTTAACAAGGAAGAAAGAGAACTGCAAAGAAGAAAGGAACAGTTATATTATCATGGTTGCCAGCATAAGCAAGATTAACATGCAACAATGCACCTGAAAGATCTATATCACAAACTCAATTCTCCAAACAATCAATTAAACACAAAACAAGTTTGGGATAGCCAAGGCGAAACATGAAATCATTTTGTAACATGTATGCTACGCACATACACGCGCATGCTTACCAACATCACCAACTACATGACAGATGAAACCATTTTGTAACATGTAAGTTATGCACAAATAAGCAAAGAAATAGACAGATGTGAGTGACCATACATGAGCACTGACAGTGGGACCATGCAAGTGTAGAAGGGAAATTTGGAAAAGGAAGCAAGTGAGAACACACACACACAGAGAGAGAGAGAGAGAGAGAGAGAGAGAGACCTTCCCAACATTCATGGCAATAAAAATGAGCACAACCAGCAGAACCCATCACATCAGAAGAATACCCTTCAAAACATATTCCACAAGTTAGCTGCAACCAAAACAACCGTCAGAAATCAAGAAATGGTATACATATAGCCAGAGCGTAAGGTTTAATCAGATATGACCCACAGCTGGCATGATGAAACAACAACATACAAATATTTGAATAAATAATACTTACCTTCCTAGAGTTAGAAAAATCAAATCCATTCAAAAGTAAGCCAACAATATCACGGACTTTTTCTTCATTTGCAAACCATTCATCACTCAGTTTGCTGATGTTCCTGAATACAGAACTAAAACAGATTAACAGAGAACAAATATAAATCTATAATGTTACTTCCAAATTCCAAGAGATCCAACTCAACTTAATCCAACCATCAAACAATAAGAAAATGCTACACTGTATTGCTTATAGACCAGTTTCCTATGGTGAACTTCGTAAATTGCCAGTACACAAAAAAGCATGTGCATTTCCTTTTGTAAAGCTCAGGAGTCAAAGAACAGGGAAATTTGATAAAATCAAGTAATGGAAAGCACATTGCAACGGCAGCACATTTAAATTTTGATGCCTCGTATTTAGATACAAGCTGTATGGAAAATTGAAAAGCCACAAATACAATTAGCACATGGTATATCCTATACTCATTCCTGGGACAATATTTTGAGGGAACATTCACAGGCTCTATCTAGAACTTCAATGAGGCCTTTTCAAGACCAAACCAAGTGGGAAGCTTGCTGCACGCAACTCGAAAAATGGTAGAAAAAGAAATACATCTGTACGATGCTCTGTGTGAGATGTGCATAAAGGGGGCATTTGTGCGGCCTGTGTACTGCAGAATACAATATAATTTCAAATGTTTTTAAGAGGGTACTGCATTTAAAAAAAGGATATTTACCAAAGGAATGAGATAACAAACTGACCATTTGTAGTGATGAAGAAGGACACATGCCTCTTCCCTTCGAATTGATAGTACTGTAGATACCTTGCTTATATCTTCTTCTTGACGTTCACATATATCTTTTTCAGTTAAAACAGTGTATCTCTGTCCATAGCAAACACAGCCTTCCTTTACAGAAACTCAAGGAAACAAGATGACAGAAAAGAGTAAAGCAACATGAACGAAAACAGCAGAACACAACGCCAGCTTGTTAATCATAGAAAGAAAACACAGAACACCTTTTCTGGAAGAAAAAAAATGGTCTTTCTGTCGTGCTATCATGTTTTTGAAAACTGTGATTAGTGACTAACTCTTTACCTTCGAAACTGAAAGCTATCAGATTGGAGACCTATTTTCAAGCATCTAAAGGTTAACATATATCATAACTTGGCTATGCCTGTTGGATGTGCACAATCGTGATCCTTGCCTGCTGAGCACTAGCCAGGCAAGCTGTGCATCACTGACCTCGGATTATGAATATGCATAAACAACCCAACCTTCCATTACACAAACTGAACAATGACAATACTACAGATACCGCAAGCTTTAAGCACACATATGCACCCACTAATCGATATTCAATTATTCACCATGTATGTAGCACCGATAGAGCAGACATCATTCTGAGCACCAACAGCTACAAACCGTCGGAGCCTGCTCTAACAAGAGGCAGCAGAGAACTCACAATCCGATGTAAATTTCCGCACAAAAAAAGGGGGCCAAATCCAACACACATCACGAGCACGCTGAACCCCTTAGTCTTATGAACCGATCTCCCCAGCGAAAACCCCGGCGCTTCAGTATCAGACGAGATTACCAAAAGCCACCGCTCACCGCCACGCAACTGAGAACTAACGCAAACGCTAGGAATTCCGGCAAAACAAAGACACCACAAAGCGCCGCCTTATCCACCTCCGGCCATCGATCGATTCATCGCCTCACCTGCTCGCGGCGGGAGACCACCTCGTCGCTCCCCTCGGCCTCGCGACCCTCGTAGTCACCGGCCACCAACCCTTCCTCATCGCTCTCGCCGCCGGCTCCGCCGCCGCTCCCGTCGTCGTCGTCGGCCTCACCCATGTCACTGTAATAGTAGTAGTCCTCGTCGTCCAACGTCTCCTCGTCGCTGGCGGCGGGCATCTCGAAGTCGGAGTCCATCGCGCCAGCGGGGTCGCCGAATCCAGCGATCGGGATATCAGAAGGATGGGAATGGAGGGGGAAGGGGTAGGGCTAGGGTTCCGGCGAGTTGGGCCGGGGGCGGAGGCGGTTCGGGGGCTGGGAATTGAGGGCGAGGTGGGCGGAGACCGATAGAGGTGCGTCTTGCGTGGGCGAGTCGGCAGTCGGCACCCAAAGTGGAGTGTTTTTGATGGAGCCCTTTTGGGTTTGCCTTTCTATGCAGAGAGAGTGGGTGGAGTTGGGAAAGTGATTAGAGGGAAATGCGCATTTTGTACTTTTTGCTTGTTAGGTTTTTATTCCTCTAGTTCTCCTTACCTAGGACACTGTATAGTGTCTGAGAACCCAGGTCTAAAACGCGTATTCTATTTATGTATCGCGAGGAAAAAAGTTTGGATTATTTTTACATCGAGTTTAACTAGTTTACTAACCAGTTGAAATAAGTTTGAATTGAAATTAAACCTAGAGTTGTCTTTATTCATGGTAATTTGATTATAGACATGTGCTAATTATATATAAATCAGCAAAGTATGTGATCTAAATTCATTTAAAATCTTTGAATTCCATTATATTTTTTAGCACTGGTTCAATGCTTTCTCTCTCAATACAAGTTGCACAAATCTTAAAGCAAGCGAAATGGTAAGTAATCATCATCTATCTTTCATTCATGCTTTAATATTTGTGCATCTGTAAAAAAAAGAAAGCAGAGAAGCACCTCTCATTTTTTTTCATCTTTAACCTTTTGAGAATATATATATATATATGTCGGGGATCGGACAGCCTGGCGCGCGTCCCCCTGACACGTGTCCGTTCCCCCTCTGTGCTCGGGGGACTGTTCCTAAGCCCAGGCAAAGACGTCTCCGATCTACCGGCCCAGCGCCGAGCGGATCACACACGGGATCCTACCAAAGATCTCAAGAGGCCACCGGGGACACTCTTCCCCGACCCGGCGGACCTCTCCGAGCTCTTCCCCGACCTGGCGGGCCTCTCCGAAGCTCTTCCGGCTGGCATCGGCGTCGGCTCCCGACTCCGCAGCAGGACGGTGTCCGCCGACCACTAAGCCGGCCGGCTCCGACGGGTCCCCGAAAGCCGGCCTCGACCTCGCGGTGGTCGGGATCCCCGACCGATCAAGCCAAGGCAACCCCGCCTAAGGGCAGCGTGTCGAAACCTCCACCAACCAACACCACGCACCCACGGACGGGTCAATCAAGTGACTATACGAGAGCGGTGGCCCTTCCCAAGATGGTTTAATGGTCGCCGAAGTCACGCTTCGATCCCATCGACCGGCCACGACAAGACGAAGACACGCCCTCCCAAGGCAAAGCACCAACGCCACGAGCAAAGAACGCCAACACTCGCCAGATCACGTATGCGTACGCCATTTCCTGAAATACCTAACCGCCTCGACTAACGAGACTACCGCCGGCAAGGTGGGCGAGCGGCGATGACCATCGACGGGACGAAGGACCAAGCTCTTAGTATAGGTCATCTCGCCTTCCCACTCGAGGTAACTTGCCCTTCCTACCGCTTAAAGGAGGCAGAACCCCGGGAAACGGGGATTCTTCTAGTCAAGCAACGAGCATTCTTGCGCTAAGGCTCTTAGCTCGCTTTTGTAAACATTGTGTATCCATCCGCACTATAGGCAATACAATACCACCGCACGAACTGGAGTAGGAGGTCCGGTCCGAACCAGTATAAACCTTGTGTCCCCTGTTTGGTTGCGCAGGTTCCCCGCTTAGCGCGCCCGAGGGTGCCACCCGGACGAACGGCTCGGGCCTTGCCTCCGTTTCGATCCTTCCCCTCTTTCTTTGCGGTCGACGGTCCCGATCGTCGTCAGCTGGCGCCCACCGTGGGGCTCGAAGTTTCGTTTGTCCAAAGTTCGTCATCTTGGCCAGCTCAACACCTCCAGCTCCACTACTAGCATGTCACGAACGGCGAGCTTGGGCTCGGACGCTGTCCCCAAGTGCCAAGGCTCCACATCCATGCTCTCGCCATCCTTGCCGCCCCGCGAACGCCATGCCTTCGCGACCGACGGACGTGAGGCAACCCCTGGGGCGGACGACGGTGGCTCGAAAACCCCTCGAGAGGCGCATCGGCTCGCCCAGGTCACCATCAACCAGGCCATCGCCGCCATTCGGCGAGAGGGGCGTGGTACGACCCGCTCCCAGTCCGGCCGGTTCGGCCCTACCCGTCCGCACGAACCTGCCCAAGAACGCCTGCAGGCCATCGCCCGGGTCATGGCTGACCCCGCTCGGGCCGGCTCGACCCTCTTCCGACGGTCCCTAGCCGAAGAGCTCAACAAGGCAACCGACGGCGTCACACCCCGGCGGCAAGCAAGCTCTCGGCCCGAAGTCTCGCCGTGACGCCGCGCCCCCTATCGCATGATCGCCGCCGCTTCACCGGCAGATCCCGCCCTCGTGCTCGCACTTAACGCCATCTTCATCGCCTCCCCGACAGGAAGGGGTGGCGCGTGGGCTCGCCTGCCGCCGCCGGGCGTAATAACGATGCTCGCCGGACAAGCGGTACTTCCGAAGTCCTCTCCGGACGCCCAACTCGGGCGACGAAGATCCAGAATCGCTATGCGACGCCACCGCAACGACGCCCCGCCGACCATCACGGCCGACGCGGTGCGCCACGGCCGAGTTCTCCTCGTTTACCGGTGACGACTCGACACTAGTAGCGGCGGCATGACCTTCCGCCTACGGCCGCCGGCGTGATTCGCTCAATCTCCGTCGGCACGCCGACCGCCCGGTTTAGGGCAGCGATGATGGAGCGGTTCGACGGGACCAAGAATCCGCGAATTTCTCTCCATCTACTCCACCGCCATCCCGGCGGTCGGAGGGGACGAGGCCGTGATGGCCAACTACCTTCCACCGCTCGACGACGCCGCCGCACTGGCTCTTCAACCAGCGTCCGCACCTTCCGGCCGTGGCGCCACCGAGGAGCGCTCCACTCCAACTTCCGGAGTTGCTACGAACGGCACGGGAGGAGAGGACTCGGACCGTGTTATCCAGAGGAAAGGGGAACATCTGCGGGACTTTGTGCGCCGGTTCACTCCGCACGCGAAACTCGATCCCCAATGTTTCGACGAAACCGTCATCAAGGCTTTCAAGTTGGCGTCGAGATGATGCCTTACGGAGGACCTCGAGATTGCCACAAGGCTCACGTCGACAAACTATTCCGCATGATCGAAGCAGTACGCGGACGCGGATGATGCTATCCGCTGGAAGCATGACTATGACCGGGGTAAGTTCGCCCGCCTCGCGAAACGAGGCCATCCGGCGCTAAGGAAGGAGACCCGGGCCCGCGCGACAAAAGGCGAGGAAAAGACCGCGGCGTCGAGGGCGGCCAGCTCCGCCTAGTCGCCACGGTCAACGACAAGCGTGAAGGGCGGAGCGCGCCACCGACCGCCGGGCCCCCGGCCGCAGAACCGTCCGCGATCGCAACAGCACCGCTCCGCCCTAATAGGCAAGGTCGGGACCTCCACGCGAACATCCGAGCTTGGGGCAACGAGGAATGCCCGGCCGACGCCAACAAGTTTTGCTGCTCCATTAAGATCCACGCCATGACTCGCGGGGTTGCGGGACATAGCCGTTCAAGCCGGACGCTTTTATAGGGGATCGGGATATGCCCACGCTACAAAAAGGCGATGAACGGCCAGAGGAATCGACGCCGGCCAGCTCAGCGGCCCCGACTGAATTCCAACAGGCGACCGCCGTGTGGACATGATCTTCGGTGGTTCCTCCGCATACCGATCTCGGCGAAGCCGAAGGACGCCCGCGCGCCGCCTATCAAGCCACCGCCGGAAGCCCGCTGACCAACCCTGCAGATGGGGCGTCGTCCCATCACCTTTTCCGGACGACGCCCCGGATGTCCCGAGACTTCAAATCGCCCGTCGTCGCCCGACCATAAGCAACGCCGTCATTGGCAGTCATGGTCGACGGGCGCTTCCTCAACTCGCTCCTAGCTACGCTTTGACCGGATGCAAATACCCGGTCGAAAATCAAGAACATAGCGATCCCTTCAGATCGCGTCGGGAGCTCACCACCCCGGGCAAGTGGTCCTCCCGCCACCTTCGGGCGACCAGAATTTCCGTGACCGAGCTGATCACCTTGAAGTCATGGACGACGATCTCCCTACAACGCCATCCTCGCGCCTACCGTCAAATTCATGGCTACGAATCACTACGGCACCGGTATGAAGCTCCCAGGCCGGTGGCATCATAACGGTCCGCGGTAACCTTAAGGCAGGGCACGGCTGCGAGAAAAGGCCCCGACGCTGGCCGGCATAACGCCCCACCGGCCCCGAGATCACCTCAAGGACGCCCGTCGGAAGATTCGGCTATCCAGACAAACGGCCCGACCAAGGCCGCGGCTTGAGGAGGGGGCACGGGCAAACGCGTCGCATTTACGCCACTCGATCCCAAATAGGAAGACGAGCTCGCCATCTTCCTCCGAGGTAACAAAACCATTTTCGCATGGGAACCGCGACATGCCCGGTCCCACGGAGGTGATCGAGCACAAATCGCAAACAAAGCTCGGTTGCAGACCGCGCGCCGTAAGCTCGGCGCTTCTTCTTCGAGTAGGCGGCGATAATCGAGGAGCACTCGACAAGCTCCTTAAGGCGGCTTCATTCGCGAGGTCAACTACTCCGAATGGTCGCCAACCCCGTGATCGCATGTAAGAAGGGCGAAAAGTGGCGAATGTGTGTCGACCACACGGGCTTGAACGCTGCATGCCCCAAAGATAACTTCTCGCTCGCCCGCGATAGACCAGATTGTGGACTCCACCGCCAACGCCGAGATGTTGAGTTTTCTCGACGCCTACTCCGGGTACCACCAGATCAAGCTCACCGCGGAAGACGAAGACAAGACCGCCTTCATCACGCCGTTTGGAACCTTCTGCTACACGACCATGTCGTTCGGCCTCCGCAACGCGGGCGCCACGCCCAGCCGTTAATGGCCAAAGCCTTCGACCCGCAGATCGGCCGAACCTCGAGGTGTACGCCGACGACATCATAGTCAAGAGCCCTCTAAGGCTAACCACGCCAACGACTGACCGAGACCTTCGCTAACCCGAACAGTTCGCATCAAGCTCAACCCCGAAAATGCGTCTTCGCACGGCCCTAAAAGTACTCGGCTACATAATCGGGGGGTCGGGCGTGGGCCCGAACCCAGAGAAGATCGAGGCGATCGAGCAGATGACCGCTCTGACCTCAATAAAACAAGTGCAGAGCCTCACCGGCCGCATCGCCGCCTCACCGCTTCATTTCCGGCTCGGCGCTGGCGCTTTATTTAAGATCCTCGCGTAGTCATAAGGGTTTCGAGGACCCCGAAGCCCGGCGGTCTTCGACGAGCTCAAGACGCACCTCTCGCGTCCTCCTCTCACGACAACTCCACAACAAGGAGAGGTGCTGCTACTTTACCTCGCGGCCGTGACCCAGTCATCGTGCGGTCCTAGTGGCCGAACGGTAGTAGCGGCAAGACCCGATCTACTATGTTAGCGGCACTCCACGGCCGAAGGAGCGCTATCCCGTGTCCGTAAACTCCCACGCGCCTTCATGGCCTCGCGAAGCTCCGACACTACTTCCAAGCACATGCGGTGGTCATCCCGAGCGGCCTCCCGCCGGGAAATCCTCGAAACCCCGGGCCGAGGTCGCGCCGCCAAATGGGCCATGGAGTGGCCGAGTTCGACCTCCGCTTCACGGCCCGCACCGCCATCAAATCGCAGGCGCCGGGCAGACTTCGGGTCGAGCGGACGGCGGAGCCTGCCCCCGAGCCCAAGGTCGAGGCCGAGGACCCATGGACTATGTTTTTCGACGGATCAAGATCCTTTGAGCGCCAGGGGCGTTCTCCTCATCACCCCTCAAGGTGACCACTTGCGATATGTGGTACGCCGGCTTCCCGCTACCAATAACGCGGCGGAATACGAGGCCCTCTTGGCCGCCTCCAAGCTCGCAAGTCCCCGGGCATCCACCGCCTAATCGTGAAAGGAGACGCCCACTCGTCGCCAATCAAGACAACAAAGTCTACCAGTGTTCGAGCCTCGATGGCCAAATACCGCCGAGGTACGCAAGATGGAGAGATGGTTCCGAACCCGAGGATCCAAAGACGCACTAAGGAAAGACTTCCACCGCCGATCTCCCGTCTGTGCTCGGATCATCCGGCGACGAGCTCCCGCCGGACGTCATCCTTGAAACCTTGCCACACCGTCGTCGCCGACCTGTGAAGACCCGGTGGCCTTCCTCAAAACGCTCCGACGTGGATGGATCCATTCATCAAGTTCCTCGACCAAGGAGCTCCCGCCACTCCTCGCCGAAGGAGCAGCTCCGCGACGTGCTGGCTCAGACAGCTCGCGGTGGGCAGCTCCACCGTCAGGGGCCTTGGGCGCTGTCAAAATGCATCACCCGTAAGAAGGTAAATACCGCCAACGACATACACTCCGGCACTGCGCGGCGCTCACTCCTCTTCAGACTATGGTCGAAGGCCTTCAGATGGGTTTTATCGCCAACGGCGCCAAGATGCCTGTGGCATCGCTCGCTTTTGCTAGTCCCGCTGGCCATGCCCGAAAGTGAGGCAACCCGCCACGCCTGCACCATTCCTCGCTCGCCATTCTCGACGTGGGGCCTCGACATTCTCGGTCCCTTCCCGAGGTCGATCGGGGGGAAGAAGTCCCTATTCGTGGCGATCGACACCTTTTCAAAATGGATCGAAGCAGAACCGGTCTCCACTATCACCGCCAAGGCCGCGGTAAGGTTCTTCCGTTCCTTCGTGGTCACAAGGTACGGAGTCCCTTGCAGGATCATCACCAACAACGAGATGCAGTTCACCAGCGAGCTGTTCCAAGAGTTCAGCGCGGATATGGGGACCAAGATCTGCTATGCCTCGGTGAGCCACCCCCAGAGCAACGGGGCTGCCGAGCGCGCCAACAGGCAGCTCATCCAAGGGCTCAAGAAGCGAGTCTTCGACGAGCTCGGCCTCCGCGGCCGGGCATGGGTGGACGAGCTCCCACGCCCTTTGGTCCGTCCGCACTCGACCACCGGCAACAGAATAAGCCCTTCCACTCGCCTTCGGGCCGAGGCTATCCTACCTCCGAGGTCGTGCTCCATTCCGTTAGACGAGAGCCGGTCGACTGTGTCGACTCGAGCAGAGCGGTCCTCGACCTTGCCTTGGCGGAAGAAGTAAGGTGTCACAGACTTCGCGGCCGCGCGCTACCCGCAAGATCTCCGCGCATGCCGCCCGAGCCGTTCGACCTGGGGCTTCGCGTCGGGGACTCGGTCCTAAGACGGATCCAAGATCGCCCCACACCAACAAGCCGCTCCGCTGTGGGAGGCCCTTCGAGTCATCTCAGCAAGCCGCGCGGAGCTAACCGTCTGGCGATCCTCGATGGTAGGGAGCTCATGAGCTCGTGGAACGAGGCCACCCTAAGTTCTACGCCTAGCGCCTCTTTCACCCATCATTGTTAAGGTGCCTCTTTCTTTGTTGCTATGTTCGCTCTCGTGTTATGAGCTCTGGCGCCTCGGGGCGTGCTCAAGGCTCTTGTGTTGCCATCCCCTGGTCCGGCCCAGGTTCGTGGCCATAGTAAAGTTTTCTTCCGATTTCCGTGCTAATCTCTTTCGATTTGTAGAAGGGTTGATGTTCCGCCACGACTCTAAGTTGCAGATTCCTTCGGTCGAAGGTCGCGCCATCTTAAAAGCCCTCGGCCGCGGCGTCTCGTCCGTCCCTTTTTAACCAAAGTAATTTCTTCTTAGAACGCCTCGGGCGACCCGACCCCGCGGCGTGGCTATAAGGGCAACCATAAGGCCACGCAGCGGGCTCGCCTCGGGCGCCCATGCGTGTTCTTTCTTGCGCGCACCGGGTCACGCTTCTAGGTTCGCCGGGATGAACAACCCGGCCCGGCATTCCTGTGATCGGGGCCGCGTAAGGCGATCGTTATCGGGTAAGCCGCCATCCCCGTGTCGCCAACCATTGAACGTTCTCGAGGGCGCCCGAGCCGATGACTTTTCCTGCTCGAAGGTCGCAGCTTGGGATTCGCCACCGGGATGACTCGCCGTTCTAAACCGACCTTTCCCGGGCGGGTGGCTGTGTTCGAATTCTAAACCGCCTCCGAGGGGTCTTGCCGAGCTCGATGCATTCCCGAGCTCGCCGAGTCGCACCAAGGCCTAAAATCGTCCACTGAGCTATCCCAGCCGATCACCGAAGTTGTGCCCAAACTCGAGTATCGCCAGCGAGGCCTCGGTGGGGACCACGTTCTCCGGTTCGCTCAGGATGCTAGCATCCCGAGCCCGACGCATTCCCGCTCTGAGGCCGCAGAAACGATCCTTATCGGAGTAAGCGGCTATTCCCCGTGTTACCGCACCGTGAACGCCTCAAGAAGCGCCGCCCGATGACATTCCTGCACCGAGACCGCGACCCTAAGATTACCACCAGGATGATCTCGATCGCAATAAGTCGCTTGCCGCAAATGTCGACTAATTCCCGCACCAAATTATCGAGACATGTCAACCCGAAGTCGCGTCCCGCCCGAGTGATTTCGGCGAGGCCTCGTTGAATCAACATCGGGCATCGCATACCACACCTAAAATGGGTAATTCGGCGAAGGCGGTAGGCCTCGCTATGCGAGGGTCCGCAGAACGCGCTCGCCACGCGCCACGATCCAAAGACTGCTCGACCTTCCAAGAAATAGCCCGCACAAAGTACACATGGCGGCGCATTGCACGCAAATAAGCTAGGTCCTCCAGAGAAACACAACCCTATAAAGCTTAGCATAAAGTTGTTTTATCTTTACAAGGGAATCTTTCGCCTCTGACCCGTCCGCTAACTTTAAAGTTTACAGAGACATGTCTCGGCGTAGTTTTTCCTGCTCGAGGTCTGAAACCCTCCGCGCAAAGACGATGACCTCGGCTTCGCCTTGTCAACCCGGTCACGGCCGCCTTGAGCCGGGCCAAGGCGTCTTTCCCACCCGAGCCACCGCGCCGCCTTCTCCCCAAGACTAGCATTCCCGCCTCGGCCTCACCGCTTTGGTTTCCGCCCGGTGGCCTCGCCTCCAACCCCGCGATCGCCTTCTCGAGCTCGGCCGCTTAGCCTCGAGCTCGAGGAGGGCCCCCGCCCGGCGACTTCGCCTCGAAGCGAAGGTCGGAGATCTCGAGCTTGAGGCGTCGGATCTCCATCGACGCGCACGCGCGGTCCTCGTCGAAGACATCCTGCGCCTCTTGACGGAACCGGGCAAGGGTCTCCTCCGCCTCCTCCGCCCCTTGATGGCTTCGAGAGCGCTATGGCGATACCTCTCGGGCCACACGCCCCGCCGGCCTCGACGGCCCAAGGCGAGCTCGAGGGCCTGGGCCTCCTTTAGGCGCGAGACTTCCTCTTGGCCGCGCGACACGGTGGCTTCTAGCTCGGCGATGTCCCTCTGATTGATTTCGAGGACGCCGCATAAGGGCCGGTAGGCGAGCACGTGTTCGCGCGCAATATTGTACCCGGAAACCAACCGCAGACTGCAAGGCAAAGAAAAACCCACCATGACCACTAAGAAAAGGGAGGAAGGAGGAGGTGACGCCACGATCGATCTTACCTCCACTAACCGGTCCTCCAAGAAGACAAGTCGACAACGCCATCGAATTTCGGCAAGACGCTCACGTTACATCCTCGGCACCTCCGCCGCAGAGCGACGCAGCACCCCCAAAGGACTAGGAGATCCACTTCGCCATGGCAATGGCGGCTGGACCTCCGGGCGGCGAGTGGCTCCGACGCCCCCGGCCGCCTCGATTGCAGGTGAAGGGTCCTCGGCTCGCCGAAGGTGGACGGCCCACCCGGTCACGGCGGCAACGCCGCCGATCACGGCGCAATAATCCAAAGCGCCTGGCCGAAGGCACCGGTCGGACGATGGACCGGTGCCGCGACCGCCCGGTATGAGCCGCACGCGCAAATTATCAAAAGATGCTCACCGGCCCCACCACCGCGGTTAAGAAACGGGGACTTACTGCGCCGAACGGACGCGGCAACCTCGCCTTCTTTATCGCCCCCCGGGCGATTCGCTCTCCGCTCGAGGACTCCACTCGGGACGCCACCGGGCGCAACGACGACGCCACCTCGATCGCGCCCTTCGCTACGGTGCTCCGCGAAGAAGATCCCCAATCACGACGCCCTGGTCGTGGCGCTTTCAACCAACCTCCTCGACCGCCGTCCTCCTCGAAGGACGCAGAAGCGCAAGATCGCCGCGTCCCGGTCGCGCCACGAGGCGTAATCGCCCTCATAATCCTCCTCCCGCCGCCCGACTACAGAAAGGTCGGTACCCTGACGCCAACGCCGCGATGGGGTGGGATGACGAAAAATGTACGGAGGTCAGACTGGCGTGACCACTCCTCGGCGGCGGAGGGCTTCCCTGGAGCTTGTTGCCGAACCTGCTGTTCATTGCGCACTGTGGCTCGTGGCCGGCCGCCTCTTGTCGGGCAAAAGCGAGGTTAGTGGGTGAACCAAAAGAAAAAGAAAAAGTCGCCCGATGGAACCAAGCTCGAACCCGCACTTCGAGCTCGGGGTCTAAACTCACCACGACCGGCCGCCTCTACTCGACGTGGGGCTTCTTGAGATTTGCTTTGAGCGCCGAGTCGCTTGCCCCCTTCTTGCCTTTGCTTGGGCCAGGAAACGGTAGCAACCGCCTCGTCAGATCCCAGAGCTCTTTGGTTGCCTACGCGAGCTCACCGCAATAAGCATCCGAGTCCGAGCACCCAAAGTAAGGACCAAAGCAAAGGCTATTACCTCACGCACGCCCAAGATGTTCTTGGGGACGTTGCCGCCAAGGTCGGCGAGTCGGCGGCCTTCCCAAAGATCTCCCGCATCCTCGAACGACCCATGCCGACCTCGGTGCCGCGAGATCGTGAATAAAGCGCCAGAGATAAGGGAACTCCGACCAAGGTCCGAAAGGATCTGAGATCGGACAACACTTACCCTCGTGACTTTCCCGGGTGGCGTCGCACCTCCCAGTGATCTCAAAGAAAGGGTGCAACCTCCTCCGTCCGCAGGAAGTCGTGAACGACCGTCTGCCCCTCAAGGCCCCGCATGGCGCATGTGTGGATGAAGGCGGCCACTTCCTGGTCGTCCACCGAGTCCTCAGGCTCAGGGGTCTCCCGCTTCCCTTCGATCACGCGCGCCAAGATAAGCAAGCCCACCTCCCTCGCCCTTCTTCAAATAAAACCATTTTTCCGCCCACGGCCCGAGCGAGTCCCGGGTCGGGATTTGGGGGAAGGTACAAGGGAGCCCTGCCCGCAGCCGAAAATAGAGGCACTCGACGACGGGGTCTTTCGCGGTGCGGGACAGGGAGTAAAAACGGAAGAAAAGCGAGGGTAGGAGCCCGCCAAGAACCCTCGCAAAGATGTGCGAAACAGAAAGGAGAAGGAGGGAGTTCGGCACCAAGTTCATGAGCTCGATCTCGCACTGCGCAAGGACCGCAGCCAAGAAGTCACTTTCCGGGGTCCGCAGCCCAAAGAGCATGTACTACTCCGTGCTCACGATCTCGTCATCCCGAGGTCGCGGCACTTTCTCCCCGGAAGGAAGCCGCCAGGAGAACGGGTCCAGAAGCCCCAAAGACTCCATCTCCCTCATCCATTCTGCAGTGAGTGTGCTCCTCCCAAACTTCGCCATGGAGTCAAGGTCAAAAGGGAGGGGGGAGAGCGGGGTCGCAATCAAGGGCTAGAAGGCGTTGACATAGAGGGACAAGGAGGAAGAAGGCAAAAGCACGAGAAACGGGAAGTGAAATCTTAAAGGATAAGACCCCTCTGGTTTTAAAAGACGCCTCATCTATCGGTGTCACCATCGCCTTAAAAGGCGCTGGCCAGAGTCGGCGCGTAAGCCGAGACGTCAGGGGCCTTTCAAAATCCCCGTACAGGCGCGTCCCTCCACACATCCGACAGACCCCATTCCTTCGACTTCCCCGTCCCACAAGGCCCCTGGGCTTCCTAGGCCCGTCCGGGAAAACAAAACAGCGAAGTCCAAGTATGTGTCCCGATGGGGGAATCCCTCTTCGAACAAGACATCGACTCAAGAGCGCCTAGAGTCTCGCACCGCTTGAGCCTCGGGCTGGTTGTCGGGATCGAATACCGACGCAAGGCCCCTCGACACGTGTCCGCTCTCTCTCTGTGTCGGGACTGCTCCTAAGCCTGTGCAGACGCTCCGATTTACGGCCCGGCGCCGAGCGGATCGTTACACACGGATCCTACCAAAGATCTCAAGAGGCCACCGGGACACTCTTCCCGACCGGCGGACTCTCCGAGCTCTTCCCGACCGGCGGGCCTCTCCGAGCTCTTCCTCTACGGCGGGCCGGGCTCCCGACCTCCGCAGCAGACGGGTCCGCCGAGCCGCCCCGACCAAGCCGGGTCCCCGACCACCAAGCCGCTCCCGACTCGCAGATGGCCGGGATCCCCGACCGATCAAGCCAAGGCAACCCCGCCAAGGGCCGCGGTCGAAACCTCCACCACCAACACCACGCACTACGGATGGGGTCAATCGGTGACTATACGAGCAGTGGCCCTTCCCAAGATGGTTTAATGGTCTGCCAAGTCACGCCTCCGGCCCCATCGACGGCCACGACAAGACGAAGACACGCCCTCCCAAGGCAGCACCAACGCCACGAACAAAGAACGCCAACACTCGCCAGATCACGTATGCGTGTACGCCATTTCCGGTGAAATACCTAACCGCCCCGACTAACGAGACTACCGCCCTGGGCAGCAAGGTGGCGAAGCGTGACCACCGACAGACGAAGGACCAAGCTCTTAGTATAGGTCACCTCGCCTCTTCCCACTCTCGAGGTAACTCCGCCTTCCTACCGTTTAAAAGGAGGCAGGAACCCCGGGGAAACGGGGGGATTCTTCTAGTCAAGCAACGAGCATTCTTGCGCTAAAGCTCTTAGCCCGCTCTTGTAAACATTGTGTATCCATCCGCACTATAGGCAATACAATACCACCGCACGAACTGGAGTAGGGGGTTCGGTCCGAACCAGTATAAACCTTGTGTCCCCTGTTTGGTTGCGCAGGTTCCCCTGCTTAGTGCGCCCGCCGAGGGTGCCACCCGGACGAACGAAGCTCTGGGCCTTGCCCTCCGTACGATCCTGCCCCCTCTTTCTTTGCGGTCGACGGTCCCAATCATCGACAATATAAAAGGACAAAGATGAAAAAATATATTCGAATTGAAAGATTTTGAACGAATTCAGATAACATGTTTTGTTGGTTTATATATATAATCAACACATACCTACAATCAAACTACCATGAAAAATAGGCAACTCTAATTTTAATTCTAGTTCAAACTTATTTGAACTAGTTAGTAAACTAGTTAAACTCGACATCTAAACAAATTCAAACTTTTTCGCATGCGATACATAGGAGAGATATATGTTTTAGACCATGGTGCCAAGTTATCATGGTGTCCCAATTAATTATAATATTTATATATATAATTCCATACTCCTAGGACTACATACTTCCACTTCTCATATACCGCTCAAGCAAACTAATGAATGGACTAAATCCCCGGTAGATCCGAATAATCAGATTTTAGGAGCTTGTGAATACATTTGTTGCATCTATTTTTGTATACCTCCTCGTAGCATCTTTTTGGTGTATTTTATGCATGTGTTTTTTTTTAACAAGTAGGCAGGGGTTCTTTCGATTCATTGATAGACACAAAGGAAGTTTACAACGCCAAACATGTCAACGGCTAGACTGGCCTAGGAAGAGGGTCCAAGGTTATGTCTCTGATGTTTTTAACTTTTGGCTGAAGCTTGAACTGATCATGACCTCAAGTACATGCAGCGGCATTCTGCAGGTTCCTTCATGCAATGATGGTCGGTGTTTATTATAATCAATCATATGGACTGCAGCATGCAATGCGTATCACGACACTGGGACGCAGGATTTGACACCAACGTCTGTCTCTGTCATGCTCATGCATCAGCATCAGGTATTCAGCAAGCCGTTACAATCAGATCAGGTCTGCCGATTGTAACTGGACGGAACGCCCAGTCGCCCACTGGCTATCCAAGAACCAGGTGGTCGCTGGATCTCCAAATCCTGATCACTGATTCGCAATTGCCGGTTCTGATTGAGATTCATCACACAATGGCATATACAGAGAACTCCCTATTTTATTTGGATCAATCAAAGTTACTAAAAAATATCGTGATTTCTACTCCACAATACAATGCTCTAACCGGGGATAACAGTGCTAGTTTCGTGCCGAATGTGTCCTCAAGGATTGTTTGAGCAGTGCTTCAATGCTTTCCCTCCCAATACAGGTTGCACAAATCTTGAAGCAAGCGAAAAGGTAAGTAATCACCATCTACTATTCATTCATGCTTTAATATTTGTGCAACTGTCAAAAGGAAAAACATGGAAGCACCTCTCGGATTGTTTTACATCGAAGCGGCCTGCTCACGTCTCTCTCTGTCTGCAGGCGCCGCCTCTTCATCGCCAAAGTTTGGAGCCTTCGGAATTAGGCCAAGGATCTTGAACATCATCTGGTCTGCATCAAAGTCGTTGTTCACAGTTGTCAGGAGTTTCTCACCGGCGAAGATTGAGTTGGCCCCAGCAAGGAAGCAGAGCGCTTGTTCTGGCATGGAGAACCGTACTCGGCCTGCTGAAAGCCTCACCATTGCCTTTGGCATCACAATTCGAGCGGTGGCAATCATGCGGATCATTTCCCAGATCTCTACAGGCTGATTTTGGCAAAAAAAAAAAATATATATATATATAAAAGAAGTCAGCACTCAGCATATAATCTTAAATGAAGCTGGTTATAGTCTGCACATTGTATCTAATTGACTATTGAGTTATCTGAGTCTGTGTTATATAGAGGTCCATTATATTTTCATGCATGAAGTACAGGCTAATGCAATAGCTGCAAGCATTTAACCTAGAGAAAATAATCAAGAGTATGGAATACCTTCTGATCCTGAAGGGGCGTGCCTTTTACAGCGACCAATGCATTAATAGGAACACTCTCTGGGTGTGCAGGCAAAGTGGCAAGTGTATGCAACAACCCTACACGGTCCTCCTCTGCCTCTCCAAGACCAATAATTCCACCTGCACGCAAGAAATAGTGCATCAAGTTATACATGAAAGAGACAAAAGACATATATAAACTTACCCAGCATTTTGTAAGCTATAAGAATAATATCTATTTTGCAGTATAGACCTCGCATAATGAAAGTTAGAATTACCAGTCACAAGTAAAATCACCTGAGCAGATGCTTATTCCCGCTTCACGGACATGCTGAAGAGTCTGCAGTCTATCATCATATGATCTCGTGCTAATAATGTTTGGGTAATATTCTCTTGATGTATCTAAGTTATGATTATATGCTGTAAGTCCAGCCTTCTTGAGTTCTTCTGCTTGTTGTTTCTCTAACATGCCCAGGGTGCAACAGACCTCCATGCCCATACCTCTGCAAAAAAACAAATTAATAAAGCAAGAAAACTACCTTTGTCCAAATATTTTAT
Source organism: Otatea glauca (assembly GCA_036346275.1). Taxonomy (NCBI): domain Eukaryota; kingdom Viridiplantae; phylum Streptophyta; class Magnoliopsida; order Poales; family Poaceae; genus Otatea; species Otatea glauca. Next base: position 45,157,440 of record CM070726.1, on the reverse strand, counting down.
CATGTTCTATACATCAAGGCCTTAAATCAGTGACCTATACTGTACATCTATTTGTAAGTGAATAGACAGTACTAGTTTGTTTGAAAATACAAATTAGACGGATAAATTTACGAGAACAGAGCAATGGCCTAAAAGAGAACATGTGCATGGAGCATGGTTATGCAGAGCTGTGACCAAATATGTATACAGCCTAATTCTATTGTGTTAACTTTTTCAGTAAATACCTTATGTCCTTGACATATTCGAGAATCTGGTTGAAATTTGTTTTCCTGCCGATGGTGTCTCTCCATGCAGCTCCCATGCAAAAACGAGTGCTCCCAGCCTCTTTTGCCTGAGAGGGAATAGATTAGAACTTAGAAGGAACAAAATAATTAAGCCTGTATACTATGAAATGATAACAACCCATGATTTTTTGAAACATACTCTGTCCACAGTCAACAAAAGAAAAGTTATATTATCACTTTGCAAGAGTTAAAGAATAAAAAACTGGAGTGAATTTGTTCACCTCCCAGAAAATTGTTACACAAACGGTACCTTTCTTGCTGCTTCTAAGACAGCATCTTTGTTCATTAATTTTTGGGCTTTCAATCCAGTGCTGTATCTTGAGGACTGAGGGCAATATGAACAATCTTCACTGCACCCACCAGTCTTTATTGAAAGAAGTGTGCACTGCTGAACTTCTCTGAATTTATGAACACTCCTATGGACCTGAGCCTACAAAAAATGCAAGTACAATCTGGTTAAATGAGAAGAACACATGGTAAAATGATGTGAATGCTAAATAACTATAAAAGAACATGATGTATTTCTAGAACAGAATGATAAATCAAATGAAATGGTTTCATCTTGTTGTATCTCTTTTCTTTTCTACAAAGAGACAACAAACCTACTAATTCATGGAGTTAATGCAAAGAATGCTTACAAGCTGTGATGCACCAAGCCGGTCAGAATACATCATTACAGTTTTACATCAAATAAATCTGTTCATTTTGACCAAACATGTTCACTTGAGCATTAGTCAGCTAAATACGTTATTGACTTCCATCTATCATGCATTAGTTGCCAAATAATAATTCATCACGCCTGTTCTTCCATTCCATGATTTACAACAGGGGACAAGACTGAACTAGCCTTTTACAGATATCATACAACTTTGGAAAGCTTGTTAAGAATATGATATCAAACACCAATAATGGTATGATGGCATCCCATTCCCACCATATATAGGCCCTTAAAGGTGACACTACTGATTATCTCATGTCCCAACTATTCCAGGCCCCTATAAGGGAAATCCTTAATGCCAATTTCCAGATAATACCACTTAAATACCCTTGAGGGCAGTACCTTCCTACTAATACTGTAGCTTGGCCAAACAAATAGCTTATCCTTCTGAGAAAGCTATCAACAAAAAAGCTTAACATCTAAAATCCATATGAACACACTGTAATTTCTTGAGAACACTGTGCATCATTTGAAAACTTTTCTGGTACAAACATACAAATTAGGCTATAATAACTGTACATAATGAAAAAGTTTCCACCTGCAAATGGCAACAGTAAACCATTAACAAGTCTCCAATATTAAAACCCCATCAAATGGTACTTACTACTTATTATGATGCTTTGTGTCAATCACCACTTTTAACCGTTTAGCAAGCATGACTGAAAAATCTCCGATGCTAATATCCAACATCAAGTTAAAAACCGCACTCGAGTTGACATCACTGACAATAATTGGGAGTCTCCACTACTAAAAGGATCTAAAGTGACAGTTGATGCTAACTGCCACCATGCAAACTTGCAAAGAAATTTACGTTGCAGATTGATATTATCTAACTACTAATTCCGACCAGTGTTAGCTGGACATGGACGTGGGTGTTGAACACATGCACCAGTGGATGCTAGCATAATCTTCCGGTATTTCATAAAATAAAGATAGCTTATGTGCAAAACCTTTTATAATCTTAATTTGCTGGTCACAGAGAGTCACTACTTCTCAAAGCCCCCAAAGGCAAAACCTTAGCTACCACTCCCCAAGCCTTTCCGTGCAAATTAATCCCAAAATGTGCCACACTGTCACTTGTAAGTTGTAACACGAATATCTACTCTCCCCCTCTCAATCTCCCCCTAAGGTGATATTTCTTTCGCAAACTGCGCATCCAACGAGAACCAGACATCCGAAAAGTGCAACCTTTGGCATTAGCCCCCAGTTGCCACTGTCGGAATCCCACCAAACCAGCAATTCTTGAAAGAAAGGTAGCAAAGCACCTTTGGTACTGTTCATCTACTCCACACAATCCAAAGTTCCTAAAGGCGCAATCTTGGCAGCAAATCTACAGCCGAGGCCACCCAGAAGCTTAGAGGCGGAATCTTTCGACAAACGTCCACCATTACCAATACGAAGCGAAGCGCACACGTAACAGAGGGCAGAATGGAAATCTTGGGATTGGGAGGTGGCGTACCCCGTGGAAGAGGAGGTCCAGGAGGGGGGAGTCGTAGATGGCCTGGATCTCGGGGCGGCTCCAGTCGTTCCTGGGCCCGTCCCGTACCGCCCGCTCGGCCTCCGCCGCGGCCGCCGACGCCGCGGGGGCCGAGGAGAACGCCACCGAGGCGACCGGCAGGCGGAGGCGGGAGCGGAGGCTGCGGACGAGCAGCATCATGGCCAAGCTACCGGGACGGAAATAGTTAGGACTACAGGAGTAACAAACACCACGAGGCGATACGGCCGAGGGAGTTTGTTGGAAGCGAGCGTTCGTTCTCGTCAGTCGTCGTCACTGCTACTTCCTGACTACCTGCGAGCGTAGCGTATTTACTACCGGTGTTATATCAGCTAAATTGAGTTTATATGGAGGACTTCTCTTCTAATCCTGAAAGAAAACAGTGTCAAATTCTTCGGGCACGGAGGGCTTCTCCTCCTAATCCTGGGAGGAGGCGTAACAAACAACACTAGAACTCAAGTACCTGAATTACACTGACAGCGACAGTGAGAGGAGAGGCAACATCCTGACAATAACAGGGAGTACGGGCGTGTGGGTGAGCTGTTCTACCTGTCTGGTGTTGTTAGTTCGTTTGGTAGTGAGCTACTCCACGGCCCAATCAATCAATCAATCAATCATTGTGGAGGGTTGAATAAGACGCGTCATACTCCCTCCATTAAACTTGGGAGACTTAATTTTTTTTTTGAGCTCGATAGAGTTCTTCAAGCCAAAAATTACATGTCGGATTTTAAAAAAAAGATTATATTTAGATTAATTTTTAGAAGAAAAATATATTACGTTTACGTCCTTTTTATTTTTTTTAGCGTTGCGCTTAGGTACTTCTTCGAAAAATTAAAATTACGTTTAGATTATTTTCGGAAAAAAGAACACGATTAGATCCTTTTTATTGAAAAATATACATTACGTTTAGGTTTTTTTTTTTAGTTTTTTTAGCGTTCCGTTTAGATCTTTTTTCGAAAAAAAACCGTTTAGGTCATTTTCTGCTGAATAAATGTGAAAAAACACGATTACGTTTTTATCCTTTCAGTCGTTTCGTGTGTTTCCTCGATTTTCTCGTATGGGAAGTGGCAATCGCACGTTTTTTCGATTTTCACGAGAGCGACGATCACGGCGTGACACGCCACAATCAATTATCTAATACCTTTCCTAAAGTTAGAAGAATTTCACTCTACGATCGGCAGTAAAGATCGGCACTTGAGAATTTCTGAGCATTAAAACCACGTCTTAGTGAGACAATGAGATCGTAAATTCTTAAGCACGTCATTTTGCAACGGTAAATGCTCAATCTATTTTCCATGATAGCACTACCATGAATAAAGATGAGGCGTGGCAGCTACAAACTGCCAGACCAAAACGGCACTAGCAGTGGCCAGTGACCAGCGGCTGCAATGTCTGAAAAAAGAAAGTTCTGTGCCTTGGATAGATCTTTACAGGGCACTCCTAGTGACACAATTACCAGACTTCTAGAATCATAACTTCTCCTTGCTAGATATGTAGAGAACAACAGCTCACGCGGAGGGTTTACATTATCGATTTGATCTTGAAAATCGCTCGTTGGTCGGTATCGATTTTCGTCGATAATCACCAAAATCGTAAAAATCGAAAGGTTTCGAAATCAAACTTTTTGAAAAAAAATCGATATTCACGGTAATCGGTCGATTTTTCTCGATAATCGATTGATCAATTGGACTTTTTGTTGGCAATTTTTTGAGCAATTTCGCTTGATTTTCATTGATTTTTGACGGTCTATGAAATGTATTTTTTCCAAATTTTTTAAATTAGACCGGTTTATCGACCGATTTTAGATGTCGAGCCTATCTCAATACGGTCCATTATCACAATATTTGAGATGATAATCACGATATTGTTAACGCTGCTCATGGGCACAAATCGAGCTTCATGTTGGATGAATGGTACAATTCGATGGGTAGAGGACCTGAGACAGTGAGACTTGTAATAAAAGACTAGAACACAAACCCAAAGAATCAAGGCATTATTAACCACTAGGAACCTTCACGGTTTAAAGTATCGCACAACCCAATTACAAGGTGATTACAACAGCCGCAACCAAACATACCTCACGTCAGGTCAAAGGAAGCATTAAGCACTACCTGAAGAACACAAAACACACAATAAAGAAGATAAGGATAGGGATTTGAAGGACACAATGCATAAAATAACCACAATAGCCCTCAAGCCACGAAGGAAAAATATCGGCAAATAGTTCCTGCCATAGCAGCCTACATGATCATCAAGAAGAATGCATTATTTCATTTCTTTCAGAGATACAATTTGATCAGGGCAACGTATAAATGGGGATAAAAAAATGACGTACCATTTTTATGTACCAAAATAAATAGTGCCTGTTTACATGGATATCGAGTTGCACATGTTGTCATGCCGCTAGAGGAAGATAGTTGATGGATTGAATCGTAGATAGAAAGTTTTTTTGTGAAAGGATCACATTCGTGCCGTGCCGAACTAGGACGTCCATCGTGCTGAGTTTGCAGGCTCGGCACTACCCATCATTCCTGCCTACCAGCTTAGCCCAAAAACATTTATATCGATCGATTTGCTTTGGACCAGTGGCGATCCACCATTGGGCCGTGGGCGCCATTTCACCTCCGCCCCGAATCCTCCTCCAAAGATCCTCAACGCCGTAAAAGGTAAACGGGCGCTATGACTGCAAATCGGTAGGTTTAGTAACTTTCAATTGGAAGTAAGATGTAATAAGAAAAGTAGAAAACACATCACTGTGTAAGTGAGTCATCAAAATTAGTCATGGATCCCTTACTCTCATGGGCTTTCATCCGCATAAAGACTGCATCCTTTATCAGTAGCGCAAAGACAAGGAGTTCGAGAGATAAACAAAGTTTCAGATCGCTCTCAAAGCATGCATCATTGCACGGGCGATTGCGTCAAACGCATCACCAAAGGAGATGAATCGGCACTGAGCGCTGCTTCAGCCTGAAATTTAACACGATCTCCGTGAGCCTAGAGAGGAACCAAGGCTCACTCCGCCCAAATGGCGGCCGAACGCGCGATCGCCAGAGCCCGGATAGGAATCGAGGTGATCGGCAAGGAAGAGCGACCGAGGACGAGGAGACTCTCGCCGATTGATCGCTAGGACGAGGACACAGAGCCGACTAATTCGCAGAAGGCCACCGACACTTTGCTCGGTATAAAAAAATTGCCCCAAACCCCAATGCAATGTCTCATGCCTGAATGCCTTTTGTTATGATAACTGATGTCTGATTTTTGTATTCTATTGCCCCAAGTCTATATTCTATTGACTGATTGATATTTTTGTCTCTCTGATTTAATATGATGAATTTGTAATTTGGTTGGCAATATATCGGTAGATGTATCATTAGTATGCGTATATTGAGTTAGAACTTCGACATAGGAGTCCCACTTCTACTTTCATCCTGGATTCGCCACTGCTTTAGACCATGCTAGACCGGCTGTGCCGATGATCAGCCCAAAAAAAAAAAAGCAAGGCCGATTGCCTAGGTCTAGTCCAGACTGCGGCACCTTTCCTTCTGTATCTGACTGTCGGTCTCTGCCTATTTTATTCGCTGACTACAGCTTTGCGCCCTTTACAGCTCGCCCCGATTTTCCAAGGTGTTTAGTGATCATTATTGTCGCCTAATCGTTTCCATTTTAGATTTGGCTGTGTGGGAGTTGAGTTGGCCTTTGTAATCTGAAATGATCCTCGATTTCTCGTACACTGGTATACGCAAAGCTCCAAAACTATCATTTTAGATATAGAGATGATATAGAGATACCTTGGTATAAAACACCGTACATACCCTAACGGGAGACACACCGCCCAACCAAAACAGTGGTGCGGGCCTTGCGGCTTCCCTGCAGGTCGGCCCAGGAAAAAACCTAAGCGGCGGCAGGTGGCCGAGGAGCCCGACGAAAATTTATCCGTGCTGCCCACCAAACGCCCTGCCCAACGGCGCGGACGGAGTAGGAGGGCAGGCTTTTTTTTATTCTTTTTTTCAAAACTATGCGTCCGAAAAATTTTTTGACAAAAATGCCCTCCGTCGCTCGTGTATGGGCGACGCCCATACACGGCGATAGCTCCGCCCCGCTATCGCATTAACGGGCAGTAGGGACTTCCCATCGCCTCGAAGGACGCCTCATGGGCGATACAGTATATTTTTAACCCCAAAGACCGCTCGGTCAAGCAGAGAGAAGAAGGGGAGCCGAGCGCAATGCAGAGAGAAAAGAGAGGGAGAAGAGAGGGAGGAGAGGAAGAGAAGAAGAGAAGGAGAAGAGAAGAGCGAGAAATTTAGGTAAATTTTTGAATTTTATTGTAGAGTTAGTTTAACAATTTTTGTAGAGGTAAATGTAGGAATTTTTGTTAGGTTATGCAAGATTTAAAATTTAATGTAGCATTTAATATTTAGGAATTTGTTGTAGTATTTAGAAATTTTAGGATTATGTATTGTTTAGAAATTTAATATAGCAGCTTAATATTCGTAAATTTAATGTAGTATGTAGTATTTACAAATTTAATTTAGTATCACAAGATGTGCAAATTTAATGTAGTATTCAAGATGTAGAAATTTATCACAAGAGAAATATTAGACAATATTTCGAATTTAATTTAGTAGGTTGTGTATTAGTAATTTTGTTATGCAAATAATGTATTAGGCAATATATATACAAATGTAATGTGGTATGAATTTAATTTAATAGGTCGTGTATTACTAATTTTATTATGTAAATAATGTATTAGGCAATATATACAAATGTAATGTAGTAGAAATTTAATATTAGGTCAGTATAGTAGGCTAGTCGAATCACTTATTCATAGTCGATTTTGTAGTACGATCAATGCACGCTTTGTAGATTGTATTTTAGAGTAATATTTTTCCGCTTGGACGTTGCAAAGCATGTCGGAGAAATTGTATTTCCAAATATTTTATGGAGATGGGGAGATAGCACAGGGGCGGATGGGGTGGATCTATCATCATTTTCAAGAGTCGACGGCATATGCGCATCGAGCGATAGGACATACAGGGGTTTGTTGAGTGGATGTCTCTGATGTTCGCTTGGATGCCCAGACTGCTCGGCTAGGGTCGAGCAGAGCGAGCCGAGCGCAAGACCGCTTTTACGAGAGTTGATTCCTATTAACTCGACGCCAATATGGAGGAGTTATGTTGGTTTTGCTGCAGAGCGGGTTGGCCGCCATGTTGTTGGTACAAGTTACCGTGAGCTCCATCGGTGTCGCAAGTTCGTGATGTCGGGTGGACATTACGCGCGAGGGGACATCAAATGTAGAAGGATGCTAAGAGGAAGGCGGCGAGGAGCCCGAGACGAGGAGCACGAGACTGACGGTGGCGGCGGGACCGGGGCGAGGAGAGACACGGTGGAGGCGCGAGGGGTGACCGACGAGGGGGAGGAGGTGGAGGACATTGTTGACTGATGGAAGAGGAGGACTGCAAGGATGAGGAAGTCCTCGATGGTGAGCACCGACGAGGAGGACAACGCCTCGAGGTGCCTATCCCTCGTGCGTGGACCACCATAATTTCAAGACCTAACGATGAATGAAGGGAACATTGATGCATGGGAGTATCGTGAGAACGAGGTGACGCAGGGGCCATATATAAAGACAAGGAGGTGTGATGGATGCGTGAAGCATCGGGCAATGTATCTCCCGCGGCAATTCGTGGTTGTGAAGTCCAAGAAGAAGGAGTACGACGTGAAGTGCGAGTTGATTCGTGCCCATGGCGGGTGCATGCATACCGGGGAAGTGGACGGACTGATCGAAATGCTCCATAGTGATGGAGCATAATCGCGAGCCGGAAGAAGCGAGCAGTGGACACCGCAACTCGTCGTCCACTTGGGTGGCAAATGTTTTATGGTCGATCGTGGATAATCCCCATCCGCACTCGATCTATTATCACACCGCGGAGGAGAGGTTTCAAGATAAGATTAGCTACGCAAAGGCATGGAGAGCAAAAGGACACTGAAATACGGTTCGACGACGAGGCTTCAGACGAATATTCCCACTTGCTCGTGGCAATCGCACAAAGGAACCCCAGACATCCATCGACCTTGCGAGTTCTCGCGGTGGTGCGTGCACCGAAGTGGGTATTGCAACAAGGCATTCTTCGCCTCGGGCGCATGCATAAATGCGCTCAAGATCGCCGCCTGGTCCTTTGCATGGACGGCACATTCTCACGGGAAGTACAAGGGCTGATTCTAATCGCGATCGCGTGGATGCCAACAACCGTGTTCTACCGGCTATGCTGGCATTCGTGGAGGGGGAAAACACGAGAGTCGTGCATCGTTCCTTGAAAGAGTGAAGTCGGCGCTTGTTCTCGACAGTTCGATGTTTGTGTCATCCATGACCGACATGCGTGGTCGCTAAGGGCGATCGTGGATATGCAACAAGGGTCCGCCGTGGGAGCAAAGAAAGTGGCCGATCCGAGGAGCAGTGGTGCATGAGGCACATAGGTGCCAATTTTTTCCGCTGGCCAGAACAAGGAGCTTATGAACATGTCAAGCGCTGTGCAAACAGTAACTAACGGAGGAAGTTCGACGCTTTGGAAGACGCTGGACGAACTAACGAAGAAGCAATCAATGATCCGAGAGGTACCGCTAGTTCATCAAGGAACCCGATGGTGTACCATGAGCAAGGAGAGGACCCCACAGCCTTATAAAGCCGCCGATGCACTTCAAACATCCGGGCGAGGCCGGTACCAAAGATAAAGAGTTTCACCGATTGGATACGACATGAGCCTTTGGATAAATGGTCCCTTTTGACGACGAGGGCGGCTCGCTATGGGATCATGACAACGAACTCGCGGAGATTTACAACTGGTAATGAAAGGCACCGATGCCTTCCATCGTGGGTATAGTTGAGGGTGTCTTATTAGGACACGTAGATATTTCATTGAGCGATACAAGACCTCCACAAAGATGTATGTCGGACAATCGATCGTCTTGCTCAACTGCTGTGTCTACCTACATGTCCAAGAAAACAAGAAAGGCGCAGACATCGGGTTACACCGAGAGTGGCGTGGAACGGAGATACCACGCGGCAATCGCGTGACCGAGGTCGCAGGGTGCCCACCGAGAGGACTTCCATCCGCGGCATACCCGAGCAACCGATTGCGAGTGCTCTCGCCAGAACCACGCCGCCTGTGACTTGCCGTGCTCGCACGCCATTGCCGCACCGCCGAGACGCATCAATCCTGCCGTCCGCTCGCTCCCCGCACTACTACAAGCGTAGCGCTCTCAACACGTGGCATCACGAGGTGTACGGTACCGAGTGGACGGATCGCTCACACACAGCCCCTCCGACCATCGATGGGTACCGACATCCGAATGTTGAAGCCAAGGCCTGGACGTCAAGGACAAGGCGATTCGAACGATATGGACGAAGTCCGAGGCGCGCCGCAACCGCTGGATAATGTAATTTTCCATGTTGTTCTCATCTTGTATTTTTCAATGGACCGTAAGTTGTGATGTAAGTTGTAATGATCGATGTAATTTTCAATGTACTCGTAAGTTATTTTTCGTGATAATGTAATTCTTCGATGTACCGCTTAGTAGCTATGAGGATAATGTAATTTCGACGCTGTGTGCCTCGTCGAACATGTCGTTGTCTTCGTGATGTTTGTAATATGAGTTTTTTGGCTCTCTCGCACTTCGGTTGTATTGTTTGATGAGTATGGTACAATTCGTTATTTCGCATTTTATTTTGTGTGCACATGTAATTACCGACAAATTTGTTGTATTTGCTTTTAACAGCCACGATGCGCCGACCTTGCCTCGAGTAGCCGGACGTGATGGCCGATGCGACTCCACCGGCCTAGATACTCCGCAGAGGAGAACCGAGAGCTAGGACACTCCGACCTCGGTGCCCAACGAGCGCGCCGATCGACCCACGCCGGGTTCCACTGAAGTCGCCAACGCTTGCACTCTTTTACGCATATGTACTTACCGTGAATGCAATTTAACGACGCATTGCACTACACGCAGTTGCGAAGGTCGCTTACTTCCTCTTTGTAGGATGGTGGAGCAGTGATCGCCCGCAGCGGGCAAGGAGGTCCCGCGGTTCGGTACGACCGTCCTCGCCGGCCGCACTCGTGGACCGGTGGAGACCGAGACGACACGCCCACCTTCCGCGGCGGAGAGATGGCTCCGACGCCGCAGACGGTCGCACTCTTCGGCCTCCCCTGCGCGGGTCCAAGAGCCGCGGCCGCGACGACGCCCGCCACGTGGCACGCCGAGTTGTCCGCTGCTTGCCGAGGTGCGCGGCACCCGGCAGCCCCCTACCAAATTTTAGGGAGGCCGAGCGCCACGGACCGACGAAGGCGTGGTCGCTCACCACGGTGAGTACCTCTTTCTTTGAGAATTAAAATAGAAGCGCCAAGTTGTCGATAATGTTTGTTGCGAACGCCGCAGCTCGGCTCTCCACCCGCGACGCGGAGGAGGCGGACGTGGCCCGCCACTTGGAGGCATACCTCCGTTGTTGTTCGGTTGGGTGATGTTCCCGCCCTCCCACGGAACACGGTGGACCGCCACCGATCGAGTACGCCAAAGACATCGCCGACATTCTTTGCTGGATGAGGTAACACACTCGGCCCAATCTCGCCTCAATGAGCACGCCTAACTCCCCTTGTAAACAGTGATGCGCTGGTCGGGCCTCGCCGTGCTTGGCGGGCGACGCACAGAGGTCCGGCGACGCCGTTTCGGGCGGAGCACGACGCGACTATGTCGTTGCGCCCTACTCCTCTAGTTGTGGTCTTGGGAGCGCTTCTCCGTCGGGCAGTTCGCTGTTGACACGACACCGCACTCGAGGAGCTTTACTGAGACGACCTGGATCGCCCACCATGGGCCACTACTGGTCCGGATTTACGTATGCTCCTCGTGATCTTTTCCCCACTAACGCACTTGAATAACCTTCGCCATTTCTTATTTCCTCGCAATGAGGTTCGCGCACCGACAAGTGAGGAGGTCCTATCAGAGTTCGCTCGGGAGTTCGACCGCTTCCACGACGAGGACGGCGGTGGACGCCATACACCACACGCAGACGACGCCCACGCCCAAGCACTCACACGGGTCTCCGTGCTTTGCACGCGAGATGAGGCCTTTGGCTCACCCGTAAGGTGCCTCGCCTTTGACCTTTGTGTCGAGGAGTACTCCCGCGACCGAGTGTCGCGGCAGCCGCTCTGCTCCAGCCTTTCCTTTGCGCTCGCCACGCTGTCGACGTGGCGCCATGTGTACTTGCCCGATCCTACTACTCCGCATCTTTGCGAAATTAATGTGGTGTGTACTTTCACTGTTTTTGCATTGCAGATGACCCGGATGGGTGCTGCGTGGGCTCTCGGGCCGCAGACCGTGATGCGGCCATGGCCCTGCAAATGGGACGCCAGACTGACGAGAGGGTCACCGAGACCCGGCCAGACGACCATGACATGTACGATCAAGACATGGAGTGGTTCGCCTCCAAGACTCGCCTCAGTGGTGGGTACACACCAAAGACCGTGACGTCGTGACGCAAGATGCATTCCAGAAGTGACACGCATTCTTCATGATGTCCCGAGGGACAACGCCTAGAAGTGTCGCAATCGAACCTACATGGGCACGCTTTTCATGTAACTTACGTAATACCAACTGACGTTACATGCACTCAGCTCTTAGCGGAGATTGAGGTGGAGGTCAGGTCCATGTTGACGCGCCAGAGGGGCATACAGTGACCACCGCCGAGTCCGAGATGCCTTGGGGTCGGGTCTCGCTACGGTGAGGCGGTTGGTTGGCCACACCGCCGAGGGCGCTGGAGACGCCGGGCGACGCAAAGACACCACGCCACTCGCCCCAAAGACTCGCCTCACTACCCCTGGCAGCCGTCACGCCCCACGCACCGCAGGGGGACAATGGCCGACGAGGCTCCTTCGCGCCTCGCCTACCCGTCGCTTCTCGCTACGCCCCACGCAGCAGAAGTGGGGACAATGGCTGGGAGGCTCCTTCGCCTCGCCTCACCCGCGGTTCTCGCACGCTCCCACGCAGCAGCCAAGGGCAGCTGGTCATGGAGGCTCCCTCGTCGCCCCGCGCCCAGCCAGACCCTGTGGTGGTTTCGACGAGCCTTTCGACAACGAGTTCGACCTGGAGGAGTACCTTTCGACCGACTACCTCGACCCTCTCGCCCCTGCGCGCCACAGACTTGGCCTCGCCACAAGACTACTTCTACGCCGCGCCGCAGGTCGGCCTAGGAGGGACGTCCGTCCGCGCCGCCACTCACCTACCCCACGGGCCGATTAGGAAGCGTGGCCGTGATTGACTTGTTGTACGGATGTATTTTTGTAATGGCTTTACGCTCAAGAAGACATTGTATAACTCCCGAGTTAGTAACATGACAAGCGTATCACTATAAATTGTTCAAATCATTTATGCATTGCTTGCCTATGCCACACGACGTGACAACACACCAACGCTTTGTGACACCTATCGCTCTAGTAGGGCGATCGCCTAATGTGAGGCGATCGCTCCATACCCGGCGATATCCGCCTTTATAACAATCGTTCTCACAAGCGGTCTCGCAAAGAATAGCGGGAGAAAGAATAGAGGGGTGAGCATCAATCGAAATGCCGAGGCAAGTGCAAAGGGTAAGGGAAGGCAAAGGAAGAAGCAAATGCATGCCCGCGAATTTAGCGTATCAAGATCTCTTCCTACCTCGTGGAGTCAGAGCACCCATGTGTATGTGCGGAGATCTTTGCGTGCTTGTCCGCCTGGGAAATTTCAACTTGGAAGAGGAGGTATTGAAGTGCCGCAACTACGCCTTCGATCCCACGAGAAGAGCTCAAGGATCGCCGATGGTAACAATCGACGGGTTACATAATATTTGTGAATGAAACTTTGCTAATTTACGCTTCATGCACTCACCCAAATCGTGAATTTGAGCAGTGGTTTGATACGGAGATCAACCCCGAGGACCAACGGCTTCTTGACCAAGCCAACCGCAGGATGAGTTCACGCGACGGTTTCAAGAACAACGCGATGCCGCACGCGAGGAGGCATGTAGGAAGGAAGCGAGGAGAAGGAGGCCGAGAGAGAGAGGAAACGAGAGGCGCGACGCGTTGCAGGAAGCCACGAGGCATGGGCGAACGGAAGTGGCCTCAAGCACTCAATAGACGCCCGTGTTAACTTTGGTTTTCTTTGTTCGTGGTACTTCTTTTAGTTTTAAGTCGTAATAAACAAATGCGGCCCAACCTTCAAGAGTATGCTCACCGTCCGAGGGCTCAGATATGTCCTATCGCCCAGCTTGTCCCAAATGATGTTATTTTTCTCCATCGAGATATGTTATAGCATTTTCGGTCTGGCTGATTTGATTTCATCGAGTTTTACCATCGCTTTGTAAAGATACTGGCAATTTTCATGTTTTACCGATTGCATGTTCTGGACAACAATAAAATAGTGCACCTAAAGTGACATCTAAATATTTTTACATAATTGTAACCTATGCAAGCCCAAGAATGCAACAAAACTGGTTCTGTCAAGTTTTGAGGTCGTTCGACATTATTCTAACCGCTTGAACAATGAATGTTATAAAGGGTTTAAACTAGCCATCTTTTATTCAAAATGCAATCATATTTAGATATTTTTGCAAAATGAAGTGCATAAGGTTGTAGTAACTTATTCTATTTATTTCATAAATTATGGATCAACACACATTATAATTCCTTCACAATCCACGCTAGAGCCTAGCATTCGAACTCAAATAAAAAAATTCTGCAAACAACATATGGATTTTTATTTTACACTCTAATTCTTCATTCCAAAATTTAAATTTAGAAACAAGTTTCATTTAATTTGGACACTCCTAGCAAAAGTTACGGGTTTATATTAAAAAGCATATAGTAATTACAAAACAAAACTAAAAAAGGCTCAGGCCGTCCGCTCGCTCTGGCGATGTGGGGCCCACTAACGCGCCAACGGGCGCTGATTTGAGCAGAGGGCACCGCTCGTCACAGATGAGGCGATCGCCCATACATAGGCGACGGAAGTCATTTGCGTAATTTTTTTTTCGGACGCATAGTTTTGAAAAAAAGAATAAAAATAAATATTAAAGAAAAAAAAATTCGAGCGTCGTTAGCGCAGGTGGAGTGGAGTTACCGAACCAGCGGGCCAGTGAAACAGCCCGCTTTTCCGTGCGCCTGACGTGCCTTTTTGTGGTCTATAGCCCATGCCCGATGGAGCTAACGGCGCGGCTGTTGCCCAAAGGAAGGAACGTGCGTCGCAGCGCCTGGGCTAAAACTTCTCCGCGCGGATCGGCGGTGGTGCGATCGAGCGGTGCGCGGACGGCGCGTGCCAGCGTGCCACGCCAACCCCGCATGGTCCAACCATGGTTTAAAATCTCGTTGGGATTTCAGAAATCTCCGTCGAAATTTTGGTTTTTTTGGGCTGAAACCGAGATTTCAAATCTCAGCGCGATAAAATTTGAAAATTTCAAATTGCTACAATGATTTCAGAATTTTTCGTTGAGATTTCGGTTTTTAGACCGAGGTGATCGCAAATTCAACCGGCTTTCATGTTTGTAGGACTGGATTTAGCATCAAATTTTTTGTGGCGAATTGTAATATCTTTTCTGAGAAATACATGTGAAAATTTTGCAAAAATATATATATACAAATTAAAGGGCACATGTCAATGACACCATGGTATCCATCAAGCAAGCAGTCACCTGCAGCTAACTCACCTCCAACGGGACGTCCAAACCAAGATTTCATTTATTCTAAACCCTGAACACATATTGCTGACTGAAATTATTGTGCAAGAACGAAATATCATAGATATGGTTAATGCTTGGTTTTTAGGTCGCACTCCTCGTATTGATGGAAAAGAATTTTTCCGTCAGGCCCGGTTAGTTGATCTCTTACTCTTCTACATCTTCAACAGTAAGATGGGTATTTCATAGTTCATGATACACCATGACAATTCCAGGAGCCGTCTATCGTACGAACAATTTGGATCATTCTTAGCCAACATCAAAGAGCTAAACGCTCATAAGCAGTCACGAGAGGTTGGACTTTTGCATCTGTTTACTAATTTATGAATTGAGGTTATGTTGTGTCATGACACTCAATTTCATAACTTTCCTTATTTACATCCGAACCAGGAAACACTCAAGAAGGCTGAAGAGATCTTCGGTCCAGACAACAAAGATCTTTACCTCTCGTTCCAAGGGTTACTAAACCGTAACTTGCCATAGAGCACAGGCTTCACAGTATTTCTAAATTTAGGATATTTTATGTGTAAATACTTAGTATTTTGTATTCAAACATATAGGAGTTGTAGATAAATGCTTGCATAATTTTTTCATATTTTTTCTCAATTTTTTTAGCCTTAGGAGATAATTTCACATGAGATTGAAAAAGTCAAACTTTCGATTTTACCGATTTTGACCGAATGTCAACCGAAATTCTGAAATCTCACCAAAAATTTAGATTTTGATCGCGCTAAGATGTGGTAGGAAAACAAATTTGAAACCAACGGTCAAACCGCCCAGGAGGAGCCTGCTTCGCCCATGCGCTGCGGGCTGCCCACGTGGATGCAGGAGTCGTAGGACATAAGTGCAAAGACACCTCCAAGAGAGCCACGACCAAGGTTAAAAAATTCGGCGAAATTTCGCCGAAATTTCGGATTTCGGACCCCCCGAGTTTGGAAATACCGGATGAATTTAAAATTTTTCGAAAAATTTGAAAATGCTACAGTAATTTCGGGAATTTCTGAAATTTCGGAAAACCGCGAAATTTCGGGATTTTGAACCGTTTTGCAGGTTTTGTGACCGATTTGACCGGAATGGCATCAATAACCTATAAGAAAGTGATCTTCAATGATAATTTGTCCAAAAGTTAATTTTTAGACATTTTAAAGTTTGAACAGAAACACTGTCGGAATTTTATAAAATTGAGGAAGTCTTTTCATGACATGAAAAATTTATGGTACCATAATAAGACAACTAAGATCATACAGAAAAATTTTGAAAATATTTTAACTTCGTTTGTTATATTTTAAAAATAAAAACAGAATTAGCATTAACAAGGTAGTAAGAGTGTTAGAATTTTATAAATTTATTAATGTCTGATCATCACCTGAAATTTTTATGAGAAGTTATCAATTATGTGATAACCCTTCTGTAAAAGTTTTAGAAAATTTGAACCTGTTTTGGCTACTCAATTAAAATGTATAAACGGTATGAACACGCCTCGAAACCGAAACCGAAGTAACATATTCACATTTGTTGGGAATTTTTTCTTTTTGATCATGATCTTAAAATTTTATGAGAATATCGTCGATGCGTTCCAACTATGTACAATTTTTTTATAATTTTTGCATGCTCAAAACTATTCCAAAAATGTAATGTCAAGTAGCATTTCCATATATTTTGAGATTTTTTATGGTTAATCATGATGTCAAAATTTTATGAGAATATGATCAATGCTCTAAGAACATCCAAAAAATTTTACATAATTTTTCGTACTTATAACTATGAGAAACAAAATTTCAAAGAAAACTTAATGGCAAGGATAATTGGTCTTTGCTTTACAAAGATGTTTTTGGCTTCACGTACATGCATGTGACCTCAATAATTGTCCTTGCTTTATAGAAGACAGCACTGTTTCACATGCATGCACTGTACACTCATTTTCACTTTCCTCTACTTCCCGCCTCCAAGCCGGGCGACCTTCCCCTCTCCCGATCCGCCAAAATCCGCCAAATCCGCATTTCCGACCGTCTACAACAAGATTTCAGCATAAGTAGCGAAATTGGCCTCTGAGCGAAATTTCGGGTTGGTTTGTGTAAATTTCACGAATCATCAAATCGCCAGCAGTCGCTTTTTCCAGCAAACTTGTTTAATTTTCGGTTTAATTCATGTATTCTAGTCCAGACTGTGAGAATGAAGATGATCTAGTAGAAAATAGAAGAGATTAACCAACAAAAACATGGAGATGATCCAAGAGAAAAATGTAAGAGATTAACCAACTAAAACATGGAGATGATCCAAAGAGAAAACGTAAGAGATTAACCAACAGGACATCGATTGATCCACCTCTCCCAACGAGATTCGTGGTAGACTCCATCCCGCCGTAAGAGATGAATAAGGCCAGGTAACTAACATAATTATTTTCTATTCTACTTATGCATCATGTATATTGAAACCTCACAATGTTGTTAATATTACTTTCAATTGGCCAGGCGGGAAGAATCTCTCAAAGTTGGGCCGAGGTCGTATTTGGTGACACGCACAAAGGGAAGAGAAAGCGTATAGCAACACCGACGACGACCACGCACTAGCGTGAGCTTTACGCGGTTTGGACAAGTTATCGGAGCCATCCTCGCCAAGGGAAAAGGAAAAGAGCTAGTTGATGATGAGCGTGCTGTCCGTTTAGCGATGAGGAAACAAAACTCTCGATGATGAGCAGAGCCTCGTAGTGGTTCAACGACAAAGTCGACTCTCCCAAATGATGGAACAAAATCGACCAATATGAAATGCACTTCCGCTCACAACCAAGATCTCCACCAACATCACAACATAGGTTAGCCTCTCCGTGAGGGGCTCACGAGCGCACCAGTAAGTGGGAAAGGCACGCTGAAAGTGGGGGGAGCGGCGTGGAACACAACCATGAGGATGATGCAAGCTCATGGTATAGCAGCGATCTTCCACCATTTGGGGTTCTCAATCGAGCATAGTGGTATGGTTCAATACCATATGGAGGAGATCGAGGTGCGTATGGTTACGGATAAAGTGTTGATGTTTCTAGCATGTTCGCTATTTGACTACACCGATCCATACGCCGATCCGACGCTGCGCACTCATCTCGTTAGTGTCGCTTATCTTTTCCATCCAGAAACCTAGTGCTTGGGAGTCTCATTATGAACATTGGAAGTCCGCTCGCTACCACGGGATATGACACAGGAAGAATACAAGCAACAACATGAGCGGAGGTATCACGAGGTCATTGTTGACAACGCGAGGTGGAGTTTCAACCACGCCCTACTACTACTGTGAGGTACGTCATGCAAATATATATTAATTTCATTCTCATATGCAATGGTCTCTCAAAGGCTTAGCATTTATTGGTACACTTGAAGAATTAATTAGGCCACTTTTGTTTGAAGGTTAGAGTGACCAAAAATTGATCATGTTGGCTGGACTTGGCATGCATATGGTGGTCATATATCACTCTTACCGTACATTACAACAAGCACTTGCCTCGCATGGCCCATGGTAGTCGTGACATTGTGATGCAAGCATGCAATAAATTCTCATATGTATCCATTTTATTTCGTGTCTATTAATTTTCATGCAAATATATATTGATTGTGTTGAATTGTGACTTCAAACTCGAATTTCACCAACATGTCAAATTTCTAACTTCACAGATTTTTAAAAATTCTTTAAGTTTGATCAACACCTCAAAATTTTATACAAACATTAATATTACATCAAGACCATCTACCAAAATTTTCAAAAATTCTAACATCGTTACAACAAGTTTTCATTTTTTCCAATGTGTCGTAAGCCTTTTAATAGGATAGTATCACTGTTCGAATTTTAAAAAATCATCAAGCTTGATAATCATCTGAAATTTTGTGAGAACATTAATTATGGATCATAACCATGCACAAAAAATTCAATAGTTTCTAACTTCATTTGTACCATTTTCCATTCGGATCAAACTTGTCGGTCGTTGTTCTATCAGACAGCATCACTCTCCGAATTTTTGAAAATTCCTCACATGTGATAATCAGCTGAAAATTTTATGAGAACACTAGTTATGGATTATAACCACGCACAAAAAATTCAATAGTTTCTAACTTCATTTGTACCATTTTCCATTCGGATCAAACTTGTCGGTCGTTGTTCTATCAGACAGCATCACTCTCCGAATTTTTGAAAATTCCTCACATTTGATAATCAGCTGAAATTTTTATGAGAACACTAGTTATGGATTATAACCACGCACAAAAATTTCAATAGTTTATAACTTTATTTGTACTATTTTTCATTCGGATCAAACTTGTCGATCGATGTTTTATCAGACAGTACCACTCCGAATTTTTAAAATTCTCAGATGTGATAATCAGCTGAAATTTTTATGAGAACATCATCAATGTGTCAGGAACCTACAAAAAATTTCAAAATTTTTCGTTAACGTTTCGACCTTTTTCAGCCGGTGCAAAAACCCGAAATTTCGTAATTTCGCCCGAAATTTCGGTTTTTCGCCTAATTTCGGATTTTAATTTCGGATTGGACCGATTTGAATTTTTAAATTCAAATTTTGTCCGAAATATTTCGAAATCTAAAAATTTCGCCGTCCGATCTGCAATGAAATTTATTCCAAACCGAAATTTTAAACCTTGGCCACGACAACACCACACAGGATT